>CM029539.1:9852482-10534627 GCA_017141395.1 Laodelphax striatellus
TTTAAGGAAGGGGTAAAAAGTTCAACAAATCAATTCCAGAGTTTCTCTTTCGTTTGTCTGTTTCTGTTCCTAAGATTTCACGGTCCATTAAAAAGGGTGTTGCCTTCAACCCTGCCTAATAGCACAGGGCATTCACTCTATTGAATAATTATAATGGGGGTTGAAAGTGTACTTGTCCTCTCATAGGGGTCAACGTTCCCTTTACTGCCGTACTTTCAGGGTCGGTGTCATTGTCACTTTTGGGGCTGTGAATAAAGTGAAAGTATCGAGGAACAATGCCTTCTTAGTTCTTTCATTACCCGTCTGGTCCCATTTGTTAGCAGATTTGGACATGAACCAAGTTGAGGCAGTTTCGTTGATTTCGAAAGGAATAATAGTGAGAGTGATCTACTTGCACACATGTTCCGCAGAGGCTTGAAAGTTTCTTCATTCAGCAGTTTTCTTATTGGGTGACAGTTGGGAGATAATACTGATTTACATTACTCATAGAAAAACAATAGAGAAATTCCAAAGTCAATCAATCTACAACCTATAAGTTTTCACTTAGTATAAGTTTAAGTTTTAAGTAGTATAAGTTTTCTACTTATAAGTGATTGATTACCAATGTAGAATTTCAAGACTCATTCCAAGCTCTAGTACCTTACCAAGTGGTAGATGGAGCACTGAATTTGATAATTAAAAGAATAATTATTCTTTAATAATTCTTTTAATTCTTTCAATAATAATTATTGACTAGTATATCATTGATTAAAAAGAAATCTTTCAATAGAATATTTTCAATTTCTATGAATTGATTGGGTGGAATATTTTGAACCACATTGGTTTCTTGCATCCTATCAAAACTCTCAGGACAGAAAATACACATTCATCTCTGAAAATTGAGGAATTTTATCAAAATTAATTTAATGGATGATTTTCAACTTCTATAAATTGATTGGATGAAATATTTCGAGCCATGTTGGTTTCTCAACATCCTATCAAAATTTTCAGGTCAGAAATAGAAAATACACATTCATTTCTAAAAATTGAGGATTTTACCAATTCGTATCAAACTCTCGAACAATGTTGTTGTACTGTTAGGACTAAACTTGTACCAAACTAATAATTGAATATATATTTGAAGAATTGAAGAATATATTAGTTATTGAATACTAATTTCTTACAATAAGATCTCTTATTCTTATATGATTTACAGTTTTTATTTGTTTATAATATAGTAAAACACATTATTCTTGAATTATTTTGTTCAATACATTGAATTTCCAGTTTTGGAATACAATACTGGAGTTGTTAAGTGGAGAGGCTTCAATTCTCCAGGGTCACTGAGTTCTAAATGAGTTCATCGAACGCATTTTTTGCTCCAAATTTGTTAGTTCTGTCTCTTTACACCCTCATAAATGTTCTACAATTTATTTGTATTCAACAAACAAACTATTGTCCCCAATTACGTTCAGTCGTGATTGTACAATGAACTGAACGCGAGGAAAAAACTCAAACCTCTTGGTTCACTCTGGAAAAAAATCGAAAAGTCTCCCCTCAGTGATATACAAAGAGAGACCCCTAAATCCTTGAATAGTTACGCCACGTCTTTGTTGATTATTCGGAAGGTAAAACAGCTAACTTTCCATAATAGTGGCAAAAACTGTTAGTTTTTCACTTTCATTGTTTTTTATTAGCTCGAAGACCGTTTGTTCTTGGAAATGCACCCCTAGAACTTTTGAAAGTGCTTCCTTGCCAAAACGGTAAACTTTTATTCTTGCACAACAGTTATACAACCTATTCATGGTGCTGTTTTCATTCGAACCTAAAGTTACGCCATCTAATTTGTTACGGTGTTTTGTGCTCTAAATAATGATCTAAATGTTTGTGTCCCATCACGAATGTGAAACACAAGGCACGTTATTCTGTCCAGCAAAAAACTGGAAAAGGTTTTTTAAATGTGGCCCTAGATAAATAACAATTGTATAGTAGTTGTCATTTTTTTTTAATGGAAGTTTTCAACAGTATACACTGAACATTCATGATGAGTTTGAACCAATGGTTTGCACTCTACTATAAAAATACCATTTAATATAATTCACAAATTCAATATAATATTCTATAATTATAGTATTTAGTATAGTACAGTATAATATAGTATTTCATTGTATCGTTGGTTTGGAGTAAAGTATGCAACTATTCTACTCATCCATCTTTTATCTGCTATACTATTGAAATAAAAATTGATTTAATCAATGAAAATTTTCATTGAAAATATTTATCATTTTTATTCAATTGACACATTTTGAGCTACACAAAAATCTAATGCATACAAAACCATAATTTTCCTTGTTTCAACTTGAGTCACTGTATCGCAACATATCTACCAGCGTATCAAACAGTTTGCAACGGAAGTGTACTAGTACATGATAGCTGGTTGTATCCGGTGTTATTCTTGCATTGGCTGTACTTTGTCCATAGATGAAGTTCAGTGCAGTCCATGGTATGCTTTGTGGTTGATGGGTTGGGAGGGGGGGGTTGTATTGCAGGGCAGTGACCGGACAATTTTCGGCCTAGGCTCTTCTTGCGCCCCCCCTGTACCCCCCAATACCCCCTCGCGGGCCCCCTCGGCAAATCTCAGTTCCACCGAGGTCACTCTCAGTCACCCACCTCTGGTTTGCAGAGAACGCTCTTGCTGCTCTATCACTCTCTCATACGTACATACAACTCGCTCTCTCTCTCTCTCTTGCATCGTTCTCTAAATTTATCCTCCCACCGTACCATCATTAGAGGTTCATAACTAGCAAAAGATGGATCAGCAATGTATTTGGCCTATCTGCAAACAGGTCTCAGCACAGCCAACCCTCCCTCCATGATGGAGACTTGTTGCTCGTATTTCGCCACTAACTAGAGACGCAAAACGGTTTGAATTATTGGTGAGAACCCGACAAGACACTGTACTGTATTTTTTAAATTAATCCACGAAGGAATTGTATATCCACGTCTTAATAATTAATGTGGTGGATTTTAAATTCTCTTCTAAGCTAGATGAGAATGTAGAAGCTTCAAAAAATCATTAATGCAGCTCATTTCTTCAAAAAATAAAGTTATAGCATAATTTATATAAAAACAGCAAATTATTATGTTTCACAACTAATTTTCAATCTCTGAGTGACCGGAAATCAGAATTTGAAATTTTTGAACAGAAGAACTTTGACACAACTTTGCCACCTGCAGTCTGAAGCTCATGTTCAAGTTTTGGTCACCAGGATCGTAGTTTGTGGATAGGGGGATGAGATCTTCAATCTATTATTGTACATAAATATTGCAAATGTGGATGCTAATTTGGACAGAATTCCTTCAATTTATTTTGTTGTACATTTCTCCAGGCTAAGTACTGGAATATAATTTTACAAGCTTTTTGAGTCCACCTTTTGAAATTCTACAAAAATTAGGCCTATTTCTTCTTTTGATTCAATTATTTGATGCAATGAGGCGAGCTGGAACCTACCCGTAAGGGTCTCCCCACCAATAAAAGCCATACGATAAAAAAAATTATTTGATGTTTCAATAAATGAATATCCATTTCTCACTTCACATAATTTCAAAAAAATATCTCATTCTTGAGCACTTTTTTTAGATCTGTTATGGATGAAGTAACACAAAAAATATTAAATGCACTCAAGTCCTAGTAACCTTCTGAAAATTGAAGACTACACATTGTTGCTACGAGTGTCCTTCAGCCTTGTGCCAGTTTTCAAAGTACTAAACTAAAATCAATACCAGAAACTTGAAGAAATTTTACACGGCCTTCATTCGTCCCTTGTTTCCGTTGTAAATCATAACATTATCGACCAACTAGCCCTAGAAAAAAACACACTTTCTGGTTCTATTCTGAACAAAAGATCGTTCTTTTTGAGTAGCCGCCCTTTATTTCATTGGAACACTGTCGCCTGCCCAAAAACAATCGACCAACACTTTTGCTTTCTCTATATTTCTTCAATGTTTGGCTCGTCTCTTGTGTCTGCCTGTCATTCTTGCGCCGAGGGTCGAAATTTCTTTGTCTCAGTGTGACTTATTTATTATTTTACAACTTCGACCTTGAGCCGTGTTGTAGCTTTTTGACACGCAAGACCATTCGCTATAATATGAGCCCTATATAACTTTTCCTTTCCAAGGTTGGGTCGTCTTGTTTGATTGTGTTTCGATGGGTCAAACTTGTAGTACTTTTGAAGGGCATAGACAAAAGTATGCCTCCACATTGTTCATTTTGCCGACAAAGATTTTGGCCGTCTTGAAAACTTTTCATAATAGATGGTGCATTTCTTTCAAAATGCCACGTTTTCGCTGTATTATATTGACTGGCTTTTGTTTGAAAATGTGCTCTGTTTTCACTTTTATATTTTATTTGAAAGCCAGAGCCATATCGAAGACGCTGCTGACCTAGAAGACGAATTTTTGAAGAACACATGTGCAGCTCTCACTATCTAAAAAAATATTTCAAGAATAAAAACGATATTTGGAAGGATAATAACAATTTTTTGAAAAAATCTCAATACTCTCATGTAATTGGACAATAGTGTATTGACTAATTCCACATGGATATCAATACTTGACTTGAAAAAGTAAAAAATTCTAACAAATTTTATGGGAAATTATTCTTTAAATATTGCTAGAATGAATGAATAACTTTATTAGTCAAAAAATAATAATTCAATTGTTTGCTTACAAGTACGGGTACTACGAAAGTGTTGTATTTACTACTGTTAGTTCTATAGTTTTGAGTAGTCTACCAAAATTTTAATATCAAGCCATAGATAGCCCCCTACAAAGTATCTCCTCATCTGTATTTTATAAACTAATATTAATGAGTCTAATGGCAGTGTTATCTTATTACCCTTGTTTCTGTCAAACGTCCATCAACCTGATATGACCTCAGTTGACTTCTGGAAGTTTGACTTGAAAAATGATTTATGGCGGATCACTTTCCATCCTCAACATGGAGTTGTGCAAACCAGCATTATGTTGTGAAACTCCAATTTCAACAAATTCCAAACAACAAAGTCATTAGACTGACTTATTTATTGTTGTGGCCAATATTTTGATGAATTGAATCTGGTGTTGACAATCGAATCGGTCGTTAACCGGCTGACTATTTAAAGAACGTTTTCAAGTGAATTGGAAGAAATCCATTGGCTAATGAGTGCGATCACCTCTGTCCTTGATTTAGCTCGGCAACCAACTCTCTATAGGTCAGTGAGGAATGTTTTCCTGGACTCGGTGACAACTACAATGTTAATTAGAAACTGTTGAGCCCAGCTCAGTCGTTGCCACTCTGTTTCCCACTTTCCTGTTGTAGATTTAGTGCGCAGAATTGGTATTTTGATGGAATTTTACTATAATATTGTTACTATTAATTTTATTATTTTATAGTATATTTGCTGCTTCATGCTTGTGCAACCAAGTCCACAGATTTGAAAGGCGATGTATAGGAGAATTTATGTAGATTCAGGTCTGTTTTCCCCAACGCTGCTCAAGCTATACGTTTAGCTTAAGCCTCATTCGGAAAATAGGAAAAGTCAATATTGAGCTTCTGCTGTTGCTTAAGCAGCGTTGGGGAAAGCGGGCCTAAGATGGATTATTTAAGAATGAAGAAAATTATGAATTGTATTAAAAAAAATGTATATCTTGTTTGACATTCAAGTATTTATTTAAAGTACTAATATTTTTGAAAAATCTTCATCTTATCTCCAGTAGTAATGTGATTGAATAAATGAATAAACTTTCAATTCCAGTTTAGCATTGACATGCAGTTCATACATCACATTCAAGTGTATACATTGCCGTTCGTAAATTGATCAATAAATTATCTTCTTTAAATGTATAACTTTCTTTAAATGTATAATCATCTTTAAATGTATAACTTTCTTTAGTCAAAAACAAACCTTACAATTTCTTGCTTCCACACATTATTTTCAAATATACTACATCGTTGTCTAGTTGCTCAATCAGATCACTAATTATTGAAAATGTGACTTCCTTCGCACTTTTATATGTTCCACTCCATCAACAGTTTCTCAGTTCACATTTCAACAGTGCTTAATTTTCCTAGAATTTCAATTGTTTCAAATGAGACATAGAAAAAGGGTGGATGCTATAAATCACGTTCAAACACAACTGGAACTCGGACTCCAGCTGAAAGCTTTCTGAGATGTGTTGCGAATATCGTTACAAAAACCGGAGCATATTGCCAAAAACAGAGTCACGCTCTGATAGTTTTGTGTAACCTTCCCGTAACAATAACACATTTCAGAGTTTTGTGTGCAGCTCGTGAAAGAGTTCGACTGTCAAAGGGTGTTGTTGTCAACGGCTATCTTTATTGACCCTGGCCTTCCTTCAAACATTCTACCGAAAAGGGTTCAAAGCTGTTTGTTCTTGGCCAACAAGAGGGTCACAGGCCTTTCTTGAGTCAAGTTCATCGAACTAGGATAATAGTCGAATAGTTATTGTGTAGTAGACTACAAGGGCTGGTGTCACTTTGGAGAAAAATGCACGAAGCCCATCTGTATTGGCAAAAGGTTGCAAAACTCAAAAGAAAGGGTGGCAGATTGTGTAAGTTGGGAGAAATCGGGAGATTTATCTGTTTTGTGAGCACTTTGAATTACTTACAATCTTTTTGAAATGTTGGCCTCGTAGTTTCTCCGGTTTATCTTGTGATTGAGCCAGTTTGCCTATTTCAGCCAGTTGTACGAAAATCGAGTTGGATTAAACCGCCGTAAAATGATGTCATTTAACAGGATACCAATGCAAAGAGGAAAATAAAATGCGAAGAGGAGTATAAAATGGATGAGGAAAGTAATCAGCCACAAAAATTGTTACTCTTTTTCATTTTTCAAGGAGCATAGAATATTTATTCGTAATGTAATGAATGTGTAGTTGTTAATTATTGATTGGATCAAATATTGGAGATGTTTACAAAAGATTCATTGAGAATGGATAGAATAATGCTCCCGGATCAGTTATCAGAAGAGGAAAACGTAGAAGTAGTAGTAGATGAAGAAGAAGAAGAAGAAGAAGAAGAAGAAGAAGAAGAAGAAGAAGAAGAAGAAGAAGAAGAAGAAGAAGAAGAAGAAGAAGAAGAAGAAAATGACTAAGAAGAGGAATGAACACGAGAAATCATTAGACTGAAGCATTGAGAGGAGAATAATAGAAAGCCTAAGGTGACTGACCAATGCCGAATCAGAACGTATACACGTTATTGCAGTTAGTTCTTTTACTTCCATTGCCAATGGTGCACGGAAAATAACGTTAGTTTCAAAACAAAACATACAATTTTCTATCGTTCTTCCATGGAGACAATTCGCTTTATTGTGAGAAAGATGAAAACATGCAAACAAGAAACAGCGGGTCGATGCCCTTTGAACACAGGAATTCTGTTTTTTGAAAATTAGTATTAATTTGATGGGAAAGAAATAATTTGCCTGTACGTGAGTGCACACCGTATGTGCGTTGCAAGCAGTGATTACGAGATGTGAGTGGGAATTGGAGTTGATTAGTGAATTGCTCAAAATTTGGAGATTTTTTTCAAAAAGATATGATTCTTTATTTGATATCGTATCAAATTAAACCTGATATCTTCCTTAAACTCTCATCATCATCCTTCCCATTACCAATGCACAAGCTGAGAGCTTATGTGGGCATCACCACAGCAAAAAAAACCATTCCATAACTATGGTAACCTAAAAATTAATACAAATTAATTCCTCAAGTATACTGAACTACAATATAATGCATACATTTTTGTTCTTTTTAGAATGCCAATAAAGCTTATTGTTATTACGTTATTACTGTTTATCTATTTATTAATTTACTTACTTATTTGTGGTTTCATTAATTCATTTACTGCTATTATCTACTAATTTATTTGTTTGTCTAATTATTTATTTTTCCATTTATTTATAAATAGAATGAAGTCCAGGCTATAGGTAAAAGGTTCACACATTCTACCCTTTAAATTCGAGTACCGTACATTAGATACACTGACATAGAAACCCCCACAGGAACTGAACCCGTTATAATATCATTGAATTTTTTATTCTGATTACAGGAACAATATTATTCACAAGTGATTTCGTTTTTGCAATAATTATTCTTGCGATACACTCTGTGAACATCATTCGAAGTGTTGCTTTCAGTTCGATGAACCTATAGCAGTGTGAAAACTCTTCCTTTGTATTCAAATTGATTTTTTAAAGACCTTGACTAAAACAAGGTGATAACAGCACGAAAATGGCGATAATTGCTTGAGAGGTTGTTCTGATAAAACACTTTCAACAGCCTTTGAACTCAAATATTCGAGAAAAGTTGATCAGTATTTTTTTAATACAGTAGCCTGCTCAAAAAATTTAAATTTTATGAAAGAAAAGGCTGCAATGGTCCCCTTTACTCTTATACTGCATCTCCTTTTATTTTAGACTACTGTATTTTTGAATTAATTTGTTTGCTGTAAACCTCTAGATAAATGTTGATTTAACCTCTTTTGAAACTTTTATCAAGGAAAAATTCTTTTTTTAGATTTAAATGTAGTTTTTCTTATTTTCTTTGTTTTCATGAGTAAACTTATATCAAAAATAATTTCTCAATATCTTTAATCTCACATTTTTTCAACTGCCGCACAAGCAAGTATGCTCAAAAGTGCCATTTCTAATCGTACTTCAACCTTTTAAAAGAAGTATGTTAATATTCACGATAAGAAAACTAAAGTAAGGTCATAAGAAGCCAACGAACTCTGTATTGTTGGAGGCTTCACTTGAGAAAAAAATGAATAGACAGATTGCACCAAGGTCATAATCGGTAAACAAAGATATTTCTTTTCAACTTCAATTTATTACTAGTAGCACAGATTAGTCGGATGCCTATCATCACACTTCTACATGAAAATGTTGTCATGGCCCGCTTAAAACGACGATAACATTTTATTTATTTTTTCTCCCTTGAGAATTTTATTTCTGCTGATAAATTTTTTTCTATTGAATTCTTATCTCGAATCGTGAAAGTTCTGTTGGAAGAAGAAATTCAGTTATTATAGAGAAAGAGAAAAAACAGGAATTAGTGGCGCTTTTCCAAAAAGATATGTTCTTTATCACTTTCACTTGTTTTTTTTCGAATAATGTATCTCATGATGTCTTAACGTTTTTCTAACCCAATAATATGTCAATTCGAGTTTTTACTGAAGAATATAAGAGAAAAATGATGTCGGGGGGGGGAGGCAGTTGGAGGATTAAAGAATGTAACGTAGGTGGTGGAAAAGAATGGTTACAATTACAAGAAGAAGACGAAGAAGGAGATAAGGTTTGCAAAAGTGACACATTTTGAACTTGAAATAGAAAAGTTCCCAGAGTTTCTCTGTGCTTTCAAATTAACATTGTCAGTAGAGTCAAGAATGAATAATTATGGAAAAATATTCCTGCATTACAATTAACACAAACTACAAGTTGTCATTGTTCAAGTGGATTTAACCTATAAACATAGTCTATGTAATGGAAAATCAAACAGAATGTTGTTGTAATCATTATTTGGTGTTAACTAGAATTTTATATCAGAAGTTGTAGATGCTAAAATTTTGCATTGAATTACTAATAATAATAATCTTCATATTTGTGATTGAATGAATTTATTTTTCATGAATTCCACTTATAAGCAAAACGCATTCATTTGAGAAAATGCAATCGTAGCAGGAAGTTGAGTTGCAATTTGTTGCACTAATGCAACTTGCTCTGATAAACAACTCGAAAATATCTGTGTCAACTTCCTTTGTGTGAAAATTTTAAAAATATTTAGTGCTGTAGAAATTGCTAGAAAAATTGAGGCAATTTATGAATTAGAGTTGCGATGATAAGAATGAACGGAAAAATGTACTCCTACACAAAGAAAAGCATCAATGTACCCAAAAAGTGTCAATGACTTTTTCGAGAGGTCAGTGTTGTTTTCGACGTCACATTTATTGCTATTGTTGACTTGACTCACGCTTTTGACTGATAAATTATTGCTTCGTCCTTCTTTTTGGAACTTCTTATCACGGCCTGCTCTCATCAAAACCTCAATTCATTCAACATTTTTTAATAAAATATTGTTTTCAATCTTCATCCTTCTTATACCGGTAATATAGAACATTATCAGTTTAGAATAGAATGACTTCTTTATTTTACTGATGTGGCGAAGTTTGGACAATGATGTCCACTCTACCACTCAACCACGGTTTACCCTTCGACTATTTATTTATCTTTGACAGATGATGGCTCCAAACTTTACCAGCTAGGTGTATTATATTCCATCAAATTACTTTTCAATCTTTGAAAAGAAACTAATATGTATTAAGAAGTTCGATTAATTTTATTTCCCTGCTTTTACTTATTAAAAATTGAATTGTGAGAAGTCCTTCCATACAATGGAAAAGTATGCGCATTAAACATAAATTTTAATATCCTACGTCTTTCAAAATAGGTGAAAACATTTGCCTTCCACTATTTTTTTGTAAATAACATCTTTGGAAACTTTAGTTAGATATTGATGAAACTCCACATCTAAGAAAACTTTTAATTACATTAGTAAGCTTTCAATTTTGTTGAAGTTGTGTTTATTGAATCAATCAGTCTCTTTTTACACCGATGATGATCATGACGACATATTATTATCAACCTGATTAGTTGACGATGTTTATCGTGGACAAGAGCCCCCTTGCTAGGAACGAATCAGAAATTGATGAAATGGAAAATAACAATCGAGAAGAGAAACGTGAAAATAACTTTTACTGGCAGTGATAATACGAGTATTTGGTAGGTTGAACGTTCCTCAGCGAGAGAGTGGGTAAATTTGGAGGATGAGAGAGAAGAGTAGTTGTCGGCAGCGGCGAAAAGAATTTTGACTATTTTCGGCAGGGTGGTGGGTGGTGTGCGTGCGTGTAACAGGTAGGCGAGAGTGTAGACGTTTGTCCTTGACCGCCCGCCTAGTCTGGGTATATCGTTCAAGGGCATTGAACCTCCTTGCAGCAGGGCGCATGCGCGAGCCGAGCCAATGGCAGCGCGAGTTGGTCGGATAGGATTGGTTGGCCGGCGATGTGACCTTCTAGATTCGAAACGAAAAAGCGTTCCCCGCGGCAACGCGGCGATGTTCCCCCACCAGTAGTTGGTTTGCCAGTGCCCCCACCGGGCTCTGCTCAGCGTTGTCAGTACAGGTGCCCGTGAAACCTTATCGTATCATTGAACTTGATGTCAGCCTCTACGCTTGGTGGACTTTCAGTTTCACTCTGTCCGAACTCTTGCAGTTACACGGCCGCGCCCGGTAACACCACTTCACCGACTGCTTCCCAACTCAACTTGCCAAAAGTGTTTACTACTTGTTGTTGTTACTAAGTTGGTGCATCGTTGTGGCCCGCTCCAGAAGCGGCTAACATCACCATGATCCCGCAGACCAGTCCCTTGGGATACCAGTACCACGTTGAGGAAGAAGACTGTCACATTATCTGCGAGACTGACATGTCTCCCCGGGAGCCCGATCTCAAAATAGGTGTGTGCCAAGTGTTCCCCCAAGTGATTGTTGCTTGTGTTGTGCTGATCACGGTTTCGTGCCAAAATTCTTGGATTACAGAGAAAGTTCAAGTGATACTTGATTACAGTGTGTTTGTTTATGTTGGTACTGTGTTTCAAACATTGCTGTCAATGGCCTTTAATTCTCTAGGTCTTGACTTGATAGATTAGCAAATGGGTTGCTAATACCCATAGATATAGTTCCCAAATTATTATTGCAATAATGCCTCTGTCAATAACGTTCCCAAAGGGAAAAATGACATTTTGGTGGATGTTGACTGAGAGTTTCATTCTAAAAAGAACAGATCAGCCAGTTTCCATGATTTCTTGTGGAAAATATGTCTTGAAATGTTTTGTTTACACATTGTCTACATGTCAGTTTGGCAAACTCACGAAGATACTTGAATCACTTTGAAAAGTCTTGAAAGTTATAACTTAAATTGAAATGCATGAAAGTATTTTTTATAAGTCATTTTGATTGGTAATGGAATCTTGCTGATATGTCAGACCTTGACATTTGGAACTGTCAGCTCTCTTCAACGTGCTCGTGAATTCAAGCTTTGAATTAATTCTTATTTTTACCAACATTCTTGAAACTCAATAATAAGTAACCCTCAAAAAGGTTTAAACATATTTGTAAGATGTAATTTCTAATTTCTGATTTATAGATGATTTTTATCTCTTGTTTCAAATAAATATGGGCAATTCTGTTAGTTTAACTACGGTAATAATTTTGAGCCTGCTGCTGAGAGTGTTGCTCATCACTAGAATGCTATTCTTGATACAAAATTCATGACAATATAATTTTTTATTGATGATCTGATGATGCTAATCACCAATCAATGTTCTATTTCTATTATAATGTAACATTTCAAACTCCTCAATGATTCATCCCCTAAATTGATTGAGGTTTCGGCGTGTAACATCATTTCAAGTTCTTTTGAAGTCTCGTCAAAATTCCCCAATATGAGACAAAATAATTCATCCCACAAAATCAATTATATGCCAAAATCAACCAAATACTGTATCAGACTTAGATTTCCTTCCTTCTGTCTTTGTTACAGATTTAAAAAAATCTCAAGTTGAATTTTCCATTTTTACTCTCAAATTCACGTCTTGTTTACTTTTTTTGGAAACGAAATCCTTTCCCCCTATATATTTGATCATGAAACAATAGCATATTCTCAAACTCTTGCCTATTTCATTGTTATATAAGGTTATTTTGAATGACACTAGTATACAATCGAATTCCTCATGTTCAACCCAATTGATAGCCATTAGATACTCGTATCAAATAGTTATTGATATACGGTCGTGACTTTCCCATAATAAACCAGCAGAGGTCATTGCACTCTGATATTATCTGCTATTGTTACTCGAATATTAGAAATTAATAACGTTGGGAAAGCGCTCAATTTTACATCAAGTAAATATTGACAGACATCTAAAATAAGCAGCAATAGTTGGGAGTTGGATCTTACTTTGCTAGTACAGCACTTGAACGCTGAACGAAGTTGGCCCAGGTCAGTTACTGGATGGAGTGGAGTGGAGGGGAGTTTCGAATTCAGTTGACAGGACATTAACCCCCAACCCTTTGGTTGCCATGGTAACTAGGTATCGTATATACTTCCGCGCATATCAATCGAGCATCTTTCTAAGTTCAAACACCCCTAAACCCCCTCTGCAATAAACTCTGCAATTCGAACAGTCATTCATAATGAAGAATACGGCCATAGAACTTCGTGGTTAGTTCAATCCTTCCAATAATCGATTTTATCCAATATTCTATCATTATATCATCACTCAGTAAATTGACTGGAAAGGTAATCCACAATTTATCTAATGATAGTATATTTTTTTGCAGAATTTGATGGTACTACAGTATTATGTCGAGTATGTGGAGACAAGGCTTCTGGATTCCATTATGGTGTTCATTCCTGTGAAGGATGCAAGGTAAGATCCCGTCAATTTCGTATCACTTTTTAAAAGATTTAATCGCCTCAATTTTTTATTTTTTCTGATGCTTGGAATTTTTCGTAATTTCTGAAATGAGATTTTGTTAATGCATGTGAATCTATGATAACGTTTGCTTATTTGGGTGTATTTCCCAGATGAAAGATCAGTTTATATTAATTGTAAGCTCGTCTAGTTTTAATATTTCTCTCAATATAATACGGTACTTCATTTTATTCAAATAATAGTGAATATTTCTTTGAAGAATGAGTTTTGCAAATACTTTTCCAAGTTAAATTGATCCTCCAATTGATCAAAAAATCTCAAGTTCGTTAATATCACTGTCAGATCTTCCGTTTTAATATCATCTTACTAATTCATTCCAATTATTAATCAATTCAATGAAACAATATTCTCGTAAAGATTATTCTTTGATAAGAGTACTGCCATGTGAGAGACCCGTTTTTTATAGTGCTGTTAGTGTACAGTTTTGTGAGAGTTCATACAACAACCTCTTCATACAAACAATCATACTTTCCTTCAATGAAATCTATAATAACAATAACAATCGTTACAAGGTGTTATTGGTGGTGTAGCAACAGCAACTCAGTGAGTTACGTTGGCCAGTTATGTCAGGTCATGGTAAGAGGCGTGACGTCAGACAGTCTGTAGTAGAAGACCAGTTGCTGGGTCTTTCACTTTACTTTCTTCATGCAGCGTCACTGGAGAAAGTCCCCCCCTCCACCGCGAGCTCCCCTCTCGTTCATCGGGAGAAAGGACTTTCTTCTTTCTCCGGTAGGCGTCTCGCGTTTAGTTCCAGCTCCGGTGGACCGGCTCTTCTTCTTTTTCTTCTTCTTCTCCAGCGCTGGAATCACTCCAAGCGAATCGTAATAGTTAACCTTGCATAACCTGTTTTCTTTCTTTCATAATTTCTTCGCATCTTTCCCTCGTCATAACTTGTTTTAAAAATAAATTGATGGTTATTTCCATTCTTCTCTCGACTTCTACACGTACTTCTCTTAGAAAAGAAACAGAAATGATGTTAGTATCTTCTCATTTTCTGTCTTGTATGACTTTTTTTCTTAATGACATTTGAAAAACTTATTAATCGTATAAAACCTATCAACTTTAAAGTCTTCAATTATTATTAATACAATATTTTCCAGGCTGACTTCTTCAGTTATTATCAATATTTTTCATTAAAACCTTGTAATTTTACTTATTTCACTTGAAACGTTTTGTAAACCTCGTACATAAGTATGACTTAATTACAGTAATAATGTTGAAAACTATCCATAGTTCATTTCCATTCAATTATTCATATCAATATCGTTTTCCAATCAAAGGACATAATACTGTATCTTTCATTTTATTGAAAAAGTTTCCTTATTCTGTGCGATTGATCAAATCGATCCATTCAATCTAAATGAATTAATTTTCAGCGTATAATTTGTTGTGCACGATAATGTTATTCAATGATGCGCAGTTTTTATTACAGTTGTATTATGGCTATGCGTATCTTTTTTATCCGATATCAGAACCTAATTTTGTGGCCAAATGTGTTGCGAGTAGGTATTTAAAGATCACACAGCCTTGGCTGAATAGATTTGACGACGCAGATGCAAGTTTATTTTCATGTGAGTAGTCGAGTTGTGTTCCTTTGTTCAAGAACCGAACTCAGTGAAGGGTTCAAGGTTAAGCGCAGGGGGCAGTGCCCCTACTACAAGGTCGTTCAAGTGTCAGGCCAACAACCCGTTTCTCTTCTACCTTCCTTCTCAACTCGCTCGTTCTCTCTCGCTCTTCCCAACTATGTTAGATCACCACACAAAGACACAACGCATTCAAAAACAGTTTAACCTCCAAAATGTATTTCTTACTTTATTTTTCTCCACTCTCTCACCCACTTACTTTTTCACCCTCTCACTCACACTTATCTCCCAAGAGTCATCTCTATCTCACTCCAGTTTTCCGTCTCTTTCTACCTCTCCAAGCCAACTCAAACTTCATCACGGGCCACTTATTACTTTTTCTTTTTTCGCAAATCGTTTTCGCTATATTATGGTGTCCGCCTCTTTTTCTGTTTATTTATTACGTACTTGTTCTACACCCGTGCTTCGCTTATAAAACCGGTCTCACTTGCAATAATAATTCTTCGCGTTTCTTCTTTTTTGAGTTCGTACTTGCGTTTTTTTCAGGGCGTTGTTTGTCATGATTTGCGCACTATTATTGTTTATTGTTTCGATTTTCGCTGAAGCCAGCAAGGTCAAAGTAATTGTTCGGAATGGATCCGGATAATTTTAGAAGCAATACTTGTTCAAGCAATGTTAGCTCCAGGAGTTTTTCAAATAATTTTTCTGATGAAAATGGTTTCAATGAAATTTTTCAAAGCAAACTGTTTCAATAACATTTTTCAAAGAAAAGGGTTACTTTGGGTTGATTACTTTAGGGTTTTTAATGATAAAACAATGTATCATTGTGCAAATTGTCCTTCACAATCTAGCATTGTGCTTGGTGATTTTACTAAGCTTGATAAAAAATTCCTATATTCTTTGT
Organism: Laodelphax striatellus; assembly: GCA_017141395.1. Taxonomy (NCBI): domain Eukaryota; kingdom Metazoa; phylum Arthropoda; class Insecta; order Hemiptera; family Delphacidae; genus Laodelphax; species Laodelphax striatellus. The sequence continues at coordinate 9,868,553 of CM029539.1, forward strand.
AGTTTTTCATTAAGTTTGACACTCAAGCACTGTGTGACAGCTTTTGCAGTGGGAGCTGATACTTATGTAACATGTAAAAATAAAAGTGATCTCATTATTTTACTGTACGTTTATGGCAGTAAATAAGTTATCTAAAGCACACAGAAATCAATCACTCAAACTGTAAACTATTTTTTGTTCGCCAACTTTATTTTATCGGCTTTGAAGAATTCAAGTCATTGGCTAAGATCAAGGCTACCTTTGAACTTCAGATTAGAACAGAGCGAAGTGTGATGAACCCAGGAGGCCCACCTAGGCTTCACTAGCAATTGCCAGTGTTTCTACGCCTTTCACAAGCTGCTCTAATCTTTTAGAGAGTTTTCACAGGCCCATTAACAGTTTATTCACCTTACCGACACTTCGCGCTTGCCTGATAACCTTCGGAAGAATATTCACCCATCTGTCACCTCATCCTGTTTATTTTTAGACTTGACAAGTGACTTTGAGTTGTTGATAAGTTTTCAAGTTCAGCTCTGTGGTAGATAGAGCCTATTCATTAAAACCCATCTCCGATGAGAAAAGGATAGGACTTGTATGCTCTCTTCAAAGTAAAAAAGTTCATTATTTAATTATAATAAATTTTAGGATTTTTGGCCCCCCTATTTTACTTCCTCTATTCAACTATCTAGTGTGTAGAAATTCAAATGTAAATCCCTATTAAAATTATGAAGGTATTGTTTGCATTTTTTAAAAAGATAATTACTGGAAAGTTCAGTATTCACAGTAGAAATTATTGTTTACTCTATTAGGAATCTTTTACGAAGGATATTTCCGTCATAAAATAAATTATTTTCCCTGATAATGAGAGAGTTTCCTTTACAAACATGTCATCCTGATAGTACGTTTAGGAGATACACCGTTCTTTATTATTTCAATTGAATTAAATCATTATTGGATTTGAATTCTCTTATGGCCCGAGAACCTACTTGACCTTTCTCAATTAGCTGCCAGACCCTTCTTCGTACTTTCTGCAAAATTACCGTTGTTCATCCCTGTTCAAAAAATTTTGCCGCAATTCACATTGACAACTCTTTTAAATCAGTTAGTAGTCGTCACCTTCCATTATCACCCTCCCATTACCCCCACACAAACCCCCAGTGCTGATGTAGGCATCACCCTCTCGAAAAGTAAATTTGTAGAAGTCTCTATTGTCAAGTATCTCGTAGGACCATCTTATCATAGTTTAATCTATTCTCTAACTAGGTTAGAGTGGCTTGATTTTCTGAAAAAACAACTATTTCTGTTGAATTTGCCGAGCATTATCGTGATAACGACTACAAAATCAGGGGCACCTGAAGTCATTGACGCCGCGAGCGCTCTGGCGGGAGAATCGTGAACTGAATGCTTCAGCTGGGCATTGACCCTACTTAGCTAGTTCGTTGTTCGGCCACTGCTGTTTCTCTCTCACTCGCTCTCATGCTCACCCCATATCTCTTTCGCAGTTTTCTCCCACCCTCAAACACTACTCATATAAACGTATTCTCCCCATGATTAATATTATCATCTAAACCCTATCCCAAAGTCAATTTATTAAAAATTTGTTTATTGTCGAAATTAATGACCAGTCGGGTGAATTTGTCATTTGATATGACTTATCATGTTACATACAAATTGTGTTGCATAAATAATTTGAATAAATCAACTAGAAAATTATCATGGGGTGTAATTCAAAATTGCAAATGATCTTGTATCAAAATCAACACTTTTTAAAAATCTAATTTTGGCAACTTATTCAATTGCTGGCATATTTCCCTGTAATTATATTGCTTATTATACATGGTGGTGAGAAATTATCGCTCCTCTCTATTTCTAAACGAATTTCATGACGGGGCTGATTGGTTCCTTATCCATGTATCAAATAGCATAAATAAAATATCAAATGAAAAATCAAATCAAATATCAGTCTGAATTTTGACCTAAAGTGGTTTGCTTTTAAAAAAATTGATGTTATTAGTTAATCATTTCTCAATCTCAATACTGGATCGATCACAATTTTTTATTATTAATATTACATACACATAATATTAATACTGTTCAGTCTGAACATAAAGAGCAAAAATTTATGATTGAGAAACTAAAACCTGGAATTAAAGAGTCCATCCGCAATAATCCCCTCTTTACAATGTCGTATTTCGCTCATCACTGTTTATTTGAGAGAAATAGAGCAGTCAATCCCCTAAATCAACCACACCCATTAGGGTTGGATATTATTGACATAGTTGGAAAATGAGGGAGCAAGAGAGCAGAGAATGTTAGTGGAGAAGTGAGTTAACGAGAATGACTGAGTTATTGAGTAAGAGAGTGGATTTTAGGTTAGGGCGGCCGGGTGAGTAGCCAGGGTTGATACACTGGCAAAGCAGCAGGGTGATTGACTCATTTTGAGGTCAGGAGCTATGGCCTTTCCCGCCTCGCGCTGACGTCACAGCGCTGTATCACTGGTGGCATCACACTTTTCTGAAGGGGCAAACTGGTCTCTCTTCAACTCCCAATGCGTCATTCCAACATTATTACAGCACGTTTCTCCGTATTTGACTCACCGTTTTTTTAGCTCTTCATTATTCCCACCGTTTTTATTTTTCCTGGAAATAACCTGGAGCCTGTTGTTTCAACCTAAACTGAAAATTAGAGGTACAAATCTAAATAAGTTCTTGTGATTTCTCTCAGTAACTGTACTGTTTGAGATTTCTGTTTTCTTCATTCAGAATCTTCAATTTGTCTTGATATTCCATTCGAATTTTTCATCTTCTATTCAATTTTAAGTTATATCTTACATTTATGAATGAAGTTTTTCAAACTTGTCAATATTGAAAGAATATTTAGAGACAAAAGACTTTGAAATCTCTTTGATCCCAAAGTCAGTGATAACATTTATTCAATTTGATGGGACTAACTAACAATAAATATACATTTTGTATTTGCTACACAATTGTTAGTTATGTTACATTTTCTTCTTTCACGTAATATTTTCAAATGTTTTATAATTTCTCATTTTGTCGTGATAACTTGGCTATTACAACTTAGTTCTTCTTTCTTAGTTCCTTGAATCACCTTTTTAGTATTTTCACTCTATTTTATTCAATTTCCCCCCGCTTTTTCTTCTCTATCTATCATCCTTTTCTTCTCTAATCAGTTTCATCTTATCCTTCCACATTTCGCCCTCTTTCTGTCAGAGAACAGAACGTTTGACCTCGACCTTGTTATTATAGATAAATTAATCTTTACAAGAGCTTGCTTTTGAGATCAGAAACGAAGCCTAGAAAGACGAAGAGCTAGATGAAGATAATGCTGGCGATAATCATGATTCCGTTGACGATGATGAACAACAAAAGATTTGCCGTCAATACACGGTGGGTCTGAAAATAAAATAATAGCAAGACCCCCTGAGAGGTTATTGTGGGGGGGGGGTTTACAGGGTGTCAGTCAACTTACGAGTAGCTTCTTTTGATTAGTAACGGGTCCCATTGTCTGGAAGCCTCTCTATGTATCATGCTCTATGTGTATATACATGCTCCACTAGTGATATATCAGGGGCTACGTTATAATCATGCCGTTTCTTCCGCATTGCAAGGTATAATAGGCAGCAAATTTACGATAGCCCCCTTTGCTGGTGGATTTTATTGTGTGTCAATCTATTTGATGTTTTACAAAGTGATATTAGCCTGAAAATTGCGGTTAGCAGGTGACATGGTTGATGTTGATAATGGTGACGTAAAGTTGATGAATACCTAATTCCTCGAATACTCCATAATACCGTTAATAAATTCAACTTATAACCTGCACAACTGGGACCTCAATCAAAATTATTTTAAGATTGAATCTTCCACGTACGGGAAACGTGGAGGCAGTTAATTAGAAGTAACTAAGACAAGTGAGTCTGCATATTTTTCCTTGAAGTCTACTGACATCTAAAGAGAGTCTACAAAATAATGGGAGTCTAATTAATAGCGTTCTCTTAATAACCGTGCGGTATTGATTGAGACTTTGACAGCTTCAATATTTCTGACATCAATATGCCATCTGCTTCAATCTCTACAAGAAGTACACATGTATATGTTCCATTACATGATATTTCATGTATAGAACGTTTATTCTCATTCACCCTATACATATCACATATGCTTTTTATCCCTTGACGAATCAGGATGACTATGATAAAGTCTTGACGCTTAACAAATTATCGTAAAGTTCGTATTAGCGGCTAGATGTGAGGGTTTCTATTTATGAGTAATAGAGGGATTATAACGGGTGTCGGTACTAAATGCTAGTTATTACAATCATAACAGTTAGGGCTATCTTTCTATGAGCTACAACGTAGGAGAGGGATTTGACCTCTTGTATTTTTTTTGGTAGGGATGATGCCCACATAAGTTCTAAGCTTGTTTGTTGGTAATGGGAAGGATGATGATGAGAGATGATGGTTGGTCATTTAAGTGCTTCAAGTTACGTTTAATAAATATATAATGTTACGTTATATAAATTAATGATTGAATCAATACGAAATATTTCAATGTGAATATTTAATTTTTGGGAGGAGTAATGACTCAAAGAAATTATCCAATTCACAAGATTCGGGATTTCATTCCATTTTATTTTTTGGTACAATTTCTGACCCAAATTGGAAAGGGAATAACTTCTAACGGTCGATTTTACAGTTTCATAATGGAAATTCTCCCGAAATAACACTGAGATTTGAAGATAAGTGACTGGGTTGGACTACATATTACAGGAGTAGTTCTGCCATTAAGCTTGTTGATCTTATAATGGCGTTATGCGTTTTATATCGACCACCTTATTTCTGGAGCATGTTTTTAAAAGGCTATTAAATGGACGGTATACGTCAGAAGTGGGATCACGTTTTTCGAATGGCGTAGTTTCGGTTCATTGCTCCCTTGTTTTTATTTTTTCCATTCCATTTATGTGATTTTTGGCCTATAATTCAATGCTGAGTCGTGTTTCTAATCAAAATATATTTGTTATCAGATTTATTATTTTTTTCTAGTAAATCAACAAGTTTTTTGTAAAATTTTAAAACAGTGGTCACATTCTTGAAAATATTTCGAAATTATTCATCTCTTTGTTCAATGTTGTTTACAAGAGAATTCCCATAAACAGTAGACGTCATAGAACGCCAGGTTGGTGCACTGGGGTTCAATAACCTCCAGCTTTCTTGGCTTAGGCCTACAACAATGCTTGATACAGTACTGAGTTCACCCAGGTGAGCTGAGAGAGAGAGAGAGAGAGTGAGCTGGCATACGTCGAACCTATGCATGCAAGCATGAATTCTGTATGCATTACATACATATGAGCACACACGTGACTACATGCGCGTGTTGTGCGCGTGCGGAAGTCGGTAGTTAGGTCCATGACACACGAGATGTCTGCATTTCAACGTATTTTTACATAGTTGGGAGGGGGGACTTCCTGATAATGAAATGGTGGGAGAGAACTTACTAGAAATACTGTACAATTCATTATGTAAAATTGTACGTTTATTTTTGTTGTCTCATCCTCAACACACTCACACAAACACACACCCACAATGAAAAATACCTACTAACGGTATGCCATTCTTTCATCGATTAGACAATAGCTTTTGATTTGTATGTTTTTCCCTCCTGCCTAACAACACACTACAGTTATGTAGTAGACACAATAGTATTAGTGTCTTCTTTTATTTGGTTTGCACTTTTTTCTATCTCCGCGTTCGTGATAAGCAAATAATTTAATAATTCAGAGTTCGTTGACACGGGGACGCAAATTACTGCTGTTTAGTAAACAATGTTGTCTGGTCTCGCACAATGACTTCGCCTATTATTTGCTGGTGAAAAATTGTTGTCACTATGTTGTAGCGGTGTGAAAATTTACAGTTCTATCGTAGTAATCGCTGTCCAAATTGTGTCATTTAGTGAGTTGCTCACTGTGAATGGAAATTAGTGGCAACTGGATTGATGGAAATTATTTTTGAACCGCTTCAATCTGGCCTGCCTGTTGTTTGGCTCACATTTAATATTATTATTTTTTCGAACTTCAAATAAGGACTGAAGACGTTTTCGATAATACGAAGATGGAAGGAAATGAGATATTGCAACTAATTTATTACATAATTAACTCACTTGGTTATAACATTTTTAATTAGGAATTTCGTATTTTTCTAGGAATTTAGTAACGGGTTCAAAGATGTATCACTCTTCTTTTTCATTCTTAGACATACCCTTGTAGGTTTCCTACAAGCTGGACCTCTCACTAGAAAGGCATTTAGAAGGCTTTGAAACCCTCTTCGGATTCAAAGAGGTATCATTCCTCTTTTTTCATTCTTAGTCATACCCTTGTAGGTCTCCTGCAAGCTGGACCTCTCACTAGAAAGGCATTTAGAACGGCACCTTACTAATGAAGATAAAGACAGATGAATAACTCAGAGAGGAAGTACGGCGAGAAAAACACGGGGATAAGAAAAACGTGAAGAGCATTATTTCGGCCTCTCTCGTATTCTGAGAAGAAGAGTTCATTGCCCCTTACGTCATCATTGCTATCACATAGCTGTGAGTGGAGTGGTAGGGTTATGAATCAACAACTCTCTTCGAAAAGCTGTTTGTTATATTTAACCCAATTACGGCGTTAGGTGACTGACTGACTGAGGAAGGAAGTAGTCCTACTTTCACGCTATACCAGTCATCAACTGTTTCCCGTATTCTACGCTCAACTGTGATTTCAGTCGTCCCCAAATATTCGTTTCCGCGAACTGTGGCTTTAATAATATCTGCGTATATTGGTAACCTACAAACTGTAATTAAAATTATACGGAATAATCGTAATTAATGACTGTGGAACTGTTACCAGCCACGAGAGCCCTGTAGGCCGAAACAATAACACTTGGGTAATACAGTATATTTGAGGCTACTACAAATTATTGAAAATGAGATAAAATTTCGAAAAATTAAATAATACTGTAGGAGAATTACCACAAGAATCATTATCCACACAAAATTGTCCCTACTAATTCATAAAAAAATATATTTTAACAATATTTATAATATTTTATATAATAAATGTAGAATAATTTTTATAATATTTTATTTAATATTTTTAATACATACATTTTTTTATTGTACAGCACTTTCAATAAAAAAACTTTCTTATTCTTTCGCTCATAGGCTATTCCTTCCACCATTCTTGGTCTATTTTCCCTGTATTTTAAAAATCAGATTCTCTTATCGTAATGATCTAGGTCCAGTCCTACCAAATTCTGGCATTAGCATATTTTGAACGTATATCATATTATTGCCTGTTTGTGTTACATGACTTGTGACGTATATTGTGTTAACGTGCCTCAAATCACGTTATGATCACTGAATTCTGTATTAAAACCCGAAATCAACAAAAATACAATCTAACCTAACCCTCTGCAAGGATTTGGGAACATTGAGATTATGGGAGTTACCAGATTCATTTCAAATTCAAATTTATTTCTGTTTTCCAGATTTTACTAGAGAGGTGATCATTTGTATGTCCATGACAATAGAAATTGATTGATTTCAAATTATGAACCATTTCCTGATTGATTGTCAATTTCGTATTAATGCGTCTCGATTTTCGAACAAAAAATTTTGTTTAGAAAACTCGTTTTTCCATTCAGGCGATTTTTTACTTTTATGGAGAAAATTGAATGACAATCAGTGACCACTGATGAAGACTGAATGAATTATTCAATTCTAAATCAGAAGCTTCTACTAGAAAACATAATAAAAATTCAAATTTCCTTCATCATATTAATTGATATATTTTAAACTTTTTACGAAATTTGAATAAAAATTGAGAATTTGCCTATAAATACAAATTTTTTATTGATAACAGAAGTATTTTATATGCTTAATGCCCACCTTTTTAAAATTCCTTTCAGCTCACCTCCCCCCCCTCACCCTCTCTATCTTCCTCTCTCTGTAAGTTGTAATGAAAGCTCCAATGTAAGTTGTATTGAATAAATATCAAATATCTTTCCAATTAGGTTTATGTGGCAGAGAGGACCTGATGTCCTAACTCCGCCATTAATAACCTCAATCTAATAATATCTCAACTAAGCAACTACATATTCACTGGTGGATGTACATAATGTAGGCTCTCGTTTAAGGAGAGCAATGATTCCATTGTAGTTATTAATTGGACAACGATGCACCAATAATATGAGTTGAATAGGTACAGTTATCTAGACATTAGAGGGCTTGAATGGAAGTTCAACTTGCAGTTTGACAATCAGGATTGTTCCAAAAATCGATTGACTGACTCCAACAGTGTCAGAAGGCCTCTGTACTGAGAGAGGCCTATTTGCAGGTCTGCCCACGGGCCTAGCTCCATTAACGTGATTGTCTTGCGATCCCAGAATAGTATTTGGCTTGGATAAATATTTAAGTTTAGACCTATCAAGACTGCTTTGAGACTACAATAATGAGGGCTATCCAGTTGACAAACGAAAATAAAGTCTTGTTTTATCGTGTTGGTTGCTATAAATCGAAGGGTTGCTATGGTATTTTTTTGTATCTCTTATTTGCTACTTTTTGTGTTTGTTTGAAATAGAGGTGAAGAATGAAGTCGATGTGGGAGAAAAATTGACATTTTCCAGGTGTATTTTTCCACTATTTTAAATTCAAATAAAATAGTACGTGTTTAATTTTAATCATACAGAATATTATTGAGGAAAATTGCCTTACCGGCAAGAAAAGAAATACAACTGGAAATTTCAATTTTTCTCCCATGTCTTCTTCATTGTTCACGATCTATTAGAAGTAGTGTAATTATTAGCATCAAAGAATTAATAAATTATTCATTATAATCATAACTATTTAATTGAATATCTTCAAAGAAATCAATATTACTGATAATTATTTTGAAATTAAATAATAAAAACATTAGTTTTCCAAGTCCCTCCTTGTAGGTAGTTACAGTAGTATGACTCTACTATTAAAATTTTATTAGCATACAAAAATTTCAAATTACTCTTCCAGTCTCTAAATAGAAAGACCAAAGTCAGACTTAGATGCCCATTATTTTTATGCTATCAATTCAAGTTACACACATGTCCGTGTTTATCCCTATTACATAATTCTATTTTTATTGTGTTTACATAATATTGATATCCTTCAAATGTATTACAACACAGGATTATCCATCAACGTATAAAAATACTCGATACAAACTATGCAATAACAATAATTATCTGCTCTTTTATCTATGTGTCATACATTTGTATTGAGTTGCGCAGGCTTTAAATGCTTCCCAATTATGCGACCTAATTACAATGATGACTAGATCTGTGTATTGCGTATTTAAATATAGATATGGAAGTCGGCGGTGGTGGCTTGCAAATGGCAGCTGATATTGGGATTTTCAGTACGCGCGCGCGCTCGCGTGTGTTAGTGCGTGTATGTTTGTGTGCGCGCGTTCAAGGAATTGTTCAATGCAAGAGTTCATCGTCCAGGTGACCCCAATCTCTTCTCGATCAATAGCTCCCCCCATGAACCCCCTCCCAAGATCCCCCCACCGTTCTCGGCAGTCACAAGTAGTTGGCCTCACCAGCCTTTCTCTCTCTCTTTCTCCCACCCTAATCTGACTATTTCTCCTTCTCACTCAGGAATCATTTCTACACCAGAGCGTATTACATGGACTGCGGTCGTTAGCCCCATTGGACTAGTTTGACATTGCTCTCCCTCGATGTTTACCAACTATCGTAAAACTTCAGAAATGTGCGTTTCAGCTGAAAAATGAATTGGAACTTGGGAAAATGTTTGGAAACTGTACGAGTTCAATGACGTCTTGTGGTCCAAAACATTATTATTTGATTAGAACTGATAGTGAAGCTAATTAAAAAGTGAAAAAAGAATTCACGTTCAATTATTGTTACTGTTTAAATACAAAGCCTTGTACTTGCCACCCTGAAAATCCATCTTTTGTTTCCACATATGTAATATTGCAAGCAATTTTTATTGAGAATTCTTAGTTTTCATGGAACAATAGAAATTTGTTCAATTTGTCGTCTTCGAATACATCTTTCTTTGAATACTGTTGAAGTCTCAAGGAAAGTTTGTATCAATCCTCAGATTTCTAATGGAAATAATCAAAATTTAGCGCTATTATTAGGAATTTCATAGTAATTGAACATGCAAATTGAAGTAATATAATTACTCTCTTTTTCAAGAAATGGGAGTCCCTGTATTCCTCCCTATTCTTGTAGAATTTTTCTATTTCAAATGATTTATGTTTTGTGATTCCACGTTTTTCTTAAAACTACTAGTATTTTTAACAAATTTTGTTTATTTATTTTGATGAATACTTTGAGCTGGCTTTGTTGAGAGTATTCTCAGTATATTACTCTCGTTGGATTCTGTATTTCAATTTTAAATATGTTGAATTCCCAACTTATCTACAATATATTTTTTATTCATTAATAAATTTAATTAAATTCATTAATTTTATTATTATTAATACAGGTTTAGGGTGTGCTGTCGTAATGATCACATCACTACAATGATAGGCTATGTGTCTGAAATCGCGAAATGTTATAACACCACAGATCATTCACCCTTCTCTTATGAATTATGTATACAGTATTGAAGAGCACCCAATGGTAGACGTTTGTTAGGGGGTGTCTTCTGACGTCACGCCTGATTGGCTGGCTTCCTTTCCTTATTCAGAACTTGGAACTTTATCTTCAAAGGAAATATTTATGCAGAATAGTTTTGGTCTGGGAGCGTTGACCTGTCACATGATTACGAACGCTTTTATCAGAACTGTTGTCGTCCGAGATTGAGATCTCAGTAGTCACGTGTTGTTGAAGTGTTCAGTTCCATGTCACCATTCATTGTGTCCAATTATTGATTTAGAATTACTTGGTTGCGTAAACTCTGAGGAGGTTACCAAGATTTTGTTGATTACCATTTATGAGGTTACACGCGTTCAAATTATTTCAAAAACATGATGAGAAAAAAATGCAAAATTAAATAAACTTGTAGGTATTACCATAGAGAAGAATACTCTTTAGTTTACTTAGTCTGTTCTCTGAGGTATTACCAAGTAGGCTCAGTTAAATTACAATTTTATATTCTCTCAATTGCAAACATTTTTGGGGTTGTTGTTCCATACTCGTAAATTAATTCACTACAACCATAGAAAAATCCTCCTATTCTTTGTCTATGCTACAACACAGTAAAAAGTTTCCATGGACGCTTCTTATTGTTGATAGAATAATGAAAGTTGAGTTTACCTTTTCGCCATCAAAAACTTGGGAGAAGAAATTATTCAACATTATATCCACTGAATAGAATAAACGATAATACTAAGAAATGATGCTGGGAAATTTTTGCTCGTAGACCTATAAATGAATATATTATTTCTATAATTATTTTTTCTACCATATAACCTGGAAAAATTTAAGAACTTTATTTTATTCCCATCTAGAACAACTCTTAACCACGAGGTAGACTTGATTCTAGATTATTTCGGACGAAAATTACGGAATCCGTTGTGTGATTTCTAAACTTTACTCAACTAAAGTGTCTCTACTGATACAGCCATTTTCTCCCTGAGAACTTGAAACTGAAAGCAGCAAGCAGTATTGCATTCTATACTGCACTGCAACCAGATTGCATTCCATGGCCTGATTAGTGAAAAATTCACCAGTGAATCGAACTTGTGCCCAATTCGCTTCTCTTCCCACACAGTATTCTGGCTACTAACATGTCTAGTATTCTGGCGAGGTCTACGAACTGTATGGATTTCCCAACCACTGCTACTGAAGAGCAAGCCCTTTCAATCGGTTTCTCTCTCTTTCGCAGTCATTCTGACTCTCTTTTTAATCGTTTTCTCTCTCTTCCACAGTCATTCTGATTCTCACCTTGTGCTCTTTGCTTGTTTTACCTAACCGCCCGGTCATGTGTAGTAACCGCACTGCAATAATGCCGCCGCGGCGCAGCGTTTACTTTCACTGGCGCTGTATTACCCGCCGCGGGCCTGTCTAACCCGCTTTGCCAACTGCTTGAAAACGCACCAGTTTGACTTGCAATTGCCCTCAGGATATTCGGTTTTATTTATCTATGCTTAAACAATAATGCTTCACATGTATTTACTACTAGAGATCGCTTATCGTATTTTTAACACAGCAACAACAATACAAATTTAGTCTATACTCTATACAATAAGCTATACTCTAGGCTTACTAAGTCTGTTCTCTGGGGTATTATGTAGTCCCTTTAACACAGAAAGATACCACTGTCCCTAATAATGAATGGTTCATTCAATAATATTGTTGTATATAATATGGGAGTCTTTTGTGAACGGGAAAAATTGAGTAAAAATGTTATGAGTAAATTGTAAATTGAGATAATAATTGTAAATGATATTGATCGCGGTCATTGACCTTGCTTATTTCCTGAACAATTCATTTTCCTTTTCTTAAATTTTTAATAAACGCTATATAAATTAAACCAATAAAATTATGTTGAACCGTGGAAATCACACAACAATTAAGAAGTATGAAAGTGTTAAAACTCGCTAGATTTTTGTGATAAACGTATTAAAATTACCGGCTAATTCCAGTTTAAAAAAATGTGGGTTCAATGCAAACTAACACTGGTACCTACTAGTATTATTAAAAAATATTGCAGTATTTGATTTCAAATCAAAACACAGTTCGAGAGTAATGGAGAATCTATTAATGGCAAACAAAGAATTCCGAATCAAAATTTCAAATTAAGTAACTGCTCGTTTCCGAATGAATTGAATCATGATATCGCATTTGAATCGGATCAAATCAAGAATAATTCAGCCTATATTAATCACTGTATTCCCATAGCCGATTAACATACTACAAATAACTAACCAATGATTATGGAAAACGACTATCGTCATGTTTTTCGTAGTGTGTCTTGTAAAAGGCCTATCTATTTATTAGACATTATTTTTGGCGTTTAAGTCAACGACACTAAACTGGGTCAAAACGCTTTTTTACAAAATCCAAAACGCGAGATAAGGGCAAATGCAGAAAAACAGCCTAATCTCGCCACCATTACTGTAATAAAATTTTTATAATCACTTGAACTGATACAGCACAACAATGTGGTTTTGATTAGTTCAATATTGTGACTGGCCCACTTGATAAAGATAGGCGCTATTTTATAACACTTGTCATGATAATATTGTATCACATTTGAGGCTTTATATCAATTTTATCATTGCGCCTGAAATATTTTTGATGTGTGTTGTAATATTTCATGATTTTGCAATTCCATATTTATTTTCCTATAACAATTTATTAATTGATTACGTTTTCCATACTTCAGTTTTCATTGAATTATCTCCAGTGTTCTAGAATAAATTCGTTTGTTTTACTTCCTCTCAACTTATACTGTAATTTAAAAAATCACAGACATCAGGTTACTTCAATTGATCAATTATTTAATTAGAAAAAAATATAATAAGAGTAACTCAATAACCTATTAGAACAACAATTTGTAGCAATATTATAAAATTAGAGCTACTTACAAGAAATAATCATACAGTAGAATGAATAGAAATTGATTAAAATTAATGGAATCCAATAGAATTAAATGATAGAATTGTCTCTACTGACAGAAGAATTACTTGAATGCCAGTAATGAGTCCTCTTGAGTGAAAATTAACGTATAAATAATTCACTTAAACTCAGATAATAGCTAGAAATAAACAATTCAACTTGAATGGAAAATTGATCAATAATTAAAAAAATAATAATGTAAAAATAACTTTGATGCCATTCTTATGTTAATGCTATTTATGTTGCCTGCAATTGAAAGAAATAATAAATGTTTTCTATCATTTCAAAGCAACTCTTTAAGAAAAAACTCTTTTCTCTGTCCATGTTTTACCTATTTATACATTTTTTAAAATCTTGTTACGTATATTTAAAAAAATATATAAAAAATGAAATGAAATAATGAGTTAATAAAATTATTTATTTATCGTATGGCCACAAGATAGTGTGATCGCTTTATCATTTTACAGAAATAATAATAAAGAAAAAGCGACCAAAGAAATCATTTGTGTCTGGACCTTATACTTTGTGAGGGGATGTGATGAAACCCAATGATAAGTGACTCACTCAAGGCAGGCAAGGCAATGAGGGACAATTTGAAAGTACGCTACTAGTCGAAATAGGAGCAGAGTTCATTGACCTGCGGTGTTGACCTGATTTCAGCGCCACTTCTGACTGTTACGGTGTCCATAGGTTTTTCCATTAGCTGCTATTTCCATAAGCTAGCTGGCCTGTTCAAACTTGGGCCGATATAAATATACGAACCTAGTTATTCTAGGACATTGAACTGGTCCCCAACGTGTACGTATGGCGATATCACGTGGTTTCTTCATTCAGCCAATTATTGTGATTCATGCCAATGTGATAGTTTCACACATCCACTAGAAATATTTTAATAATGTATGACAAGTGATTACTGTCAATTGTATGACATTAAAGTAAGGGAATTATTTTGGAAAGTATTCCAGAATATTACACTGTTATTCTCTATTATACACTCTTTGAATTGTTATCATGTTATTGAAAAAAAAATTAATGAAATCATGATGAAACGGTGTTAAATATTAATTATTAAAAAAAATTGAAAATTAATTATTTAATTGAAAAAAATAATTATTTTGATAGAAATTTTATTGAAAAATTGCATTATTTTAAAATATATAAAATAGAAAACCTAAGCTAAGTAGACTATTAATTTTAATTATTGAGATCAATTTAGATCAAACTAGTTATAATGTTATCTATTATATTGCGACCAAACTGGAAATTAGAAGAGTCAATGCACTTTCAGTGGTGGGATATTGCTAGTTCCTATTTAACCAATCCAATGAAAACAGTTGAAAATGCATTTTCAGCATAATAGTTGAGGCGGTTTGATGAGTTCAATGCAATTTGGCGTTTTATGTATTCTACTTCCTACCGTAATGCAAATTCGGTAAATAATTGTTGGTTATTCCCTTATTCCGTAATAATTCTGGTGTCATTACGCACTTCTATCATCACAACAAGTATACTTCTAGACGGTTCATTATTCGCGAAGAATTGCTGAAGTTGCTGTATTTTTCTAAAACGAGGCGAAAGGTAATTGACTGGGTTTATTTGGAACACAAAAACAATAAAACGTTCTGAATGGGTTCATCATTAAATTATGTTTACGAAATACCGATTCTATTGTATATAAATGATTCCTGTAGAGAAATGAATCCATGGAGATCATGAAGAATACCTTCAATCAAGTTGAACTTCATATTAATATAAATACAGTAGTAATTGTTTGGCTTAGCTCATAAAACGCTATTTTTTCCACAATGAAGTTCAAAAATAATGAAAGATTGCAAATACCCAGTCTAATAAATGGAATATTTAATTTTGGAATCTTACAATTTTTAAACGAGTAATTGAGATTACCTAATTTCAATGTTAACCTCAATTTGAAATCATCAACAGAATTGAAGAAAAAAATTGGAAACTTGATCTTTTGTCAACTTGATCTATAAAGTATGCTCAAGTATGTACTGTAATTTTTCTAATAATCATTGGTAATTATTTCAATACTATCTCGATATTGAAATCCGAAAGTAGTTTGTCCACTCCAATTAAAAATTCTCTGAAAAATTCGGGTCAACGTCCCCAACCACTTCACATTTTCAAAATCATTCACATTAAATCAGTTTTGCAATTACTTGACAGTAAAGTTTTAGTGGACTTGTTATTGAGCAAGCCTAGTCTAGGCGCCTACTGCCTTCACTATTCAAGTACAAGACTTGCTGCCTACTAGCCATATTAGTAAGGTTATTATTGAGTTTATTATAATCGTTGAGAGAAAAGTTCGTTCAACTCGTTCTGTTTTTCTTTTCTTTCTATATCGGTGTCCCGTAATCATAGTAGTAGCTGTTATAATCTAGCTGGCGTAACGATTTAGTAAATGTGTGTGTGTATGTATCTGGAAGTTAGGGTGGGGGGGGGGTGACCCGGATTGAAGGGTGGGGTGGGGGAGGCTTTTCGTTTGTTGAACTGTCGGTCGGTTTAGGCAAGAATATTGTCGGGGGGTGGTGCAGTGGGCAGGGGGGGCGGAGGGGGTACTCTCGCTTTCGGGTCGAGCAAGAGGGTCTTCGACCTGAAATGAGGTCAGCAGCGGCCGCCTCAAGCTCTGACTATGGCCAGGCAACAGCGTTTTGTTGGCTTGGCTTCACACTTCTCGCTTCAGTCGACTCTTGAACACGGTCCCAGATAGTTCTATGCGTCTCCGTGCGTTGCTTCCAATCTTCCATTCAAAAATTACCTAGGCGTGAAAATCTACTAGGGTAGTGAGTGATTTTTATCTGCTCCAAAGAGAACACTTGGATATTCACTGGTGACAACATTTAATTCCTAGAGGGGAAATATTCTAGTGTATAGGTTTACTCCATCGTTGATATCAACACTTTGTGTGAAAAACTGTGCTAATTCAAATTTTGTGTGTAAAAACTGTAGGAACTTGTGCAATTGCAACTAGTGTGCGAACACTGTTTTGGGGAAATTGTTCTCCCAGTGCTGTTACGCCCCTCAACCCAGTTGTAGAATTGTGGGCTATGGGATGTGTTTCAACGCCGAATAACACCGATAACGATACAAGTATGGCTCCCACTTGTCTTACCAATTCGGCCTCCGCCAATGTTGTTATCAGCGAGGCCCTCCTAAAAGTACAAAACGAAAAGGACTCTATAATCGAATCTTGCTATTCGGACATAGATGATGATTATGTTAGTGATGAAAACTCTGAAAATGTTGACGTTGACGACTCGTGCACCAATCGTGTTTCGTCTTGTTGTTGCCAGGGCTTCTTCAGACGCAGTATCCAGCAGAAGATCCAGTACAGGCCATGCACCAAGAACCAGCAGTGCTCCATACTGAGGATCAACAGGAATAGGTGCCAGTACTGTCGGCTCAAGAAGTGCATTGCTGTCGGCATGAGTCGAGATGGTGAGTCAAAAACTTTATTTTCTTATAAAAAATTTATTATTTTCAATATTCATTCAAAACTACTGACAGGAAGTCACGGCACAATAATCATTCATAAAATTGTAATCTTTGGTAAATTTCCCTGATTTTTCTCTCAGTATTTTCTCAACATTTTGCGGAAAATTGTTGTGCACTAAGCGCAGCAAACGTTCAATAATTGAGCTCATGCCTCATTAATAAATCTTTCAAAGATTCAAATAAAAATAGCAAAACAGTTTCTCTGATTTTATCAAGTCTATTGATCAAGCTAATATGATGGATCTTATGTTGGATAATCATTTTTTACTGTGATCCTTGATTTTCTTTTGTGCTGAATTTGCTTCTTTTGTGATTGTATAGCATGTAATATTTTTATTACAATCTTTGTAGATGCAAACTGAAATTGTGTTACTAAATAGATAGCTTTCTCCCTATGATCCATATTCTATCTCACTATTTACGTTTTGACAGAATTAAATATGATTAGGTATCTACTTGAAATAAATCTTTAAAATCAAATCAATCTGTGGCTATTATACCTGTTCAAAAATTAATTTTATGGTAAACTATCAAAATACATGATCAAGATAAAAAATGGATTGCTTATTCTATTAGATCAGTAATACATTCATGTGGGAAAGGTTTTTGAATTCCATTGGAGGACTCGTAATTCTATTCTCCTGCATTCAAATCAGACTGAAACATCCAGTCTTTTGTTATAGCAGTGTGGAACAGAGTCTCAATAGAGATCTAATTTCCATTAGCTGAACTCTATGCTGGTGACATACTTTTAGGTTATATTTCACAACCTGTGTCCCTTGAACACACTGTGGGCGAGTATGCGTATGAGAGAGAGAGCGAGAACGAGTGTGTGAGAGAGAGTCAAATTAAGTTACTTGGAAAGTTACCGAATTGAGCTACGTAAGGTTACCTCTCTGCGTTACGTTACGAGATCTGGGTTGTACTGTTGCTTTAGTGCAGTTTGTGGGGGGGGGGAATGTTATGGAGGACCGCGGTCAATGAACTCTGGGTCGCTCTCTCGGTTCCCCCATCCAAGTGCATAACTCGGTCTCCTTTTCACTACGTCACAACTGTACTAACCTAACGTCATTATGCAACTTAACCTCATTGGGCCAACTTCGTCACAATTTTTCTCTCAACTTCTTCTGTCTCTCTCCCTCTATGATAAAAATTACAAATCCAATGAAAAAATGTAGTTTCTAAAAATAGATCACACTAAAGAAAACTTGAAAACAAAATTAAAAGTAATATATTCAACAATAACTTTTTTCTTATTTGATAAGGATTACCCACAAGAATTTCCTTTTCTTCTTTTTCCCACTAAGTTCACTTTTATGAAAAAAGTTGAAAAAAATTAATGGGGAATTAATTAGTCATTAAAGTTCACTAAGTTTCCCGTCTTACATTACTACTTTATTGTTGAGTTTAGAAAAGATTATTTATAATGATTAACAATATATGGAGAAGTAGGGTATAATGTTGGGTATATTAGGAATAATCTCTTCCAATTCATTCTATAGTTTGTGAAAATATCTACAGTAACTTATCCTAGAAGAAGCATAAAAAGTTGAATCTTATGTGACAGTGCAGAAATGTATGATAATCTCCAAGTTTCTTAAAGAATACGGATCCTTTGTATTTCTTCCATAATATTTATCGCCAGTACTATGTAATTATCCTACTGTATTATGAAACTTTTAAGCTCAGTTACCTATCTTTAATCTGCTTAAATATTACGTATTCAGGTACATGATTTCTCAAGAAGTTTCTTGATCTCAGTCAACAATGCACTAAGTACTGTATTGCCAATTTGAATTTGAAATTAGTCCCAATACCATGTTGGTTTGATTAGCAATGCAAATTGTCTAGATTATGCCACAGATTCCTAGTTGAGATGATGAGGTGTATTGAATTGTTAAAAACAATAAATTTTGGATGCTATTGTTAAATCTTTCCATTCAATTGTTCAATTAAACTAATCAATGAATAATGAGAATAGATTTCATACCATTTCGCTAGATTCTCAAAGCATATTTATTATCTCTTAGCATTATTCCTTTCATTATTAAACCCTAATAGACTGTATTCTAATAAAATAACTGTACCCTCATTATTAAATTTTCCATTGTCGTTTATGCTGAGAGAAGAAAAATCTTGGTCTTGATTAGCTCAGCGTTGCAACTTGCAGCTACACAAGGACGTTCTGTAACAAACTGTTGCATTAGGGCAAGAGTCGACATCTAGCGGCGCTGCTCGGAACTAGAACGACCGCGAAAGATATGGCGCGCTGAAGTAGTTCTCGATTCCGCCGCTAGGTGTCGCAGGCTGGTAGATTTCGCAGCGCAGCTCAGTTCAACGAACTCTGCTGGGTCGGTCATTCACCTTTTCTGTTCTCGCTGGTTGTTGTGTAGCAGTGGTGAAGTAATCATCCTTCATTTTTGCCAGCTTATTTTCACTGTTCTAAACTTGATAGCGCTTTGAGCTTGGTTTGGTGGTGTAATCATGAGCTATGGACAATGGACATATTTCCACCGTAAAACCATGTTAGGGAATAATTGATGTTGTTAACTTTAATAGTTTTTTAAAAAGACTTGATATATTTCAAGTTAAAATAACTTCAAGCCTTAACAATTAACAATTACCCATATTCACCAGTCAAGAAACTGTTTACTGTGCCATTAATAAGAAAATATTTCAGGAATAGTATTTTCATATAAAATTGAAAGTAGGTAGGAAAATAGAAATGTACAATATCATAATAATTCATTGTCAGGAGTTCAATGCTCGAATTCCATGTAGGATGTAAATCACGTCATGATATGTGACTGATTGAAGTTATAAAATCTTTGGTGAGAACTGATTGAAAGAAAATGTATTTTTTGATGAACTAATCTACATCTGATTAGATCGAGCTTTCATCGAACATTTTACAATTGGATATCTGCTCCTCATTTGAAACGCATTATTGGAATATCAACAATTACAATTTAAAAAGGAACCAGTCAAAAAATTTTAGATTGGCAGTAGGTCTTCTTTTAGCAGTTAGTAAAGAGGATTCGTGCAGTTAATGATGGTGGCTAACTATAGGCTGGAGGCAGATAAGTCTTTATTTAGTGAAAGTGTTACCAACACAGGCTGCCAATCCATTCTAATCACTGGCTTTACTCTACCTGTATTCCATCCACTTCCTGTTGTGAAAGTGTTCGAGAATGTTACGCTGTTCTCTCTCTCTCTTTCTCTCTGGTTGCAATCTCGCTATCACTTATCTCTCTCAACATTAAATAACAAAAATAATAAACACATTGCCTCTTTTCACCCCCAATTTTCAGTCAATTAATTTAGTTTTTGACACTTAGTTACAATACAGTTCCTGCATTCCAATCCTGATGACAGAGAACAGAGGTCATTCACCTCTAACAATAACTTGACCTATATTGAAGTGAATACAAAATCTACAACAGCCGTTATTCTTCGGTCGACTTGAACACTATTCATGGACTGTAGGCTCCATCCAGTCACTTTGTAGGCATAGTTCATATAATAGTTGAAGTTGTCAATTTTATTTGACTTTTTTACACCAATATTGCTCCTGTCTCATATCATTTACTATTATGTGTCGCTAATGAAATCCTATTTTTACAATAGAAAGTTCATAAGTTTCAATAACTTTAATTATATTCAATAAGTATCAATGATGGCCCTGTCTCGTATAAATTACCTTATTATATCGTACAAATATAAGCGCTTATTATATTTTATTATAAGAAATAATCTACATCAAAGAAAAGTTTATCAAGTTTAGAAAGACAAGACATTTTTTACTGTGGTCTGTGCTTTCAACTTTTAAATCAATCAATTTCAATAAATCACATTATATAATATCACATTATTAGGCCTATAATATTACATTATTGTATTATCTTGAATAAAATGCTTTGTTGTACTTCTACAACATTAAGATCTGATTTTTAATCTTAATTACTGAAGCACTTTCAATCCGTTGCATCCGAGTCGTGGTTTCTCATCATTGTCAAAGAAGGTGAAAGTGAAATCGGCGCCATCTTGTTTTCGAGAGGCAGTTACAATTTCATAGCTGGCAATCACGACAGTCCAACTGACCTTCTCAGCCACAGAATGAGAAAATGTTTACCCGGTGGTACATCTTAACCTACTTTCAGGGCACAGCGTACAACGAACTCTAGACCGCATTTCACTTTCACTAGTTTCACTATCGTTTGACTTGTTCCTCTCTCCTTTCATCTTCTTCATCTCTCTCTTGCCTTTCGTTTTCACCTTACACGAGAATGAAAGTGGAATTGCACACTGCTGGAGTAGAAATTTTCCTGTCTGTCGATTTAAGAGATTTGCTTCAATGATCTTTTCACTTTCCAAGTCGCGCGATGACTTGAGATTTCTTCTGATTTGAAGCCATTCTTCATTAAAGAAAGTTCTAGACTTCTTTCACGACTTGGCTATACGCTGAAACAGTCACAAAATGTGTAAAGTGTACCCATAAAATGTAGTATTCTTTTCTCCTGCTAGGTTCACATGTCCTAGAGCTCTTAGCTTATTATCTACTTGAGATATTGGTACAATAATCTTCAAAGCATCTCTTCTTTATTCACATTAAAAGCTAATTCCATCTGAGAGTCTATTTCCCTCAAATTATCGAAACATTTTTCGAAATCGAAGAAGTAAGGAATGTGGCCTACAAATAAGGAAATCACGTTATGATGCAAATATAAGTTCCTTCTATGATGTTATCACTGTTTCCCTAATCATTTCCGTTACTTCAATGAGTCATTCTCGAAGTATGTATCCGATTATAAATGTCTTACATTCTACAAATAGATTCAATTATCATTCTTAACGGTTTTTGTCACTATCAAAATTGTCAGATTGAAACTGTAATACCTTATCTTGAACCTTGAGTTTACCGAAATTTTCCATGTATCAATTTTACGTGCATAATGCAGTGTTTTATCATGAATGTTATTAGGGAACCATTATATTTTGATAAATGGAAATGAAATCCTTGTGAGTTGATTCAGTCGTGATTTGAACATCAACGAAGTATTTTTTGGGAGGATAGACACCGTTGTAACTAGTATTAAAATATGTGAAAATCGTTTAGGTTTTACTTCGTTTCGTAGCCGGAAAAGGAAGTTAACATGAAATTAATCGAACGGAGGCCGTGGCTTTTTTCGTAGGATGTATTTGAGTTGGCCACTGGCAGCAAGGACGATATTAGAATGCGGCAACCTTTCAGTTCGCGCCAAAACCAAGATCGACCTGAAGGTCTTCAATTGATCGAATGCTGTTTCGAGGTTAGGATTTGAACTTCCAAAGTGGCGATCATTGTCCAGGATCACGCCAGGCGATTTTTCATTGAGGTAGTAATGGCTTCACACAGGAACGGAAGTGGTCTTAGAAGGTCGTTGAACTTCCTTGAGGTGTATAGTTGTACTCTGTCACACGGCCATTCATAAATGCGTGATCTTGAAGTTACTTGTCCAATTTTATCATTAGTAGAAAATCGAGTTGTCAACTTCCAGTCTTCTAGTCAATATATCATGTCTCAATAAACGTTCCACTTTAGTATTTTTAATTTGTTCAGTATTTCTCATTTGGTTTTTTCTACCATTGACTGTTAGCAGTCATTAGATATTACAGGTCCACTAAAATAAATAATTGAAATGTAAACTAGACTTCCATCCTATGATATTTGGATCCTTTTAAGATTGGAACAATCTTACTGTCAATTTCTATGCACAATCTGTCCAATTCATATTAACCTCTGTTAAATTTTTTAAATTTCTCCCCTGCCAATTGTAAACTTATTCAATTTCACAATACTTAATTTCTAGAAAATTGGCAAGACTTCGTAAAATAATTTTATAAAGATTTGTGAAATTAATGTTTATTGTTTCACAATATTTAGGGATTGATAAAGCTGTTGAAAAGTATCTAGTTATGGAATAATAAGTCAAATTCACCTGTTTTCATATAATCTTTTGATCAAAAATATTGTGTAGTACTGAATTCTAAATATCCCATAAATTTTCTCAGTTCTATTTATGGAATACTTGGTAAAAGATCATTTAAAATTCAGCCTTATAAGGTAAACCCACGTGAAGTTGACGTATCTGTCTCCAACGTGTGAAAACGGCCTGTGCCGTGAGTGGCACTCGCCTTGACGTGCGGTGATACTGTTTTTAGCTCGAGAAGGAGGGAGTGATGACTAGAAAGAGGAAGGGCGCAATGTAGGTCGTCTTCCGTCGATAGACTGCGAGCGGAGCGAGGGGGGATTCTATGAAGGCAAGTTCAAGGTTGCAATGGTGGGGGCAACTGCGCTTCTCAGCTCGCGTTCACAGTCAGTCTCTCACGGGCAAGTGAACAGTGCGCTTGGGTCTATGTCGCTCTCACCCGGCTTCAGTATTCAGTCGTTCTGTTTTCCGATTCACTCAGGAATTACCCTCAACTTGTGATTACGTGACTTACTATGAGTGTTATTCATCAACAATTTCCACAAATGTGTTTACAAAATGGGACGTTCTGGCAGTGAAACTTGTGTTGAAACAATGTGTTGTTCAGTGCCCATTGGGAAAATTTCTCGTGTGTGAATTATTCAATTGTGAATTTGTGTGATTCTGGTGTCACAGTTACCATAACTTAAACTACCTCCCAAGTGTTGTGTTACCAAAGTTGTCATCAACTTCATCCAGTTGTTATAAACTGCGTACATAAGGATACTACGAACTTCTATTGTTTCCTAGTCTTGGATAACTACAGAGTCATGGGAGAGGAGTTACCAATTTTGAAAGGAATTCTTAACGGAGTTGTCAACTACCATAATGCACGTTAGTATCTTTTACTATTTTCCTACAATAAGTCGTGAGTCCATTCATACTGCTTCATCCACGTGTTTCGTGAACATGCCATGATTTATCGTCATTATTATCTAACTTAACAATTTCCAGAATATATATTCAACATAGAATCTCCATAAATATTTGTCTGTCGAAAATATTTTGAGCTTTTTTTAGATATTCCAAATCCATCTCCCAATGATGAACTAACTAGTATTTTTTATATATTCTGCAGAAAAAGATTGATACAAAGCAGAGGGTTGTTGAATTTTCAAACTTTAGTATTGAGTCTCTCCACTCACTCTCATTTTTTTATAATTTTCAAATTATCATACTTTGAACGCAGTTATTCACTATTCTTGGAAGTCGATCACGACTTGAAGATTTATCAAAAATTCAATATTGTTGTCATTTAATTTTTTTATATTCATTTCTAACTTATTGGTTAACTTTCCAACTTCTTATCAGTTGATGCATCCCTCCCGTTCTATTCGCGACTGCATCTGACCCCATGATCAAACAGAAACAGACGAAAAATGGCAGCTCTAATTTCACTTTCACAATTAGAAATCACTTTCAATTGTAGCGCCAACACTAGTGAAAGTGCATCATGGGAGAATTTCTCCGCTCTAGTTCTCTCTGCAGGATGGAGTGAATGAATGAAAGCGTACACTCTTTGTTTTTTCGTGTAAAATAATCTGCTTTTTACAAGTTGCTTACCCAGTTGCTCATTATGCTCGGGATTTTTAATTTCTGCATTGTATGCAATTGGATTGAAGGAGCTTCCACTCCAGTAGTTTCTTATAGCATTGAAAACTAGAAACTCACATCCGTGATACTATTGTCAACCTTGAAGGTTTCTTCGCCTTTAGCTACCGATCTACTTTTGATAGATCCGAGTTATTAAATATTTAAATGCAGGTATTAATAGGATATGGTTGGTATGGAGCAATAATATGTACGAGAATAGTCTTGTAATAGTTTATAGTATGAAAATGAATATTATTCTTACTAGAAGCAGTTGAAGAATTGTTGAAATTTTTCTTATTTTGAAGAAGTTATTACTTAGGTTGGAGGAAAAGCTATTCATGATTAAGTTTTTTAAAAACCATTCTCAGCCATAAATAAATTAGTAATAGTTTTGCTACATTTTCAAGATTTTCACAGATTTGTATGATATTTTTTACTCAACTCCATGTAGAATATCAACATTTTTATCACTTAGCATTTTACCCCCTATTTAACTCATTTTTATTGAACCCTGCATTGATATCACAGATGGCAAAGAAGATTCACACTTGCATCTAGTGAAAGTGAAAGTATTGGCAGCCTTATTTTTAGGACAATAACCTCTGGGCCATTGAACCTTCCTCTCATTGCTATTTTAAAGATTCTAACATTAGTTCTTCACTGCTGTCAACACTTGAAACTGAATTGTTGAAAGAATCCAACGCTTCTCAAGTTTGTCATTATTGAGAGTTCATATTTGTGTTCTCTTTTAATTTTTTAATAAAATAAATTTTTAATATACTACAACTGTTGGCCTTTAGATTGTACCTAGTAGAACATCTCTAGAAAGTTATTGTTCATTTCCATACAGTCTTTTTAAAACTCCAATTCAGTAATGTGTGTACTCTGGTTGTTTCATATGGAATATCAATTACTATACTTTGAATCAGACTCCATTCCCACAACTTTATTTAATTTCTTAGCAAGCTCATCTTGATACTCATGTTTCATCAATACGGTAGAGTATTTTTGTGAATCTACAGTAATTTAGTAACTATTCTCCAGGAAAGGTCAAGATTGTTTCCGAAATTGACCTTCCTTCTCTTTTTTCTCTCTTCTTGGCCCGGACATACCTTTCACTCTCAATAGCGTGCTCTCTTTAGTCGACCAGAACCTCCAGCTTTCACTTGCTGCATGCTGGTAGCTTGTAGTAGAATAGTAGTGCTTTCATTATGATGATTATGCCGACGATCCAGCAGCAGTCGATCATGCTTTTACTTTCTTCTCGGCTCTCCCCCCACCCCTCTCCTGCTCTGTTACCGCCCGCGCACTGTGGAAGTGGCATCGCGTGGTCCCGGGTTCGAGTCCTACTTACACTTTCATCTTCTCCCACGAGAAAACGAAAGTGAAAACAGTCGGTGTTGGTGCATGCTGGATGGATGATCGAAGTGCGACGACAATACTGTGTTTAGTGTCGAGTTGTACTGTGTTTAGGGCCGGTGCACCATCGCAATAACAGTGTTTTTGTGATCTTCAACACTCAAATTCCAAAATTGATTTTCTTTTATCAATTGTATTCTTTAAAATTCTATCTAAACTTCAATTAACTTCTTCCATTGCATCATAAATACACTGAGAATGTCCAATTCAAGGGTTAGAATTCAAACTTATAGAATTTAATGATTACTGCTCATTTCATAGTAATTGTCAATACCAATTTATGTTACCAAAACTAATCATTGATCAAATAGTTTGTGAAACATTTACGTTACTTGATTGTATTTTTAAAGCTTGAATCCATCTCTGCCAAGTTTACTAAATCATGAAAATATCTTGATAGATCTTCTTAGAAATTCAATTATTGTATGGAATGCCTTACCAGAGTTCAAAGGTTTGGGAAACTATTATTAAAATTATTTTTTGGAAACAATATTATTGCTAGAACCAATTTTGTAAACAGGATTCGAGAATTTTGAACTTTTTTAATAATTAAACTTAGTTACCAATTGAGAGTTACCCTGAAGAACATATTTTTATCTAAAATTCCCTATAACTTCTGAAGTATGAGTGTTGAAAACTTCTTTTGTTAATGTTCGGAATCACTGGTGGTGTAGTTAGTTCTGGAGAGTGAGTTTCATGTGACAAGGATTTGACATTCGACAAAAATGAGGATTCAAAGTAGGTTTTATTCTACTTTTTAACTCTATATTATTTCTTAAATTCGCAATTCTTTTCTTGAAATGCTTATAATATATTATCTCAGTCTCTGGATTTCTCGAAAGATGTTCCTCTCATTGTAGGAGGAATCTCATTAACATTTTGCTTTCAATAATTCCAAAGCAGCTCGGTGACCTTCAATGCTTTTGTTGTGTTTCTTTATCGTGGGCTTAATCGGGTGAAGGTAAAAGTTGATTATCTAGTTTTTAATTTCAGTGAAAGTAGGGAAAGTGAAAGTACACATCTTCACCACTACTCGAACAACATGGGTCTACAATCTTTATATAAAAAAAGCTAGTTCTCACTCAATTAAGATATTAGTTTACAGATACAGAAAATACTTTTTACAAAAATAAACTTATTTTTAAATTTTCTTTCAAGATTTTCCGAACAATACTTATTCATGTTCCCAAACTGTTTTCAATCCTAGTACATGCGCTTTAACCAGGTTTCTTTCCTCAGTGTTTATATGAATGTTATCGTTTCGACCCTGAAAATAAATTCACAATTTTAATCACGGACCAATAGTGAACCCAAAGAACTGGGATTTGATTTTAGACACGTGTTCTATCAACATTTTCCAATTGTTATGGTAATTTCAATCGTTTTAGTACGTCCTTCACTGAGACAATTGACTGTATTTGTCATGTTTGTTTTAAATTTCTTTGAATGTAAGGTCATTACCAGATTAGCTCCAACAAGTTTCATCATACTCAAATGTAATTGAAAAATGCTATTGAGTAGAAATGTCCCAATGTATGCAAATATGCTCAGTTGTGTGGAATTTTAAATGCAATTTTATGGCTTCGAGTTATGAGTGGAAGTGAGAAAGTGAATAATGAAGAGATAAAGAAAGAAGGTGAAAAACTCATTGCCATTATTTGCAAACATATGACACATCTCCCTGTTTTATTATCTCAACCTTCTCTCGTTTTTTTAAAGTAAACCTGTACTGAAAAGAGCCCCCTGTGCTCCATTTTATTCACTTTGTATTGACAGAATCTAGTTCAAGGCTCTAACACGAGTGCATGGACTTAACTTTATTATATACAGTGAAGCTCTTAATTGGGTCATACCCGGTCTTCTATCACACTTTTTATTACAGTACATCGTTGCAAAAAAATTGAAATTTTCGATCACAATTTGATTATTTGATAAGCTTGTCATTGATTTTTGAGGGTTTTCATGACGTGTGTAACATTCGTTCTCCTTTGCAAAAGTTTTTTATTCTCTTTAAATCGTTTTTCAATTATCAAATTAGAATGACCGTTCTAGGACAATAATTTATTTCAGTTGTTGAAGTTTGATTTTATTTTAATTTCCTTCATAAAACTATGAATATTTTGTTATTCTTAAATTGGCAAAACTTTATTAATAGAGCATTGTGTTCTGTTGTCTCTGAAAAATATTTTAATTTTTTCCTCAATTGTGTAGACTGAAAATCCTTGAAAACGATCGATTTTATCACATTCAAGGCAGGTTCAAGGCTGTGTTATTCAGATAGCCACTTTCTCTTCTCCCTCAAATTAGTCGGTTATTTCTCGGTTCAATTCTTGCTGATGATTTCTATTGTTTTCAGAGTTCAATCACTTTGAACTGATATTTGGAATTTTGTTTTGGATAGTCTTTACTGAATAATGATAGGGAAACGAGTTGTTTATTTTTGTCCAAAGATCGCATTATCTAAAATGTAGCCTATTGAAATTTTATTTTAGGAATCTAAGATCATCTAGTTGTTCTGAACAAACAGCAATTTTGATGAATTATTATTGAATGCTCATTGGTTTTTTTTTAATTTTTTTAAAATTATAATAATTATAACAGTCAGTCGATATCAATCTTGCAATAGATATATATGTTCATTGTGTCTATATTGGCTGAAGTTTGTTTGTAAACTACAATTTTAAAGTAATGTCCATAATTTTCCGAACATAAACCTACATTAATGTCACAATTTTCTGACCATAAACTGGGGATTGGTTGAGGCTTTTATATTCTATCCCAAGTAATTTCCTCTAATAGCTGGTTCACAGACAAGGGAAACAAGAATAATTGAAAGTGATTATGATTCATTAGGGCAGTTGCATGGCGACCCTTCTTACTATAAGGTGACCCTACTTACGTTTAGGTGCATTGTAGGGTACTAACAACATGATTGTAATATACTAACTATATAGATATAGTAGAGTTGTAATCCTTTGTTCGTTGACCATGTCAATATTGATTGTTGTTGATAACTATATTCACGTTTTATGGTCGAGTTAGCAGCATTAACGGCCTTTTTTTCTGTGGGACAAGGACACAGTTGGAGGGTTGAGCGTGTGCCCTTGAAATGAGGGAGAGAATTTTTGGAGAGTGAGAGAGAGACTAATTGATTGAGCCAGGTGCGAATCGCGTGCCCGAGCAGCTGCTACTTCTCTCTCTCTCTCCCGACGTTCTTGACCCAAGAACCAGCTGCTCATCTGTCTGAGTCTGGAAGGCTTCACTCCATTTCAGACCTATGTGTCACTATGTGAATGGTGAACAAACTTCCTATTCGAAAATTTGTTGGATCCTATCCTACCTTGCTTCCTAGATTTGAAACAAGAACAAGGGGGTAGATTATAAAATCAATAGATTCTTTAAAAATGGAAGGAAGATTATGTTTAATAGCTTATAATGAATAGATTTAATCGTAGGCTTTTCTAATACTATATGGATTGAGTCCAATACTGGGATCATATTTTTATTATTACAATTTTTTTGGAAATACATTAGTCAATGATTATGAATAATTTATGTTTATTAAATCATCCACACGACTTCTTTATTTTAACATTAGCTGGTTGACCATCAATTGTTGCTCAATTGAACAAGAATTCCTATTTTCTCAACTGCTTGAGTCTTCATGGGTAGATTGAGTGAAAAAGGGTTTATATTGAGTAAATCTTGTATTCTTCTTTTATGAAGTTGTAGATTATAAATGAAGTTTTGTTTTTGGCCCATATTTGTTGTACAGCTATTGTTTGTCTCGACTGCTCCGTTTTTGAATGTTCTCAATTGACTTCCGTTCTGAGGACGGTTGCAAGGCTTCACCCAACCGACAAAATCCAGGGTCAATTCTGAAGGGTCTTCTCTCATAATTCTCTCTTTTTCTTTATTGTCTCACTCTCTCTCACCGCCCTGCTTAAAAATAATCTATAATCCAATGCGACTGTCTACGCCTATAGGTGTCCTTCGAGTTCCCCCCATCGTACAACTTCACACTTGGCGGGATTTGAAAAACAACAACGTGGAAAAAACCACACCGTCTCTGTCTATTAGTCTGGAAATGATGCGATCTTTTTTCTCGCTCCTTCCCTCAGCTCGTTCCCTCTCTCTTGAGCCCTTTAACCGACAGACGCATTTTTTAAAGAGCCGTTAACCTTGAGAGGGGTTTGTCTCTTTTGTAGGCTCTCCACTAAACCCCCAGCTCTCGTTTTTTTTCTCTCTCCAACTCCGCATGACCTCAACACTGCTGTCTCCCTCAGTTTATCCCCTACGTGTTTTTGTCTACAAAGTCGAAGAGATCTCCCCTGAGATAAAATTGTAACGGACAAAATTGTAAGCTGCCACACTCGTCTCAAGGTCGTTTTTGTGACATTTTTTCTATCCGTACCTGATGTGTTTTTGCTTCCTGTATCTATTTCGACGTGGTCTTGGATTATTCGGTTGCTGAATATTTATACTTGCTGCGCAATTTAGCTGGCACGTGGATTGTTTAACAATGGATCCAAGAATCGTACATGCTTCCAATCGGAACTGTTGTTCCAAATACGAATCAAAAGAAATACAGTAATAACTTTCGATGGAATAATAATAATAATAATTCCGTGTAACCTGGCTGGCTCAGGTCTGGTGTCAGAGTTTTCAGGTCACTCCTGATCAGTTCAGGGTCTCTGACGTGACTTACGACTGTTTTCTAGGCAGCCGGGACCGACGGCTTAGCGTGTCCTCCGAAACACGAGAATAATAACGTCGATGAATATTATGAGGAATAATAAATTAATAGAATATACTATAAACATGTTTTCGCAACCCACTTTGATATCTATTTCTATATTTTATCGTGTATTCCTAAACTGTATACTAGTATACTCCACTGCTCTATCCTCTATTGTAACTATATTTTAGTAAAATATACTATATTTAGTAAATATAAATATATTTTACTTATATTTAAACTAAACTATAAATTATTATACGGAACTATATTTTAGTAAATTTTCCTTTGTATTTTCCCTGTCTGCTACATTATTTTCTATATCTATCTAGTGCATTTGACAGCATCGACTAACCTGGGCGTTTGTTGTGTGTGTGTTACAGCTGTGCGATTCGGTCGCGTGCCCAAGCGAGAAAAGGCTCGCATACTGGCCGCCATGCAGCAGAGCACCAACTCGCGATCTCAGGAGAAGGCGCTCGCCGCTGAGTTGGAAGACGAGCAGCGACTGCTGGCGACTGTCGTCCGGGCGCACATTGACACCTGCGACTTCACGCGCGACAAAATCGAACCGATGATACTCAGGGCGCGACAGCAGCCATCCTACACCGCCTGTCCACCTACTCTGGTGAGTGACAAACAACTAAATTTTATTAGAAATAAGGGAGGTGCTAAAACCCAACCCTGGAGGACACCAATAGATGTAAAGATTTAGAAAGAAACAAGAGAGGTCTTGAAACGTATCCCTGTAGGACTCCCAAGATATTTTCCCATTTAGATGTTCATGAGAAACAAGGGAGGTCCTAAAACTGAATCCGGTAGGACTCCAATAGTCAGTAAATAGTCCAATAGGACTCCAATAGTCAGTAAATAGTCCAATAGGACTCCAATAGTCAGTAAATAGTCCAATAGGACTCCAATTGTCAGTAAATTGTCATGGTAATTGAAAGAAGAAAGATCGTTGTACTGTTACTTATGCAACTACGGGCCTTAAAGTATAGTTTAGACCATATTTAAACCGTAGATCACCGTTTAAACTACGTTTAAATATAATTGAAATATATACTGTATAAGCAACATCCAGAGTACGTTACTGTTATTAACTTGATCCTTGTGCCGTTTACAAGAGACTTTTCTCGATTGAACATCTTGTATCAGATCAGTATAAATTTTAGAGTCAAGTCCCATTCATTCCGCAGTCTTTTGTCGTTCCACTTTTTGCACAGCCAGGTGCAGAAGTGAAGAAAACAGCTTCAGCTCTTGTTCAGTTAGGGATGTTGCGTCAAAATTATAATTCCGGCAGCCAAAAACTGTTTCATGGTCAAACTTTTTAACGGCTCTTTGTTTGGTCTGAACTCTGAACATTATTGCTTGACTCGTTTCTACTGTAGCAATGGGCACCTGGCCTCTTTGTTCACTCATGTAGCCTTCGAAATAATTTGAAATGTGACTTGTTTTCGAAAAACCTTTTATTGGCTACCATTTATTTACTAATACAGTAGTTTTCAAGTCCCAATCTCAATGAGTGGTGCCTGGAGTCCAAATCATGATAATTCCGTGATAGGTTCTGTTATAGTCAGTTGTAATTACATTTTTGATCACATCTGTAATAGCAATCATCTCAGCCAGAACTAGTTCAGTGAATTCGAAACACGATTCACATTTCATTGCTAATATTTCTGACCTCAAGCGAGGTGATTCAGTCTAGCTATTATAATAGTCTAGCAGATGCTCAACTACTATATTCCCATCAAACGCTCTTGTACATTTTTCCGCCTTTTTAAACAAAGATAGACTGCAAGTTAGACAAGGATCTTCCGGTTTTGACAACTTGGCATTCAGTCTACGGCCAAGGTAACTGACGTATTCAATGTCAAAAATCAGTCAGGTTTTGTAGACTGGATTGGATAGTGGATTCTCATTCAGATATTTATTGGTAGTACGTTTTTTCAATAGTTTTTCAACTGCTTATAATTGTAGAAATTTGTTACTGAATTTAATAGATTAAAAACAATTTTCTTTGACCTCGACCTTCTAGAAGCCATAACTGATAATGCTTCCCACTAATAAATCTATCAGACAGTAATTTATTTCCAAGTCGTTTTGATAAAACTTCATAAAAATATTATTACTCAGTTCAAGAATCATTAATTCATTGCTCAATCATTAATGAAGAGCTCGATCTTATTACATTTTGCCTTCGGGTTTGAAAAAATGTCAAGTTGCTAGTTGCAGCCGCTGAAAAAATTTTGAAATCTATTTTTGCGAGTCTTAACGCTCTACACGAGGCCGATTTGTTTCAACAGTAGAGGTTGCGTAACGGGCTATTTTTACGAATAGCCTTCCGAATTCAAGTTCATTTCGCGATAAGTTCCTACAAACGATGTTGCTAGCTATAGAGGCCAGAGATGAAACCATGAACTAAATAGCTGTAACTAGGAAGTTGAAATTTCTATCTCAGTTGTGAATTATAGCGCCTCTTAATACTAATAGGGCTCACATTACTAAAAAAAATTAGGGTTCAGAAATTCTTTAGAAAAATTTATTGGAATACTTTTGGAATGGTTGGAAATTTGTACTCTTTGCAGTTATAATTGAATAATTTAGTATTTTTTTGCTAAGGAAGAGTATTAAAATATTTTTTCTACTTGACAAATTTCATGATAGTTATTACTGGAATAGAATGAAAAATCGTTTCTATTTACAAAATACATGATAATTTTGTAGTTTGATTTTATAAATCAGACATGTTATTGAAACTTTTGATATCAATGATAATTTCTTCTACAGTATTAAGTGAACTAACTACTATCTACGATCTATATTATGTAATCTGTATAGATTACATAATCTATATTATGATATCTGTCATTGGAATACAAAACTCGCTGTCTATTTTCCAATCCAAAACTTCCATTTTCCGCAGATTTCACTAGGATAACCAAAAATTTTCCTAGCACAGTAGAGTGAGGTCGTTCCTCTTCACTGGCCGGTAGCATGGGGTCAAAGCTCTCTCTACTCTCTCACTCTTTTTCTTTCTCTCCCGCCATCCAAGAATAGCTGTCCAGTTCGCTCTACAGGTCTCTGAATTCCTACACGGTTTGTTCGTTTTCTATCTGCGACGCTCACTTCGATTCTCACAGCTTTCTGCTGGCTTGCGTTCCTGCAATTCATTTCCCCAACAATAATTTACCTCGTATCGATTTCCAACTATAGAAAGGTGGTGGAACTTTCAGCCTTCAACTGTTTGAGTTCAACTTTTGCAAAGTTGGGAAACAAATTGCGGAGTTCGTAAAATATAGAAGATTGTGTTGTGTATTGGATTTGTTATCAAATTAGAATATCAACCTCATTATCGCTTTGGTTTGTGGTTGGTGCCGTTTATAAATAGCTGTAGACACAACACTTTCATGAATAACAACTTATGACTCCATTCTCAGTTTTCAAAAACGGATACGTATTGTTATTGGAATATTGTTCTAGCTTTATAGAAGTTAGCTATAGGCTGCTTCTGTTATGTATTTGTAACATAGTATCTCCCAGCTTTGATGTTGCAATTTTTTAAATTTTATTACGTCTATACATGGGAAGTAGTGGAAACTATACGATTTGTCAGCTTTATTTCCAAGGTTGACAATAATGATGTAAACCGATGACTTATTATAGAGATATGAGTTTGCGGTTTTTCTATTTCCCCGGAAAATTACATCGTATTTTCATTAGAAATAATCCAATAGTTCATGGCAGAAACACTAGAAGTTTGTTTTTTACTCTACGAGTAACGACTGTGATCTAACTTTTCAGATAATAGAATCATGATAAATTAAGACGTTATTTTGATTGTTGGAGGCCTCTTCTCACTCTTGTTCTATTTCATAGTTTTTCAAACATCGATGCACGTCCATGAAATTAGAAATTTACAGCCTGATTAAATCCACGTTCTTGAGAAATGCTAATGCTACATATAATCTTCAATAGATGTACTTGACCTTAAATATTCACAATGCTCGGAATACGGTTTCCGGTGTCTATAGACATAATCACAGATTGGACCTTGACCAATAAACAATGAGTGAGTTTCCTCTTGTCAATTCGTGTGTTGATTTCTGGGAGTTGACGTTCGGTGCACATTGTTCTGACTATCAATCGGTTTGATTGATACAATACGATTTGAAACTCGATAATACATGAAACTGTTTGATTTATTGGTATCATTCTTTCACTTGAAAGATCAATATAATTTGTCAGACTCTCTTGCCAAACTCAGACTCTCAGAACACACAAACTCCAAACTCTAACACAGACTTTCAGAACACTCAATACCAGACTCTTATCATTAAAGAAACTCTCAGAACACTCAACACCAGACTCTTATCATTAAACACAGACTCTCAGATCACTCAAACACCAGACTTTCTCATGAATGACATTTTTAAATTCTTAATTATTCAAGGGATATTAGTATTTATTTTGCGTTCTCTTTCTATGTTGCAGGCTTGCCCACTCAACCCTAACCCTCAGCCACTGACTGGCCAACAAGAACTCCTCCAGGACTTCTCCAAGAGGTTTTCTCCCGCCATTCGTGGCGTAGTGGAGTTTGCCAAACGCATCCCCGGATTTTCTTTCCTCGCACAAGACGACCAGGTCACATTACTCAAGGCCGGCGTCTTCGAGGTCCTTCTCGTCAGATTGGCCTGCATGTTTGATTCTCAGGTATGTACATTTTCTATTTATTAATTTATCTTTTAATTTTGGGTTTTGCATCTTATTGGTACATCTTTCATTTTTACATTCTTTCTATACACCCCCTTCTATTTTTCTGTTCTTTTTTTATCTCATCTTTTCTCTTTATCTCTTCTCTTATAAACATCTCTCTCTCTCTTTCTCTCTTCTTCGCTGCTACTTTATTATATTTACCTTCTGCGTTTTCCTATTACAAAACGATATAATATGTACCAAAAAATGATAACCCCTGATTGATAATATTTATAGAGTTCCTCTGTCTTTACATCTTTTTGGGGGAATTATAATGAACTAATTATTAATGAATTTCCCTTCTTCAAATTAATAATGGTAGTAATTCTAATTAATGTGGATATTTTTCATTATTTTCTTTTCCAAACGAATCATTTATTTTTCTGGAGAAATTATCTTGGTTTTGAATAATTTTACAATAATAATTGTCAAAGCTCTCTTATGCCTTGAACAAATCTAACCTGGCCTGTTCTCTTTTGTTTGTTACAGAACAACAGCATGATTTGCCTGAACGGCCAGATCCTGAAAAGGGAGTCCATCCACAACAGTTCCAATGCCAGGTTCCTGATGGATTCCATGTTTGACTTTGCCGAAAGACTGAATGCCTTGAGACTGTCCGATGCTGAGATTGGTCTCTTCTGCTCCATTGTCGTTATTGCTGCCGGTGAGTTCAATTATACATATTTAAAAAAAAAAGTAGAAAATAGTAATAGAATAAATGAGTTTGAAAATTATTAAATGGAATTAAATAGAAAAAATAATAAAGAGTTAATCATTGAATTATAACAATTTTAAACGTAACTGAAAGTATTTTTCAAAGTAACATAGAATAAATCAATTTTTCAATTGTTTTTAGTTGAACCAGTTTTAATTTTTTTGTTATTTTTGTGTGTTGACAGATCGGCCAGGCCTCAGAAATACCGACCTCATAGAGAGAATGCACAACAAACTGAAAACAGTGCTACAATTAGTCCTCAACCAGAACCATCCCGGGCAGCCGAATCTCTGCCACGAACTGATGAAGAAGATTCCCGATCTGCGCACACTGAACACGCTGCACTCGGAAAAGCTGCTCGCATTCAAGATGACCGAACAACAGCAACTGGCGCAGCAGCAACAGCAGATGTGGGGATCGATGATGGTCGAGGACGAGTGCAACAGCAAGAGCCCCGGCGGCGCCTCGTCCTGGTCCTCCTCGTCCGATGTCACCATGGAGGAAGTCAAGAGTCCGCTCGGCTCAGTCTCCAGCACCGAGTCCATGTGCTCGGGCGAAGTGGCCTCGCTAAACGACTACCACCAAAGCCACCATGCCAGCAGCACGCCGCTGCTCGCTGCCACCCTCGCCGGCGGCGTCTGTCCGCACCGGCACCGTGCCAACTCCGGCTCTGCCTCTGGTGATGACATCAAGTCACACCACAGATCCTTCAGAAAGCTCGACTCACCAAGTGACTCCGGCATCGAATCGGGCACTGAGAAACTGGACAAACCAATTGGATCAGCACCAACCTCAGTCTGTTCCAGTCCGCGTTCTTCCCTGGAAGACAAAGATGACCATCATCATCACCCGCACCACCCACCCACCAACCACCATCATGCCCAGAATGGCCATTCAATGCCGTTCCAGAGCACACAGCACCAACCAGCTCAGCAGAATGGCACAACGCACTCAGTCGAGGACATGCCCGTTCTGAAGCGTGTGCTGCAGGCGCCGCCTCTCTACGACACAAACTCTCTCATGGATGAAGCCTACAAGCCGCACAAAAAGTTCAGGGCACTGAGAAACAAGGACTCGGCTGAAGCCGAGCCGATGGTGCACAACTCTCCGCAGCTGCACCATCACCTCACCTCATCGCTGTCCAGCACTCACTCAACGCTGGCCAAGTCGCTGATGGAGAGTCCACGCATGACTCCCGAACAGCTCAAGAGAACCGAAATGATCAACGACTTCATCATGCGTGCAGGCAACGACAGTGCAGCATCGTCCTACCAGTCGTACCCAGCTGCACAGAGGTGGCAGGCCGGCACCAGTGTCATCACCACCACCAGTGCAGCCAATGCCGCCGCCACCTCTCCCTCCGCCTACATACTAGTGTCCACCCCACCCCCCGCCGCCGCCGCCTCGTCGAGGATGTACCTCTCGCCGTCGCCCTCCTCATCCACCTCTCCCCACTCGCCCTCCGTCATGGAGCTGCAGGTCGGCATCGCCAACTCCTCCTCCACATCCTCCTCACAGCAGCCACTCAACCTGTCCAAGAAGACGCCGCCTCCCTCACCCACCCCCCTCTCGCACCCGCCTCCCACCAAGGTGGTGAAGCTGGAGGCCTGAGGTGCCGCCCCCACCTACCATCATCGCCCCCGTGTCATTGTCTATAGTACAAACAAGCCGTGCCGTGATGAACCAACCAACTGGTACAAATCAAAGACTACAAATCGGACTTCTACTGATCTCTCTGAGTTGTTGTTCGGCGCAGCGCGGTACGGTGCGCACTCTATTAAATAGTCTTCATTATCAACACACACCCTGTGCTAGCAAAGAGGGAGAGATGAAATTCTGAAGGTGCCACCTTATGAGCCCCCCGCCGGGGACGGCCAACGTTTGGTCTGTTGTAAATGCACTGTTATTCTCCTTCTTGATTTTAATGATAATCTATTTGTATGTGTATAATGTATGTATTCGTTTAGATGTGTGATTCGATATTTTTAAAAAACAAACAATTAAACGTGTTGTAGTTGAAATAGTTTTGAGCGAGTGCAAATGTTGTATTTTCAATGTGAAATTGAAGTCATTAGGAATATTATCATTCATTCACGTTCATTTATTCCAAATTATTGATTCCATTCGTTAGAAATCATTATCTCTTTCTCTTTGGACCAAAATATCTGTGTCTGTATTTGTTTATAATTTACACTTGTTAAATTATTTTTCATCACTCATATCATGTGTAAATTGTCACCTCATTTGTAGAATATCTCATTACTCATTTGTATATCTTGAAGCATATCTCATCATCAATTTCACCCGTAATAAATTAGAGTAGGATCATCAGTCGTGTTTATCATTAAATGAATCAGGCTGGGGAATGACAAATTGTGAATTTTAGGCTCAAAGGTTAAAGTTTGAAAGCACCAGTCCTAATATAAATAAATACATGTTATTATTAAAATATATATATTATTACGAAAAGTGAAGAAATATATATTATTCTTTAATTAAATAAATGTGATATAATTGTGTATGTAGGGCTTGCATTTCACATCTATGTGTATAAATATTAAGAAAATCAGAAACGATTACGTTTTAGTCTTATCTTGTGTAACATAAATAATATTTGAAAGAATAATTAATTTGTTAAGATGTTTACTTACAAAAAATTAAAAAAATTGATGGAAATGATAGGTTTAAATGTTTGCATTCTCAACTAGGGCTCAGAAACGCCCTTCTGTAAATATTATATATAACGACTATTACTGTCTTAAATAATAATAATTTAAGCAAAAATATGAGACTGAAGGGAAGGTCTGCCATGCCGCCTTTGCCCCTAAAATATTCCGTTGTTTATTTTTCTTGTTGTTTCTTTAAGTTATATTACTAAGTTGATGGAGGTAGGCCAGTACCTTATTGCGTTTTATTATTCTAATTTAATTGAACGAATCAAGCCCACCCTTTTTATTATTATTGTAATTAATATTGATGATAATCGTCCTGTTGATCGATAGTACATAGGTTGTGTTGTGCGTTTTCTCGTGTTGATTATGGTATTGGTAGATTCTCATGCTTGGTGATTTTTTTATCAGTCCAAAGCCATGTTATTTGTATGAACAGTGTTTGTAGACAACACATTGCAATTTTCTGGATTAAGACTGTAAAACCGATATTAATTCATCTCGATCGTTTTGATATTATAATATCATATTTCGTTGTAATTATATAATATTTAATTGCTGTAGATAAATGTGGAATAGAACAGAAAGGCGTTAGGAATGGCAGAGGCTTCCTACAAATAATTGAATAATATATATATTGTCATATATATTATATAATCTTCTATTGTATTTGTCTTTGTTTTTTATATATCTAGACTTTTTGATCTTTAGACATCCTCAAAATTTTTTTCTGAAGCTACTCTGTTCAATTGTAATCCGTTTGAAGTTATTTACCACTTATGCACTATCTGAAACAGTTTTCTTTGTATTGACTTGCAACTATTAAAAGTGATCTGTTTTTAAAAATGAACGAATTGTCAAAAGATTGATTAGGCTCAAAATGATTTCTGTGGTGTAGTTGATAATTCATTTGGCAAAGGATACAATACTTTTGAATGTATAAATGAGCCTAAGTATGTTGTGAATTGTAATCTGGGCAATGTTTTTAATAGTTCATTTGTATGAAATATAATATAGATCGATGTTCTCTATATACATATTTTTATGATACTTTTAAAAAACAAAGAATATAGATTTGTATAAATCAAAGAACCTACAATATATTTTTATTTCCCTAAAATGAATGGAATCAGATTAACAGTAAAATATCACATATGTTTCTACTACATTTTAGCTATTGTTACTTAAAACAAACAGTTCATCAAATATGTTTGTCAGCCCAGTGAAGCAGTGATGTTTAGAAGTGTATGTTTCCCTTTCAAAAATGGTGTGTGCTTGTATTGTATGTATCATTTTTTTGTAAAGCTTGGGACTTTTTTGAGGTCGTCAGATTAAACCATTGTCTGGTGAAAATTAAAAAACTGTGTTTTTATTCCATTACAGTCACTATCCAATCGTTTTAATTGAAAAACTCTGACAAATGAGAGTTGTATTTACGAAAATGAGAGTTGATGTTCTACGATCACATGAAATATATTCCACAGGCACTTGGTGCAGAAGAATTTCTATCTTAATAAAAAGGCTTTGAAATATTGTGAAGATCTGTAGAAGGTTTTTGTTGTTTGTATATTCTCAGTTCCTGCTCATTGATAAGTTGATGGGAATCATCTTTTCTACGAACAGAAACAAATAGCAAACAATAAGAAAACTTCTTTTGCTGATTGAATGAACTTTCAGATTCGCATTACAGAGTTACTGTGTTTAGAACACAAGAAGCTGAAAAAATCAAGTATACGAATTATTGTGACTAAAATTCACATAATAAAAAACTTCTAAAGTCTAAATTAAAGCATCTGGAATAATATTGCTCATTAGATCTTGTGAAAATTTGATGTATTTTGTTTACTCTCACGAGTGAGGGTTAAAATAAAATGGCATCAAATTCTCCTGAACATTTCAATGAGTTATGTTGATTCAGAATTTGAAGAAAAAGCAGAATAACTGCTCTTTTTCCATCTATGAAACATGAGGAAAAGTTTGATATTCAGGCATAAAAATATCACAGCTAAGAAAGCTTAGACAATAAATTAAATATTGTTTATTTGGAATTTCATTTGGTTTCATTAGAGACATTGGGAATGAGAATTATTAAACGTACTTTGGAAAAGGGAACATAATACAAAGACAAATTGTGTCCTACATTTTTACTGAATTATCATGTATTGGTTCACATATAAGATATAGAAAGCAGGAGACTACTTCTTAAGTACAATTGAGGCTGATATTTCTGTTATCATTCAAACATCAGATTTAGCATTATCAGCAACAAACCATGCTGATGCTGAGATCGTTGGCACTATGAATGAACATCATTATTATTAGTGAAACGCAAAATCAACGAAACCTATAGAAAGAGTTCTGAACAAGTCTGCAACAGCAAACATTGATAAAAAAAACACTAAGAGGATTTTCGATGAAGACTACAGCTACTTGAGGCCCGATTCCACCAAAATGCGAAAACTTAGTTTTGGGCCAGCTGGTGTAGGTTTGAAGTTATAAAGAATAAGCTGGCCTAAAACTAAAATTGGTGAAAACTAAGTTTTCGTATTTTGGTGGAATCGGGCCGTAGACTATTGACACCAGTATCTGGTGTGGCTCAGCCAGAGAATATAGTTATAGGAGAACTTACTACTATCACAGAGAACAGATTACAGAACTAGAAAGTATCGCTCCTCTATGCTACTATTCTCTTTGGACTCAGCGGAAGCTCGCTGTATGCTGTATTACTGTTGGTAAACAGTTACCATCCTTTTGGTAAAATTCATGGAGTTTTGCAAATGTACCAAAAATATAATTTCTTCAAGAAATAATTTCGATAAGAACCGCCCCATTCTGTGATGCTATCCACGTTAGCATTGTGTGGAGGCGTTCAAAACCTTGAAAGTCGAAGGAAAACAAAAAGTTTGTTCATGTTGAATAAAAGGAAGAAACTATAATATTGTGCCTCCTCTGTCCGTTGAAGAGATTTGTTTTGTTGGTTCGTTCGTTTTTTTCTAATAGACCAGACAGATCGGTCCTAAATCGTCCTCGGAATATCATGTTTATGTAATGAGGTGAAACCATTTCATAACACACAAGAATCACCGTATGGTGTAGAAGCAGAGTAAGATCAAAGAGAATATCGAGACAAAATAATTTAGATGCCTGTTCCTTCACAGGTGTGGTCATATAAATGTTGATATGACCTTGTATTATCTGTTTATGATTTTGATGTCTTTTTTGGAGTTGAGCTTTTTTTAACAAAAAGATTAAACTGAATATTAAAGACCGGCGATCACATAAGCCTACTCGGCCTTATGTGATAGCTGCTGAAGATTTCAAGTCCAAGGAGATCCCAGATTCTCTCTATAAGATAATAGCTAATATTGTCTGTTTAAATTTTCACAAATGATTGTTTAGAAATAATGTTTTCTGAGACAAAACACAAACTACAAATCTCAACATGAATTTGATGTGGAAGTTAGATGGTCTTTTTTTTAACATTATATTTGACAAAATCCACTACTGTATCGAGAAAGCAGAAACAATTGGTATTCATTTATAATATTGATTAGGTGTAACCAAAGACAAGTGGATACTAATTCTAGTTCTAATTGTCTCTGGTGTAGCACACAATTATAAAAAGATAATAATAATCTTTGCGATGATAATAATCTTCGTGGTCGAAGAAACGTGGCTTGAAGTAACAGCAAAGATATATTAATTGCTGTTTGGTTCTACCTCATTGTGAAGTCTTAAATTATTGTAAAGCACATGCACATACTCACATTTATTATTAGATATTAGAATAATTGTTATTCGTCATAGAAATTCATGGTACGGGTGCATACGGATTCTCCCGAATCATATACAGTACAGAGTGTCCTGAGTATCCCACCAAGGTCTTTATAGCCGTTAGCCATGGATTCTACATGACATTTCCGACAAAAACGTACAGTAAACTTTTGTCCTATAGACTTTTGTTTTCGAGATACAGTATATACAGATTTTTCGAAATTTTGAAAATACTGTATCTCTACTTTAAATTCTCAATAACTCGAGAGGACAATGCAATTTGATGGATGTAATTTTAAAACAAACATTAATAATTTTTGTTAATGTAACTACTCGTTTTGCACTTTATTTCAATCCAATACCTTCAAAATTGACAGTTTGACAAGTATTTTAAAACCTTCCAATCCATTTGCGGTTTTGCGCCACCTTGTACAATTTGGTATTAAAGAGTTAGAGATATTCAAAGTTTAAAGAGAGTGATTCTTCAAATACGTTGTAAGATTAAAAATCGAGAAGATTACCCAAGGTTATTCTTTTATAGCAATTTTATTTAAATATTTATTTCAATTTACATGTAACAAGCATTAATGAATCGTTTACGTGTAGCATGACTAATAGCCAAAAACTCCATCATTGCATGTGAGTGTTACAAGCAATGTGTTCATCAAATGCACAAAATCTGGATGTCCGTCGACATTGAAAACAATCTATTTTTGTGACATATCGCGAGTTGGCATCGTCCACAATTCTCCGCCCCCCCCCTCTCACCCTAACGACAAGCACTTCATGTGGTGTTGCGCTGTGGGGGGATTAAACCCCTCTCAAATAAACCCCCCACACTTTACCACTCATCCATCAAATTCTTGCCGACCCCTCTTGATGCCTAAAGCTCACCCCCACCCACTTTCAATTGCCGTGACGTGGGCGTCATGACGATCAGGGTGGGGGGGGGGTGTTGAACGTCTGGTGGGTGGAGGTCATTTAGGGGTGTTTAGGATGGGGGGGCGCCGGGAAACCTTGGCCTTGTCCGCTGCCTGTCACTGCCTGCCTGTAACTGACTACCCATTTCGAACCAACCCCCCCGTGGTTGGGGGGGGTGGAGGTTAGTGGAGGGGGCACCAGTGGACTCAAGCCAAGGCCGGTCAAATATAGGAAAACCTTTGACCTTTGACACCCCCCCTGATAACGACCCCAGACCAGATTAGTAGGCGCTTCCATTATTTGGTCTGCCACCAGCACAAAATCACAAATACTCTTACTTTTGCATTTTTAATGTAAACTAATGCTATTAGTTTTTGAGATTACTATTATTTGCTCCTGTCAATCATCGTCTCATAATGTTGCAGCTTTATTGGATGGATGCACTTTACAGGATTATGATTATCATTTTGATTGAATGTACAGAAAAAGAGGAAAATGAGTAATTTATTTAACTACGCTAAAATTCTCAATTATTATTTCTACAATTGCCAGTGAATTATGAACAGAATGAATAATTGAACGAAAATCTTCATTGACTATCAATTCCTTGTTCAATATTCGCTGTAGTAGAAATTTTGACACCCTTATTCTGGTTCAATTAATTATTACAAAGACTGTATTTTGTTCTATACTTCCTTCGTAGTAACTTAATAATCTTGATAAATTTTACTACCAGATTCCAAGAAATTAAAATCACACTTAAACTTAACTTAACATTAACATAACTTAGCATTAACTCAACTTAACATAACTTAACTCAAATCAACATTAACTTAACTTCAACTTACATTGTTTTCTTTTAGTTCTTATCAATTGTTTCACATTCAGGAAACATTAAAATTCAATTTTTCCATGGAATTTCATATTTATCCAACATTACCCTCACGTCTCTTAATTAGATTTGATTTTAAATCGCAGTTATTATTGTAACTACACTTACAGAGAAGTTTTGAAATTAATCTTTGACCATGAAAAAGGAGTCAAAAATATAAAACTTTTTCATACTAGGGCTGGCTCTAGACGGTGGCTCTAGGCTCTGACGGTGTTTTGAGTCAGTGTTTTTTGAGTTACATTCTCACGCGTTACGTCATCTAGTATTAAATCATCTGCCAGGGTGTGCAGCAACAATCTCATATCGTAGAATAAACAATC
This sequence comes from Laodelphax striatellus, assembly GCA_017141395.1. NCBI lineage: Eukaryota > Metazoa > Arthropoda > Insecta > Hemiptera > Delphacidae > Laodelphax > Laodelphax striatellus. The sequence continues at coordinate 9,913,467 of CM029539.1, forward strand.
AAAATACAAATAAACTAGCATTTTCCTCGTTCACCCAGCCTTAATGAACCATCTTAAATAGTTTCTTGATAACATGAGACTCCAGAAATAGCCAGCTGCTTTGAATAGATAGTTGATTTGCTGTTTGCAACTGAAAACTAGCTGAAAGATTAACGTTATCTAGACTCGAGTTTGCCAATGCCAAGGTAGGACAATAGAGCGGTCACGCAAACACTGTTTTCAGCGAATAAAATCTCGAAGGTGCGGGACTATCGAGTCTCGAAATAGCATTGTGATCAGAACACGCACATCCGACATTTCAAACTATCAAGGTTAATTTTGAATCAAGGTTTTATTTATCGTAAATCAGTACCAACACCACTTGCCAACTTATTAATGTTTCAAATCGTCACCGTTTCAAAGGGCAGGTGAAACTAATAATTAGTTTATTAGAATAATTAATTACATCGGAGAGTTCAAAAGTTTACTATACTGTAACTCTAGTCTCTAGAAGAGGGTGGATATGAACGGGATTTGAGAAATGTTGATACAGTATAGCCCAGGCTAATCAGACTATAAGAAATCAGACATTAATAAAAAATGCTGATTTTATGAAACCAAACAAGTATTGACGTTGTTATAATACTGTATGATGTGTCATGTTTTCTGACAATAAACTTTTTGATTTCGATTTTGATTATAACTGCCCTCAAAGCGAACTTACCAGAAAACAATTCTGAAAAAATCATAAATTGATATAGCAATTTTATTTGGAACATTCCTTGAATTTTGAAGTACAGACTTTCTCTTCCAATGCAATTTAATTAAGATTTAACTTCAATGACATTAATTTCTTTATTTCTCTTATCATCTTGTCACAATGTCCAAAAGTTGGAGGTTTGTCAATTTAAAAAAAAGATCTAATTTTTTAGTGATTCTATAAAAAATATTTAATTGTAATGTATTTTTTAAAATGACGTTGGTTTTGAGAATATAAAAATATTCCTTCTTATATTATAAGAAACCCCGTCCTTTTCATCGAGATTTTTGGAATTTCTTAATCTTCTCAACTCTAATAATTAATTAAAATAATTATTTTTATGTGATAGTAAACATTAGATTCAAGGCAGAATCGAGATCACTCTTCATAAAATTCTAATTCACCTAGTTCTCGAGCTCACCAAATTTTTCAATGTAACTTAAACAGGAAGTTCATAGTGTCAAGTGTGTAGGTTCTCATTGATATCCCGACAGAGAAGCACTCTGAAAATTTTCTGTTTTTGTCTAATTGAAACGCCACTTGCATTATCAGTCAGTCTGTCCTTTTCTAGCCAATAGCCGCGACTCAGAGGTCAACTGCCAGCAGTTCAAGTTCAAAATCCTCTCGCTCTTAATTTTCTCTCCCACTCTCTCTCACTCACACTCTCTCTGTCTCTCTTCCTTCATCTTATCCGCACTACAGAAGCGACCTCGTCCTCGCGCGGGAACGCGGGAAGTCGGTGCAAACTGAAGCTAAATGCCAGTGACTGCATTCATTTCCTCCTGCAACAATCACACAGTAGTTACTGGGCTAGGTCACCATACTGTAGGTTTCACAACATAGGATCGGGAAGTGAAACATGGAATAATTTCCGATTATCTTCATTCAGAAATGGTAATAAGAAAAATCGAGCTGGCAGTGAATCTACACGAGTGTTGAGAGGGTTGAGGCTACTACACTGACCGGAAAACATTGGTTTGAAAATCTTGAAATTTTACTTTGATGGCCACGTTAATTCAGTTTATAAATAACTGTGGTGTGGAATATATTAATAGATATTTTGTTGCTTGATAAAAATGGAAATAAAGGAACCAGTATTGAATTTTTTGGCTGAGGATGATGCCAAATGAGCTCTAGGCTTGTGTTTGGGTAATGAGAGGGGTGATGATTAGAGGTGTAGACTACTTTTCACGCAGTCGGGAGTGGCCGTTTCATTGTCAAAATCCGTTCCTCCAACTGGGATTGATCCCAGGACCTTTGGATTATCTATCAGACCGGCGCTTCTCGCCCTCGGCAACGGACCACTCCGATATTATTACAATTATTTTTTAATTAATAAAAATTTATTTATTACATCATTAAATTATTACAATATTTCCATTTTCCCTTATTTTACCAATTATTTTTTCAAGCTCTTGTTTTTCTGAAGATGTTGCCTACATAAGCCTCAGACTTATGCGTGGGTAATGGAAAGGGTAATGCTGAGAAATGGGAGGTGATAATTTTTATTTTTTTTAGGCAGCCCAGAAAGATGTTTTAACGTGTCCTACGAAACACGGGTCTCCAATCGGGTATACTCCATCAAACCGGGTATACAATTTCATTCTCAGCTTCTCACCATACACCATGTTGCTACTGATTACTGCCAATCTTTTCTTAAGATATAAAGAAAAAATATTGGAAACCTTGGAGAAGATCAGCTATAATTTATAAAGTTTATTAATTCATTAAAATTCAAATACAGCCTTTCAATGAAATTCAACTAACTATAAATATAACTATAGTTAGTGTATGCTATTGGCATCATAACCACTCATTAATTGAAGCTTAATAACACCTTTTTATCATTTACAATTCAATGAAAAATTAATTTGAAGAAATAAATTAAAATTGACAAAATATTGTCTTACAACCCAAAAATTTCATCAATTGTCAATTGTTAATTGTTGTTGTAATTATTAAAAAAATTATCAATTGGCAATAAATGGAATTCATCATCAGCTGCATGAAGATGCCGAGGATTAATACATAGTTTTATAGAATTTGTGTACCAATCTTCAAGAATAATATTTGAACAAAAAAGAAATGAGTATAATCTAAAACGAATTCTCCAACTTTGAAAATTGTCATTAAAATAAGAAAAACTTTCATAGGCCACCCCCTCTTAATATGAATACAATGTACTGTAATTGGTTTGAAGAATTAAACTTGTTACAAATATCAATGGAATAATTTAAATAATACTAATGCTCTATGATTGTGTTGTGGATAAAATACAACTAGGTAAGCACACAGATAATGGAGAGGAAACACTAGATTATAAATTATCTGTTGTAGCATACGGTGTATGGAATTTTCCTCTCTACTAATAAAATGGTATTAGAACTCAACTACATAACTATGCACTATATCCAACTACATAAATATGGACTAATCTTCTCGTCAACTGGCGTTTGAATGGAGACTGCCAATTGAACGAAACCATTCTTCCTCGAATTTAATCATAGATTACTGCTCATCTATTTGAGTTTTGCAACACGTCGCGACTGCATTTGTTATTCAGATTCGGATTTCATGGCCTCAGTCAGTTGTCTTCTGAGTGTGTGACCTCGCTATTGAAAGTGTGGTTAACTTTGAACGTGACATTGGGGCCGCAAATTACCGCTAGTTTAGCTAGGCTGGACACACAGACCTTGGCACTGCTATAACTGTAGACATTTCAACTACAGATATAGTGATACGAACATTTTAAATAGCCAATAATGTCTTCTATACGTGCTCTGGCCAGCCATTGATAGCACGGAATTGTTTTTGTTTAAAGATATAGCTACCTAATTTCACGGCCAATCCTGTTATTTGTCCAATATTTCAACTAGAACCGCTTGGAGTTCGGATTTCAAAAATATGTTTCAAGGCTCCCAACTAAATTAGCAGATTATTAGCATTGTTACTGGCCTTTGTATTTGGTATTTGGTTATTTCAGTTGGCGAATTTCTTCTTATTTGTTTTTTCTTGGAGATGTCTTCTTGCCAGTACTCAACAATATTTTGATAACACTGAATAAGTACAGTGACATTCATTTAATTTGACGCTTGGCATTAGATAGATAGATATCATTTCTTGACGTTGCTGATGAGAAGACCGTAGAGTACGATGGCAAAGGAATAATATCTCTCTATCTATCTATCTAATGCCAAGCGTCAAATTAAATGAATATCACTGTAGTTAATAATAAGAGGTTATAACACTGAATGAGTGGTTAATAATAGAGGTTGAACTAAATATAATTTATTAGTGTATGGTTTATTGTTTGAATATAGGTGAGCAGCTACGAAATAGTTGCTGAAATAGAAAAAATTATCTTTATAATATGTATATTTAAATTTGATAATCAATATTGATTGTTAGATGTCTTTAAACATTCTGATGACTTTTATTTAGGTCATGAGATTAGGGATGATACCAGGAGTCCCAGATGGAATGGAAATTGAACCCATGGAAATGATCCTGTCCTCTCTGAGATCATTACACATATCAGAAATACTAACAAGCAACCGTCAATATTAATCGTTATTTTAAGGCTTATAATAAGCGTAATATTAAGGCTTATTTTAGCCAATAAAATATCCACAACCAAGTAGCTACTGGTAACTCACATATAATTTCATTTTTATTATGATACTCATTTCATTATCAGTGAAGCGAACCTTTTTTATTGCTGTTGGGGAAATGTCGAAATAGAACGCTTATGTTGTATTGTTTATTTTCGAAAGTTACTTCTGTTTTATTCCATTGAATGAAAGTAGTTGTGTAATTTTAAGAAATGAAATATAAAAAAAACTTCCAAGAAACTCACAATCTATCTGGTAAATAGATAAAACCTTTTTTTTAGAGATGATAATTTTTGAATGAATGTTTTTTTTTTGGAAAACGAAGCCGTGTATAAATGATACAGGTTACAGAGAGTAAAGAAGGATAATTTTAATTTTGGAAAGAGATTTTACTTCTATTCTCTCTGCGTATAACACAGCCTTGGTAAAAAAATGGTGCTGCCTGATGGCATCTTATCTTCAAGTTGATTTCATTGCCAACAAACGAGAGTGAAACTAGTGAAATACTACAAGCAGTGAGAGTAATGTGAGAGGAAAAGAGACAGAGGGTATCAGATGAAATGAGAGAAGAAAAAATGTAAAATGGACTTTCTCCGGCGAAAAGAAAGTGAATCCAAGGCGTTTATGAAACGCTGGTCTGATCCAACTCATAATTTCAACTGCAACCGGTTTCATTAACGTTTCACACTCATGTTTTCTCACTTTAACACATTAGCTGCTCCTAAATGCTTCGAAATAATTTGCATAATTTTTATATTCACCCTTCAGGTCGACGCCCTAGCGGCTTGCTGTAACCTAATTTCTCGCCTGTTGCATTTACTTACTGAACTTTATCTACGTTTTCACTTTTTGTCAGCTGGCTCCGTTTTGAATTACATTTGGAGAGGAAGAGAGAGAGAATGAGTGAGAGAGTGAAGCTCTGTACGGCCTTGATCCATCGCCAGACCACTTTCTCTCCTTCCCGATCCAGTTATTTCAATATTTACCAATAAACGTAAACAATTCGTCGACTGATTAGTATCTTTTCAATGACGTTACTTGTTTTTCTCAGAGAGAATAGAAGTAAGTTATTCTATACTCTCCGGTTTTTCTGTGATATTTAATTGATTCCAGTTGCAACATTGGTTTGTCAACAAATATTTGATTGATGTTTGATGTTGACGTCTTGATTAACAAGTAGTTTGAAAGATAATGGATGGAAAAATAGAATAAGAGAAGTAGATAATAGACGGAGAAATAGAATAAGAGAAGTAGATAATAGACGGAGAAATAGAATAAGAGAAGTAGATAATCGACGAAGAAATAGAATAAGTGAAGTAGATAATACTGTAGTAGGAGAAATAGGAGAATTATACAGCACGATAATTAGTTGGACGTTATCAGAACATGTACGGTAACCAGTTGCATAGTGACTGATTAATTTGAATAGATCATTTGTAAACAATACTATACTGTGATGGAATAAAAAAGTATTATTTAAAACTCTCTAGGTTGTCGAAAAAATGACCTCGTTAAACCGAGTACTCTTGAAAAAGCCTTTGATAGTTGTGATTAAACGGGGTCATAACTCTAGACTTTCTCTTGCATTTGAATGCGTGCCTTTTTATCATATTTCTCCACCAATAAGCCATTCGACCTTCTAGAATCTATTTATATTTTTTTTAAACGCACTTTCAGTTTAGTCAATACTGAATCATTGATGGTGTTGATCAACCAGGCAGCAAAGTTCAAGAGCGATCCAAACAGACATTAGATAGGAGCCTCTTGTCTAGAATTTGGTGAAACTTTTGTTTAAGTTATTGAAAATGATGATGAGTAGGGACTTTCTAGTCTCTCTGTGAGTCTTCTATTAAATGAGCATTGAAGATTCTTCATCGCCTGAGTGAATCAACTGATGATATTTTCACTTGATTCAACTACGTTTGGTATGTTTTCCCATTCATTTGCAGGGTTCCATGAACATATTGAAGTGAAATGAAAACGTTACCTGATTTTGGACTTTTGAGGAACAGTTTTGGACTAAGCCTGTTCTTTCTTTACCAATACCAAATCATGTAGTTATTCGTATCTGTACTAATAAATGGATGGAAAGGAATTTATTGAATTACGATTTTTTAAAATTTGATTTAAAAAGTTTTGGTAGGCCTTCCTCTCCCTTTGTGAGATTCTTTGTGATAGAGTGGACTCAAACTTTATTTTGTGTACTATTCAGTATAGTATTACTGTAATTGCAAGTTCAGAATCCTCAATACTAAATAATAATTTTGTTAATTTTCCAGTGATTGTTATCGAAACCTGTTTTTCCAGTGTTTCTTCAAAATAAGAATATAATTCTTAATTTTTACAGCTCAAATTCAAAGTTCAATAGGAGTTAGAAATGAATCGAATGACACAAGGTTAGAAGAGTCGAAAATCAAATTCATTATATTTTGCAATTTTGCAAATAGTAATAATTCCCCAATTATATAGTTGTTTTCCAATTTTAAATGGGAGGATTACAAACAGTGGGCATGATAAACATTATTCCAAAAACAGATAGCCTACTTCAACCAAAGTCTTATCCAACGTAGTTGTTTGACTGTCTGTCTATGTAAGGGCAGAATTTAATTTCGAGTACAGTACAATAATGACTTCTCCTTGAATCATGGTTTTTAAGAAAATCTGATTGCCACGGTTCTACTTTGCTGAGAAATGTGTTATCATATGTATACACATACACAAACATGGTCCCCACCTCAACTACAAACAAAGCAATAATTCTTTCTCAAGCGCCGCAGACATCATAGGACTAACTTGACTAGAAAATAAAAATCTTGAGAGCAGTCTCGGTATTGAATCGAAGGAGAGCCACAGATATACAACAGGGCCTGATACTCAAGAATTTATAAACAAGTGGAGTAGAAAAAGACGGGGAAAAGAGTGATGAATTGTTGGAGGGAATTGGGGTGGAAAGGGGAAGCTAAGGAGATGAGCAATGGGAAGAAGAAGAAGAAGAAACCGAGGAAAAGAAGAAAAACGATCAGGAGGAGGAAGAGAAGAAAAACGAGGAGGAGAAGAAGAACGAGGAGAAGAAGAAGAAGAAGAAGAAGAAGAAGAAGAAGAAGAAGAAGAAGAAGAAGAAGAAGATGAGAAGAAGAAAACGAGAGAAGAAGAAGAATAAGGTGCGGGAGGAGAAGAAGAAGATGAAGGTAGAGAAGGAGAAGAAGAAGGTGGAAGAAGAAGAAGAAGAAGAAGAAGAAGAAAAAGAAAACGAGGAGGAGGAGGAGGAGGAGGGAGGAGGAGGAGGAGGAGGAGGAGAAGAAGAAGAAGAAGAAGAAGAAGAAGAAGAAGAAGAAGAAGAAGAAGAAGAAGAAGAAGAAGAAGAAGAAGAAGAAGAAGAAGGAAGGGAAGTACAAGAAGACGAAGCAGAAGGAGAAGAAGAAAAGAGGAGAAGGTGGAGAGAAAGAAGAAGAAGAAGTAGGAGGTGGAGAAGAAAAAGAAAAAGAAGAAGAAGAAGATGGTGGAGAGAAGAAGAAGAAGAAGAAGAAGAAGGAGAAAAAGGAGAAAAAGTAGAAGGTGGAGAGAAAGAAGAAGAAGAAGTAGGAGGTGGAGAAGAAAGAAAAGGAAGGGATAGAAGAAAACGTAGATGGTGGAGAAGAGAAAGAGGAAGGGAAAGAAGAAAAAGTAGATGGTGGAGAAGAAAAAGAGGGAGGGAAAGAAGAAATAGAAGAACATAAAAAGAGAAGAATTTGTAGCGTCGGCACCCATACCATACTTTTCAGCCTATTTTATTTTACATGGAGACCTCTCTCACACCCACGGTTTATTCTTCTGATGGGCATTTTCAAGGTTAATTCTGGATTACGACTTTTCCACATGCCTCCCGCAACGTTCATCTCATTCAACCTTGCGTTCTCACAGTGCGTAGGAGTGTGGAACTTTTGAAACTAGACAAAGAAGTAAAAAACTGGAAGAAAAAGAGGAGGAGGCATGATTGAGAGCACATCTCAGTTGGTGTGTGGTTCACAAATTATCATCAATCCGTCATTGCAATCATCAACATCGTCAACATTTAGTTGTCTCCCACTCTTTCCCCCCTGCCACCCACTCATCTCCCACTGGTCCAGAGTTTTTCGAAGATCCACGTGTCTGTAGCTCCTACACGTGTTCTAGTACCGGGTGAGTGTGCCCTTGTACGGCATGGTGTCTTCATCTCTTCTTATCTTTCTCGCCGACGAAAATAAACTCTGGAGAACCTCAGAATGCTGTTTGGAACACCAGTGAACTATCATTCAACCGCTGGCGCTGCATTTATAAACAATGGCGTAGAAAAGAAATGTGGATTCCTTGGTCGTTGGTCCCAAATCGAGGCTGTGTTCGTTGTGACTGCTTTCTGTCATCAAATACGAACTCGATCTAAAATACGTGTTGCTTGACAAACATTTTAAAAGTAAACCGATTCTTTTTCCAGTACACTATAAACTAGTACTGAACTAGTTTATTTACTACTAATAGTATAGTATTAATATACAAAATACTATTATATACTATAGTGCGATTCACGTCAAGAAGTCAGCATTGCTTAGATGGGAGTTTGCTATCCTTGTTCAGCACAAGGCAGTTGCTGATGTCTCTATCCTATTCGCACTGTGCATAGTTGCCGCACTGTGCATTGTTGTCGCACACAGTCCCAACAAACACGTTTGGTGCAGTTTTCTCTTTCTCTCTCAATGAAACTTGGCATCAATGCTCCTCATATAAGCAATGCTGACTTCTTGACGTGAATCGCACTATAACTATAGTAGAGCATAATTATATACTTTATACTACTATATACTTACTATAGTATAGTATATAGTATTGTAATTGAAAAATTCAACTTTTAATAAACGCCAATTATTCAAATCCCAAATTCTACTAAATTTCTCACCATACAATCTTTATACACAATGTACACCATACTTACTTACTCCTTTATGCATCATTCGTTTTATATTAATTTCAATTTTTTAACTTCAAGAATTTGTAAAACCAAGGATAGGTCTTTACACCATTCTTTGATGATCATTATCAGAACAATTATGAAATCTGTTTTGGGATTGTTAATAAATTACTATAGATCAACAGTAGGCGTTCATTCTAGAAGTACACAAACGACAAACAAATCAATAACAATTTCACAACAGCCATTAAATAAATGACCCTGACCTTCTGTTTTCATTATCTTATGTTATTTGCTTCTGTTCCATGCAGTGTAATATACTGTATATTACCCGGTTGCCGGTAGTTCCGAATTTCAAATATGCTTATTTGGTCATCGCCGGGTATATTTCCTATAGGAAATGATGACCAAATAAGCATACCACGCTTCGCCACGGTTGGTAATAGCTCCATCCATAATATGGCACCTTTCTCATTCCTCATCCATTATTCATATTTATTTATATCATCAAAAATACAATATTAAGGACAAAAAAAAGGCGTTAGCCCAAAACTTCTAATCCAAAATTTAGTTGAGAAATGTCCAAAGTTGGGATGTGTTCAAAATCTCTTGATCACAAACACATTTCCACTTCAAAAAAGTAATCACAATTATTAGATTACAAATTTGAAACCTTAAATGTTGATAGGCACGTCAAATAAATAATTCATAATTGAAAAAATTAAACATAAAACAAATATTGAATGAAACTTGAAAATTTTGATACAGAATAATTTTGGTAATGATTATTTCACCATTTATTGCATTTTTCCCTTATCTATAACATTATTTACAAATTCTTTTAATAGAACATGAATTTATCTGTTGTTTTCCACACATTATCTTAGGAAATGTACTCTCCTAGAATATGACCTTAGTTCACGTGATTTATTCCAATTTCCTGAAGATTATACAAGGTGTTGAAACATAATAGTGTATCATTAGTTTACGATAATGATGTATAAAGATATGTAGTGTTATATTTATATTTTTCTCTATGTAAAGAATCATTATTGTTATAATTATACGAAAAAAGAAATTGAACTATTTATTCATAATTTTGTAGATAGAAAAAAAATACAATATATATATTATTAATTTTATATATTATATATAATATTAACTGACCTTGCCCTCTAAATGTGTGTAAGGTTTATAAGGACCCCAATAGAATGTCTTTATTTAGTCTATAAGGTCCCCAATAGAATGTCTTCATTTTGTCTATGAAGTCCTTAAAATTGAGGTATTTTCAATTTAAGTACGATCCCCAATGTCACGTTGTCACCTACTGTCAAATTACCCTCGTATAAGGAATGTTAAGCCGTTTCCATAATTTTCACCAACCCTGTAGATTAATTTGTGAAAATTCATGAAAAATTCTTCTTCATTGTGTATAAATTGTGTTGACACAATTTGTAACAAATCTTTCAACTCGTCTGCCTCTCTAAGTCCCAGTGACAAACCCCCACTTCTTAAAAAAGTCCTTGAATATTATTGGGAGACGGAGTAAGTTTTACCGAACACTTGACCCTGTCTTTAATTGCGGTCTCCCACTTTCTCATTTGAGAGCATCTGGGATAAACAATGATGCAATGGAGAAAGACAGAGCGAGGTATTTGGTTATGTAAATAGACTTGGTCATCCTGTGACACAGGCACTCTATAAACAGAAAACAGACCAGCGCCGATAATAGGTTTTCGTAACTTCACCACATTATTTCTAAGCACACTTCAAGAGCAAGGACAAGCGGGACAAGCCACTTGGAAAGTCGTGATTGTTTATTGGACGTTGAGTCCCTTTCCAGGTCTGATTATCTAGATATGTGTCGAAATATTGATCGTTCACTAGTAAGGCAATGATCGGTTTGATTATTTTACAGCCAATAAAGTTTAATCGTTTCAGGAAGCAATAAAATTCTGATCGTAGGTGACTTGATAGTTCTGGTAAGTTTCGATTGAAAAATACAACATACCAACAACTAATATACGAATGCTAGTCGAATACTATTCACTTTTATAAAAATCTTAGAAATTGCTTCTACTCTTCAAAAGGACAATAATGTTCCACTTCACTTGATATGATGGTTAAAAAGTATTGCAGAAGTTTATGCAAGCCGTGTTTCTATGCTGAGTCCCATGAATCAGAAATTCATGATTTACTATTTATTATAGACTATTTATCACTTTTATCAGTTATTATTTATTAGAATAACGCGTTTACTCCAAATGTCAGATTTTATTAAGGTATAACAAACTGATTTCCCTGAGATGTAAAGTATTATTACTCTTATTATTACTAAGGGCCGGTTCATGAGCTCGGGATTTAGCCAAGTCCTAGACTAAAACGGGTGGCCACCGTAGCATCGACGCTATGTACTAAGGGCTCTCTATGCTGCTCACTCACTAACCTGTCGAGACAAAAGTTTGTCTATGCTACAGTAGCCACCCGTTTTAGTCTAGGACTTGGCTTAATCCCGAGCTCATGAACCGGCCCTAAATATTACTTATTACTATCATTTAAGTTTTATAACTGGAATATTGTATTTTATTCATCGTATTAGCGTTTCTTCAAATTTGATAAGACAACTGGAACAACACCTTCGAGCACAACCTGTTATAAAACAATCACTTCAAATTACAATTCTATTGAATTGACTCTGATTAAAATTTTATCACCAGCCATTTCATCCAACAGTCTCCATATTGATCTAATCTCGCTCTCCATTAAGGCACTTTTCTGCTTGGCGTCTTCCTTTCTCGTAGCCCGTTCAAAGACTTTATTGGATTCATTTAGTTGCCTGTCTCGTAAAAGCTGAAACTTAGTACACAGCAGTATTAAAGTTTTTCCCCACGAGAACAATGCTGGCTATCTATAAACAGATGTTTTTATTTCTGGAGTAAACTTAAAAACTTCGCACATTTTATAACACTTGGCTGCGTGCTATCTCTCTCTCTCTTCCTCTTTTTTGTCCACCTTTATTTCTTTCTCTCACTCCTTTCTTACACCTCTATTCCACTCGTTACATTTCTGTCTCTTTTGGTACGATGTCAATTGAATCAGAGTTTTGCGTGGTCCAATTTATTGACCAATAATAATTATTCATTTTTTTTGAAATTGAATCAATTAGAAATTAATCATTGTTAGAAACAGAATAGGTGGTGTTGTGGAGAAGGAGAGCAATAGCGTAGGAGAGAGATGAAATTATGGAGGAGACTAATAGACGAGGTCAATGCTCGTTGCGAGCGTTCGTGCCAAAAGCAGAAAATTGAAGTGGCGAATTATTTTTTAGATTTTTGTAAGTGTTTTGTTCACGAACTTGGACTTATTTCATGTGGGCTTCGAGTATATTCATCTTCCAGTTCATATGAATTACGTCAGGGTTTCCATTTCCTTCCTAACTCTATAATGGGTTGCTCTCATTCAATTCCTCATTCTCAGTCTCAATCTCATTCTTTATTCCTCATTCTCATTATTTTCTCTTATTCTCATTCTTTATCCCTCATTCTCATTCTTTATTCCTCATTTTCATGCTTCATTCCCCATTCTCATTCTCATTATTTTCCCTCATTCTCATTCTTTATCCCTCATTCTCATTCTTTATTCCTCATTCTCATTCTTTATTCCTCATTCTCATTCTTTATTCCTCATTCTCATTCTTTATTCCCCATTCTCATTCATTATTCCTAATTCTCATTTTTATTCCTCATTTTCATTCTTCATTCCTCATTTTCATTTTTTATTCCTCATTCTCATTCTTTATTCCTCATTCTCTTTCTTTAGTTCTCACTTTTCAAAACCATCCCTTGTCCTTTGATTTTGAATTCTACGCGACTCCTACTGCCATGTGACACATCACAACACTGCAAACGCAACACTTCACATCACTGTGAATGAGAGACGTTCAATAAAGTGACATTGAAAGTGAGGTAGCCTCAAGATTACCCCCTCCTCCTCACTCAATACTCAACTTATATTACTGGAATCGTTCATCCATCACAACTGGAACAAAACAAAGTGTTCTGAAGGTGTGAGTGAGCATGAGCAATCTCAATGATAGATGTAGTCATCGTTGTAGATGCCTCACTCACTCTCTCTCTTCTCTTCCCATTGTCTCTCTGCTCCTCTTTCTCACAAGGTCAAGGTATATCATTCCACGCCCTTCTTCAGTAGCATCATCATTATCATCATCATCAGTGGCCAGTGTCAAATCATAGCAACATGCTTCTTGACTTGTGCAAAGCGTTTGACCGTGGGATGACTCGTCTTCCATCTTCCTCCTTCTTCATCCTGTTCGTATTCTTTTTCCTACTCTTCATCTCTGTTTTCCTAGAGCAAGCCTAAGCATGTGTCGGTGGCGGAGCGGCGTTTAGACAGACCTTGACAACAGCGACCTGTCAAGGTCAATGCCTCTTGTATCTTCTTCCTCTTATTCGTCTTCTTTCTTCTTCTTCTTCTTCTGCTGCTTCTTCTTCTTCTTCTTCTTCTTCTTCTTCTTCTTCTTCTTCTTCTTCTTCTTCTTCTTCTTCTTCTTCTTCTTCTTCTTCTTCTTCTTCTTCTTCTTCTTCTTCTTCTTCTTCTTCCTCTTATTCGTCTTCTTTCTTCTTCTTCTTCTTCTTCTGCTTCTCCTTCTTATGTACCACTCCTCCTACATCCTTCCTTCACTCTCTTCATTCTGTTCTCCTGTTTCGTATTCTCTTTTGTAGTAATCCTCCGTATTTAGTAGCATTCGTCGTCATCGCAGTTTCTTCATTTCTACCTTTTCCTATTTCTTTTCCATTCCCTTCATTGCCTCCTCATTCTGGCCTCCTCCCCTTTCCCCTTCTTGTATCTCCTCCTCCTCCCTCTTTTCAGTTTGCTTCATCATGGTTTCTCTATCATTTTCTCTATTCTCATTTTTGTCCTTTCCTTGACCTCTCTTTTGTTTCTATGGCTTCATACTTCATCCTCCTCCGTCTTTTTTTCGAACTTTTTTGCGATCTGAACTCCTCTTCATGTTGTCTATATCCTCCTTCTAACATCTTCCTCCTCCTAACATCATCACATCTATTTGCTCTATAACGTCAACTGATGTCTCGTCGTTCCCTTCACTCTATTCTCTTCTATGATTCTGATTAACTCCTCTTCCATCCTCTTCCATCTTACTTTTTTCATCTTTCTTTCTAGTACATGCTACACGAATTGGCTCGTAATGGGGGAATCTGTATTTCATCTGAACTCCTTTTCGTTGGATGAAGAGAACATTAACATATGAGAAACATTTCAACTTTCTTTTAATTTTGAAAAATTAAAAAAAGAATACAGTAACAGAAGACAATCTAGTAAAATTTCAGGTAAAAAACTAAAGTCAAAGCTGAATCTTGACAGATGAAACATGGATACAATCCAAATCCATTGAATCATTCGTTAGTCACCAACAATCATCACTTAAATTCCTTACATTTGAAATTCTACTTACAATAATTGAGAATAGAGAGTAGAGTGGACATGGATAAGAAGAGAAATTCATTCAAAATTCGTTTTGAAAAATAATAGAAATATTCATATCCAAAATAATCGCATAATCACAATAAATGAATAATAATCACAATAATTGAGAATAAAAAATAATAATCACAATAATTGAGAATAGAGAGTAGAGTGGACATGGATAAGAAGAGAAATTCATTCAACATTCGTTTTGAAAAATAATAGAAATATTCATATCCAAAATAATCGCATAAATTGGAAGATAAAGATATGAAAATTACAAATACATGAACAAATTTGTTACTTCTTTGATACAAAATCCATACATGATGTTATACATGAACAAATTTGTTACTTCTTTGATACAAACTCCATATTATTTCCAGCATTGTTTGCAGCCGGTGTAATATTTTATTGGCCGTAACGATCATTGAGGTGGAGGCGCGTGCGCGCGTGGACTCTCCTCGATGCGTGTGTGTGCGTGCGTGCGCCGTGTGGACAAGTGCACAAGGTCGCTGGCGACTGGCAAGGCGAGGGTGGCTGCCCATTGGTGACCTTGACGTCTGCTGTCCTGCCGCCACGCCGCTTAACCAGATCATCCCATCTCCACCTTCATCAACCGACAAATTATCTGCCATTGTGTGTGTGTGTGTGTGTGTGTGTGTGTGTGTGTGTGTGTGTGTGTGTG
Organism: Laodelphax striatellus; assembly: GCA_017141395.1. Lineage (NCBI taxonomy): Eukaryota > Metazoa > Arthropoda > Insecta > Hemiptera > Delphacidae > Laodelphax > Laodelphax striatellus. The sequence goes on from CM029539.1 coordinate 9,928,931, forward strand.
TGTGTGTGTGTGTGTGTGTGTGTGTGTGTGTGTGTGTGTGTGTGTGTGTGTGTGTGTGTGTGTGTGTGTGTGTGTGTGTGTGTGTGTGTGTGTGTGTGTGTGTGTGTGTGTGTGTGTGTGTGTGTATATATATATATATATGTATATATATATATATATATATATATATATATATATATATATATATATATATATATATATATATATATATATATATATATATATATATATATATATATATATATATATATATATATATATATATATATATATATATATATATATATATATATATATATATATATATATATATATATATATATATATATATATATATATATATATATATATATATATATATATATATATATATATATATATATATATATATATATATATATATATATATATATATATATATATATATATATATATATATATATATATATATATATATATATATATATATATATATATATATATATATATATATATATATATATATATATATATATGTATATATATGTATATATATATATATATATATATATATATATATATATATATATATATATATATATATATATATATATATATATATATATATATATATATATATATATATATATATATATATATATATATATATATATATATATATATATATATATATATATATATATATATATATATATATATATATATATATATATATATATATATATATATATATATATATATATATATATATATATATATATATATATATATATATATATATATATATATATATATATATATATATATATATATATATATATATATATATATATATATATATATATATATATATATATATATATATATATATGTGTGTGTGTGTGTGTGTGTGTGTGTGTGTGTGTGTGTGTGTGTGTGTGTGTGTGTGTGTGTGTGTGTGTGTGTGTGTGTGTGTGTGTATTGTAATATTGATGACGATGACACCAATCATCGTTTGTAATTGGTTGGAATCGACTTTGAAAGAAGAATAAATATATGTCCTGTATGAGATGATGATGATGATGAGATGATTGATCTTTTATCAGAACAGAATAATAAAAATAATATTTTTGTATTGGAAGACTTTGTTGAAATATTGAACAAATCTTTTGTCTGATTTATCTGTTAATACAACTAACAAATATGAAATACCATAACTTATTTGTAGAATACTAATTTATTTGAAATACTATAGTACTATAATTGAACAAAATTCTGATATTTATTTGTACAATTTTTTTGATGTGGAAGTCCATGATAAATAAATATTCTGAAATATTGAACAAATCTTAATGTCATATTCATCTGATAATTCAGGTACCCTACTAATACCACTCAGGGTTCTTATTATATTCTCAGGTATTTACTGGTACAATCTGAATTTCTGATCTCTTTGAGAAACACAGAACACAGAGAACCAGACTTTAAATCAATTGAAATAAATTTTAATGATGGAGAAAACAGAAATCCCATCATACAATACAATTTACTTTACAAAGTTGAATATGGAGAAGAGGAAAATTCAATCAATAATAAATTAATACAAAAATTTATTTCCTCACGAAGAATGATACAAAAGAAATACTGAGCATGAAGTTGGCAGAATAAAGGATGAAGTATTCCCAACTATGAAGATGATGAAGAAAAACGACCAAATCGTTGCATTTTTATTAATTTTAAACATTTTCAAACATTTAACATTTTTACTAATGTAAAAATGTAATCTCTAACAATTTGTTATTTGTTACTTGTGACTATGTGTTGGATGGAAAAATTATTCCTTTCAGCAAACTTGCAATTTACAGCGAACAGAACAAATAATTCCGAACCTGTGTCAGGTTCCATTTTGTAATGTAAGCTGCAGCGTACTCAACAGAACAATCGTTTCCAGTGTACAAAGAGGTGAACATCTTCACCATTACACACCTACACTTACGCACACACACGCACCAACCATCGTCATCATAATATTAATCATTGTGGCCAACCTTGAAAAGAATATACACGGGCAAATCGGAGAACTTCTTCCAAGATAATGGCCTCAAAACTGGACGAAACGTCTTCGTATTCGTCCTTGGCGTTCATCTCTTTTGTTTTCGTTTTTTAATTTTTTTTTGGTTTTTCATTATTTCAGGGTCGTGAAACCACCGCGGAAGACCCACAAGCTAGAGACGCTTGCAGAGGGGGGTTTAGGGGGTTCCCCCTCCGAGAGTGTTGGATGTAATTTGCTCAGCTATCCATGGATCGTGATCGAAGGTTGATGCCTTCATCGATACCAAAAACTTCCTTCCTTCTTAATTATCCTTGTTCTATCTGTAATAATAAAAACTTACTTAATTTCTTTGAAACATTGCATAATTTGAGGCTTCTTTACGTAACAAGAAAGATGGAGGAGATCCATACAAGAATTTACAAAATGCTTCAAAAACATGTTTCACTTTTAAAATCAAAACATATTGTATGTTCAGTGCATATGATAAATATAAAATATTGTAACTAAAACTAATAAACTAACTTATAAATATTTATAACACAGATTCCTTACTATAAAGTTCCTACAAACAAATGAAGTATAGCAGGATTCTTTTAAATTGTCAGAAAACAGCTGATTGATGTACGCTCGTTTACTAACGTTAAATCAGCTGTTCTCTGGCAAGTTAAATGGATCCTGCTATAGTACTTGTGTAGAAATATTAAATCATCATGTTAAGAAACGTCCATATTGGATTGGAACCGACTGTAATGGAATGATGAGTATTAATATTCAGATTATTCAAATTTTAAAGAAGAATTTCAAGAACCAAAATCTACAGAGATATAAGTAATAGAAATGGTTTTCGCAAGAATTCTGGATTTGGCTCAGTTCAGTTTATTTTGTAACTATTTTTGAATAGATGTAACTTCCGTATCGCAAACCTGTTATTCGTGCTTATAAGTGCTAAGCCGATACGGAAGTTCAATCTATTCAAGTGGAATAATAATACAATATAATGTACAATATATAAGTAATACAAATAATGTACAATATAATACAGTATATGAGATGGAAAATTAGAATGTAACACACAGTTTCAAGTGCCTACTCAAAGACAATTCCATATTTACACCTGTTAACTTAATTAAATTCATATTAAGTCACGAACACTCAAGACTGCTCTTGGATGGGTGATTATGACCGGTACAACAATAAGATGGCGAGGTGGAATCTACCCGTGAGGATCTCCAACCAATAGAAAGCCATACGAGTATTTTTTTGGTTGAGGGAGATGCCCACATGAGCTCTAGGCTTGTGCATGGGTAATGAGAGGGGTGATGATGAGAGATGACGGCTACTTTTTAGGCAGTCGGGACCGATGGCTTAACGTCTCCTCCGGAAGACGGTCGTTTTGTGAATTTTTTATCTACATTAATATCTCTATTTAATGATATTATAATATTTATATTAATTGTATTAGTCTTTCAATCTTTCTGTCGCGAAATTCGAGTGAAAATGTGATATTTTAGAAAGTTTCAATATTATTCTTGTTTAATTAATTTGAATTCCTCATGTAGTAATCTTAGAAATTCAAAAAGTTAGTTAATTGTTTTTTGGACTCACAATTTCAGTAAGATGAATCAACAACATAACCTCTTGACTATTTACCAAAATTTGGGAAAGAAGCAGTTTTGTATGAATGTCTGTTGATCCATGGCGAAGCGTGGTATACTTCTTTGGTCATCGCCGGGTATATTCCCTATAGGAAATATACCCGGCGATGACCAAATAAGTATACCACGCTTCGCCACTACTGTTGATTCTTTCCACATTGTAATGTATCTTCTTCTTCTTCTTCTTCTTCTTCTTCTTCTTCTTCTTCTTCTTCTTCTTCTTCTTCTTCTTCTTCTTCTTCTTCTTCTTCTTCTTCTTCTTCTTCTTCTTCCTTTCATGGATTAGGCATTAATGGCTGTTCCGAACCTCTTCGCCTCTGTAATCGGTCCATCTTTTTCTTGGACGTCCTCTATCCCTTCTTCCCTTTGGAATGTACAGAAAAGCCTGCTTAGGTATCCGGTCTTCACTCATCCTATCCACGTGTTGGAACCATTCATTCCTATTTTCATTTATTTTATCTTTTATTGAGAAGATATTCAAATGGGCTCTTATATCAGTGTTCCTGAAATGATCTTCTCTACTGCATCCAGACGATTCAACTTATTACTGGCAAACCTCAAATATTGTAATGTATCTTGCCAATAAATGAATAAATCTTCTATCAATGTGCATCAAATAAAGCAACAGACCATGAGTTTTATATAATTATATAATGTGGCGCAACTTCCCACCATCAAGTCTACGCACCATCTCATGGACTGTGCGACTCCAGGGTCAGCCGGGATCTTGCCCTCGATCATTGATTGGGGGGGGGGGTGGTGAAGGGGGGAGGGTAAGATGGCGAATGCCTGAGGCTTTGTTCTTGTGGAGTCCTCCCGCGCTCGGCTATCTTCCGCGCTCTTTTTCTTACTCATTCATCACTCTCTTACTCACTCTCAGTTCTCTCTCTCACCGAAGGGGTTCTTGTCCTGACCGAGGGCGGTCGATGCTCTCGTCCTCAGTTGTGGCGGGAACTCTACCATCTTCTTCATCATAGGCACAGCCATCCACCGGCCTAGTCTTAATTCAGCAAATAACTTGTCGACAGCAGCGTCAATCTACTAACACGACTCCTCCTGATCATTGCCCTCTGCTCTGAGAGGCTGCGTAGAGGATGGACATTACTCAGCTTACATTGTTGAACGATCATTTGTAATGTGTGTCCAGTCGTTCGAATATCACAGCCTGCAAAAATAACATGAACGAAACATGATTCTCAAAGAATAACATGGTGGGTGATTGATTTGCTCGTATACATGTGATCTTTTGATCGATTGTTTCCTGGATTGTTAATGTGTATCCACTCGTTCGAATACCATCCTGCCGAAAACTAAACGGGAGAAACATGATCCTCAGAGATTGTAATGGTAGGTATTACCATAGATAACAGATTAGAGAGTATCGCTTCTCTATGGTATTACCAATAACATGGAGGGATGGAGGGTGATTGATTAGCTATTTTTGGGTTGCACCTAGCAAGATCAATTTTGAACAAGGGTCAGTAAAATGCTAATCAAATGTGATCAGCTGAGCTGATTCAAAGTAATTTATTCGTGGAGGGTGATTGATTAGCTATTTTTGGGTTGCACCTAGCAAGATCAATTTTGAACCAGGGTCAGTAAAATGCTAATCAAATGGGATCAGCTGATTCAAAGTAATTTATTCATGGAGGGTGATTGATTAGCTATTTTTGGGTTGCACCAAGCAAGATCAATTTTAATCCAGGATCAGTAAAATGCTAATCAAATGAGATCAGCTGATTCAAACGTCAAAGTAGTTTATTTCGGTTGGTTATTAAAACAGTCGATGCCAATGTCCAGTAGGATGGGGAGGGGTACCTCAAGGTATGTAGAGAGACAAGGTATGTAGTGTAATCTACTAACCTAACCTAATCAGCTGCTAGAACAAGGTTATTTTATTGGATTAAATTTTAAGAAAAATTTGATCGTGTACATACAGCTTAGTTGGATATTTGTGATAGATAAAGCAGCATAAAAATTGTCTATTCTCAAACAACATCCAATAATAGTCAATGCAAGAAAATATATCACATCCGATAAAATGAATTGTTATCGTGAAGATAGGTGGAAAACAATAATGTCCGGTAGAGTGGATAACTGGATATTATCATTGATTTTCTATCTAAAATCAATGATATTACTGAACAAACTTCGCCACTTCAGAAAAATGAAGCAATTTTTCTTTTCTATTCCAAAAATGGGTAAAACAGGGTAGCATACGCTTGTATACATTCGGTTATATTGAGATAATTTTCATCTGTGTTAATAAATGTAGTGGCTTAAAAGCTCCACACTTTGCGTGTACTTTGTCATATTGGTGACTTTTTCTATGTTCATCGAGTTGAAAAATGAATAATAGATATTAGAAATCAAAGGACTTCTTCTAGAACTACAGTAACTAACTCAAAGTTTTAAAGTATAACATCACTTAGATGCGGCCTCCCTCTTTTTTTAATTCAAATTAATCATTCATCATTTTAAAAATCTTTTACATTAATTGTAAAAAGCGTCTAGACTCTTATCGCGACGTTTCACCAACCTTCCCATTTTTCTTTTGGAAAATTTTATTTTCATCAAATACGATTTCCATTGAATTCAAGAACGGAATTGGATATTTAAGTGACGACGATTTGCTTATTAAACGCTTTCATGTTCGTAAATGAAAGTGTATTAAGACGATAAATAACAAAAAGAATGCTGGAATGGTTTCAGGGAAGCTTAGCGAGTGGTAGCCTACTCATCCTTGAGAATTTCCAAAGAACAAGTAGGTACCTTTCCAGTTCTGGATGGAGGAGGCAGTGAAGAAGAAGGAAGAGAAAGAAGAAAAATGAGAAGATGAACAAGGAGAAGATGATGAAAAAAGAGGAGGTTCCGAGAAGACAATGTCCTCCTGCGTCCTTGACTGTCTATGATTACAAGGTCAAAACGATGATTTTTGGACGCTTTCTCGAGCTCGATAAACAAAGGATAAGACCGCACGTGAATGCTAAGAGAATGTCTAAACACTGGTTTACCAATAATTGGGTGAAAGTGAGAATAATGAAATATGTCTTGTAATTTCAACATAAACTACGTTCTTCTTGGCTTTTTTCTAATATGAATCATCGAGCGGACTTGATCAATTTAAGAAGGTTCATAAAAATCTCATCCTATTGAATTTGAATTCTATTCTATGTTGAGCGTAAAGTGTTGAGAAGTATAGCAGGATCCTTTTAACTTGTCAGAAATCAGCTGTTTCGGTAATAATAAAACAGTGATTTCAACACAATAATCAAAAGGCTTAAAAGTCTTAAAGACCTTTAAAGTCTTTGAAAGACCTTTTTGAAGAATAACTTTTTAAAAGACCTTTTCAATAATCTGCAAGATTCAGCATTTGTAGGTTAAGTATTGTGATATTGCTCGTCGAAACATATGTTTTCTGACAAGTTAAAAGGATCCTGCTATACGTTAGAAGTGTTGGAGCTACGTAACCTGTAAGTTCTCCATATTTCCCAAATTGTTGGATAATTAGATGTGGAACATCCGTGAAGTTACTCCTTTAAAAAACCCCGTAAGCACAATTATGTTCATTTTATCACATCTTTCCATAAGTGTCATTGCGGTAAAATACACACATGAATAAAGAGCAAAATAGTGATGTTGAAAGAAATTAATGAAAAAGTGAATAAATAAATAGAATCCAATAAAATAAGAGAATGATAGTTTACAACTGAGAAACAAGGTAGTGATTACAGTTATTGAAACAATTTAGATACAGGGTTGTTATTAATATAAAAAATTGTGAACTAAATACATTAATTGATTACTATCAATGAAGTATAGTATTACTGTACGAAAAAGTGTAAATATTTGAGAGGAAATATTTTATGAAATCATGAGCTATAAAAATCTCTACTAAACACATCTTATCATGGAAAAATATTTGTATTTGCTTTTCCTTCTACGGTCAAGGGCAATATGTGGTTTTCTTTTGTTATTCACATGCTATATTTTATTAGTAGCCTACTATCGATGCAGTCCAATTCAACACTCGGAAAATACTGCTCGTCCCTTATTATTTGAGAAGACAAAGGAAATAATTGTTTGATATCAAAATAAATAAAGCAGACAGATAAATTCTATTTGTCAAGTTTGAACTCCTGACCTTCAGAGCGCTCTCGCTATCAATGCATTTCAATGGTTCAAGTATATGTGGGAGATTGATTGCATTTGACACATACCCATTGTAACAATGAGGAAGCAATATGAAGTTCAATAAGATGCAATCGTACACACTTGGTGCATCTGCAATCTTTTTATCATACAATAACGGTTACGTAAGGCACTTTTCGATAGATAAAGACGCGCTGGTGTGTGTGAGTGAGTGAGTTAGCGCGTGTTGAACACTGAAATTGACGATCCGACGGCCTTGAAAATGATATCAGTTCGCCAAACACATCAGATCAAGGTTAAGCTAGTTTAGTCATTCACTGATTCTGACAATTTACAAAAACTATTGCAATTTGTTTCTACATTGTAGTTTTCAATTAGTTTTTAACAAAATAATTTGGGGAGTTACTCGTGTTTTATGATTGAAGTAATTGTTAATGAATATCTGTTTAATTAATCATTATAATAAGTTATCTAATAAGTAATTTAATCATTATAGCTAATAAGTATTATAATTAATGATTATTATAAGAATATCTGATTACTTATACAACAATAAATTTTTGAATTAACGGATTTGAAAATATAACAATGATAGTAGGCTACTATAAAAATTTATTTAGAAATGTATGTACAAAATTAAATTTTGTTTTCTGTAATATATTTAAAGTTTACTCAATTTTTCAATTTTCACGGTAGCCCGAAAAAATTTCATTTTGAATTTATTCTAGATAAGCATAATGTACATTTTGATTACAGATTAGAAAAATATAGTGAATTCATAACTATAATAAAATTGAAATAATATAAAAAGCTACAAATATGTTAATTCGACTGATAATGAAAGGCTGGTTTATTCATGCAATTATCATTATGCGAAATATTGTTTCTATAACATTATCTGTTCATCACCAGGTTCAACAGATTTTCATCTCATTTGAAAAAAATTCAAAGAATTCTTACATATTCGTATGATTTCTTTGATTTAAAGCTTGTTCAGTAGCCTCAGTGGAAAAATTCAGATTAAGATCTGCTTAAATCTATGTAATAGACATCAAGCGAATCATTCAGTGATCTTTCAAAATTAAGTGAGAATACAATTTAGGCCTACAATATTTGAAATTAATTCGTGTTGACTGATAAGGTAAGCAGCCTATCAATTCTCCCCATTCAGGAGATTCAAATACAGTAATGTAAAGATGAATAATTTAACAAGATGATAATGACCAAGATGAATAATATAAGATGATAAAATCAACCACATATTACAATTAAGAATGGATTTCTTCTGATATTTAATTTGAAACTTATTGAACTGCTGAATTGTTTATGCATTATTCATTGAGTTACCAACTAAGAAACCTTTTGGAAAGAGAAACCTTTTTAAATCAACATGAATGCTCTTGGTCTTCCTTCAGGCTTGGAATTCTATTTTCATTTGAAAGTAAATTTCTAAGTCATCTTGAAAATGATCACAAATAAAAATAACAATGAATTACGTGAGAACAGGTATCATCTCTGTCATGAACCGGGTCTAAATCACGGGGACACTTTGGAGGTTAACTGAAGTTGACTTCAATCACGTGTTGACTTCAATGAAACAATAACAAAAAGAGCAAACGTGCTATTACCATTGTTTGTTATGTAAGTGAATATTTATCAAGGTGATAGTTTTTCAAACAAATAACTGGCTGTTGTGCTAAAGAGGAGAGGATTACCTTGGAAATCACTGCCATTTTAGTTTATCATATCTATTAGTTCAATAAGTCCGCATTTATTTGTGATTGAGATTGGCTCCTCTCCTAATTACCATGATTGGGGGAAATAATCCAAACAATTATTTCTATTGTTGGCAGCAAATAGTGGGAGATGTTTTCCCCTGTTCGCCCACTCTGACAGAAAGGAAAACTGATTTTCCTTGTTCAACTTCGACGAATCATACACATATCTTTGGAACACGATGTTTGTATGACGCAATACCAATGGAAGTTTCCCGAGAAATAAAAATTTGACCTTGTTTTTTATACTTTTCCAACTTCTAGATCATATCGTTTGGAAACTTCAGCTGTGCCCTGAGCGAGAAATGAGGTTCCGCTTGTGTGTCTCGATGAATACTGTTCTGGGTTTAAAATAGGATCAGAAAAGTAAAAAGTTTTCCTTCTCTTTCTGTGGTGGAGAGTGAGTAGGCCTACGTATAATGTTACAAGAACAACTAAGTTTATGCAAAACAAGAAGTCATCTAAGGTTGTTTGCGGTTGCTTTGGAAGCAGCCGATTGTGTAATTAATATCTTGAGAAAATTTCAAAAAATATCTCGAAACAGTACCAAAATTTATTAGAGAGATAGAAATAACATTAATAATTGAAGAAAATTAGAATGATTTACGAAATATTCATGTATTGAATGACAAATTTTTGATAAGTTTTAGAATTTTTGATGCCCATATAAACCTCATGTTTGTGCTTGATGAGATATGAATTAAATACTGCTTTTTGAGATGATTATTTCTTGATCCAAAACATGACTGCAGGTCGGTAGTGAAGTGAAAAGAATAGTGCTTTTTGAGGTTTTTAGCAGACGGAAACGACGGCTCAACGTGTCCTCCGAAACACAGTTTAATAAATAATATTTTTATATAAAAATATATTGGTCACAATTGGGATCCAAACAGGATATTATATAAATAGGACTGACAAACGCATACAAACAGTTGAAAATTGAAAAGAAAAGAAGACATGACAAAAGTGGAAGGTAAATGAGTCAAATTATAACAAGCAACGGTAATGAAATGCTTAAGTAGAACACAACGGTTAAGTTTGTTGTTTGTTATAGATATAGATCATCAATACTGTACTTTAAAAATAAGACCAACAAGGAATGAAAAAAGTATGAAACAACCTTCCATCTTGAACCATTAAGCAGAACACGGGGGTAAAATTGAAAATAACTTCAACCCTCAGAGAATTCCAATCTACTCGGCAATCTACGCTGAGAAAGGCTGTAGGTAGACGCAGACTGCTCTGTGGAATGACGACAAGGTGCCTTGTTATCCTGTACAGTAATTAACTGGGAGAAGCTGGGATTGATTTTTGAGGGTTGAAGGTATAGATAGTAGATGTGGGATGAAGCAGGGACAGAAGACGACAGGTTGTGACGAGTTTAAGAGCGAGAAAGATAGAGAGAGATGAAAAGGAACAGGAGAGAGAGAGTAAGTTCGAGAGAGAGTGAGTACGAGAGAGATAGATTGTGAGAGAGAGAGAGAGTGATGAGAAGGAACAGGTGAGAGAGAAGCATTTGGTTTAGAACGTGCCGAGTGACCTAGAAAGTAAAGCAGACTTTTCTTAACAAGAAATGCACCCGCGGGTTAAGGGATGGAAGAGATATATATTTAGAGAGAGATATTCTAGAATTTATGAGAGAGAGTGAGTAAGAGAGAATGTTCAAGTGGTGGAGAATATCCACTTAAGCGGAAGGGAGGGCTTTGAGGGATGGGGTAAACCGTGTTGATGCTTTGCTACAGAGGCAACCCACCCTTATGTGCCCTTGACCGACTTAAACCAACTGACACATTTAAAATCAACCCTTCCCCTCTCCCACCACGCTTACCTAGCGTACCTCCCCCTCCACCCATCACTGTTATGAACTTCTCTACATCAAGTTGACAGTAAATTGGAAAATGCCGGATCCATATTTTCATCTCCTGAGCGCTGATCTCTCTCCAGCTATTGTTCTGTAGTGCTGTGAGAGCTTTCCTAGTGCTTCCATATAGAGATAGATTGTGCTTATAGAGATATTGTGATATATAGAGAGATTTGTGATATATAGAGAGATTGTGCTATAGAGATAGATAGTGTTCCCATACATATTCCATTGTAGAGATAGGTCAGATGCAGTATATGAGATTATTGAATAATGCTACAATTGGGAAACGGGAGTATTGGATTTTGCTAAGAATGTAATATGAGCATAAAAATGAGATGAGTTGTGAGATGAACAACATACATTCTCACAGTTGAAAATTAAGTAAAATCGAATCGTAATAAATTGAAAACAATAATTTGATTAACAATTAGGCATGAATATGTTTATATTTTTAGGAAATAGTAAAAGAGTTATAAGAATTGTAAAGAATTTGGAAATTCCAAAAGAGCTCAGATGTCATCATTATCATTGTCATCCATCATTAGCTCAGATGACACATCATTATCAGATGTCATCATTATCATTACACTATAACTAATGAAAGTATTAGTTTTATCATAAACTATATCATCATTATTATCTAATATTGTAGCCTACTTTTATTAAGAAAATACGTATCAGTATTCAATAAAACAGCTTCATAATGATAAATTTACATAAAACAACGCAGTATGGAATGTGAGAAAATGATTGTGTTTGTACATTCAAGTTGATTGTGTGAAATTCATCCAATGTCACGTACTTACTTCATTCTTGGGAGATTTCGATGTAAACAATTTATAGAATCGATGCCATTTTTTATTACAATAATAAGAAGAATCTCATCAATACATTACAACTACTATGAAGCTCGAATATTGGAAGACATTTCAATTGTATCATGATTCAAGGAATTGTGATACTGACGAAATGTGGAAATGTGTATAATATCTTGCTATTATGAAGGATTGATCTGTATCACACCCTTTCTCCTTGCATCCTTCCTCAAATTCCATGAATTGAAAGCCTTCCTAGGACTTTGATATCCATAGTTGGGAGAACTTTCGATTACCCTTCTTCAACACAACGTTTCTTTTTTTGGATCAGCCTTCTAGTGTCTTATTAACTTTTCTAGTTATTGTATTGTATTGTTTGTATGTAATGTTGATGTAATGGTGTTTTAATGTTGTTTGTGTGTGTGTGAATAGCCTACACTTGTTACTGGACTGTACTGTAATGGACTTTACTTTGGGAAGACTCTTCAACAAACTCTGTATTAATTAAGTATAAGTTTCAGTCCCAGTTGCATAAATTTCTGTTAAACTGTTGAACATCTCAAACATATTAAATTAAAAATGTAATTGTTATGAGTAATCAAATATTAACTGTAATCCACTTCTGTGCAACTGGCCCTTACATTATTGAGGAAAGAATAATTGAAATAAAAAAAATGTGAAAAAGTCCCACAATAACTAATGAAAACACCCACTTCGTTTGCATGTCAAAACAAATTATTGTTTTGTAGAATTACCTTCTCCAAAGACTAGTATCCATTATGACACAAAACAACCACAATATTAGTAACTTTAATAACACAGGCAAAAATTAGCAACCCAGCTTTCTGTGACTCATGGGCCTCATGGCTGAATAATGGACTTCAAAAATAGGTTGAAGGCTGAATAAATGCTTTTCAAGTTAATATCTCTCAATAACAGGAGGGAGAAATATCAGTCAATGTCAATACCAGAAAAGGGGAATATGACTGATCGGTGTCGTCATTAGTGGGGACTGTAGTGACGTGGGAAATAATTGAAGCATTACAGTCTATAAAAAGGTGAAATCGATTTGATTGGCCCAGTGGTTGAGCGGTTTGCATGAATGGATTTGGTGTGGGTGGACACAAAAGTGGCATCTTCCAATAGGAACCGGTGATGTAGGGGTGGTTTTGACGTCGGCTGGACTGAAGAGAGAGCGGTTCCGAGAACTAAATTAAATCCAGTTCCCAGAAGTGAGCCGGATTTGATGAGGGGATGAGTGAACAGCGGAAAGGATATTGAAATTTTTTGAAAGAAGATACGAGAGAAAAGCATTCAGCAGGGTTAGCCTTCCTGGAAGTTGGAGTTGAAAAATATATTCTATGCTATAAACTCCCTCTAAATAATACTCTCTCATATATTTTTTAGATGAAAATTATACTCCAGGAATTGAAAACGATAGAGACTACATTTTCGAACTCTTTTGTTTACAAGTTTGAGTCTCAGCAGATTAGTTGATTATTATAAAATTAATGGGGGGTTGAAGAGTATATAATTTTGAGCTCTTACCTTCCAGGAATTTCAAACAATAGAGACTGAATATTTGAACGTTTGTTGTTTATAAGTTTGAATTTGAGCAGATTAGTTTATTTTTATGAAATTAATAGAAAAGTATTTCCACGTTTTCTTTACAAAGTTTGATTCGGAAAGATACAGGACTATCATTGAGATTGATAATAATTCATTAAATATTCAGTGATTCTATACTTGTGAACATTTTTCTATCATTTTCTTCGTACAATTTTGATAATCGATTGGTTGATTACCGATCAATTGATATTGATCGATAATTATGAATTTATCGATATGTCAGTGTTCAAATTAATGAAATTACAACTTGTGAAATAGCCTGCTTCAAAATCTATCCTAAATAATAAAATTACAAACCCAGACTCCTCGAACAAAATAAGTTGGTTCCCAGCTTTGCGCTTGCATAAGACGACGTGATATTATTAAAATTCGATATTGGTGAACTTTGTTTATGAATGGGTGGTTCAGTCTGCTCCATTTGTTCAGGCTTGCCATTCAAGTATCCCTTTGTTCACCCTCATTATTGATCTGGTTGGAACGTGTATTCTATGAACAATGTGCAGCTGATGCAAAGAAGAGATAATTCCAGGAATCCGGGTCGATGAGGTTAGGGTTGCAAACGAGACGTGTGCGCTCATAGGTAAAATGAGGATAATGTTGAAGATGGAGATGAGTGACAATTATAGATAGCTGAGTGAGAGAGAGAGAGAGAAAAAAAAGAGAGTATAAAATGAAGAATGAATGAGAAAATGAGGATAATGTTGAAGATGGAGATGAGTGACAATTATAGATAGCTGAGGGAGAAAGAGAGAGAGATAAAGAAAAAGAGAGAGAGAGAGTGATTTGGTTATATTTGGTGTGATTTGGTTACTGGAATGTTTGAATTTGGATTATTTCTTGTAGCACTCAACAACAAGGAAGGCAATTTCAACGTTTACTGCAATGAATCTTTAAGTGGAATTTGAAAAAAAAAACTTTTTTTGTTTGAAAAATGACTTGTTTTCGAGTGATGGGGTATTTCATTGTACATTCTTCTGAGGAGTACATATACCCTTCTAATTAAATTAAAAGAAAGATCTTCTATTTTATTAGATGAATATCTAACATAATCTAATATAATCATCTTCTATCTAATATATTATCTTATGTAATATCTCATCTAATACCAAATACAGTATAATATATTGTGTATCGGTTTAGGTAAATAAATAAATAGATAAATAAATAATAATTTTATTTCCTTTTCAAAACTAAAAACCTAAGAATACATTAATAAAATTGACTAGGACATACCAATATAAAAAGAAACATATAATTTTTATCAATAAAAAAACTTCATGGAAATTAACCCACTCAACTGTGGAATTCCATGTACTAGGTGCCTCACCAGTCAACATAACAAACATCAATACAAACTATACCCCGTGGCGAAGCGTGGTATACTTTACCGCTCATCGCCGGGTATATGTCCAATAGGGAATATACCCGGCGATGACCGGTTATATACGCTTCACTCTATACCGTTATATTAGTATAGATGTTATAGATGTATTAGTACAGTATAACTATACTAATTCATTTCACTATATGCAATATAGCAATATGAATTAGCTGGGATTTCATCACCCCTAATGTTAGGATTATGATTCGGTTGAAGAGCTTTATGCTTTGCTTCCAAGAAATTGATCTAAATCAGATAAGTGCACATGAAATAAATAGGGAATAGGGAAGGAATGATTGGATGTAAAGTTTGGAGCTAGCAAACGGTTTCTGGGAAACGTTGATGGTTGAGTTCGTATTGATGTCACCAGAGATTGGAACTGAATTGAATCTTTGTCTCTTTCTCTCTCTCTTACTTACTCTCTCTTTCTCTCTCCTACTCTCTTTCACTCTCTTTATATCTCTCTAAGTTTTTTCGCTCTCTCTCTGTCTCAATGTTTCTCACTCTCTCTCGCTCTCTCTGAATAAAGTGATAAATCTAAATCTAATCTAATTTCTCTCTATGTCACTCTCTTAATATTTCTCTCTCTGTTTGTCTTTCTCTCTTTCTCTCTCTCTCTCTGTGACAAATTCTGGTGATAGCGTAAGGAAAACTGGGTGGTAGTTCTGAGAATATCAACTTTTGCAGCAGCCCTGACCTAGAACTACCTAGCAGATGCAACCTCTTAAAAGCAACGCATCAAGAATAGCGTTTTATTTGGAAAAGTGCGGTGGGATGGAAAATTCGTTGTGCACAAAACACATGACCAATTCGCTCTTGCAGTGCAAATAATGAAGTATGTCCAATGAATCAGAGCAATATTGTTTCGAGTTGTGTCGCAAATGCTAAGCTTGCCACAGATGCATTCGAATGTTTGAATGGTTAACATAGCTGTTATAACTCTAGTTTAATCTAATATTCAATAAATTTGTTTTCCTATAGATAACCTAACCATTAAATGGAAATTCTTAATTATCGTTCGATCACAATTAGCTCATACAGTTTTTTAGAGCATTCATGAACTATATTGAATTGAATTGATATTGAATTTGAAATAATATTATAAATTTTGAAAATTGGATAAGGAATTTTTTTCCATTATGGATATGATGAAACTTACAAGGATACAATTTGATTTTCCGTTCCTCATGAATGAATCATAATCATCCGATCACATCATCCATACTTTTTATTATCTGGCTCTTCCATGTCTTACAATGTAGAATAACTTTCTGAATAAATCCGTTCTAATCGCATCCAGGCTAATGAATATTAGCACAGTAGGCTACCATTTTAAAAAAGATATACAAAGGTTACAATAGGTATATCTACAAAAGGTAATGTTAAACTGCATACATATAGTTACATTTTCTGGTTCTTTAGTCTTCACTTCAGACAGAGATAACTGCAGTTTAGTATTTTCCTCTTCTCATTTTACTCTCCTTATACAGTATTATCATAGCCTCCTCTAATGGTATTATACTCCCCCATATTTTACCCTCCTTATAGTCCTAATACTCCATTGAGTATTTCCCTGTCTTTTTCTGTGCTTCAGGGCTCCTAAAATGTCCCTAAATAATTTATCATCTAAGTCAAATTGTTGACAATGACATTGCTTCACATGGTTGTTGAAATCAAGTTATTAATAGACGAGAACTTACTCTTGAAACTAGATCGACTGCTGTTATCAGTGTGGTAAACCAAACAGACTTAATCTCACAGAAACACGGCTCTAAAATTAATTCGCCTCCGATAACTACATTCGAAATTGTTTCAGTAAACATTTTTGTTACGTAATTCGTTAATTCGGCCTTGATGGGTTCGTTCTCTATTACAATGAAGCAATGTGACATTCAGGGTCGCTGAAGGTCAACTCTCAGGTGTGCATTGATGGGCAATTTCGTTGGTGGAGGAGGGGGGGAGTGTTCGCAGCACCACCCCCACTATGATGTGATTAGTATTGAACGGGAAAACATGTTAAGTGATGGTCACGTGCGCATTTATTGCCTTTTTTCATTTTCAAAGCTATCGATGTCAAATGTTATTAAGTTCGACTCCATTGCTGTGATTCACCGTGAATCATTGCTGTGAATCGGCAGCTCTAATTCGTTTCTATGTTTCTAATTCAAATTCGAAGTAGACTATAGTCTATCTATTCTGAAATCCTCATAAAATTGAAATTGAAATTTAATCACAATGATTTAATTCTATCAACAGTATGAATGTATAAAGATAAAATGAATGTTGATTATTTGGATGCAAAGAATGAGAAGAATTGCAAAGAATTAAGCATTCAGGGAAGTAGTTGAATTTTTACAACACATTTGAAATGTTAACTATGTTCAAATTTTAAAACAATAATCACA
The DNA here is from genome assembly GCA_017141395.1 of Laodelphax striatellus. NCBI lineage: Eukaryota > Metazoa > Arthropoda > Insecta > Hemiptera > Delphacidae > Laodelphax > Laodelphax striatellus. The sequence continues at coordinate 9,946,639 of CM029539.1, forward strand.
AGTGGTAGAAGTTGTATATTATATCAGCTGAGAAAAGGGTCCTTTTTCATGAAAAATAGAAGTCATGTGAGGCCTGTAAGAAATCCGGCACACATTAAGAGCATTATCATACAAAAGCCAATTTAATTTATAACCAACGTTGAATTACATCTTAAATCGTTCAACAAAATTGGTTGATTTTTTCTTGTAAATAACGGACTTGAATTATATGCCTTTCATGCAATTGGCCAATAATTCCTATTTCATTTCATACAATTATTCAAATATTTATTCTAAACAATTTTGTAACTTATGAAACATTCTATTTAGTTTAGTCGATACTGTCATACTGTACTATTGGATATGCTCGTCTAATAATCAGCGACCACATAATACAAATGTATTATGTATTTGTATTATGTGGTCGCTGCTAATAATACCTGCTCTAATCCTGATTTCAAATTCCTTTTCCTCAAATTTCACTATACCTGGAGGTCAGTTGGTCGGGGGGCAAACAAGGAGCTGAAAAGGGTGAGTCAGTTTTCCAATCTGTTTATTCTGATGTAGCCTACTATTTTTTTTCTAGTTAGATGCAGTGAATTTCATTACTCAAACAGTCCACTCAATACAGTCCACTCGCTATTTTCGGCGCTACCAACTATATTACAAATTTACATTTAATGTAAAGTTGATACTGTTTGAGTTTGAGATTACAAAATTTACATTCAATGTAAAGTACCTACAGCAAACCTGAATGTAGAACAGTAGGAAAATAAAACTCAGAAACAATTACTGTCCATTACAGCCCATAAAACAAGCAAGAAGAGAAATGAAAAAGAGCCCTGTTTCATACATGCACGCACGGGTGACATTGAGAAGCCTCTGCCTGCCTATTCGCCATGATTACGACGTTAATGATGAAGATGTTTTGTCTCGCCATATTGGCGATGCAATAAAATAGCAAGGTCACCAGCAAGCTGTGCGAATTCAACTTCTTCTCGCTTGTCCCCGCAACTTATTTTATCAATCTGTTGTTACACGTATTATCATAGACGGAGAATAGGAGTAGATGATTCATCAGATAAGCCTGGTTTTCATTAGTAGAGTTGGTGGTAGAGTAACTAGCATACTAACTCTACTCTACTTACTTGGTCGAGTAGCTGTTTTCACTACAATTGAGAATAGTAGGTAAAGTGTGTTGTCTAGTGAACAGATCTAACCTTAAAATGTCTCTACTTTACTCTACTCTACTAGCTTGAGACTGTTTTCATTAGGATAATGGTGGTAGAGTAGAGTGAGAAGCGGTGGTGGGGGAAGGCAAGTGGTAGAGTACTATCCCACGGTGCTATCCCACTCTACTCTACCAAAAACAAGTACTCTACCATCACTCTACTCTACTATGACCGTTTTCATTGGTAGAGTTCACAAGATAGTTAGTACTCGCCCAGGGAACTCTACTACTAACTCTACTAATGAAAACCAGGCTTTAGGGACGTTTACGTTTTTACTGTACGGCGAAAATAGTTCGTGTCAGGCGAGTTTAGGGGTCTCGTCGATTTCCCATTTGATTAATATAGCAACTGTTTGAAGTCCCGTGTAGTCCTCAGTGATATCACCACATCACGTCGTTCACTGTATACACGGTGATGAATCGTCTACTCTTCCTATTCTTTGTCTATGGTATTATCAAGTACGAAATATAGATCCAGTCACAAATGTAGTATTGAAAAATGAGTCGATACGTCTTACGCCATGATCATGGTGGCGATTAGCCCACCATTGGGCTTCGAAGTTTTTGAAGTTCAGAGAAACACTCAGAAGTTGTACAACTTTCAAAAAGTTGTAGCCAGCGTACATGAGCCAGTTCGACAAAAATTCATCGTCATCACATTAATTAACTTATTGATACAAAAGTTTTCAGTGCTTGAAACTGTTCAAAAAGCTTACTATCAATAATATTTCAAAATCATTCACTTTCTCTTGAATAAATTCCAAACAAGGAAATATTTTGGTTTCAAAAAGCCGGACATTTTTCAAAAAAAGCCTGGAGGGCAGGAGGACATCGTTGAAAAAGGAGGAAATGTATTGCCAGTTAATTTTCGATTAAAACGAATAAGTACCTTACTCCAAGACTCTTGGAGTAGGTTACTCTTGGTTACTCTTGGCAAGAGTAACAACGGTCAGTTACACGAAAATCCAATTGAATTCAATCTCCGTAAAATGATGTCCAATTCTTTCATTGGTTCTTGTTGCATTGGTTTCGTTAGATGACATCATTTTTCGTCGGTTAAATTCAATGAGATCTTCTGGCGACTTGCCTTTTGAGTGTATTTGAGCGTTTAGAGATGATCACAAACTCTCCTCAATTGAATTCTTCATTATTATTTAACAAGTATTTACTTGTTAATACTTGTTATTCATAACAAGGATTTATTTGAGGAAAATTATTTAACAAGTATTTACTTGTTAATACTTGTTATTCATAACAAGGATTTATTCGAGGAAAATTACGTGGTTAATGATTAGATTTTTTTCAACTAACTAAGGATAAATTTCCCTTATCTCAAATTCTCAAAAACGGTCAAAAGGTACAAGCTAGTAAATGATGAGATGAGACAGGGACGTAAATAATATTATGAAGGAGATCTTTAGGCAATCAAGATGTTCTCTATTATATTCCACCGATTATATTGATTGTTGAAATATAATAGAGTGAAATGCAATATTCATAAAGTGTTATAGATAATAATTATTGAGTAAAAATTCACCGAAAACCATAAAATTTCAAGTCGGCGATATAGATCGTGTCATAAATGAAGTGGGAAAATTATATAGTGCTGCGTATTAACTTACGTGATCATAAGACAAAGACATAAAAATATTAATGAAGAAGAGTAACGTAGAACCAATTCTTAACCAAGGAAAACAAGATTTTTAAAACAAGATTTGAATAGTGGCCTTGACCAAGGCCTTAGCACAACCTTGGCCTTGTGAAGTGATGAGCATTTTAATGCTATTGAGAAGGTTATGTCTCAATTATTATCATTCGCTAAACAACGTACAAAAATAGGCTTGATAAGAGCAATTTCGTATTTTTTTTTCAATTTTTTTCTGTTTGTCTGACAAAGAGCATCGATGAATGCAGAAAATTCGCACGTTTTTTTTTTAATTTTTAAATCAGAATTATTACGCAATTGATAGCTCACTTTTAACCTCTATTGTCCAGTACTATACTAACTAATAATTTATACCAGATCACATGTGTGTTATTAAACACGCTGTTCCGGTTTTTATACATTTCTATTGTTGAATTGATAAATAAATTGTATGACAGGGGAATAGATGACGGATAATGAGATTATTTAAATTGAAAAAAGGTAATTGTTATTGTTAGATAAATATGGGTAAATTACAGGCCAGACGAACAGAAGGTAAATGAATGCAATAAAATATTGCATATAAACGAAAAATATTAAATCGAAAATATTAAAAATATTATTAACGAAATTGATTCGTCTTTACCTTCAAGTTCACACTTCACTGTTAGTACTGTACTGTTTTCAATATTTTTTTTAGATTTTCAGATTATATTGTGTAAGATTTGGGTGTTTAAATTCATTCAACTTTAATGAAAGATCCTGGACTGAGCTCTCACTGAAGCTATTCCGTGGATTTATAAATTTCCATGGAAAGTTTATGATTACAGTATTATCATTTTATGCAAGTGGAACAATAATGATTTCCAGTTGAATTACAGGAATATATGAACATTTTCTTCTCTAATTAAGTTTTTAGCTTCAATTTGAAATTATCCTTTTTCTCATTTCGAGGGACATTTTACAATTATGAGAGGAACATTTTTCAAGCACTAAACTGAAATAAAAACTAGTTGAATTCAAAGTACACGTGCCGCTCATATTATGCTCTTATCAGGCAAGTCTGTGAACCGAAATAGTTCACTTTTCATTTTATCACAAATGCTATAAAATCCAATGTTAATATTTGTTGAAGTTGATAAGAACTTGTTGTCTCCAGTTAGAGAGATGCATTTCAGTGGATTTCCGTTCTATTGCACTCATCAACATTCATTTTTTATGAATGACATGTGGTAAACAAGTAGAAAAGCTAGAGAGATAGTTTGGATTAACTATAATTTCTAAATTATTGTTTGTAAAACTTAAAAGAGGTCACACACGTGGAAGACTTTTACATGGAATATTTTTTGTAACCTGAAAAAATTCAGGTACAAAGACTTTGTACTGTAGTCATCAATGAATTACAAAGGGTTGAAGGATTCTGTAAAATCCTATCAGAAAATTCAAGCCAGGTTTTGCGCTGCAAGAAAAATTCACTTACCTGTCAGTAAGTGGCGTAATAATGATAACTTGAATCTAACCAAAGATAGAGTCTGAATTTTTAAAGAGATTGGAACCGAGATTTGTAGAGGGTTTGTTGAGAAAAAATATTCTTTACCCAAAAATAGTTACTATGATTATCATAAATCGAACAATAGATTATCATTTCTTATGATCTAACATAGACTGCAAAATAAAAATCAATAAAAACAAAAATAGGCCCCAATATTATTACAATTCCAAAAACATTCTGATTTATTACAATTATCCTCATAAATCTTGAAAAATAAATCTGAGATGTCAAACTTGTTATGCAATAAATTCAATTATTTTTCTAAGGCAGTAACTTATTTCGGTGATGAGAAATGAAACATTGTCAGTTTAGACGTGGGTTCCATTCGACATTGAAACTTCTCACTCTTTCCCTTTTTCCACTTTCCCACTCACTCACTCACTCTCTCTCTCTCTCTCACACTCACTCTCTCTCTCAATCACACTCTTCTACTCATCCCTGTTACAAACTCATTGTCTTCTTTCCTCTCAACCTATCACAGTACTTTACTCACCCACTATTACTCACACTCTCTCTCTCGACACTCGCTTTCTCTCAATCACCCACAGTCTATCGTCTATCTCTTTTTCCCTCTTGCCCTATCACAGTGCTTTACCCACTAGTTCTCTCTCTTTCTAACGGACGACAGAATTGAAAACGAAGTAGTAAGTGTGCTCTCACTGACGCGGCGGGCTTATTTATGAATTTAACCTTGCTGGCAGGCTTACCCTTGGGACAGCCGACCCGGTAACCTTGCTTAGTCCGACATTGACCTTGACGACTGTTTGAGCCATCCTACTCCATTATCATCCAAACCCCCTGTCCCCCAAATAACCCCCCCTTCCCGCCAAACAACAAACGAAACAACGAAAGAAGTTGGAATTATCGACCCTCTCCTAACAGCTCGTTGTGATTCACTGCCTGTCCATGAGTGACGTATGAAGGATAAACTCGATGAAAGTGAGATTCACCTTGATTTTATAAATTCAAGTTCGTATAAGTGATTGTAGTTGATTAAATGTGTAGAGACTTTTTAAACGATTAAGTGAGATTCACCTTGATGTTATTAACTCAAGTTCGTATAAGTTATACAAGCTGATTAAATCATTTAAAACTTAAAATTTTATCAAAATTAAAGAATCAATTAATATTACAATGTTCATAAGAACTGTAATAATAACCCTTGTTATTTATTATCCTTCCTACAAGTTCCACAAATAATTAAACATTGTAGGGAGGCGGGTGGTGAGATTAGATAAGAGACGGTGCCTACCACTCCTGTTGTAACGGTGACCGGCTCCTCTAAATACATAAATTTATTAGCTTTAAAATCGCTTCCCGGTGGTTCGGAACCCACTTAAAGCTGTAGGTCCATTAATCTCTTATCATCATCCTTCCCATTACCCACGCACAAGCCTAGAGCTCATGTGAGCATCATCCCCAACAAAAACTTTACAAGTAGTCCTTCTCACAAGTTCACAATTGGTTTGGTAATCATACTAACTAACAAGTCTGAATAAATAAATCAATTCATGACGAAGGTATTGTTCTATTGTGAAAGAAATTACCGTCGAATGTCAACTAGACTCATCCACTCATTTCGTCAAACTCATTCCTATAGATCTCAACACTATCAGATCATACTTCTTGAAGTCTTGATAGAAGATCCACTAATTTGTCAATATCAAAGTGTTTAATGCTCCAGTTCTATTCTGACTTCAGGAGCAGTGACGTTAAAAAATGGGTTGTCCAGACTTTGACAAGTCCTTACATAAGCAGTTGGGAAGTCATCAGTCAGATTTCGAATTATATTTTGCCGTTTTCAATGTCTGGTCTGGACCAAGTTCCAATGAAAAATAACTCATGGTATTTATGAATATGATATGATCCATCATGCTTCTTGTAAAGTCTGGAGGAAAGTGAATCACTTCAATCTATTCTGTTCATGACCTTGGATTGAGTGTATTTTTTAACATAAGAAACACAGCTCTCATAGCTTCGGTAAAACATTTGGTAGAACATTCGTTTACAACTTCTTTGTATGTTTCGAAGGAACAAAAGCAAATAAAAATATTCTATTCTATTCGTATTATTGAAAATGTTCGTTTTTCGCCAAATAACGAGCCATCTAACCCCCAAATATTGTATTTTGATGAAAACGGCACGAATAAAAATTAGGGTAATATGAGCCAGGAAACATACTATGAAACGGACCTTTAAATGTTAATCTACTCAATAAAATGCTCGCATGAATGATTTTGCCTAAACAGAAACAATTGAGTTTTAAAAAATATTTGTTTTATTCAGCAGATCTCAGCATTTTTTTACACACGTGCCCCCCTGTGTCCCCCTGGATCGCGCCTATCTTTGGAACAAACACATTTTTGTAGTATGTGGATACTGACTATTTCTGAAGTGAGTTGTCTTTAGAAGTTAGTGAAGTGAGTGTTTAGACTTACAAGTATGAATTCAACGGGACTATCTTCTTCAATAATTTGTTGTTTCATAAAATCGTATCTCCAATATTTTGACTTGAAGTTCGGCCGGGTCTAAATTTTACTTTGAATATACTATATATAGTATTTAGTATAACCATAGATAACAGATTAGAATTCCTATCTCTTCTCTATGGTATAACTAAATAAAATTATTTACTGTTTCTGGTAAAATATTATTGTTCAAGGAATTACATTCAGTTTGACCAGTGCGTTACCTGAATTGATAATTGAGATATGATAAGAACAACTTATTAAGACATTTAAATTTTTCAATACATTGCAGTGATAAAATAATTTCTAATTTGTCGAGTTAATTGTTTAACAAGCCATGACTGGTCACTGAATTAATGATTAATTATCCAACGATCCTTGTACTTGAATTCGAAATCTCTAATTGGGGGCCGAATAATTCACTGATAGCGTAATAGCTTTGCAATGAACTGTTTTATCACTTGGACAACTACCAGATATTTGTAAAAATCTACACGCGTTTCGCTTTTTCATGAAGTTTGTTTATAATCTTCACTATATTATGTAACAAAATCTTATATTCACCGAATTATCTGTTATTTTTTCCAACTCTTGTTTATGTAAGCGAATTCCTATTTGGTTGGTGATACTAGGATTGTTATCAATAGAAAATAAACGTGAAGGTCGTTTCAAATTGCAATATGGAAAAAGGTTATTGATAACCAATCGGAAAATTATCAATCGTATACCACATTCGATAAAAATTTTCACTAATTAGTGTGTCTTAATGTGAAGTTCTTGTGAAATTTGGTAGCAACTATCATAAATGTTTATTACTTCTACACGTGGAAAATACTTTTGCCAATTTCGTTTCAACTTAATCATGTTTATCATTGAAATTTGGCACTCTGCTCCAAAATATTAATTCGGAAACTAGTGTTTCGGAATAAATTGCATGAGATTTTGTCATAGCACATGATCTCGCACATGTAAGTCGAAGTATTTTTTATTTTTGTCAATCATTAAATTTTATTGTATTGATGGTCAATGTCAAGTCAAAGATTTCCATAGAATTAGATAGGAAAGACTGTTGAAATCCCCAGTTAATGTTTATGTAAGTTCCAAAAATCACCCTAGTTCAAAAATTTGCATGGAATTATCAATGTCTAGCTAATCAAATATTGATAATGAATTCTCCACATTTCAAAATCGTCCAAATTTTTTTGTAGTAATTGATGAAGAATAATCAGAGTTTCCTCTGTGTTAATTGGATTATCAAACAGTTATTTTATAGTTATTGAATTGTAACAGTTATTCAATTAAACTCTCTTGCCAAGTTTTTTGTTCATCTAGTATCTTTTACCTATAATGTTTCTTGTGTAAAAATCAAAAGTTATGTTTTGTGGAGAAATATTGATGGAAATACTCAATATTGCCAAACTCTTTGCAATGCAAGTGCCATTTCCAATCTACGCCCTTTGAAGTGCCCGTCCTTGTGCCTCCTCCATTTTTATTCAACAATAATAAGTGCCACTGTAGTTGTTATAGCAACCAAATATCAACTATTTCTGATCGATTGTAGCTTCAAAACGAAATTTTCTTTGATCTCAAAAAATACAACTCATTCTAAAGTCTGAAGTTGAAAAGACACTTCTGCACTGATAGACTGTTGATATTCTGATCATAATGTTATCAGAAGATTAAGTCCGTTCTTTTAACGACCGTTAAGTAGCTGTAGTTATGTTTTAAAGTAGGCTAATCTACTTTCACAGTAACTGTTAAGCGGCTTATAAACGGGAAAGTAGAGACGGAAAGTTACTGGCGGCCAGTAACTATCTATAGCCAGTAACTTTCCGTCTCCACTTTCCCCGTGTATAAGCCGCTAAGTAAAAACAAACCTGTTTGTTTTAATTTGCCACTCCACAGGTAAGTTGAAGAGGCAAGTACTGGCCGCCAGTAACTAGCCGTCTCTACTTTCCCCGTTTATAAACTGCTTTAAAGATGTGAGCATAAAATTAATGAATAAACCAAGTTACAGGTACACTAACTGTAGATCTCAAATATTTTTCCCCACTTTATGCATTTAATTTCGTTTTGAAGAAATAAGTAGCAGGGGTAGTGTCTTCAATTGATGTGTCCAATTTAATAATGAATTTATAATTCTTTCAATTAATTTTTCTTAATCAATTAAACATCAATATCAACATGAAATTATCTATTTTCGATACCTATATAGTTAGATACCTACATCTACATACCTACAGTAGAACTCCAATTATCTGAATTAATGGGGACCGGGACCCATTCGGATAATCAAATATTCGGATAATCGGAGTTTTTTTTAATTGCCATTGGAGAGAAAAAAAGCTACGTTTTGATATTGCACTATTTTTTATTGAATTAAATGAAAGAAACATGATATTTTCACATGTTTTAAATATAAATAAAATGTACTTATGTACAAGTTTAGAAATAAAAATCATTGTTTTTTAAACATCTCCGTCAATGTAAGCTGTTTTGCATTGAATAATAGCGCACTTAGACTTTTTTTGGACAAATTTTTTTCTGAAAGTGATTCGGATAATCGGTGATTCGGATAGTCGGAGTTCGGATAATATGGAGTTCTACTGTATCTGTATTCTTGTTCTGATTGATAGCTCATGATCTTATGATCTCACTTTTGAATAATGGTTATTAGCTCACACCAAGTGCTACAATCAACACCTCATAGGAGGCCTGGCAGCGTACCATACACAAAAGATTTCCTGTAACAATGTGAGGTCCCTTTCCGATTTCAAGGTCATTGATTGGTGTCTATTATCGATCGGCGCGGCTTTTTGTGTGTCAACGATTGTTGATTTTTGTCCCATTAAGCTCGATTCACACATATAGTGCCGTGCCGCGATGGGGTTGCGTTGCGTTTGGTGCCGTTCGATTTCAGATGGATTCGCTAAAACGGCTCCTCCATTTGAAATGCATGGAAACGGCCGCAAGTGATTCACACATGTAGTGCCGTGCCGCGATGAGGTTGCGTTGGTGCCCTCAAGAGCAGTTTCGAAGCGAACTTCCAAGGCCACGGCATCATGCCGCCTGGGGCCGTTTTAGCTTCGGCTGTTTCCGTTCAGCTTCGGAATCCTTCGTGTACACCTCTCTTCGTTCTTCATCATGTTTCTTTGTCGCACAAGGCGACGGCACCAACCGAGCACGGCACTACATGTGTGAATGATAGCGGCTCCTGGCGGCGACAGCACCATCGCAACCCCATCGCAGCACGGCACTATATGTGTGAATCAGGCTTTATGTGGATTGAAATGTAGTTCACAGCGGAAGTGGTTAGTTGGGAACTATCCAGTCACACAGCAGCATTTAATTTCTATTCTTTCTCACTCTCTCTCTCACTCGCACTTTCTCTCTCTCTCCACTCTCTACTTTCACTTACTGTTGGCTAGCCACAGATAAACGAAAGGTAGTTTCAATTGATTTCTTCTGTAGCTTACAGTTGATAACTGCTGATAACCGTTGATAACTGCTGATAACCGTTGATAACTGTTACTTCTGTAACTACCGTACCTATATCACAAATAACAGATATTGCATAGAAACAAAAGACAGTTATCTATAAACAGTTATCATCAATCTCTGGTAAACTAAAACTAAAGAACAGTGTAGCAGAATTTATACTCGTGACCGAGCGCTGTGATTGGTCACAAGTATAAATTCTGCTACACTGTACTTTCAGTTTACCAGAGATTGATAATGGTGTAACAACCGAAACTGCAGTATCTCGTTGTGTTATTAAATATGTGGTTTTGACAACATCAAGTCTTCTTATTCAGTATAGATAACTACCATAACATCACCTTCACTACTACACAGAAAATTTCATGATTATATGTGACTTGAAAAAACGTTTCATGATTTGATGTGACTTGAAAAATGTTTCATGATTTAATGTGACTTGAAAAACCGTTTCATGATTTTATGTGACTTGAAAAAAGTTCCATGTGGCATGAATAATTGGATTTTTGGAGATTTTCAGCATCAAATAATTTTTTATCCAACATAGAAAGAGGTCTCTTCAAACATAAAGTCAATTTTTATTGGTTGAAAACTATCAAAGGAAGCTCATAGTTATTAAAATTTAAAATTCTGCGAATAATTTATTGAATCCAATCAAAATAATTGGTGGTGCATTGGATATAGCAATAATGAGCAATTCAGTATTGAATCTCTGACCAATTATAATTCAGATTCCAAGGAAATGATGAGATAAATAACTGGGAATGTGATACTCCGATTTTTACCATGAAGTTCGATGAACTCAAAAGTGATAAGCTGGGCATAAATATTTATCTCCGACCCAACAAGAATGAGATCAGACTGTGAAACAAAAGCTAGCTTCTTTTCAGGCGCAGTTTGGATGATCTGATTTGCCTTTTTATGAAAAATGATTATTATTGATGATTCCAGTCAAATTTCCAATAAAATTTCACAAAGTTTTTGATATTATAGATACAGACTATATGTATTTTTTATATTCTTTTTCCTTCATCTATTTAGTTTTTATAGGTAAGGATATTAGAAAAAATAATGTTGGGTTCCAATGAGTGTGAGAGTTTTATGGGTTTAGTTTGAGCACAGGTAAGGGATATCTCCCTTCTCACAAAGAAGGGAGAATACTCTCTCCTCTGTGGTTTGAGGAACAAATTTTGGAGGTAGAAGGGTTTGAAAACCAGAATATTTTATAGAACCTTCGGAACCAGTTTGTTAAACATCTTTGTTGGATGGATTAAGTTTTATCCACTGTTTATAAACATTTAATGTCCTAATGGTCATTATTTCTCCCTTGAAACAGTACCAAGTCTCCAGTTTCTTCATCTAACCAACATTATTTGAAATAAAAATGTCTCTTTTTCCTTCAAAATAGAAAGAATAAGCTCACTTATTTCATTACAGAAGAGTGATTCTCAATTCTGAAGTCGTAGAAATTTCAGGATTGAATTGAATTATAAAGGTCTGAGGCTAATGATTTGATTTATGATTTCACATAACACATGGAAACTTTTTAGTAAACTAGTGAATTTTCGGTGAAACCCACTTATCGGAAACGTGAGCTTTTCCACTTGTACAATTTTGAGAAGAATGCACTTTGCACTTGCAAATGATCGAAGTACGCACTTTGCTCTTGCAGCCTTTTTGAAGATAAACAATTATTGAGCATTAATGATTAACCTATAATATGAACGATGCATTTTTGTACTTGCAGTTCAAGAAGCATATTTATACTCTAGATGATCTTAGTAGTTGTTGAGTAGATGCCCTTGATTTACTATTATCTGTAGAAAAAATTATCAAGGACAAATTTTATTGATGAATAGTAAGAGATAACATCATGAGGAAGAGTCATGATAGGAATTGACGCATATTTATTTCAGATTATGAATGCTAAGTGCTTGCAATCACACTGCAATAATGCAAATATTTGTACAGCAGCAGCATAAGTGATGACAATGTCAATGCATTTCAAGAACAGAAATATCGGTGATGCACTTCTATTAAAAGTTTTTACAACTCACTTGAATATTTCAAAATGAACGGTTCTGATGCCGCTTTATACGCATTATACTGTGTAATAATTATTTGCCATTGATTTCAAGATAAAGACATGATTTGTTTTAGCAATTCATTTACAATTTGAATTTTTTTCAGGAATGGAATTGCTCGCAAAATAAATCCCAGGTACTAAAAAATATTAATTTCTCTTTTAAAGAGTCTCAAATTATCTTATTTTGCTCTAACACGCTTTTCAGCTATTTAAAATATTTGTGTCTGCAGAATATAAGCTTTTCTTAACTTGGAGTTGATGGAAATTTATTAATATTCTCAAAAATATAAGTCTGAAGGAATTTCTATCTGTCTTAACTGTAACTTTTGTGAATTTGTGTCTGCAGAATATAAGCTTCTCTTAACTTGGAGTTGATGGAAATTTATTAATATTCTCAAAAATATAAGTCTGAAGGAATTTCTATCTGTCTTAACTGTAACTTTTGTGAATTTGTTCTTTATTGATTACCCTTAATAACTATTTCTCCACAGGAGAAACATAACACAATTTATTCCTATTATGCAACTGAACTCAATATAAAATTGTGATATTGCAATACTAATTTTATATTATAAAGCCGGTTCCATTCCATATATTATGAAGTGATACCCATTTTGAAAATTAAAATTCGATTATATTCAATACGGTATTGAATATTCCGAATACCATCAGTATGGTAGTAAACCATAGTTATCTTATAGATATCAACAATCAATAATAAAATAAACGTTTGTCATGGCACTTGAATGACCTTCACATACGAGGAAATCTAGCTTCCTCTGGCCTTCATAAATTATTTTCCTTGTGCTACGCTTCGAAATGATGCTTTTAATTCAATTGAAAGAATAAGTAATTGAGGTATAAATAGGCAATATTTATGTGCTCAGCCTTCTATTCGATTTATTTATTAAGGCTCTTGATACAAGATTAGAAAACATTGTAGTATGATGAGGCAGATGAGAGGAACTATTTCTTCGGGATTGATCGCTCGATCTCTCAGATTAGATAAGTGACAACCCGGAACTGTTCAGAACTTTCATGAATGGGTTACAATAGACACTTGTAGACACTTGAAATAATTAAAAAAAGGGACAGCACTCACATTTTGTTTTTTAAAGTAATTTCGTATTGTTGTCAATGTGCATCATGAGATTAGTTTGTAAAGTGACTCAAAAAATGAGAAGCTCTTTAAAACAAACTGTATAGCATTTCACATCAAACAATCACAAAAGTAAAGAAAACATGAATAAAGTAGAGAAAAAAGAATAGAAAAGTAAAAATAAAGTAAAAGTAAAGAAATAATAATGAATAGAGGTTTATTTCCTAACATAAATTAACATGTTACAGCTCGTTCCTTGTGACATTCATGAACAGAAATTGAATATAATATTATCCGTGGCGGAGCGTTGTATGCTTATTTGGTCATCGCCAAATAAGCATACCACGCTTCGCCACTGAATATTATCCTTCTCATACAACTCTGATAGGAATTTTGCGAACTGAGTAGAACCCTAGAACGTTAGTTACCGTATTTGCTAGTCTGCTAGTGCATCGAGATTACCTTACTAGGACGCAACAATCTGTTGCTTAATGTTGGTCAAGTTTATGAGCTGCAATCGATCCATAGCTCTAGTGGGTGGGTGAGGGGTGGTGGAGGGGGATGTTTATGGGTAACAAGGGAGATTAACAGTGACTAGCGAAGGTTAGGGGATGATTAGAGGAAGGATAGAGGAGGTTAGGGGGGATCGTTAGGGGTTGAAAAGAGAGGCCAGAAATGCTAAGGAGAGGAAAAGAGAGGTCAGAAACGGGTAGGGATGGTCAGGAAAGGCACGGAAAGCAACCAAGGGTAGTTGGGGTAGGTTATCAGGGTTGTTTTTTTATTGCGAAGGGTAGCTTTGAAATGTAACTGGGTCAAGGTCGATGGCAACGTGGTTTTTCTTTCTCTGTTTCTGACGGCTCTGTTGATAGCAAAATGCTGTGTGAGAGATTTTCGTTGCCGCCAAAACGTCCATGGGGAAATAGCTTTGGAATTCCAATCGTGCTCTCGAGAGAACAAATTTCCTTGGATTACCTGTATGCACCGGGTAATCCGTTTCACGTTATCTTCAGTTTTACAAAAAAAAAAGGTTTTATTTTCACCTCACCATCGTTTTTATATTTTATAGTGGGAATTCAAATCTCACTTGACATGAAATCTGTGAATTATTTTTTTCTTGGTTAATTGCTTGGGGACTGGGATTAACTCCCTTCCGTGGATTGGAGGGAAATATTGAAATAAAGTGAATAGAGCTATGAAAATAGAAAATAATCATTTTTATTGATTTATTCATTGATTATTTATTGATACTGCATTAATTATTGATGGATTATCAATATATTATAATCAATGAGTGAAGCAATACTAGAAATGTCCAAAGTAAATCAATAATTATTCTAGTATCTATAATTCCTTTAAAATATGTTACACTATGATTTTAAGTACTCTCCAGTATTGATTTCTCAATAGGAACTTGATTATTCATTAACTACTATCATTAGAAAATATGATCATGTCTACTAACATCACAATTAATACTCAAAATTGAATACTTTAGTCATTATTCTTAAGCATCAGGAATATGAATTAAGCATCAGTTTGAATTATATGTCAATATTCCACTTGGTATTTTCAATTCAAAATCTCTAGTATTGTATTTTGTGCATTTATATTATAAGCTAGATCAGTTCATGTATTTTTTGTAGTGAAAGATTTTTCATTCTATAATTTTTCAATGTACTATCAATGAGGAGCTCTGCTGCTTTGTTATTGATGAATAACAGAATGATGTGTAATAATTGTAATAATGATAATAATTCATCTGAATCCATACTGTATCAATAAAATAAAAATATGTATGATGGAACAAGATCGAATCCTCACTGATTGTATCCTTAGGGGTTGTATGATGAAATATTGAATATAATAAATAATAAAACTCCAACTATATTGTACACGTTTGAATTGGAATAATAAATATTTAGGAGACTTTGGAACAAGAAAAAACTTATATTTAAATTTTCATAGAACAGTATATGTTATCAGTTTAAGTTTAAGTTTTCACATATTTCATGAATTTTACAAAAATAATAAACAATTGATGGAATCGTGTGTAAAAATATGAATGTAATGAAATTATATAGGAAAAATATAGATTCTATGGATATTGGAAAATCAAGATTTTATCATGTATTCAATCTCTAAATGATTAATCGTCAAAACTGGAGACTCACAGTGGGAGTCTCATTCATCGGAAATATTATTGAATAATTAATAATTCCGTTCCTTCTATTTGAATCGCATCGATCCATTTGTCACAAAGTGGAATAGAAGACGCTACGCCCACACTACCAAACAATTTCCCGCCATTTTCTTGAAAAGCGCGGGAACTTGAGCAATGACGTCATCAGCCTGCTCTTCAACACTGGAGCCGCGCGAAAACCTTGTGGGAAGCTCTCTTCATCCCGCAAACCGTGAAATGCAAGTTTTATCTTATCAGGCGAGCTCTAATTTGACTGTCAAGACCAGACCCACAACAGTCTTGTTGCGTAAGCACTGACAAGTGAAACAAACACCCCTTTCTTTTAGAAGTAGGTTGAAATGTGTGGTGACTGGCAAACCTCAAGAGGAAAGGGAGGAATATTTTTTTCAAATCCATCACTCCAAGAATTTAGTAACAATGGGAAGAATCTTTATCTTACTCTCATACTTAATCTCAAACTCAAATCTAAATAATTCCACAGATATTTTATTTGATTATTCGGTGAGATACTTAGTCCTTTAAAAAACTAGGTAGCACTTCTTTAAAATAAAGAATTATTTGTTCATGTTACTTCGAAGTTTATTGTTATTTATTACAACCAATCAATATATCAATTATAATTTCATATTTGTGTCTCATGTCATGGCCTCATGTGGACGTGTGCGATCATCAGCATATCAGCATGTAAAGTTGAAAAACAAAATTAAAAATACAAACCGAAAGGGTTAGGGCCACTTTTATGAAACTGTGTAAGCTCAAAAAACAATTTCAACCGATAATATTCATATATTAAATAATATCTACGATCGATCATCAGTCAAACGTTTGCTGAACAAAATAATGATTTAACAATTCAAATATCTATCAACTAATAAATTAATAATCCTGGATGGAGTGACCTGAAAACTCTGACATCAGACCTGAGCCAGCCAGGTTACACGGAATTATTATTATTATTAATAATAATTAATAAATAATCAGTAATAATTAATTGGTGATGACTTTCTTCAAGCTTGAGATTAGATAATTGAATACTGCATCCTCAACGAAAAATGCATTCAAATAGAAACTAGGAAATAAAATAAATGGGTTCGAAGTGTGAACCAATAACACGGGAGGTCAGACTTATTGGCCTCTGCTAGGGGCATGAGACGTGACACTGAGCATGTGAAGCTACGTGACCTTGGACTTACCACTTATCAACATAATTATTTACTTATCAGTCACGTTCAAGGACTGTGCCTCGTGCTAACTTGTTCATATTTTGTGTGTCTATGTTATGTATTTTCTGATAATCATGCTACTTCAAATATTCAGATTCTGTGTTTACTAATTTCTAAATTTATAACACCTTTTCTTTAAGTTCACTCCATGGATACATTTGGTTTCATCTTATCAGGTATAGTGTTGTCAGATTGACTTCTGGATACAATTCTTTTTCAACATAATACAAAATTATATTTCACATTCATAATGAATTAATGGTGAATTTTACAGTAATTTCAGATCTGATTTAATTTGATACTGTATTACCGACAATGTTCCTGATATCACCGAGAATGTTCCAGGTGTAACTCCTACCATAGTCTAATTAAATATGCATGGGTGATCTCTGGTCTGCTTGGAGTAAAACTTTCTTCTCGTCATGAATCAACATTTCACGATTTGGAAAAACGGTCTCTTCAAATTATTGTAAAATACAATACTATTTTTATTGCACACATTCTATTGCACTGCTTTCCTGTTCCCATATTCAATAATTCTATTTACCTGTATATTCTTTACAATGCTAACTGAATTAGTTAAATTTGACCATTTTTGAAAAGCAGCATGAGGAAACAAAAATGATCAAATTCTACTGATTAACGTGGAATGCATTTTTCCATGCTTGAAAATTTAAAAATATAACTACTGCTATTTATTTATTTTATCTGCTTCTTATCCGCCCTCTCGTTACCGTTACTGTGTTTACGGTAGTATTGTTATTGGTGTGGTAACAGTTACTGTGTCTTTCTTTCACTTTTATTTTATTGTTGAGTTTTGTTTGTTCTTTACTGTGTTTTGTGCATTTATAGTGTCTTTCTTCACATGCTTTGAATTTGGTCTAGCACATATTTTGCAAAACTATTCCACCACATGGAATTTCCAATTGGATTTCCATTTCCATTGAATAAATTTCATTTCCTGTCCAGATGCCTCAGCAAACTGAACAAGCTAAAAATTAATATTATAAAGATGGAAGGTAATGAGACATTGCAACTATACAGTTGCTGTTAAGTCATAATAATTAATTGAACGAAATTCCTAATTAATGCCATATAATATTCTGAAGACTTCTGCTTCTGCAAATATTGACAACAGATTAATAGCTAGTAAGGAAATTCGATGAACGCTACTGTACAAAACTTCATCCCCAGGCCAGACCCAGCACCTCTGGTATTCATGACCAGCGCCTTATCCACTTGACCACCGGAGATCTTCTGTACAGCAGCGTTCATTTTTGACTTAGCCAATTTAGCCAGATAATATTATAAAGATGGAAGGTAATGAGACATTGCAACTATACAGTTGCTGTTAAGTCATAATAATTAATTGAACGAAATTCCTAATTAATGCCATATAATATTCTGAAGACTTCTGCTTCTGCAAATATTGACAACAGATTAATAGCTAGTAAGGAAATTCGATGAACGCTACTGTACAAAAAACTTCCAGGTGCTGGGTTCGGTTCCCGCCCGGGGATGAAGTTTTTTGTACAGTAGCGTTCATCGAATTTCCTTACTAGCTATTAATCTGTTGTCAATATTTGCAGAAGCAGAAGTCTTCAGAATTAATTAGGAATTTCGTTCAATTAATTATTATGACTTAACAGCAACTGTATAGTTGCAATGTCTCACTACCTTCCATCTTTATAATATTATCTGGCTAAATTGGCTAAGTCAAAAATGAACGCTGCTGTACAGAAGATCTCCGGTGGTCAAGTGGATAAGGCGCTGGTCATGAATACCAGAGGTGCTGGGTTCGCTTCCCGCCCGGGGATGAAGTTTTTTGTACAGTAGCGTTCATCGAATTTCCTTACTAGCTATTAATCTGTTGTCAATATTTGCAGAAGCAGAAGTCTTCAGAATATTATATGGCATTAATTAGGAATTTCGTTCAATTAATTATTAAAAATTAATATGGTACCACCATATTTATCATATTTCACTGGGTACACCAAAACCAATTTCTCCCAAGAATAAAGAGATCAAGAACATTTGCTTGGTTCTGTTTCCTCGGCAAACAGTGAGTGAGACAACATTGTCAAGAAGACACGTTCCCCGAGATTGCTTGCTCTTGCTGCCTGTCCTCAGTGCAACCGAGTGATGCGACCTATTTTGAATTTTTGATCCGAGCTTACCACACACAAGCAATGTCTCCAATTACCGTATGTCGACCATTATGTGGGCTCACTGGTGCTCATATCCTGTACTGCAGGACGCCACAACGACAATTGCTATCCTGCTTCGCTTTTCTTGTACGCTGTATATTCAGGTACCCCACCCTCATATAGATTTTTTAGTTCTTTATACACTTAATTTCTTTATTTTTACTCCCTACTTCTGTTTTTATTCTTCTCTTTTCAAATCTTCACAACCCACCCTCATTTATATTTTTTAGTTCTTTATACTTAACTTCTCTATTTTTTACTATCCACTTCTCGATCTATTCTTCTCTTTTCCTAACTCCCTTCATTTCTCTTCTACTCTTCCACTCTTGAGGGTTAAGTGTAAGAGAGGGCCGACTGCGCCCTAACTTCGCCCTCCCAGGTTAAAATAAAGGCAGTCATTCTATTCTATTCTTTCTTTTTCACTCCTCTTCTCCAACTTTTACAGGACTTCAGTGGGCGAGTATCTTGAGACACGAACTTTTTTCTTGAGACGCATTTTTCTTATTTTGAAATCTTGTCATCGCTCCCAAACAATGGTTTTCGTCTGGAGGTCATCTGAGTGGAGCCTGTTGCTAGGTTCACTGTTCTGCGTTTATGCTGGTTCTGTTGTCTTGTTTTCTGATGCTTTTCTGATGCGGTACGTCAAAGTGGGATGGAATACTGGAATTGGAAGCAAAATACTGAGTACCTGTTGCATAAAAGGAGAAATGAATCAATCTTAAGTTAAGAATCTTAATGTTTTTAAGTAGGCTAATAATTGGAGATTGAATCTAGTTTACTGTTGAGTTTACACAAAATAATAATAGTGTTAATCTTCAATTAAAATATTAAATGTTATGAGTAATACTGTAGAAGATTAATTATCAATTTTATTCTACTTTCAAGCTACTGCCCCTTAGTGTTTTTCTGTCAATTCTTATGTTATGAGCTATGAGTAATCGAAGATTAAGCTCAACAAATGTTTTTGTAACTGGGGCTAAAAATCTCTAACTCTATAATTATTTAACAGCTGGAGAGAGGGTCGAGAGGTTTTGAAGTACAGTTAACACTCCCTTATACGAGGGATTATAGATAATCTGGATTTCAAGGATTATGTGAAGATTAGGGGTGAGTCCAGAAAGCTTTTCCGTGGACGGAGGGGAAAAGGTGTGACAAAAAGTTCGGTGGTGGATATTACACTGTGTTATATTGTATTTATGGTGAATTCGTTTACATCATGTATCAAAATTTCTGGTGGGAAATATATCCCCTTTTTTCCCCTGAGGCCACCCGGATTGTAAATGATTGTGCATCTGTGCATGACTAGCTATTAGATAAAAAAAATCTGTTGTGAATATTGTTCTAAATACTTGAAAACATATTAATATTATCATTTTTTTATAATTGATCCAATGTTTTAAAAGTAATACACCTGATGAATATGAAAATCGAAAAAGGGGGTGGAAGTTGGATATTTTGACGAAGATTGCTAGATGAAAATGCAAGATGATTGCTGTTGCTAGATGGAATGCTGTAGACAAATACACGAAATGAAAATAGGATTCTCTAGTCTATGATGGGTAAAGGTGTGAAGGACTCACAGATTTTTTTTCAATTATTTTATTAAAACTAGTCACTTGGACTCACCATTTATTTTTTACTCTTATTTCTTATAAACTAAAAATAAACTTCATGATACTAAAGTCTTCCATAGAAGCCTCCAGCTCTATGATTCACTGCACTTGATAATTTTTTTTAGAAATAATAATGTCCAATGCAATTGGACTTACTCTCCAGGCTACTCCACCTATTTACAAAAAATTATACATTGAATTACTTTACACCCACTACACCCACTGACACAAGCAGGTTACCAAGTCCCATTTCGACCCATTCTACTTTCATCTAATTTTTTTTTAGAAAATCTGCATCCGCTTGTACTTGCAAATAATACTAACGCAAGATAGCAGATAGCAGGGTACACGATATAATGGTGTGGAAACGAGAGAACAAGGTCTTGAACAATATGGAAACAATTTTAGAGAACGTAAGGAAAGTTTCTTAGCACAGTTGTAGAGGAATACTCTCGTTTTATCTGCTGTAACACTTCCATATCACCCACCTTTATCTTGTTATTAATACAACAAAACACATCCTGTACACTCGTGACATCCTCTCTCATTCTCTTATTCTCTCTCTCCCCAATATTATCACTCTTGCTCATCCCCCTTTCTTCCCATTTCACACTTCCAATCACTCTCTCTCCTCAATTCACACACTTGTACTCTTGCTCTCTACCCTTTCTTCCCATTCCCTCTCACACACTTTCTCTCTTTCTCGCTCACACTCTCTCTATCACTCTCTCTCTCTTTTCTCGTGGTCCGTTGAAGCGCGGGCGATTGCAGTGAAAGTGACATGACAACGAGTTAAGAAAGGTGAGAGTGAAGCTGCATGGAATAAAAAGTAGTCTGCGTCTACCTTGACCCAGAACTTAAGCCAGTATTTCTCTCGTGTAAGCATAGCCTACTCCACTCTAGACACCATCACTACCACTTTCGTCCTTTTTAACATACGGATAATCCACGTGCTCAACTGTCGCATGCACACCCGCCAACATTTTGAAAACAAACGAGAAACTTTATTCGCCTTTTTCCAGTGTATGGCTTCCATTGGCGGGAACAGTTTCTTCGAATTTTCTCAGAGAATTGACTTCTTGGAAAATTTTCTTCTCAGATTATGGAACTTTATGGGGAAAAGCTCTAGAAAAGCAGGGGGTCAATCAGAAAAGACCAAATATTTCATCTCATTGAGAGACAAAATTGAGTAATTTGGAATAGGGTATAAAGATGAAGGAAAATATTACTGAAAATATTGCTATTGATTAATGTGTTTTATAGCCTAAAAACCAAAATTTTGCTCTTAACGGGAAAAGCTCTAAAACTTTGGATTCTTTATTCTGGACGTGAACGGTTGATGATGTTTATTAATCAGTTTATTATTATGTTATTAGGCCTACATTGAAAGTGAGAATATCAGCTTAGTCCTAGCATCTTTCAATATACGCCAATTCTTGATTAATATAAATATATAAGTGATAATTATTGTCATTGAACAGTACTTTCCAATAGATGATAGTTTCATTGATTCTATTGAGCTATTTGATTCATTGATTCTCCATGACCAGTGTAGCGATAGCAGGTTATAATAATTTAGACTCTCTAGCCCACTAGGCTTCGCTGGATTGCCGAATCAAATATCTAGAATATAAATAGCATGAATCACCTCTCAATTATTTCTAGATTCTCTTCTTCTAGATTATAGATGTGACTGAAAAATTATTCTGTTGCAAATTTTCTCCTGAGAAAAAGAAGGAATGCAGAGAAGAGAGAATTTTGTATTATTTTGTTATTGTTTTCTGGAACTTCTATGTAAATAAATGAATTGAAATGAAAAAACTAAATAAATTAAATGTTGCTCAGTAATTCAGACCGCAATCAAACTGAATTTCGAATATCAGCTTTTCACCTTCCTAAGTACATGGGGAATCATAGTTGGAAAAGCTTTCCATTCCCCTCCTTCTGTACACCACTTCTCCTAGCTTAGCTTTCTGTATTTATTCACGTTTGTATTTTGTTTAATCTCAAATTTGTACTTTGGTGTTGGTTTTTTTATGGGTGTGTAAATAAATTGAATTGAATACTGACATTATTGTCTCTCACTTCAACTACATCAATTACTTACTTTCACCTTCAAGAGGGCGCCGGCCATCTATCACAGACATAATTATGTCAAAAGCGATCTCATATCTCACCGTTGATTGCCCTCATTGTTCTGAATAGAATTCGGATTAGTCGGATACAGTCGGATGAAAAGTCGAACGCGGAGAGGCGTTGTCGTGGGAGCGGCGAAGGCAAATGATAATTGATTGGCGCCGTATTACTGAAAACGAATCCATATTGTTTATCGGGTCACGGGTTATAGTGGCCACTTACTCCACTTTCTTTGCCGCTCCCAAAAACCAACTGTCAAGGACGAACTTTCACCCGGCAGCAGCTGCTTGCTCACCCCCCCACCCCTCCTCATCATCACCCACACAGACAAGAAAAAGTCCTGCCAAAGGATCCAAAGGAGACTCCTTTGCAACGCCGATGATGGTGACTCACCCGGATTGATCTTTCTCCTCCGCTGCTTTGCTGGAAGCAGGTCAACGCTACGGTAGAAAAACATACATATTTGGTTATACAGGATATAGATATAAATGAAAATAATGATGATTATAGTGTGGTTTCAATTCATGATGTATGATAGTAGTGTTATAAAAAAAACATGGAAATCAAGAAGTTAATAATTATTAATTACCCCGTGGCTGTGAGGCACACCGGGAGAGATAAAGAAGAAGAAGAAGAAGAAGAAGAAGAAGAAGAAGAAGAAGAAGAAGAAGAAGAAGAAGAAGAAGAAGAAGAAGAAGAAGAGAAGAAGAAGAAGAAGAAGAAGAAGAAGAAGAAGAAGAAGAAGAAGAAGAAGAAGAAGAAGAAGAAGAAGAAGAAGAAGAAGAAGAAGAAGAAGAAGAAGAAGAAGAAGAAGAAGAAGAAGAAGAAGAAGAAGAAGAAGAAGTAGAAGAAGAAGAAGAAACCGTTCTGGGCTGAGCGTGTTCAACAAGCGCTGTTGTTCTTCTCCCAAATCATACAGTATTTTAATGATTGTATCAATAAAATATATATAAAATTGTATCAATAAATGAATTGAATTGAACTACGATGGCTCGTAGAACATAGAATATATTTTTCTGCTGGTTGGTGCAAATAATTCAATAATATATTTATTTTATTTAATTAGCGATGATCTCTTTATGCAAGTTTATTTAGATTATTATTTTCATTTTATTAATTTGGCAATAGAAAAAACATTCGCCATTCAATAAAATATTGAATCATTCCTCTGTGGAGAAGAATTTATTTTAAAGAATAGATTGATTTCATATTAATAATTTTGGTTGGGTTGATCTAATTCTCTCTGTAAGCCGCATAGATAACTCACAATTATAAATCATCAGTATATTTTTTGGTTTATATCTTCTCCTGACATAAGTTATAAGCTAATGTAAATTTGACAAATAATTAATCGTATATGTTATTATAATCTAGAATTGAAGCAGTCGTATTTGTTATCTATAATATAGATATATTCATATTATGAATAAAGTAATAAATCTAAATCTAAGCAGCCTGAAGTGATTTAAACTCAGTTCAGGCACGTGTTGTTTCAATATATAGGTAGAAACCGATTAACTTGTCTCTTCAATTCCCATTCCAGAAGAACTGATATTCAGCGGAGATTGAATAGAAAATGGGAAGAATCAAGACAAAAGGCAGCGTATTCATTTGACAGCGGAATTGTTTTGGTACACGTGGATGCTGCAGCTAGAGAGAGTGCAATGCACGTGGCAAAACTCATGGGAGTTCGGGACATTCACAGCACAAGTTCGAGGATAATTCATGTCAAGTTGAGTGCTGCTCCCGACTAGAATAAGGAGAGAGAGAAAAAGAAAGAAATTGAGAGAGGGAGTGGGAGAGAGAAGAATGAGAGAATGTTAAAATGTACATGAGAGTGAGATGGAACCTCGTACTTGTAATGTGAAAATAGGACGATTGCAGATATAAAAAATAGACGTAATCGATAAACTTCTCTTCCATTGGCCCGCTTTATCTACACGTGAATTTTTCCATTTATTCTGAAATTTTTCGTTCATGCCCAAACGAAATTGTGGCTGGAGTGACTTCAAAAGAGTAAAAATATTCAAGTTCCAATATCATCATTCATAAAACTTCCACCAATCTTTGTGAGAAATCTACGAAAAAAGAAAAAAATTATTTAAGAGCCCTTCATTCCATTGACTGAATTTATACCAACGAGGTGATTTTTGCATGCGCGGGTGAAGGGGGAAACCCGAGTTTACTTCTTTGGAAGTTATTTCCTAAGCGATAATCTTGAAAATTGGTACCAAATTGTTCAGAAAGATTTGTAGAATTTTTGTATAACCTTAAAAATGTTATTTTTCAACTTAAAAATGGCAGTATAAGTCGATGAACATTGAGCAAAATTGAATTAATTTAATCTTTAATTAAAAAAATGATAAGTGGTACTGTAATTAAATTTTAAGGTACAGCAAAATTCTAGCAAGTTCATATTTAATTAAAAACCATCCACACATTATTCTAACTTAAAAAATACCTACATAACGAGTAAACTGAGAAGTGCATATTTTCATTGTTTTTTCACAAGGTATTAAGGGCTGTTAAGAGTGTTAAGGGATTTTACGAGTATATAATATAAATAAATACTAGTTGGAACAAACATAATAGTTTTTAATTAACTGAGTTGTAAAATAATGTGAATCACTGGAATTTTAACAATACTAGGAAAAAACTTAGCGTACCGTATTTTAGTATCCACTCATTTTTATATTATGATATTATATTGTTCAATAATTCCTATTTTTCTAATGAATGAATTAATTATTCATAATCAGAGAAGTGAAAAGATTTGAGATAAGATGCTCAAGTGAGTTTGTAAGTGGAATGAGTGGTAGAAGAGAAGTAAGATTTAAAAATGAGTAATGGACCACGGAAACATTAAAAGATATTTTTAGCGCCATTGTAAGCCAGCACCACTATTCATCAATTTCTACTAACCTATTTTCTCTTTTTATTTATTACACTGTCTATGAATCCTTTTCTCCCTTGCTTTCTCGCTCTCTCTTTCTCTTAGTGACCGAAAAACAATAACGATCAAAGTATCCCGCTGTTACTTGATCCTTTTATTTGAACTGATTTCAACTTTCACGATCAACTCTGATGTATGGGAATGGATAATCTGGGCTAAAGGTTACTGCAGTAAATCGATACTTTGTTTTGTGCAAATAGGCTAATACTGTACATTTCAAATACAGTTTAATAGGCCGGATTCGGGGAACAAATGACAGGATTTGCCCCATTCATTCTATATGCGAACCAAATTTACATTGTATTTCGAGCTGTTATTAGAATACTAAAACAAAACTTTTTTCGCTCAATCTGAATTAATGGGAAGCATTGTGCCTCCAACCCCTCAATTGGTTCAATACTAAATACCTGATTACTTTCAACTCATCTATTCTTATTGATTATACAGTGATATTTTTTACTTCATCCTAGTGTTTTAATTGTGTATTATACATTATATATTCTTTTTGTTATTAAATGTCATATGAATATGAAGATCTAGGAACAATTGATAAAAATTCCTATTTCCAGTCGAAAAGACTTCCAATTTTCAAGATTTCAACATCAGCTTCTACACTCTACCATTTAGACGTAACAATATCCTTTCTCAACGATTTAGCCCACAAATTACTAATCTTTCACTTTATTTTGCACTTACCTGAGAGCGCAACCCCCAGTAGAAACCCTAGATTGGGAAAAACGAGTTTAAAATATTTTCCGCTTACATCTGATTTGCAATTTTAAATGAATCTCAAGTTTCAACATTGAAGTTAATAAAAAATCCTTTCAAAGTAATTCTTTATCTATTGTAAGAATAACCCTTACAATCTGCGGATACAGGAGCTTTCTCTTTTCAAAGCACTCTTTTCAATGGTCCAAGTTTTTTCTTGAAACTGGAAAAATACAGACTATTTCACTGGAAGCCAGTTATCACTGTTCAATGACAGCTGATTCCAGGACTTCAACAATACCTGTTGAATTCGTTTAGGTGTAAGCCTTTTGTTTGCAGCAGTAAGCTTGTTCAAATTTCACCTCTTTGAACAATAGTTCTCCTGGGAGGTACAACGGTAGCCTTCCATTCATTCTATAGAAAGAAAGATGTTTGAAAAGACGAAATTTCAACGCTTTCAATTTTTGGGGGGAAAAATAAGGTCGGCCACACACTATTGTAGTAGCCACTCTAATTGGTGTGAGGGTGCATTCTTGGTGTGTATTGGGCTTGACACCGTGACCTAGTTCTTCTTATTTTCTTTTTCTTCTTCTTTTACATCCTCCATATTCTTCAGTTCATCAGAGATACACTTTCACACGCCTACGCAGAGACTTTTACTTCATAAACATATACTGCAAAGGTAAAGTAAACGGATACACTAAACAGAGCACACAAAAAATAAAATGAAGAATCAATCAGCAACCATACAGGTTATTCATGAGTTATTAAACTGAAAACGGATAAAACATGATATTTTTGGGAAGAAACCATTATATAATAAAACATGTGAAATAATTATAAAATATTGATAACTCATAGTTTTTCTGCTTCGTGAGTTGAGTGGAAATCTGTGATTGATTTAAAAGTGAGGTAAATGTAAAAATGAGTAATTTTATAGTCTTGTATAAGGTTTTATAGTAGAAGTACTTAACCTTTATTTGAAATCTTTATCAAAGTTAGGAAGTGAAGATGTTGGACTTCTTTTGTCTGTGTTTTCATCCTCTAATATTTTGTGTATTACCCAATTTTTATTGTCGCACAAATATTTACTTCAAGTAATAATGTTTATTTCGTCTAGTGTGAGGCTTCTTCAATGAATCTACGTATAATGTTTTAATGCATCTACGATTATACAATATTTCACTATTTGAAATGTTTCACACATTGAAAAGTAAGTACTTGTACTTCTGGTTTCAATGGAGAAGATACAATATTTACGGTTTCAAGTAATATTGACGTTCCAGTCCCCCTTATCACATTTCAATATGATTTAAATAGTATTTTATTTATGTATGCGGTAGTTATTATTTTATTATGCTGTTATTATTGTCTTGTCTTCACAAACTTATAACTCCAATTGTGTGGGCTGGAAGGTTATAAAAAATTATTGTAGAGTAGGTGTAAATAGCAGTCATATTTTTTCAAATCCGTAATAAAATTCAGAATTCAGGAAGCATCTCTTGAACAATACTCTCATTATAGCTGCATATAGAAGGAAGAAGTTGCAGTATAATGTGAGCAGTAGCCTTCTGAATGATTGCGATTTTCTGCGTTATTAG
The DNA here is from genome assembly GCA_017141395.1 of Laodelphax striatellus. NCBI lineage: Eukaryota > Metazoa > Arthropoda > Insecta > Hemiptera > Delphacidae > Laodelphax > Laodelphax striatellus. The sequence continues at coordinate 9,974,838 of CM029539.1, forward strand.
AAAAATTTCAAGGCTGCACTAGGAAATCGAAAACAAGTTGTTTGTGTATCTTGACCTCACCACTAGTCGTAATCTAGTTTATTCGCCATTATTATTTTACTGGTTTCCTCATTAAAAGATGAAGATCGCACCATGTTTTTGGATTATTAGAGGGTGCAATCTAAGCATGCTGAGCCACTTCTGGGTGGACAAAAGAATTATTTTTTGTTTTAACAAGAAAAATTATTCATGAAAGTTGAAGGTCATCATCAAATTCCGCATTCAAGGCCTGCATCTGAATGGTACTTTGTTGACAGTCCGGATAAAGGCATGTTTTTTAGACTGAAAAATATGAATAAATACATATGAATATAACGAAGAAATGAATGGATTATCTCTGCTTGTAATCCTATAATGCTGTAATCCTAAGCCTAAGGGCTACAGCCCTTCTATAGTAAATATTTGATACGTCTTCGAAAATCAGGAAGCCAAAGCCAGGTTACAATAATACAATTTTATGGTTTGCGAGACTAATGGTTAAATACCCCCAACTTAATCTAGTATTTATTTGGTAATAAAATACTAAACAAGAACGTCTCTTGAAGAAAAGATTATATGAATTTGTTTCAGAAAGGGGTATCTTATTTTATTATTTTGTTGATTATACTTTCTAATGTTAGAAATAGTACTGTATTGTATTAGATGAATTACAGAATTTAAATTATTAAATTTTGAAATAATTTGTGAAATGCTTTTGTTCAATCTAATGAAATGTATCTCTTCGCTCTGCTGTGAACCAATACTGGTAAGTAACAAATCTTAGCCAATCTTAGTAACAGATTTTTGAAAATTTAGAGTACAGTAATAGTTTTTCGCTTGAGCTCGATATATTTATACAATTCATCCAACTTAAAGTATGTGAAATGTCGAAATGATATGTAGTTTTAAGAAGGGTGTTGGCTGTTTTTCGAGGTATGTAACTATAAATTCATACCTCTGAAAAACTCAAACTACGAAATCACTCAGATTTTCGCCACCCAAAGCGCTAGTCATCAATATTGCAAATTTGTTTGAGAACCAGCACATTCTGATATCTGACTAAAATTTTCAGGTTATTGTCAAATATTGTCAGCCCTGTCAAGTTCCTTTGCTTATGTTCACTCCGTCTCTGCCCTTTACTATCATTCCATTACACCTTTTACAATATTATTGTACAGAACATATTATAGACATATGTACAATATTATTGTACAGACGTATAGAACATTAGTTCTAAGAACTAATAGAACATAAAATTATCTACATTTATCTCAGCACTCTAAACTATTTAACAACTCAATACATTAGAACTAGATGACGACTGATGAATCGTTTAGCAGCAGTGGCCTTGAGCTCGAATGTTTCCTCGTTTCAGCGACTGGCAGGCAATTGAATGCAAAATTGTCGGGTGACCTATGCACCCAGGAGCCTCTTCTCTCCGCGGAGCCAAGGTCTTGTCAGTGTCAACCATGCAAACAATACTGGCCAACTTTGCAAATCGGTCTCAACAGATATCCATAAATTACTGGCTTATCTGTTGCCATCGACATGCGACAAACTGCCTACATACCCGCCACCTGTGATTGTTTGTCGTTTGTCACAAAAGGAATTCTCAAGAGTATTGTTGAGGGTGTCAAGAGTTTTTGCAAAATGATAGTTTGTGTGTCAATTTTTCTGATGATTCTATTCTGTCCAGTTCTCCTCCACTATATTTCAATAGAATTTTCGGACTGTAAAGCATGATTCTCCCTCTAATATTATAAAGCTAGGGCTGAGGTAGTTCAATGAGAATAATAAAATTATATGCTCATACCATACGTCACTGATTTTCATCAGTATTGGATATTCAAATCAAAATCACTTGTATTGCTCTTCACAAATTCCACATCCATTGATTAATGTTAGTTTAGTCTCTAACATATTTAGAGGAGCTGAGGAGGAATAGTTTTCAAAATCGAAATTCAAAATTCAAGAGAATTGAAGGGATGTACTCCAGTATGAAGCATAGTTTATTGAAAAAAGTGATAAAAGTGATGAATTTCATCAAAATTGAAAATTGCAGTAACTAAATTGATTTTAGAGAGAATACTGCAACTCATAATGATAATTGCAAAACTATTCAAAAACCTAAATTCAAGTGCTTTTCGAATTTCAAGTGCTTCATTGTGTGAACATAATAGCGATAGCAGCAATGACATCTACCGGCTAAAAAGATTACTATTAATCACAAAAGATAATTAAAAAAAGTTACAAGGTCAGGTGCGCTGAATTGATTTAGTGATGATCTCACAATTTGCCAGAACAGAATAGAGGTGCGCAAAAACTAGAAAAGTCGCAGTAGTGTGTGTATGTGTTCAATAAGCAACAAAACACCTGAAGGTGAATTGAGACAAGAGTAAGAGAGAGAAACAGAGAGCGAGTGATGTACGTCATGGGCGACCTTGCACTTGAACTGAAAATAGGCGCATGCTTGACATTGAAACTCTACCGAAATTAGCATCTAGGTCACCACCGCGCCATGCCATTTTTCCACAAGCTTTGCCAATCGATCGCACTCGCCTTATAAATTTCAAATCTCTCTAACTGACCTGGGCCAAGTTGACCACACATTTGCCAGAGAATAGTTTTCATAAATATTCTAAACTGGCGACGTTGGATGGTCGCCCGCCCGGTTCTAATCAAAACGCGGAATTTGGACTGTTCCGATAAGGTTCTTTCAAATTGACATAAATAAATAATTTATTAGTTAAAAATATAATAGATATAAGTATAAACCAATCAGAAAAACCAGAAAATTCCAATTGATAATAATATTTAGCCTGTATTCCTTCAAAATATGTAGCTATAAAAAATGATACATTGACACTGGCAGCGTCTATAGAAAATTGTTGCTAGGATAATTGAAACGTAAAAATTATATTGTGTATTTAGTAATATTCAATGAAATTCAGGATTGATAATTTATCTTTATTCTTAATTCCTTCTTACTTTATACTTCGTGTTTCTGTTTACTCTTTGCTTTCTTCATTCTTTTATTTTGATGCTTCATGCACTCATATCCACTTCTTCCATTCTCTTTATTCATTCATTTATCTTCTTTCATTTGTTCATGGGCTGTCCATTATCATTCTTATCATTCTTCTCAGTCATTATTCATAACTTAATATAAAAAGAATTATTTTTTATTATTCTGAAGAACTGAAGATAAGAGAAAATATTATATTATATTATCTACAGTATGTTGAACTCCCACCCATGTATAAGGAAGACTTGTGTCTTACCTTCATTGGGTGCGTATATTTCCCTCATAAAAAAATTGTTTTGTTTTCTTTTCACATTTCTGTAATGTTTTTGAGGAAATAAACTTATTTATTTATTTATAATAATAATTGTAAAGGCGGTATACTACTTCTATTATTACTTTATAATCTAAAATAATAATATAATTGTAAAGGCGGAAAAATTTCATTCAATTAAGTTGATTTTTTATTTCAATTTTTATTTTCAATTGAGTTGTTCTGAAATATTGTGTCAAGTAAATTATTGCAGATATGGTTGTTTCAAATTGATAAGATTGTTCCAATCTCAAGTAACAGACTCATCTTATCCTACCGATACCTATTTATGAGCACATGCACAGAGAAGAAAGCTTTCGTCTTTGTGGCAAATGTGAGAAGTAAACACAAAAAATATTGTAAAGTATTGAGGCATCCCTCTTAAAAGTGAGTAGGATTATCAGGAATGGATTACAGCTTGAACAAATTTATTGTAAACAATGGATTTCAATATTTTCCTTAGTCTGCAGTAAATACTGTATTATTGATTAATTCCTAGCAGACGAAAAAAATTGTTTTTATAATGTTTTATTGAATTGAATTTCATTAATTTTGAATAGGTTTCAACTTATGAATGTGATGACTTATAAAGTAATTGATTAATGGTGAGCTTGAAAATATTCAGATTCGTCACATCAACCATCTTCACCTGTCCTCCCTCATTTTCTTCTTATTCTGCTTTTTTATCTTCTTCTCCTACCTTCTCTTGTTTTTCTACATATCATACGTAGAAAAATTGTTCCAACACCTCGTGTTCTCCTCCTTCTTTTAATCTCAAATGACAAATTTGTTTTATGGCCACAATTTTGGATGGCAATCAACACCTCTTATAGAGGAATATTTTTACATTGTTTCAGGACAAAAAGATTGTCACAGCGTTATTCTACGTTGAATTCATTTTTAATCAGTGTAATTATTTATTAGTTGTATGTTTTGATAACTATCACAACTAATCTATCACCTTGGTGACTCCACATATTGTCATTGCTGCTAGGCGGTCATTGCTGCTACAGTGCCGTGATTGGAGGAATTCTTCCAGGGATAATTTCCATTCAGACTCATGCCCTAATGAATCCGCAGCTTGTACAAGTAAAGTAGTATTGTACAAATTAATGGTACTCCAAGGAGCTTACAGTAATTGCAGTGCAGCATTATAAATACACTTCCTCAGTAGACTTACTACACCCACTTCCCTGCACAATTACCATCAACAGAATAATTTCAAAAGCCAATAAAAAAGTAATAAAACTATAACGTCTCTCTTTTTTCAACTATTTTTCTCTCATGTAACGGTACATTAACGGATCTACGTCTCAGCAGCGACTGCACCTATTAATGCAACAAATTATTCGCCATAAAGAGTTGCACTGTCATCGCTGCAGCTCGGATGCAGTAGCCTTGAATGCGTTTCAGAAACCGTTCACTTTCAAAAACCAATTCTCGTCGCTGATATTTGTGCATCGATAACCTACACAATTAATGTTATCTATTGTCTAGTGCTCCAGTTTTATCAATGAAGAATACGTTCACCTAATAGCACAATACAACCAACAATATTATTGGTCACTGTGGTAAAACAGCACTACCTTATCAGTCTCATAAATAATTTTTAATTGAGTTGTCTATATTCGGAGTTTTGTATTTTTTTCAAATATTTCCAGAACGTAATTATTAATGGACAGATCCTGAAGTACTGTAGTCTAATTGAGTAATTGGACATTATTCAAGGTTATGTATGGTCTTAAACTGGGATTATTATTAAATCAATTTTATGGGGAATCTATGATCCAAGGTGATATTATATGTGAGTCAAGGCTTGATAATATTGTTCATAATGACTGATCATTTCTGTATTTCAATATACCTGGAGACAATCTTTAGGATGAGAAAGGTAGGCTAGGTTTTGATACAGCAATATATTTTACCGTGGCGAAGCGTGGTATACTTAACCGGTCATCGCCGGGCATATTTCCTATAGGACATATACCCGGCGATGACCGGTTAAGTATACCACGGTCAATTGTAATATCATGCTCACGTTTGTTATATTAGTTAATATTATGCATTGTCTGTATTCTCTTTGTAATGGATTGAGAATAAATTTGAATTTGAAGGACTGGCCGGGAGGGAAGGAAAGCGGGGTCTGGGGTCTCCCCCAGGAAATTTTGTAATTTTTACCCTCATAAAACACATTTTAATGCTTCCTGTAATGTAAATTTCCCTTTTTGGTTTTAGCTGAAACACCATGTTAATGTTCTAAGTTTGAGTTTTGTTAATGGTTTTGTCTTTATGGCAACATGGCGGGCCACATAAAATCGGCTCGCGGGCCGTAGGTTGGGCAGGCCTGATGTAGCCTATTAATTCGAATATATTACAATTCTAAATATTTCCTTTCTTTTCTTCACTCTCATCTATTTCATTCTTTATCTCTTATGCAATCTCAACTGAAATAGCTCTTCAATGTGCCGAAAGATGGGACAATATGCTCCAAAATGTGTCGCAAAAATGCGGGACACTTAATAGTAGTAGAATTTAAATAGTTTTTGAGTCTACGTGGAGGTAGAGGAAGAACAAACTATGCTATAGTGCGATTCACGTAAAGAAGTCAGCATTTCAATTAAAGTTGGCATCAATGCTCATATAAACAATGCTGACTTTGAATCGGACTATAGAAAACGTTTATGGTTGTTCTACTACATATCTATATTGATACAAGTTCATATATATTTTTTCAAATAGATGTTCATAATACTTATGTTCATGTATATAAATGAGCAAGCTTAATACAGATGAGTAATTGAAATTGGAACTATCACTAGCCTTCAACAGACAATGATGGCGATAGTGATAATCGATTGTGATGAAATCGACCAGACACTCATCGATAAGCGGAACGAAATTTGCACTGCGCAGCCAGAAGATTAAACCGATTATCAAATATGTTGTTGAGTCAGTGTGAGGTTTCAAGTGCTCTAAATTATGTACCAAGGACAATCCAATTGACCTTTGGCGAAATTCGATTACATCATGTGGCGTTTTTCCTTGGACGCGCATAAAGAGTATTATATACTCTATATAGCAGAGCGGTGAGATACGATGTGTTCAAGTGTTTACAGAGTGTGGCAATTTCAAGGGCGAGTGACACACACATACACGTATTTATTGCAAAGAGCTTCGTGGTACTGGCGGACGGTATTATCCGGGGCTCAACTGAGTAAACATTTGCTTATCAGCTTCATTACTTTAACCCCATTTGATTGAATACGGTTGTTTGTAACGATTTCCCCCTTATTCTATAGCTCATTAGCGTGGAAATAGTTTTAATTATTTACCTACTGTATTAACATTTTGAATTCAAATTATTAGTTATCTAGGTTAAAATTTTCCAATGGGAATCAATGAACGATTAATGTAAAATGAGGAAACAGAAACCATTGAATATATACCCTATATTAAAGGATATAATATATTCAATGCAGAAACACAGGCCAGTCATAACTAGTTATTCTTCTATTGTCTGTGACAGAAATTCGGACAGAATTTACGGACAGAATTCGGACAGAATTGACAGAAATTACGGACTGTTTGCCTGTCCATTATTCCTTGTTTGTACCTCATTCTAATAAAATACACCAACTAATTTCAATAGTTTTACAAAGTACATAAATGTATTTAAATGAAACTACACTTTATGAGTTCTAGGTTTGTGTGTGGTGAATGGTGATGATGATAAATGACGACTACAGCCATAGCCTCCTCTAATACAGCATAGCCTCCTGTATTAGAGGAGGCTATGCTACAGCTAGTAGCCACACTAATCTTATACTGTATATGAAAAGAGTTTCGTGCTCGACTTTGGAAAGTTTGTGGAGAAGTTTGAGTGGACCGATTTTGACACGGTTTGCACCAAAAGAAAGATAAAGAATCGAAGTTTTGCAGGCTCTATTTGTTTTTCAAAAATAATCATTTTAAATGGGAGACATTTGATAAAAACATGAAATAGTTTCCTGTGACACTATTTTGTTGGCATTAAAATGCACTAAACTTCAGTTAGTTTGTAAAATCCCCCATAGATAGCTTAGAAAGCTTAGAAGCTGAAAGTAGTACGTAACCAGTAATCAGTAGGATTTCTTTTGTATGACTAAGCTGCTGTTAATCAAAATAGCAACTATTTAAAACTAAGAATTTTAGAAAATTCAAAAGCGGCGCTTTGCGCTGCACGGGGTGGCCTCATCTATTATATTAAACAACTTTTGGCGCATTCCTTTCTACTGTGCTTCCACAACCGCGAGGTTTGATGAGAAATCTAGAGGAATTATTGAATTATTTTATTTTAGTTTGCACTATTAATATCGGGGTACCGAGCTCTGCTCGGGGGTAAGCCTACAAAGGCACAGGAATGGAAATTTTAAAGGAAAAAAAGGAATGAAATTGAACAATTTTTTAAAGTACAGCCATCAGTCTTATGCACTGATTCATCATTGCACTATGAAAAAAGTAATCTGAGCTTTCGAAATATTATGAATAATCGAGTTTGAATGCATATCATTTGAAAAATCGCACATGTGGTAAAATTTTGCTCCATATAGTAGTAGTAGTAGTAATAATAGTAGTAATAATACTTCATCATTTTCATTAAAAAATATTTTTCTACTATTATTATTTCTATACGCTTCATGTAGAAATTATTTATTTATTTAGCGTATGGCTTTTGTCGGTGGGGAGACCCGAAGGTTGTTCCACCTCGCCGTGTTTAACCTAATTCCACTAATTATGTATAGCAGGATCCATCTAACTTGTCAGAAATCATATGATCGACGAGCATATGATCACAATACTTAACCTACAAATGCTGAATCTCGCAGATTATTGAAAAGGTATTTTAAAAAGTTATTCTTTGAAAGGTCTTCTTTAAAAAGGTCTTTTAAAGACTTTAAAGGTCTTTAAGACTTTCAAGCCTTTTGATTTGTTGTGTCGAAATCACTGTTTAATTATTACTGGAACAGCTGACTTCTGTCAAGTTAATTGGATCCTGCTGTAGAAATAATAATATGGGTTGATATTATTTTTAGGTCAGCTGTTTTGATGAACTCTTGACGATTTTTTTTTCAAATAAATAAAAACAGATCACATGGCTAACTTCATGCCTAAAATTTTAAAATAACAATACAATATGGAATATTTTCAAAATTTCAAATTCCTTTTAATTTTCTATCGATAAATTAAAATCAGAATAAAAAGGGGAAATAGGAGCAGCTCATGTGTTTCGAAATTTTTCTCAATTCTAGTAATGGAACCGCTGGTTTTACCAACAACATCAAGAACCGACGGAAAATAATATTGTTTCTTCCTGTCAGCTGATTCTCTGTCACTGTCTCAGCAGCTGAAATAATAATCTCGTCTCACTCACACGCTCACTCGCTCTCACTCTTTCTCATCATTTACAGCCGTTGGAAATTTCTTTCTTCTGTCAGCTGATTATTAAAGGATCAGTTTTTCCTTTTTAAGGTCCTTCAGCGAGTTATCCCAGGGATGAGACCCGGCGCAAACTAATTTTTGTATCACAAACCTCCTATATTCCAAATTTCGTCAAAATCGTTAGAGCCGTTTTCGAGATCCGTTGGACATACATATAAACATATAAACATAACTATAAACATACAGAAATTGCTCGCTTAATATAATAGGATGTGAATTGTGTAGTCGCTGGAAATGAAAATAGGCTGTTCTGAATATTTCTTTATTATTGTGTAATGAAATAATAGATTTAGAATTTCAGAAGTCACAAAGTCAAACAAACAGGTGTTGTATTGCGTCAAACCAGACTTGAAACCAAATTGGAAAATACACGATAAAATTTATGCTGGGAAGGAAAAAACGAATTGCGCTTGACATGATTGAGGTTTCTATTAAAACGAAATTGAAATGATTAGTTTTGAATTTCACTAGTTAAATTCACTAGTTAAGCGTTTGAAATCAGAAGCCAACAAATATCCAGTGGCGTAGCCAGGGGGGCCTAGGGTCCCAGGCCCCTCCCGAAATTGTCGAAATTTAATTTTAATAGTAAATGAAAAATTATTTGTTCTGTAATGTTTGGATTTCAGCTATCGCAAGACCTAAAATATAGTCTAAAACATTGTTATGTACCTGTCAAATATTGAAATTTCTGGGGGGTATGGAATACCCCCCAGACCCCCCGGTGTTGGACCCCCCGACGTCGATCACTGGCTACACCCCTGCAAATATCTAAACTGAACAAAATGTAATAATTATTGTTTATTGTTTGAAAACTTTTCTCAACAGGTCTTCTTTGTATGGCGCGGTTTTTGAATGCGAAGCAATATTTGTTTTGGCGGGAAGAGATTGATGACGTCACAGCTAGACGCCGGCCGGGTCACGTGACAGCTGGCGTGACCCACATTGTCGCGCACCAACCGCTTTGGCATTGACCTTGACTGAAGCCTCAAGGTCACCGCGTTGGCAAATTCCGGCGACGCAAATTCAACAGGAAAATGATTGCTGTGACAGCAGCTTGGCCGAGTTTTCTTTATTTTTCCACAGCCTACTCAACTCCTGTTTCTTGCGTTCTTATAACGGTAAATTGCTATCGTAAAAATGGCTCTCATAAAGAATGTTTTTCTTATCGTTAATTATTTATTATTTGAATACCAGTTTTAAGGGTAAGATTATTTGGTACACAAACACAATCAAATTCCACCTTTACTTCTACGTCTTCAAATGTGATATAAGCCAGTGAAATTGTCATCAAAAGTAGAAATACAAATTAATATACTGTATAATAACAGTTTCTTTTACAATATATTATTGTTGGGTCCTTTCAATTCATTTAAATCTATTCAAAAATTTTGCAATGAAAGGCGTTGATCGAGGCGTTACTCCTTGTTCTTCCTCAGTATGCAGAATTTGAAGATTTTGGAAAGTTGTCGATTTTCAAGAGTTGGTAATAGGATTCACTTTGAATCTGACAACGTCCCATATCTCTATAGCCAGGTGTTGACTGACTGATTGATAGAAAAGATTTTGTACTTGCCGACATCGTAGGGAGTGTCAGTATACATCGTTGGAGAGAGGAAAGCGAGAAACTAACCAGAAAAATCTGAAAAGTTGAAAAAGTCCCCCCCTAAGGGGGGTTATGCCCCCCCAAAATTTCTCAACTTTTTAGTTTGACTATTGACGGTGCTGGCGGTTGGATTTTCGGGTCCAGCTTGCAAAAGTAGCTCGATTTAAGAAATAAAATTTCTACCGGGTCAGCAGGGGGGGTCGTAGGGGGTCATTTTTAGATTTTTCAGTTTTTCGGCAAAATTTGCCAAATTTTCAAGTGCCATTTTTGAATGGATGTTGATATTTTAGTGCGGTTTTCGGGTGCGGGATTGTGTCGATGGCCGCCAGAGACCCGATTCTCATGATTCGCGACCCTCTTGAAAACCCAGGGGGGGCCCTGGGGGGGTAGGTCGAATTTGGCCAAATTTGGCCAAAATGGCCTGTATCGTTTTTTTTTGGCACCCGGAAAATGTCGACTGGTAGACCATTGGATTCAGCTCAAAAAGTTGGTCTAGAAAAGTCTGTATCCTTAGGATACAGGCTTCCGGTTTTTCGACCCCCTATCTTTGAAAATAAATGGGAAAACCGGCTATTTATGTTTTTCTGTTTTCTTGCTCTGGTGTGTTTATTTTTCAACAAAAGTGTATGATCATGTATATCATTGTAATCAGCTCAACAAGGCGGAAGCAGTCATGTGTGATTTGATGGGATTGGGCGAAAAAAATTGATTTACATTTTTTTGCATCTTTTAGATTGCGTATTTTTGGGTGAGTTTTTGGTTTAAATATGTCATGTGGCACATCATAGAGCTTGGAATGACGACGAGAACCTGATATGATGGTTCATTTCATGATTTGAAGAAAAAATTATACTCATATTTGTTAAGGATCTTTTTCCCTATACAAAACATATAGGAAACATGTAATATGTTACTGTGTGCTGTTGTTGTCTGTACAAGGGTGGGTTAATTGTGCTCAACAGGGCAGATGAAGTTGAGCACATGACCAGAAGAATCTTAAAAATTGAAAAAGTCCCCCCCAAAAAGGGGGTTACGCCCCCCTGAAATTTTCCAACTTTCTTATTTGACGATTTAGAGCAAAAGTGCAGGAGACCTTTTTTGTTCAACTCGCCAAGATAGCTCGATTTCCATAATGAAATTCCAACTGGGTCAACAGGGGGCCCTGTGGGGGCATTTTTATATTTTTAGCCTTTCTGACAATTTTTGCAAATTTTAAAGGGCCATTTTGGAATGGTAGTTGATATCTTAGTGCGATTTTCGGGTGTGGGATTGTGTCGCTGGCCGCCAGAGACCCGATTGTCATGATTTTCGACCTTCTTGAAAATCCAGGGGGGCCCTGGGGGGGTCGAATTTGGCCAAGTTTGGCCACTCATGAAATGGCCTGTATCTTTTTTTTGGCACACAGAAAATGTTGACAATTTATTGCACAGCACCACCTCCCCCTCTCAACAATATTGCAAGGGCGGAGCCCTTGCCTTCCAGGATACACAGCACCACCTCCCCCTCTCAACAATATTGCAAGGGCGGAGCCCTTGCCTCCCAGGTTGCACAGCACCACCCCCCTCCCCAAAAATATTGCAAGAGCGGAGCCCTTGCCTTCCAGGATGGACAGCACCACCTCCCCCCTGTCAACAATATTGCAAGGGCGGAGCCCTTGCCTCCCAGGATGCACAGCACCACCTCCCCCACCCAACAATATTGCAAGGGCGGAGCCCTTGCCTTCCAGGATACACAGCACCACCTCCCCCTCTCAACAATATTGCAAGGGCGAAGCCCTTGCCTCCCAGATTGCACAGCACCACCCCCCTCCCCAAAAATATTGCTGAGCCCTTGCCTCCCAGGATGCACAGCGCCACCTCCCCCCTCCCAACAATATTGCATGGGCAGAGCCCTTGCGTTCCAGGATGCACAGCACCACCGCCCATCTGTCAACAATATTGCAAGAGCGGAGCCCTTACCTCCCAGGATGCACAGCACCACCTCCCTTACCAACAATATTGCATGGGCGATGCCCTTGCCTTCCAGGATGCACAGCGCTACCTCCCCCCTCCCAACAATATTGCAAGGGGGGAGCCCTTGCCTTTCAGGATACACAGCACAACCACCCCCTCTCAACCATATTGCAAGGGCGGAGCCCTTGCCTCCCAGGCTGCACAGCACCACCCCTCTCCCCAAAAATATTGAAAGAGCGGAGCCCTTGCCTTCCAGGGTGCACAGCACCATCTCCCCCCTGTCAACAATATTGCAAGGGCGGATCCCTTGCCTCCCAGGATGCACAGCACCACCCCCCTCACCTACATTATTGCCTAGGCAAAGCCCTTGCCTTCCAGGATGCACAGCGCCACCTCCCCCCTCTCAACAATATTGCAAGGGCGTAGCCCTTGCCTCCCAGGATGCACAGCACCACCCCCCTCACCAACAATATTGCATAGGCAGAGCCCTTGCCTTCCAGGATGCACAGCGCCACCTCCCCCCTACCAACAATATTGCAAGGACGGAGACCTTTCCTCCCAGGATGCACAGAACCACCTCCCCCCTCCCAACAATATTGCAAGGGCGGAGCCATTGCCTCCCAGGATGCACAGCACCACCTCTCTCACCAACAATATTGCATGGGCAGAGCACTTGCCCTCCAGGATGCACAGCGCCATCTCCCCCCTCACCAACAACATTGCATAGGCAGAGCCCTTGCCTTCCAGGATGCACAGCGCCACCTTCCCCCTCCCAACAATATTGCAAGGACGGAGCCCTTGCCTTCCAGGATGCACAAAACCACCTCCCCCCTCCCAACAATATTGCAAGGGCGGAGCCCTTGCCACCTAGGATGCACAGCACCACCCTCCTCACCAACAATATTGCATAGGTAGAGCCCTCGCCTTCCAGGATGCACAGCGCCACCTCCCCCCTCCCAACAATATTGCAAGGGCGGAGCCATTGCCTCCCAGGATGCACAGCACCACCTCTCTAACCAACAATATTGCATGGGCAAAGCACTTGCCTTCCAGGATGCACAGCGCCACCTCTCCCCTCACCAACAACATTGCATAGGCAGAGCCCTTGCCTTCCAGGATGCACAGCGCCACCTTCCCCCTCCCAACAATATTGCAAGGACGGATCCCTTGCCTTCCAGGATGCACAAAACCACCGCCCCCCTCCCAACAATATTGCAAGGGCGGAGCCCTTGCCACCCAGGATGCACAGCACCACCCCCCTCACCAACAATATTGCATAGGCAGAGCCCTCGCCTTCCAGGATGCACAGCGCCACCTCCCCCCCCCCAACAATATTGCAAGGACGGAGACCTTGCCTCTCAGGATGCACAGAACCACCTCCCACCTCCCAACAATATTGCAAGGGCGGAGCCATTGCCTCCCAGGATGCACAGCAACACCTTCACCCTCTCAACAATATTGCATGGGCAGAGCCCTTGCCTTCCAGGATGCACAGCACCACCTCCCCCCTCACAACAATATTGCAAGGGCGGAGCCCTTGCCTCCCAGGATGCACAGCACCACCTCCCCCCTCCCAACAATATTGCAAGGGCAGAGCCCTTGCCTCCCAGGATGCACAGCAACACCTTCACCCTCTCAACAATATTGCAAGGGCGGAGCCCTTGCCTTCCAGGATGCACAGCGCCACCTCCCCCCACTCAACAATATTGCAAGGGCGGAGTCCTTGCCTCCCAGGAGGCACACCGCCAACCCCCTCACCAACAATATTGCATGGGCAGAGCCCTTGCCTTCCAGGATGCACAGCACCACCTCCCTCCTCACAACGATATTGAGAGGGCGGAGCCCTTGCTTCCATGATGCACAGAACCACCTCCTCCCTCTCAACAATATTGCAAGGGCGCAGCCCTTGCCTCCCAGGATGTACAGCACCACCTCCCCCCTCTCATCAATATTGCAACAGCGAACCCTCGCCACCCAGGAGGCACACCGCCAACTCCCTCACCAACAATATTGCATGGGCAGAGCCCTTGCCTTCCAGGATGCACAGCACCGCCTCCCCCCTCACAACAACATTGCAAGGGCGGCGCCCTTGCTTTCCATGATGCACAGCCCCACCTCCCCCCTCCCAACAGTATTACAAGGACGGAGCCCTTGCCTCCCAGGATGCACAGCACCACCTCCTCACAACAATATTGCATGGGCAGAGCCCTTGCCTCCCAGGATGCACAGCACCACCTCCCCCCTCCCAACAATATGTCAGGAACGGAGACCTTGCCTCTCATGATGCACAGAACCACCTCCCACCTCCCAACAATATTGCAAAGGCGGAGCCCTTGCCTCCCAGGATGCACAGCACCACCTCCACCCTCTCAACAATATTGCATGGGCAGAGCCCTTGCCTTCCAGGATGCACAGCACCACCTCACCCCTCCTAACAATATTGCAAGGGCGGAGCCCTTGCCTCCCAGGATGCACAGCACCACCCCCTCCCAATATTGTGCAAGGGCCAGAGCCCTTGCCTCCCAGGATGCACAGCAACACCTTCACCCTCTCAATATTGCAAGGGCGGAGCCCTTGCCTTCCAGGATGCACAGCGCCACCTCCCCCCACTCATCAATATTGCAGGTGGGAGTCCTTGCCTCCTAGGATGCACACCACCAACCCCCTCACCAACAATATTGCATGGGCAGAGCCCTTGCCTTCCAGGATGCACAGCACCACCTCCCTCCTCACAACAATATTGCAAGGGCGGAGCCCTTGCTTTCCATGATTCCATGATGCACAGAACCACCTCCTCCCTCTCAACAATATTGCAAGGGCGCAGCCCTTGCCTCCCAGGATGTACAGCACCACCTCCCCCCTCTCATCAATATTGCAACAGCGAACCCTCGCCACCCAGGAGGCACACCGCCAACTCCCTCACCAACAATATTGCATGGGCAGAGCCCTTGCCTTCCAGGATGCACAGCACCACCTCCCCCCTCACAACAAAATTGCAAGGGCGGAGCCCTTGCTTTCCATGATGCACAGCACCACCTCCCCCCTCCCAACAATATTACAAGGACGGAGCCCTTGCCTCCCAGGATGCACAGCACCACCTCCCCCCTCACAACAATATTGCATGGGCAGAGCCCTTGCCTCCCAGGATGCACAGCACCACCTCCTCCCTGCCAACAATATTGCAAGGGCGGAGCCTTTGCCTCCCAGGATGCACAGCAACACCTTCAACCTCTCAACAATATTGCAAGGGCGGAGCCCTTGCCTTCCAGGATGCACAGCGCCACCTCCCCCCTCTCAACAATATTGCAAGGACGGAGTCCTTGCCTCCCAGGAGGCACACCGCCAACTCTTGCTTTCCATGATTCCATGATGCACAGCACCACCTCCTCCCTCTCAACAATATTGCAAGGGCGCAGCCCTTGCCTCCCAGGATGTACAGCACCACCTCCCCCCTCTCATCAATATTGCAACAGCGAACCCTTGCCACCCAGGAGGCACACCGCCAACCCCCTCACCAACAATATTGCATGGGCAGAGCCCTTGCCTTCCAGGATGCACAGCACCACCTCCTCCCTCACAACAATATTGCAAGGGCGGAGCCCTTGCTTTCCATGATGCACAGCACCACCTCCTCCCTCTCAACAATATTGCAAGGGCGGAGCCCTTGCCTCCCAGGATGCACAGCATCCTGGTTTTATTTTTGAGTGTTACATTCTATGTTTCAATTATTGAAAATAAGTTGCCACCTAAATCAGTGTTCATTTAATGAAATTAAATGTTCAATCAATGTTGACTTTCATGTTCAGCTTGCACAAGTTGTTAGATTCAATGAAAAAAGGCTTTTGGACTCACAGGGTGGCACTGAAGAGGAGGTGCTTATTTTCATTTTTGCCAAATTTTGGTAGGCTATTTTGAAATGTAAATTGACATTATTGAGTGTGGGATTGTGTTGCTGCACTTCATAGACCCCATTATCATGCATTTTGATCCTCGTGGAAATCCAGGTTGGCACAGGTGGTTAATAATCATTTTTCTCAGAAACATTGATGGGGAAGCGAAGATATTGACACCATGAAGTGTTTTTTCCATAATTTGTTAGCAAACTCCTCTAGGAGGGAGCAGATCACATCACTTATGGGCTTCAATTTGTAAGGCACGTTTGTAAATTCAGTTTTTTCCACTAAAGTAATACTCCCCTCCCCCACCCATGGTGAGTGTAAAGTACTCACTTCATAAAAGCAACTAACCAGTTAAACAAACAAAAAAATAACTCACTAACCAAGAGGGTATCAAAAGGGGGTGCAGGGGGCATAGCCCCCTGCCGAGCGAAAGCGAGTATTATTCTATCGTTTGCCTGATATTCAAAGTTTGTAACAAATCAATGAAGTCAGTAACAGATCAAGATTTGTGTAGGAGTTCAGATAGATAGACCTGATCCAGCTCCAGGAATGATTTTAAACATTAACTTTGCATTCGAATATTTATTCTCTTCCATGGATGGTTCCTGTGGTTTGAAACCCAGATAGAACTGTAGGTAGAGGAAAGAAGCACGTAAATCAAAGCACACTTTTCAATTTTCTTTGGTGCGGTATCCACTTTTCGGCTGTAAAATTCATGATAATAAACCTTAAAAATTGAATGGAATCTCTATTCTCTTTAAACCCTTTTCCTTCCTTTAAAAAGGCTTTTGTCGATTGAATAAATTCAGACAAAATTTTATATTCCAATTAGAATTTAATGTACATTTCACACCCAATTTTCAGGAACTATATAAAATATTTGATATTCCCCTCATTGGAGAGTGACCAAACCGTTATTATTCTTGATATTTCTAAACCCTAATAATGCTTTTCTTCTTTCTAAGTATGTTTTTTTTTCACTCAAAACTGATTAACGCATTTTCTCCTATTATTTACCTTATCTTACCTTACCTTATCTTATCTTATATCTTGGCAGTCTGACATGGAAGAAAGAGAGAATCAAACAAAAGAGAGATTTGACGATTTGAGAAAGAGTCACTGAAGATTGTCGGCCTTGGATGAAAGTCAAAGGTCATGGAGACCTAACGGACATGTTTTTACTAAACTACAAACGGTGTTGTGTAGTACAAAAGAAGCAGTTATTTGAATTGCTAAGCTGAGTTGTAAAACACTTCTTTGTCTTCCTTGCGCTGGAATTTTTGTATTTCTGTCCGGTGATAATTTATTCTTTAAATACCCTTGATCAAGTCTTTAATTTTCAAATTCAATTTTCTGTCCCTTTTCATTCTTTCAGATCACAATGCTTTATTATTCAATTCTGTCCTCTTCTACATTCATTACTTTTAAGTATCCAAAACCGGAAATCCTACTCTAGATTGTGGACACTATGGAAAGATGATTGTGTTTGGATTGCAATGGATTAAAATTATCCTTCTTTTTATTAAAAATTGTTTTTGTCAAGAATCAATCAGATTATTCATTCATCAAATATCTTTGATCAAGTCTTCAATTCCTAAATTAAATTTTCTGTCCTTTTCAATGCTTCATTATTTATTCCTGTCCTTTTCTTCATTCATCATTTGACTAGATTATTAATCATTCTTCTTTTTATTATTAAGAATAGTTGTCAAGAATCACTAGGTACGTCCCATGAAAATTGATTCCTTAAAAAATAGAGCAAATTAGAAATTGCCTCATTTTCACCATCTTACCGTCTTGTATATAATTATTGAATCCCAAATTCATAATAATTTATATCTAAATTATAAAAATCAAGGAACGAACATTTTTGGAATTTTCAACATGATAAGAGAATTTGCATTCAAAATTTAATGAGATATCAACTTAAAATTCAGCATTGGCTACAATACAGTAGCCTAATGGTAATTACAAAACTATGTACATAGTTGATAAGAGAATGAGTGATCAATGCGAGGTCATGAAGATTCCGGCAGCGATAGCACAGTTTCACAGGAGAGTGCTTTGGGCTAAATTTATTTCCAGTAAAATGTTTAGACGCAAACATTTGAAGGTCTTTCCATCCAGAATCGCATTCCACGTTGCATGCAACAGCAGAATATTGCTTTTTACACGTTAAGTGAAAGGTTATACTGTACTTGTAGGTGGACACTAGGAAGTAGATAGTAGCCTATGCGTCCTTTGAACCTTCATTTGACGGACTTTGCAAGGATAGTTAGTTCATCCCGGAAGGTAAACCAAATTTCATTCTAGAAGATTTGATTATGTTCCAAACATATTAGCCTCAAAAATCAAATAAAAATAATTCACTTTTCCATTGTAGGATGAGCTTACAATCACTCATTAATTTATTATTCTATTGATAGATATTTATATTCATTATGAGATAAATATTGTTTTGCACATTTATTATTTATTTATTTAGCGTATGGCTTTTTGTAGTGGGGAGACCCGAGTAGGGTTGTTCCACTTCACCAACATAACCAATTATCCCTTGATAGGGAACATGGTGAAAGTTTGTTTTCACTTAGAAAACAGACATCAGCATTTATTAGGCAAAGCATGGTTTGTAGAAAATCGAATTCAAAGATAGTGAGAGAAGTATCAATGAATAAAACTCTAAACTGAATAAATCTATTCATCGAGAATATTCTTTCTTCAACAATATTCATTAAAATTTAAAAAAATAAACTGATTTAACGAGAGAATTCTCTTTTTGACAAAATCCATTTGAATTTAAAAAAATGAAACTTAGTTTCAAATACTGTATCATTAATTTTAAAACAGAAATGAGTCAGTTGAACGTTGAAATATTATATGCAGTCTTTGAACGAAGCATAATAAAGATAGAAATGTCATGCTGAATTATACTTTATTATAATTCATTTAAAATCGCAAAGATTGATGTTTGAAGTTTTTTTAAAGGCGGAAAAGTGATATTTGGAATTAAAACACCGTGGGAACGTTTTCAATATTCAAGAGATAATCTTTTTTAAAAGAAAAACAAAAACATGGTGGAATTGGTGTTGTACATGTTCTAAATAAACCGATACGATGTATCAAAGGACCCGATAGTGATCACAAATAAAAATTTTTTAAATTTAATATTAAATTTAATTTTAAATGTAATATTATTCTCTAAAAAATTCCCTAATATTACTTTAACAATTGAATTACAGTTGCTGACATAAAAAACTAATTGAATATCATCAAAATTAGTTGCAAAAAAAGTAGATTTGTGGTAATCATATACTGGAATGAGACATGTTCAATGATTAAAATTGTTTACATTTATTTATTCATAGTGTTGTAATCCATTCCAGTTGCCAATAACTAATTCAGTTAGTTCTACACGAGTCTGTCAACTTATCAAGAATTCAAACAATGAGTTATCAGACATTGAGTAGACATGACTATAATTTGGCATGTTTGTCATGGACTGAGGGCAATATCACTGAAGTGATCTGCCAAACCAATTAGTCAATATCAAGGTCATCAGCATTATTGCACTCTGAGCTAGGAAACATTATGTTATCTTTCTATAATAATATAATTATTTTGTTTCATATGATAATATTTTAAAATTAATAATTGAACATCTCTTAATTTTTCAATTTTGAAACCCGCCTATTGATTGGTATCAATCACCATATCTAGATTGGAGTTGAAAAATACAATCTGACTTTATCCATGGAGAAATAGGAACATTGGCGCAACTAGGTTCAAGTAAAGGGGGGTTAGCTACGGAGGAATCGGTGGGGGGGGGGGTTGAGGGGGTTAAAATCCTATGATTTTCATAAGCAAAATACAATTTTTGCCTACCAATGGGGGGTTACAACCCCCAAACACTCCCCCTTCACTGGTTACGCCTATGAATAGGAAAACATCCCAAACATGAATTGTGAACAACGGTTTTTATAAAAAAAAATTCTCTTTGACCGGTCATTGAGTTTCGCGTCATAGTTTTTTCGGAGACTACAAAAATTGTAGACTTTTAAGTAATAAAATAATAAAATAATAATTAAAAAAACTTTATTTTACTTCCATACATTATACATAGTTAAAAAGAATACATTTCTTACAGCAATGGCCCCGATTTTTTTTTTTTTTTTTTTGAATTAGACTTTTAAGTACTGTACTAAAATTAAGAATATTTCGAATTTGGACTACAAATTGGGACTTTAATAATTGAATGATTTTCTTTGTTCCTTACAAACAAATATAAAAAATCGAAAAAATAAATTCTTAGGAACATAAACAGGAGCTACCACTTGTAAATGTCGAACCGTTATAAGTTCGCAGGTTGGCCGTTTGAAAATACATCGTGATATGGCTCGGATCACGACTGCATTTACTACCTTCAGCCGGTTAACAGTTATTATTATGTATTTGAAGCCTATTTTATAAATAGTCTGCAGATAAAGTGAACGATAATCGGCGGCAAGTAACCTCGGGAAAGGTCTTTTCCAACGACCTTCTAACTTTTCTAACTCCGGTTAACTGTCGATGCACTTTTCCGGTTATTCCCGCTGCGTGTTCCACTGCTCCGGGTGTATTATGACAGAATGCATCGTCTTCGTTTAAACTTAGTTCAACCAAACGTAGTTTAATCTTTCAACCAAAGGATTCATCATTCATCCGAAGAAGCAATAATATTAATAAAATAAAGATAATAATGAAATGGAGATGGTAAAATAAAAATGGTGAGATATAATGATAAAAATATAATAAAGATGATAAAATCTGAAATGAACATGGTAAAATCGTGCTGAAAGATGTTTGTAGTTTTGTTCAATATAATAAGTAATATTTCACTCTTTATTAGTGTTTTTATGTGCTCGCTTGTGCGATGGGGTTATAGTGAGGATGCAATGTGCGAATGTGCACTGACCCAAAACTATTAACACCTCATGACCTGTCCAAATATGGAAATTCATTGCACGATGGAGGATATTATTTTAGAAAATGACAAAGCAGTCTCGGCGGCTAAATTTTGGAATAGTATTTGACTTGGTGTGCCTCCAGACACGAAAGAAGAAGAAGAAGTGTTTTAAGAAAGAGAATTCAATTTTTAATTTATAATTTATTGTCTAATATGATTAGATCTGAGTCTTTCTGACCAGTCTGATCAGAATCTTTGCGAGCTTTTTCCGACCTGTATTGTAAGTACTATCATAGAGAAGCAATACTCTCTAGTATTACAGAGAACAGATTAGAATATCTGTTACAAACGAAACGAGAAAGTATCGCTTTATGCTCGTATGTTCTCTGTGGTCCTGTACTGCAATTGCCTATACTGCCCCTTCTTTGAAGGCCTACTTTATTGAATTCTTTCATTGTCTTTTCTCTGGCCAACTCTTTTATAAGAGTAATTCAATTTTAATAATAATTGAGGGTAATAAAAATAAGAAATTGAATGTTTGTTTTTGTCGCCAGAATTTTATATTTTTATAAATAATTGATTTGACTATAATATAGACAACTATTGGGGACCTTATAGACAAAATAAAGACATTCTATTGGGGACCTTATAGACAAAATAAAGACATTCTATTAGGGACCTCATAGACAAAATAGACATTCTATTTTAGGGACCTCATTGACCAGTCATATAAAAGATACGGCCCGCTAGGCATTCTGAATGTAAAATATGGCCCTGTGCAAATTTGAGTATGACACCTCTGGACTGGACTATGACCTCAAAGGCTTCCCATTTCCTAACCTTTAGTGGGGTAAAAATATAAATTTAATTTAAAAAAATTATCATGTAATATAAAGTACGGTATCGAGTAAACAGTAGTGCTCCATATTTTTCAGATTATTTTATTAATTTTTGGAATAATAAAGGCTACATAAATTTATTTTTTGTGAATTAAATGGATTATTGTATCGACACCCTGCGGCGTTCTGCCAACTCTACCTCAAATTTTCAGGTAATTTTGATTCAGGGCTCCGTGCAGTTTGACAGAATAATTCACAAAACATACTTCGATCTTGGATTTGACTTGAATACAAAATCAACAATATTAAAAATGAAAACTACAAGAATAAAAGGGGTTAATTGAGGAGAGGATAGCGATTGTTGTTTATATACAATTGGTAATTCTCCACGCATTACATCATTTTTTCTTTTCAATCTGTTCTCAAAAAACTGACCGATTGATAGCGATCCTCTATTTGACTCCAGGGTGACTCGGCTGTTATCTGTGTGAAACCAGCTCTAGGCTTTCTTGAACGACTGCTTGACTGCTATTGATATTTAACAGGACTGAGTTATGAATAATAGTTATGGATTTCAATCAGGTCACGCCGCCTACAATCTTGTAACAGAGATCCTGATTGTTTACGGACTGTATCATCCTATCAATATAGACTAAACACTTCATTGAGCTCAATCCACGTTCTCGAATCCGGTTCAGACAACACCGTACAGTGTTATGATTATGCTCTAAAAGTCCTACTTATTGATAGGTATGTTGTCATGGTGGGTGTTAGAGATACTTACTTTAGAAAAGTCACGAGTTATCCGTAAGGTCTCTACTGCCTCTCATTTAAAATAGATTTATTCAGAGTTACAATGTAATACATAACCTTGATTTGAGTTTTTTTTCAATCTATTTTTATAGATTGGAAGAGGAACTGATTTTGGGAAAGCTGTGGTAACTTCTCTTTACAGGGTGTTTCAGAACTCCCTACCAATACTCTAGGGCATTGTTCCTGGGTAAAACCCATATCTAAATATCATATTTAAATTGTCCAGAAGTCCTTAGTTACTCACACAGCTGCCATTTTGTTTTTTTCACTGATTATTTTTTATCTCAATAATGGTGAAACCTATGGAATTGAAACTTTGCACCAAAATTTATGACAACTGGACAAAGCTACAAAAAAAGCTACAATTTTCCAAATCCATAAAACAAAATGGCGGCCATTCAAAGTTTTGTTTCTTGAATAACTCGAAAACCGTTGATATTACGAAAATGTTACAAGAATAACTTTTTTCAGTAAATTCAATTACGAATTGATTGAAGCCTTATTTGTTGAGATTGGACCAATATTGACTGAGATATGACAGCTTTAGTGATAGGCGACCATTTTGTTTTATGGATTTGAAAAAATGTCATAATCTTTTAGTAGCTTTGTCTAGTTGTCATATATGTTGGTGCAAAGTTTCAAATATGATATGACATTTTTAGATATGGTTTTTGACCAGGAACAATGCCCTAGAGTATTGGTAGGGAGTTCTGAAACACCCTGTATATTGCTGAATATACACTGGAGGGCTGGAGATATTCGTAGGGTAGATTAGAATAATTTATGAGAATGAATAACATGATACCATAATGATTTAATGTCACTTGCAATATAGTTTTTG
The DNA here is from genome assembly GCA_017141395.1 of Laodelphax striatellus. Taxonomy (NCBI): domain Eukaryota; kingdom Metazoa; phylum Arthropoda; class Insecta; order Hemiptera; family Delphacidae; genus Laodelphax; species Laodelphax striatellus. The sequence goes on from CM029539.1 coordinate 9,998,558, forward strand.
AGGAAAAATAAGCGTTTCCTTACCTGAAATTTCAGAAATGACCCTGAAAGCTAGTCGACTGGTGCCCGTTGACTGTATTCTGAAATTCATATAATTTAATACTTTCATTTCATTATAATAATAAATTCATCCCAACTTGTTTTTCAGATTCACTGATCCTCTTAGGCAGAGTTATGGTTTGATATTTTTCCTCTTGTAAATAATAACACCAAACATTTTTTAAAGCATTGCTCATTTATAGCAAGTATCACACTGAAACCACAGACAACACTAGACCGCCAGCCTTATGGGAGATTCGTTAACGGTTAGATTAGTTCCAAAATCCTGCAATAGATGGCGGTCATATGCTTTCAACACACTTTGGACGTCAATGTTCAATTGGCAACTATGGTGAGGGAATGTAGGCTGGACTATTGGAAGAGAGACTATTACTAACTATGTTTCAGTCTATGCTGAAACTCACACAAATAACTGAGCAAAATTCAAACTATGCCTGAGTACAGCCTTAAAAATATATGTCTTTGGGAGAATTTCCGATGATGAATAGTATGTTTTAATGATACTTAACAATAAATAGTAGTACTGTAGTATGAATATTTTATAATAACAATAAAGTTATAACTTACTGAACACAGTGTTTTACATCCATCATGACAAGCCTTAACAAATTGAGGATATTAAAAAGCAACAGTCAATAATATTTTTAATAAACTATAATGTCATGGCCAACTTTGTATGGAAAGTTGCAGCTAATAAAACAATAAATATTGCAAGAGACGAGACAAGACTGTGGCGCATGCGTATACTATTACGTATCAGCACTGGCACGCTCTGTTCAGTAAAACGTTCGATTAACGTCCGAGAAAAATGCCATTAAAAGTTGCAACTTGCAGAAGTGTCTTCTCGTATGTATGCGGATGTCCTTCTCAGTCAACCTTGGTTACCAATAATGGAATTTTTATTATTTTTGCATTATAATAATACTGCTCACGCAATACGTATTGATAATCACTGAATATATAACTTGTTTCTACGATTCAACAATGTAAGAAACTCGAGATTCAACTACGTAGTTCTCAGATTGCATTCATCAAAGCACGGATTTGGGCATCTTGCCCGTCTCATACATATTTTTTTCCAGTAAATTGAAAAAAAATTCTATTGCTTGTAATTCCAAATTTTTTATTGTTTCGTATTTTATTCAATTTTTACTGTCCATTGCGGTATTTCAGTTTTGTCTATTTAAAATACTGTAATCAGACAAATTTGATATGATAACAAGACAATTCGATTAATTTTTTGTGGCAAATGTTGAATATTATGCAAATCATATAGCATATAGCAAGATCCTTTCAACTTGTCAGAAATCAGCTGTTTCAAAGAGCAATATCACAATACTTAACCTACAAATGCTGAATCTCGCAGATTATTGAACAGGTCTTTCAAAAATTTATTCTTTGAAAGGTATTCTTTAAAAAGGTATTTTAAAGACTTTAAAGGTCTTTAAGACTTTTAAGCCTTTTGATTATTGTGTCGAAATCACTGTTTAATTATTACCGATCAGCTGATTTCTGACAAGTTAAATGGATCGTGCTATAGAAAATAGCAGAATAATGAAATTACTTACTGTATATGGTTTAGTTTGTATTGGTGGGTGGATCATACTCACCGTTTGTTTCAAGTTATGAGAGACATGGATTGTACTAGTGGTTTATATGGGTTCCGAATCACACATTTTGTGATAATTAAGCAGATATAGTATTTATTTTTTGCTGATCACTCATCCAAGAGCAATCTGAGTGTTTGTGGCCTTGTGATAAACTTATAAACTTAGAGACCTACATCAACATCTCATCGAATGGCGAACCTCCCAGGTTTGAATGAATACAGTTTTGAGTTTCATAAATGAAATTGTTCCACTGCACATAGATTCATACATATTTCTACATTCTTGATTCTTCACATATTCAGAAATAAATGTGAATAAAAGTGAATTTTCAAATCCAGTTGGATAGCAATTAACAATATTGCTCTCCGTAAATTGTAGATTGCCTTCCCTTTACACTGGAGCTTCAAAATACACTCATCCAGATCTATGAGATATCTTTCAGTGACATCATTTATCGTCTCCTTGTCTTGCCAAATGATTACAATATATCTGATATCTCGCACTCTCGGATAGTTCTTGGAGTCTGGCTCTGTTACCGCTCAAATACTACTTTTAAAGCAATGATTCGTGTAAAGCTGCTTCTCGTATAAATACAGAGTCTGAATCTGTCAGATTCAGATTCTAACAAGGGACTATTCTCATTTAGCAAGAATCTATGAAAGAGCTTTCGTCTATTGCAGTAAATGGTTTGTAGTACCGTAATCTAGAACGCGGTTTATACAGCGCGTTATTATAGTTCTAATTTATTTTGTGGCAAATAAAATTCGATTTGATTCGATTTCAGAATTCTAAAATCATTGTTTCATTGAAATTATAGCGCAAAAATAATATGAAAATCAGAGTTTTGGAATTAAACTTTATGCCCTGAACCAAAGAAAATTAGAATACTTAATAGTTTATACTTAATACTATAATACTTAATACTATAATACTTAATACTATAATACTTAATACTATAATACTTATTACTATAATACTTGATACTATAATACTTAATAATAGTTTCCTATCGTTTTTGCCTAAACCCAAAGTATTCCAGTGAATAATGATAATTTATCAATAATCGATATCCTAAACCAGTGAATGTGAAAATTTATCGATCATCGTTGTCCTAAACCCAAAGCATTCCAGTAAATAATAATATCGATTACTTTTAATTTGTCTGTAGTGTGTTGGCTTTATAATTTGTGTTAAATTCATGCAGTATGCAAATGTTCCTGCCCGTGTCAATGTCAATGTAAATTGTAGTCAATAGTGTGTGTAAGGCTGAGGAACTAATCAATAGTCAATAAATCAGGTTTCAAATCGACTGATTTTGTTAACAAGTTCAGTGCTGTCGGTTGGGCTTGAACAGTGCAATGCAGTCAGCAGGCTACTCTTCCTACACATTGAAGAGGCCCTTGAAACTTCTATTTTTATAACAAGAAACTTTTCAGTTGCTGAAGGTTATTGAGCGTGACGTCACACGTTGAAGCTCTGTTTACTCGGTATGAAGGCTGCAGCTTCAATTGCTGTAAATAGAAAAATATGGCTGTAAAACAGGGCTGGGATGTTGCTTGCATCAATATTACGGAAGCAATGTGTTATTGGTAACCTTCAATTACAACGGTACGGTTGTCTAGTACTTGAGCTCCCAGATTCTAGCCCTAGTGCTTGAAATAACATTGAAATACTGTAAGACTATCGTTGAACTACTGTAGCACAATCCTTTTAACTTGTCAGAAGTCAGCTGTTCCGGTAATACAGTAATTAAACAGTGATTTCGACACAATAATCAAACGGCTTAAAAGTCTTAAAGACCTTTAAAGTCTTTAAAATACCTTTTTAAAGGAGACCTTTCAAAGAATAACTTTTTAAAAGACCTTTTCAATAATCTGCGAGATTCAGCATTTGAAGGTTAAGTATTGTGACATTGCTCGTCGAACAAGTTTTGTTTGACATTGTTTTCTGACAAGTTAAAAGGATCCTGCTATACCACTACCACCTAGAGTTACAAAGCCATAGTGCTAGGTTATGACGTCATCAGTGGTCGATGGGCTGAATGTTCATCAGCTTAACAACTCAAAAAGCTTTACTAGTCGTAATACGGTAATAGAAACTATTAGAAAGACTAATTCGAAACATCTCATTTCCCAAAAATATTTCTCTTAGTAGAAAATACACATTAGCCTTAGAGAAAAACCAGTTCCAGCTCCTTAGTTGAGAAGAATTATATTATGTTAGGCAGGTTGAATGTAGGGAATAGAATAGAATAATCACTTTATTCACGCAGATTACAAAATATGTCGTTTAAATTCTAGGTCAAAAGAGTCATTACACTGAACGTCATATAAAAATAATAAATACAGCATAAGATTAACTGAACAAAACATGAAGTAAGAAAGATTTTAAATGAAAATATATAGGTATAAATTTTAATTCAAGATTTTTGAATACAACTTAATACTAGTATGATATATTTTATTTAAATGAACGTCGTTGGAAATATAAGTAATTGATTTTGTATCTACATGGAATGGCGGAGTTTGGACATATAAATGTCCATTCTTGGAGAAGGATGTGCAAGGACATCCTTCCCATCAACACCCAACCATAGAATGAGGGATGGAATGAGGAGAGATTTGTGCTTCAAATTGTAACTCAGGTTTAATATGAACTAAGTAAAAATTATAAGTACATATATATAATTATGTATCATTAATAATACTGCAGATGAATTCCATATCAATCAATAGGAACTATTTATAGTTTATCATTTTATGGATTCTATGTTTTTCTGAATTCTAAATTAGGCTTTGTTTAATAATGTACAATATGAACTGTTCTTATTCAATCTTTTCAGAACACTATTCACACAATATCCTGCAAGATAGGTAGTCAGTAGAGTTATCTCTGTGTCCAATTTGTTCAAATCATCTTCAGTTATATCAACATTTTCATGTGGCATCTGAAAAAAAAGATACAATATTCAGTCAACTCCAATGATTTTAGAACATTATTGAGCATGAAATGATATAATATGAAGTTATTGCAGATTGAGTTATTAGTACTGTAATTGAAGCATCCAATCAAATGTATTTTAGTGGGATGGTAGTCATAAAATTTTACAGAATGCTGTGGCATGGCTAACAAGCCCATGATCAACATAATCATTAGGCTGATTGCATATAGTTTATGAATAATTATAAATTTCGTTGATTACACAAAATGCTCATAATCACTACAATCATAAATACACAAAAAAACATTCGATGCTATTAAAAAATGACATCTCAATTAGTTTTTTCCAATTAGCTTTCACTAGAAAGCAGTACATTACATTCCAGAAAAGGAAGTTAACTCAATAGGATTGTTGTCAATTCATGATGCATGGCTACTCAATCCATTGAATAAATTATGAATTTTTGTTTCTGTCAAGAAAACAGTAACATTAAAACAATAACTTTACATAGAAAGATGTCCATTTCAACAGCATTCAAATTCTTTGCAAAAAGTTTATAATAATTGAAACAAAACGTTTCAGGTTAGGTATGCCATCAAAGCATTTGCAAAGATTGTAGAAGTATTTAAAAAAAATTATGAGTAGCTATTACACTTAAATAGTTTATTAATGTTCAGTTAATGCGTAGATTTTGAAACTTACCTTGACTCAGTGAGCAAAACTCATCTTTAGTCTCTGAATTCACAAAATATACTCCGTACTTCAAAGAAATCAAACACCATATATGTATGTAGCTGTAGCCTATGTGGTTAGAATGAGAAAGTAGAAAACAAACAACAAGACTGCTTATCCACTAATAATGACGTCACAAGATTTTTGAACAAGCAGCGCTATGGCTTTGTAACTCTAGGTGGTAGTGGCTATACCCCTACCAATATTACCATAGATTAACCATATCATATAATATAGTCCAGTCAATGAGTGGTTTTTAGGGGAAAAAATACATATAAAGCTAATTTTTCTCCCATCGACTACTATCATATAGATAAGTGTCCTGGCAAAAGTCCTGACCCCTACCCCTCTTGCTTCCCCCCCAGCACCCCCTCAAAGTTTCAGTTTGCAAGGGTTTCGTATATCGTACGTATCTCGGCTTCCAATGGAGATATCGATTCTAATCTTTTTTCATTCTTTAGAAAATTATTTTTTCTATATTTTGTTCCATTATCATTTTGATCTAACTCTAGTAGTTCCGGAGTTATTTGTGAAAGAATGAAGAAAAATTCAGATTTTTTGCTTAAAAATGTTATACTTTTGCAAATAAAAGTTTACGTGATTGTTAAACAGAAAAATGTTCCACATAAAAGTTGTAGAGCGTTTCATTATCTTTAATTTGAATAATCACAATCTATATTTTACTCCAGATGAACATGAGAAAAAGTCCATCAAAGTGCGATCTGCACGATCTCGAATTGCTCGGCGGCTGAGCCAATGCATATAGTGAACAGGTGGTTTCGTGAAAATAGTCCAGTCGATTTAGGTTCAACACAAGGAATTTTTGCTTATAAATGCTGATATCTTGGAAGTCCTTGATGATAGAAAATCGTGATTGGTTTCAAATTATAGATCCTGATTTCTTCTTTCATTTCCAATTGAAAATTTTTTAAATATTCCTTTTACATGACAGAAACGATTGATTCTGTAAGTCCAAAAATTTACAACATGTCTCGTTATTTCACATTTTCAGCATTATTTTAATTAGACAGAGGGTTTGAAAATGTTTCTAAGATATTTAATCCTGTAGAAGATGAAATTTTCTACAATTGAAGCCCAAATACGTGATAATATCTTGCTTAAATCTTCATCTAGAGGCTATTTACTAACTGTCAAATAGTGAAAAAGTTAATGATTTTTCTAATTCTTTAATTAGGTGTAACTTTCTTGTTTGAGAGTGAAACATAAAAATATATATTAGATTTTGAAGAAAAATGAATTCTCTGCAACTTGATCACCATTTGTAATTTTCAACGTTGGTATCTTCCTAATAAGAAGAATTCAACTTACTATTGCTATGCATTTCTAAAACAAAACACAATTTTCAAATTGAAACTCTTTTTATAAGATGAATAATGGAGTTAAGAATCTCGAATGGTGATCAAAATGTTGAGAACTCTCCACTCTTCAAACACCAATATAAAGTGGATATGAATATAAAATAATGTAAATGTGGAATTTGCAGGGTGCTTTAAACTATGCTTTTGTGTTCATTATTGATGCAAGGAGAGATGATCACATCATGCCTTTTCGAAGGAGCCTGCAATGGTTAGAGTTGAAGGAGAGAAGGCAATATTTCCTGTTATGTCTTGCCTATCATCTCATTGTTGAAGGCAGAAGTCTATCTATAGTTGGCTACTTGGAAGAGATATTTACTATCTTTGCATAGGTTATTTCCAGGTTGTGGTTGACGAAACTACAGTATCTAAATAATGTTTCTATTCTACAGTTTCTTATATTTTTCAGGACTATTAATCTGTATTGGGTGTTGAATTTTTCAGAAAAGTTATATAATTCAACATTTATTCCCAAAATGGCAGCCAAAACTAGGGACGATAGGAATGATAATTTGGCCTGTAAAGTGAAGCCACGCTATTATATCTAAACAATTTAGTTGCGACTGAAGTTCATTATCTCAGACAATGTTATAAGACGTTTTGTAAACCTGAACTTAATGAAAAAAATTGTAGGACGTTCATCATCAACTGAATCCGATTACTAATTTCGTTGAGGACGACAATGAGTGCCGGTATTCATTCAAAGAAATAATTGCGTGGTTTTGTTACAGACTTTCAAGTCTTTGATTATTTTGAAGTCAAGAATTTAATATTTCTTTTAAGATCGGCTAGTTGTATAATTCATCTTGGATGAAAAGTACGCATTTTCATACTAGTCACAACGTAAGTTTGTGGTTCGATAAATAGGTAAATAAACGTTGAGGGCGATTGTTGAATAATTTTCTTAGGAAGATAGTAGGAATTATTGAAGAAGACATACATTTATAATGAATTATGGGTGTGGAAAATACGCAAATGAATATTTGAGTACTAGAAAATGCAGTATTATCCAAATATTCTTGTAATAGAAGAAATTTTATCCTGAGCATGTACAACCCATCAGAGTTGAAAAGCCTCAATGAACTCTCTGATAAGATAGACAATTCAAGTGTAAGCAATTAACCGTAAATATTATTATTCACGTATTTTAGTGAAATCTACTGATAACTTATGTAGCAAGACTTACACCAGCAAAATTAGTTACCAACATTAATTGATAAGATATAAAGAGATACTATCAATGGAACATTATTTGTCAAAAATAAACGTATTCTAGATTTTTTCTGAGAGAATTTGACTTTTCAATTACGTAGAAATTATCTGTAAACAGTTACAGTGGTGCCCTTCGGCAGCAAGTTACAATGGTGCGGCGGTGGCCATTGGTCTATTTAAAGCCATCATTTCCCCAGCAAACATCAAAATAGTAGACACATCTGTTCAAATTCAATCGAGATGTTCATAAATTCAATTATTGTGAAAGAGGGATTCGTAATACTATACAATGATATTATGTTTCAAATCACTTTAGGCTATACATTATGTACCATATTAGAATAAAAAAAATGGTCGCCAATGTAGAAATATCTTTTGAATTATAACTTTTCTGAAAAATTCAACACCAAATACAGATCAATAGTCCATAGTAATATAAGAAATTGTTGGGTTAGAAACATCATTTAGATAGATTTGTTAACCACATGATAAGCTACGCCTGGATCAGTCCATCAAGCGCAGCGAGATCGTGTTTAGCGCACATTAATGGACGAATTAAGATTATAGGATGGTGATTAAATATGGGTTATGATACATCATTTTGAAGATCTTGAAAAGATCTACAAGTTTTAAATGTAAACCTTTGGTAAAATATGCTTGTATAAACTTTTATTTGCAAAAGTATAACATTTTTAAGCAAAAAATCTGAATTTTTCTTCATTCTTTCACAAATAACTCCGGAACTACTAGAGTTAGATCAAAATGATAATGGAACAAAATATAGAAAAATTAATTTTCTAAAGAATGAAAAAAGATTTGAATCGATATCTCCATTGGAAGCCGAGATACGTACGATATACAAAACCCTTGCAAACTGAAACTTTGAGGGGGTGCTGGGGGGGAAGCAAGAGGGGTAGGGGTCAGGACTTTTGCCAGGACACTTGTCTATATGATAGTAGTCGATGGGGAAAAAATTAGCTTTATATGTATTTTTTCCCCTATCGGGGGTTTTTTGGAACTCATTGACTGGACTAATAATATTTTTATCTCTGATATTACTAAGGCTAGGCTTCCCCCGTTAGTCAAGACAAGACAGCGTACCCGGTTAGTCAAGACAAGACAAGACGAGATTAGTGACGTTTAGTCACAATAATTGACATAGTTGCTTATGAAGCAGCACACACCGATGCAATGACTAATCGGTGTGTGTTGCTTCATAAGCAACTATGTTAAGTACTGTGACTAAACGTGACTAATCTCGTCTTGTCTTGTCTTGACTAACCGATGTACGCCTAGCCTTACTGTTTTATCTTGCTTCATGATGCTTTGATTCATAGTTCAGTTTAGCATTGTTCTGAAATCAGCTTTGAACTCATGTAAAAACTTATTAGGAAGGAAAATATCTACTTCAAGTTGAATACTCTTAATTATATAAATTACATTCTTCTATTCTTCTTCTTTGTCGTTGACATTTCACATTTCATGTGGGGTCGGCATTCCTGTATTGCAGTCTCCTCCTCCACAGCCATGGGTGCCCATACAAAAATTTGTGGGGGGGGGGGGCTAGACGTGACCTTCCGGGTGGTTTGGTGGTATGAATTAATCCCCCCTCAACCGAGAGGAAATATGAGGTCCGGCCACCCCGGAAAATCTGGTATTTTCTTCATAAAGTACCGTTATATTCGAGAAAAATACCAATTTTGTCCTCTAGTAGTGGACTTTGACTCGGGTTCCTCGCGTATTCGTGTTGCTTAGGTACGTCATAAAATACCGTTACAGCAGGGAAACCTAACGAATATTCGACGTTACAGCCGAGATGTGCGCGGATTTCTTCAAAAAGTACCGCTATTAATCGAGAAAAACACCAATTTTGTCTTCTAGTAGTGGACTTTGACCCAGGATTTTCGTGTATTCATGTTGCTTACGTCACAAACTACCGTTACAGGAGGAGAAACTCACGAATATTCGACGTTACAGCCGAGAATAGCGCGGATTTCTTCAAAAAGTACAGTTATAATTGAGAAAAACAACAATTTTGTCTTCTAGTAGTGGACTTTGACCCGGGATTCTTACGTGTTCGTGTTGCTTACGTCACAAACAACCGTTAAAGGAGGAGAAACTCACAAATATTCGACGTTACAGCCGAGAAGTGCGCGGATTTCTTCAAAAAGTACCGTTAATGATCGAGAAAAACACCAATTTTGTCCTCTAGTAGTGGACTTTGACCCAGGATTCTCGCGTATTCGTGTTGCTTACGTCACAAAATACCGTTACAGCAGGGAAAACTCACGAATATTCGACGTTACAGCCGAGAAGTGCGCGGATTTCTTCAAAAAGTACCGTTATTAATCGAGAAAAACACCAATTTTGTCCTCTAGTAGTGGACTTTGACCCGGGATCTTCGCATATTCGTCTTGCTTACGTCACAAACTACCGTTACAGGAGGAGAACCTTACGAATATTCGACGTTACATCCAAGAAGTGCGCGGATTTCTTCAAAAAGTACCGTTATAATCGAGAAACCACCAATTTTGTATTCTAGTAGTGGACTTTGTCCCAGGATTCTTGTGTATTCGTGTTGTTACGTCACAAACTACTATTACAGCAGGGAAAACCCACGAATATTCGACATTATAGCCGAGAAGTCTGTGGATTTCTTCAAAAAGTACCGTTATTAATCGAGAAAAACACCAATTTTGTCCTCTAGTAGTGGACTTTGACCAGGGATTCTCGCTTATTCGTGTTGCTTACGTCACAAAATACCGTTACAGCAGGGGAAACTCACGAGTATTCGACGTTATAGCCGAGAAGTTATAATCGAGAAAAACTATCTATCCTATCTTCTCCATCCGTTCTAACTTTATACATGATGTTTCTAAAATAGACCGACAAACTCCGTGATCGATTTTCTGACATTGAAATTAAGGAAAAAGTTCCAGTAAACATGGGTCCTAAAATGCTTTGTTTCCCCCCTAGTCGCCATTTTGTTTTTCCACTTTTTTTTCTCCAGAATGGTTTGACTAATTTTGTTGAAATTTGGCATGCTCAAGGCGAAGATGAAGGTCTGCTGTAAAAAAATTATGCAACTTCATTTGACGAAATATTTCAAAATGGCGGGCATTTGAAATTTTTAATCGAAATAAGTGGAAAACTTGTTAAAGACTTATCAACTCATAGTTGAATGCAGAAAAGATGCTCAAACATGTACATAAATTTATAACCAATTCAATAATTGTTAATGCAGGTAAGTGATGAGTTCTGAATTATTTTGTTCATTTAGAGGATAAATATTTTGAAATGACTCTACTTTTGTGCAAATTATGATTGACATAGATATTTGAAAATCAACAGTTTCTATCGGAGAGTAGATTTCAACAAAAGCTTACAATCCTCCTCTCAATCCAATTTTATAGAATAGTTGGCATTCCTCGATCTTGGGAAAACGTAATCTTATTTCACCGTACTTGATCTGAGCTAGCTTGCAATCAAGCTAATGGTGTACAATGCATTGTGTAGTTTACAATACGGTGTACTGTACTGAATTTATTTCAAGTTCAGCTGTGCGTTATCGGTTGGACAGAGATGGAGAGGGATTTATCTTAAGTGAGAAGGTTAAGGTGAAAAGAATGATGGGATGGGGATGAGAGATATGTGGGCGGTGATTCCCAATGGGGGTTGACTCTGCCCCCCTCTCGACTTAAAATAGGAAAGGGTTGTTTGGAGTCGCAGCTAAGGGTAGTGTTATGGCGCAAGTGCTATTTTAGTGGGACACCCCCTAACCTTGACCATGAACTATGCGCAGTAGGCTACTGCGCATCGCAGACCCTGTTGCAAACCTCCAATTAGGCGAGAGATTCCCGCCTTCCCTTTCCCGCGCTATGCAAATGGAGGGAAAACACGATGACGGTTGTATTTTTTGCCGCTCAACCACTGGAAATGGGTATTTGGTTTTCTTTTTTCCTCTCTTTCAAACTCTCTTTCTACTGTATTTTACCTCTTCACTTTCCATGATGGGCATGAATAATGAAGAATTTCTAATTCTGTCCTATGCTGCTTTCCACCCTTCCTGAGCTTTCAGTAGATGAGGATTTTCCTGAACAAGTGAAAGTGAATTTCAATTTACTCTCCAACTAAAAAAATTATTAATCATTTGGTTAAGAGTTATGAATTGATCATGGAGATGATCTCATTTGAATTTGGATTCATTTCAATAAAATAAAGAATTCACTCACTATGGCATTCTGCAAAAATATCAAATTAGGTTTACATAGGTTGCAGATGGCAACCCATACCCAGCAAACGCATGGACAAAGGCATTTCTATATTTGTTGATTTCCATATAGTTTCAAATGTGGAAACAAACTACCTTTTTTATTATACAGTCAAGTGATCAAGTGATTATTGTATTAGGTGAAAGAATTTTTTTTTTCTGAGGATGATGCCCACATGAGCTCTAGGCTTGTGCGTGGGTAATGAGTGGGGTGATGATGGGATATGACGACTACTTTTTAGGCAGTCGGGACCGACGGCTTAACGTCTCCTCCGAAAGACGGGAGTGGCCGTATTTGCCAAAAATCCTTCCGTCAACCAGGCTCGAACCCTGGCCCAATGGATTTTATCTGACTGCTGATAACTAATCAGTCTGACGCCTTAGCCGCCTCGGCTACGAACCACTCCATTCACAGAATGAAAACAATGTTGTCTATTCAAGTGTTGATTATTGTTTTAATGTGTATTCTAGCAAATATAATGACAGAGGTATCTTATTAAAAAATTATAAATTGTATGAGATTCATAATATTTTGGAAAAAATTCGATTTTGATGTTTTTAAAAATTTGATTCGTACAGGATGCAATGCAGCCTACAGCCCACACAAAATAGAGCAAAAATTGCTACAGTTTAAGATGGATTCCGAACCACCGGGAGGTCGGTTTCAAAGAGCAAACTTGAAAGAATAATAGCTAAATAAAAAACTTAAATGTTTCAATTTTACAATAACTTATAGAGTGGTCCCGGCTCCCGACCATTGCTTTACTTATTTCAAGACAAATATATTGCATGATTGCATCTCTTCAAAGCATTCTTGAGGTAAATGTAGCTAAATCACTTTTAAAAATTGATGTTTTCCATATCGGGGCTAAATGTAATATTGCCTTTCAAATGTTTAGCCTAATAAAGTAATACATAATAGAGAACTGCTTCAATCAATTCAGATCCTACTGAAAACAAAATATTTTATTCATGAAGATTTTCTGACATTATTTCATATTCTTTACTATCTGATTCTTGTCAAACTCTTCTATAAATTTTTGATTGAAAAATTTACCTTCAATTTACCCTCTCAGTAAATAAAAGCATTTTATTGTTCCCTCTCTTTATCACTCCTTACCACTTTTTCTCCCAACTTCTACTTTTCTATTAAATGGACTTACCTTTGCCTGTACGGTTGTAATAAGCGGAAACGTCACTGTGACGTCATAGAGTTCTGTATTACGTAAAAGCCCCCAAGGCTGTGACAAGAATTGCCGCAAGGTCAGTTGCCCTTCGCAACCTTTAAACCTTCGATTTGATTTTATTCCTAGATTACATCCCATCCTCATCCACCTCGGTTACGCTTAAAACAACCCTTTATAACGCAATTTCATCATTATCTACAATCTGTATTTTGCAGCCACTATATAGATTGAACTGTTATCGAAAAATTCAATACTGTTCTATCATGATACTGTATATCTAGTAAAAACTGTTCAGTGTCTGGTTTACTTTGCGAGTGAAGAGGAGCTCCTCAATTTTGCTCAATATTGCTCAATATTTGGGAATTCTGTTCAAGATTCAAGAGGTAATTGCGTAAACTGCGTAATTGCGTTAATTTGAAAACTATGTTGGTTGTTCTATAAATGAAGAAGTGATGCTTCAAAATTGGCCAAATATAGAAAAAATACAAAATTCGACCATTTTTCACGTTTCTTGAAGATGATCTGGAAGTTTGACCAGGTCGAAAACATCCCAGGACCATAATCACATACAACATTAAAAAAAGAAACCCACTACCCCATTTCATGCAAGGTGAAATTTAATGTACTACCGGTATTTTATTGGGATATTAGTAATAAATCTGTTAAGCCATAAAAGAATTTGATTCAATCGATTTATCATGGTAAAGATCGATTGAAAGAGTGTGGCAGTGAATAATGTGAACTAAAGATTAAGATAGATGATCTGCTATCGCCCATGTAATGCATGAAGCTCGGTTCGGTTAGTTTCGTCAACTGACCTACTATTGGCGTTATGTAGCCTAGTGTTCCGAAACCTTGACACAAAAACTGAGTCAAAGAAGGTCAATGTCAATTTTGCTGAAATAATTTCAGCGCTCTCCATCTCTCTCAGTCGGCTAATATACTTTTGACTCGTCCTCTAATCAATAACAGCACTGATTTCACGCTTCTGTCAAATTTAGTTAAATTAAAAAACAGATTAGCTGCTTTGCTTGGATTTCAATTATTATGTATCCAAATTGAAATTAGATGCATAGATTTGATGTGTGTAAGGTGTGTGAATAACTAACTTTTTTATCATATAGGCTACTTTGCTCCCTTCTTGCAAACAAATTTTACCAGAAATTTATCAAGCAGTATCTCATTTTGTTTTTTATTATTTATCTTGTGAATGAGATTGCATTATTCCAAGTATCTTGATAATATTTCTACTGTATAATGTCTATAATACATAACTCAATTCCCCTATCATGGTTCATTAGCTAACTAACCATAAGAATTCAATAGGTAGAACACATTTAATTATAAATCCCAATTTTTTTATCGTATGGCTTTTATTGGTGGGGAGACCCTTACGGGTAGGTTCCACCTCGCCTCATTGCACAATTTTTTGTGTCTTTTATAAATCCCAATAATGAAACTAGTACTAACTTAGGAATAGTAAAAAAACTGTATATTGTCTATAATACATAACTTTATTTCCCTGTCATAGTTGTTAGCTAACTAACCATGAAAATTCAATAGGTAGAACACATTTAATTCAAAGATCCCAATAATAAAATTAGTAACTGGATATTGCTGTGAGTTATGCTGCAATATATTCCAATTCATTTACATAGAAACATGTAGAATATGCTTTTCCAAATTTAAAATTTTTTTATAGGTCTGGGTTCTGTACACATTTTGATGAAATTGTAAATTTTGAATCCAAATTTGCCGACAATATAAAAGGTGGGAAACTCAATTTTTTTCAACAAGGTACAAGTGCTTAAAACGCAGCTAGCTGCAGAATAAATAGGTACAAGGACAAACTCATAAAGAGGTCACAAGAATAAAGAAGCAACTATTCTATTGATATTATTTAACTGAACGAATGGGTTGGGATCTTGAAAAAACAATAAAACTGATTCTATTGCGTCAGGCTCGGTGCCTGTTGAATTATTAAAGGTGTATTAATAACCGACAAATACGTGCGGTAGTTAGACTATAGAAGCACGTACTCAACAACTTACAGAATTTTTACATAATTTTGCATATTAATTTACCTCCATTTAGTAGATCCAGGTGTAAGTTGTACGTTTCCTTCTACTTTGTAAGCATTTCATAATTAGCCAGAATGTGTAAATACTTGAGAATGATGTTCTGGAGAGATGGTTGAATGCAATAATTAATTATTCTAAATTCAAGCTTTTATAAATTTTAAATTCCTATTTTAACACTTTTGAGAAAGCAATAGAGAATTAATCATTTACTGGCAACTGGCTTTTTAATGGTTGAAAATTCAAGGCTTTTGGGCTACCGTAAACCTTTCTATATCTTCATCTATCTATGTGATTGCTTAAGGGGTGCAATAGTAGAAAGGCCTATTACAGCATTGTGTTAATTTTCAAGAAAAAGTCACAAAAAGATTGATGAATGGGTGAGATCAAACATATACTATACTCTCATTTGTAATTTTGCAAATAAGTTATTGATACTTGTCATACACATATTTTTCAAAAGAAAAAGTACTTAATAATATGAATTGTAATAGGAGTTATTACAAAAAACTTAGGTACTCATACGTGCTATAGGTTAATTTATGCAGATTTCATAATCTGCCACATATAGGACAGAATATTGCCATCCTAAATGTGATTTCTCAAAGTTATGCAATACAATCTTGCACGGATGAAAGTAGGGGAGGGGGGATGATAGGGGGAGTGGAGCTGTGTTTGGATTTACCAGCTCTGGTTGGTGGGAAAGGGTTATAGTAGGGGTGGAAATGTGGAACAGGTGGAAGGGGGAAACAGCTAACGTGACCTTCACCCTGGGGTATCGATTTTCAACCCCTCAAACCACTACCCCTATATCTCACCCCCTCTCCTATGAGTAGCTTGCGAACGGACCCAACCTAACCCAAACCAAACCTAACCTATAGTAGAGCAGACTGCCATTAAATTGCGAGCAAGCGCATCACTCCGGGGTTAGTGGAACTCCAATGTTGTACTGACCTACCTCAAAACTTCCGGCTTCAACTAGAATTCTCATCGCCAGACATTATTGAACTAAAACTAGCTCTGTTTAATGCTATATCTCACAAAAATTAATATTTCCCATCTTATGAAAGAATAGGCTACCGTACTCAAGTACTACTCAATACATGACAGTAGCAAATGAGGTAGCACTCATGTATTTTATGTATCAGAATAATATTACTTGAAACAAAATAGACATAACAATAATCTTAATTGAAAAATAATATTTGTCTCAGATGCTGATTACTACAGAGAGTGTAAAGTAAAGTATGTAGATATTATACACTCTCTGTACTGATTACAAATGAGTATCCTGAGATTTGAAAAAAATAAATAGAAAATTTAAGTACAAGGCTATTTATTAGGGAACAATATAATAAGAACTACAAAACCTCAAACTACATATTTTTAAACCAAGTAATAATCGTTACTACATCATTAATATAACAGCCTGCATTGTAGGGTATTTCAATTCATTTCCTTCAATTTTTAGGGTATTTTTGGGTCTATTTCAATCTTGTTATTTATAATATAAATATCATCAATATAAAGCCTATATTCATTCAAAATTGTTCATGAATATAAAATTTAAAAAAATATATTTTTTTAAATGCTATAGTGTCTGTTTTCCAAGTGAAACAAACTTACACCATGTTCCCTTTCAAGGGATAACAATTGGTTTTGTTGGCGAAGTGGAACAACCCTACTCGGGTCTCCCCATCCACTATTGAAAGCGATACGCTAAATAAAATAAATAATGAATGTGAGACACTGATAAATAGTAAATAAATGAATGAAATAAGGAAAACAGCTAAGACCCACTACATACATTTTCAATTAAAGGATTGCGCTGGTATTTAGCTAAATAATAATATTAATCGAATAATCTTAATCAATGAAATATAGTAACAAATTCAATTTAAATATCAAAATAATTAGTGTGATTTCTTATGCATTTTCAACTAGTAAGTGTGACAAGTACAATCAGTAAATACCCTACAATAAGTGAAGACAATAAATCACCTAAGCAATACTGTAATGTTCCTCAAAGACCAGGACCAGGAGTCAGACTATCTAGATTTTATTTATTTATCCCTGACGTAATTCTTTGAAGTAACTTTCCGTTATGTGCACTCACAGCAGCTAACCAGATAAGAACAAAGTTGATAGATATTGAGAGAGAGCCTTCCACTTTAAATTGAAACGACCTTGTTACTTGTTTTTAATATAGTCTGACCTCGAATACTCAAAACGCGGAAATGCATTGTTGCACTTTAATGCATTCTTCAACACCAGTTCTGCAATATCACTTAATCAATACGATGACGGGCTATTTAATATCGGGGGCAGAGTGGCTCTCCACTTCTTGTCAGCTAACTATAATCTGTTACATTACTGTAATACAATTGTCTACTAACGCATAAGCGCCAATGGAAAACCAATTCATTAAAATTTATTAATTATCAGAATAAATAATAAATCTATTCATTCAAACTGATATGAAGTAATTTCCCAGCAAGACAAATTAAATGAGACATTGTGATATATTAATTTTATTTCATGATCATAATTAACACTCAATAGCCTGTATAATTCACTACAAATGGATTCTGTGAATATGGTTTGACTAGAACAATTTAATCATTGCATTTTAAAAATAAATTAGATTTATATTGTCCTTTAGATTATTATAATGTAACTCACAAGTAGTTTATAATAGGCTACATCAGTATAAAATCGAGTCTTTTCTGTGGAACATTTCGTTTAACATTTCATTATTCGTTTAACATTTGAAATATTATATCAGTTTAGATTGTTATCACAAAAATTCATAATATTCATGTCATAGCCTACATTTAATTATTTATTCATTTTTTACATTTTCTTCATCATTTTATCCATATTATAGGCACGTTTCTTACAATATCAATAGCTTTTTTGAAATCATAAACTTTACTGACTAAACAAACCTTCACATTCAGCTGAAATCTATTTGGTTCTTTATTTCTGACATAAGAGTTTTGCTTGATGATCTGATATAAAATTGAGAATAGATGAAGAATTCCTGTAGAATATTATGTCACTATTGCTCGTTCACTTTTTCATCACAGCTTTTTAACACGTTCAAAGTGTATAAGATTTCTTCCACTACCCAATAAAATGGCAGCTTTATAATAGTGTGTGAATTCTTAAAAACACATTCATCATTGTAGATAGCTGTAATAAGGTAGTCCATAGATTACCATTCCAGTTGTTTTCAGGTATATTCTTAATCAATATTAGAGAACATTTATTTTGAGAAAATTTCTTCCTCTATTTTTCTCTGGAGGTGCTGCAGGCCCACATTACCATTCACCAGCCACCCCTTGTAGTTTATATGAAGCAACTTAAAATTCTCAACTGAAATATAATAATGGATAATAAAAATAATTAATTTTTTAATAAAAAACGATTGAAAACATTGACAACATACAGCAATACATCATGATGTTTATTGAGAGAGTAGAAATCTCTGAGAAAATCAATGAATGGGATTGTCATCAAAAGTCGGAATATCTAAAAAGTTCTAGTGATAATAATAGAAATATTATACTATAGTAAACTTACAGATTCTAGTGACTACTAGCACTTATACAAAAGTACAAGCAATTATTATCAATTTATCTATCTTGGCTAATTCTCTTATGTTGGGTTGCACCAAGCAAGATCAATTTTGATCCAGGATCAGTGCAATGCTAATTAAATGAGATCAGCTGATTCAAAACGTTGATCCCGGTTGGTGCAACCCAACATTAGGAATTTTATAATAATTGCCCATTGATTCTAATGGATTTCCCATTGATTAAATTTGGATTCCAATGCTTCAACGTCAAACAAAATAGATGAGTTGTCAAAATTATGTAGTCAAAATAGATTATGTGCAACAAAGTAGCACAATTCGTCATCCAACAAAGCTACTGGTATGCTTGGAGAGAGAATATACTAAACTGTATATTTCTACAAAAAATATATGTCTCCTTGGAATAAGATATGCATGAATAGCAGTGAGTGAGAGCTCTACATAAGATAAGATACGAGCTCTTTACTCCAGTTTTGAGCTATATATGAAGAGCAGTGGAATATTCCACCAACAAGCAACACTCATGCAAAAATATTTACACAGACTTAGCCAAACATAGCTATTAACAGTGGCTGAAGCATTAGCAATATGCATTTCGAAGGTCGTTTCCAATTGTTTTGCGATCTCTGACGTTGTTTATCTGTTCCCGATTGGAAGTAATAAACTCGATGTGTTGTGGCCATGAATTGTTAGAGATTCAGAGCACTAAAGCATATGTTCAACACTGAGAAAAGACATATTCGTTATGCACTACTGCTTCCAGTATTACACTCATAAAACAACTCCTCATGCCCCATACTTATTTTTAGTAGAAGGAAAAAATAAGGTTATCAGAGCCAAGCAGAATATGGACCCTCCAACTAGTAGATGGAAATAAAATGTTTTGTCTACCTATCTAATGTCTATCTTTGTGCATGAATATCTAATCAAAACACTAATATATACTGTATTTGTATTCAATATCAATAATTTATTATATACGAAAGTGGTAAGTTGTTCCACACATCCACACTTGTTTAATAATAAAAAAATACTATGTTAAGTCTCTTAAAAGGAGGTAAACTCTAATTAAACAACACAAATAGGTCAAATTTAACAAAACAATTTATTGGTGGACTAAGTACACTCCTCTCTCTGCAACATGCACATTATTTCTATTCTGAAGTTTTGCGCTGGAAAAAAAATTATGAGAATGAGCACAGATTCAGCAACAACCAGCAACCCTCAAATAAATTCTTTTCTAGTTTTTTTCATTTCACTCTTTCTCACCCCTTCCTTCTCCTTTTCTCAATCTCTGCCTCGTGCTACTTAGTTTGCCTCAGAATATTGTTGCTCTGTACAGCACGTGCCTGAAACAGAAAGAAAGCTGATGCAATACATTAAGAGAAGAAGAAAATAACGATGCAAAATTAAGTAGTGTGAGAAGCGAGAAGCTTTAAAAATTTCACGAGCAGTCAAACAACAACACAGCTCTTTTGAGATTTCTTCTTACATCATCGTGCCAATTGAATTTCTTTCCAAATATTGAACAAAGGATTTGCTCCAGAAAGTACCAAATTAGTCAAAACCGGTAGCGATAGGCCTACTTGAAGTTTTGTTCAGGTGGGCTCTCGGACAGTTTGAAATTTGACTCAGAAGCAAATACCTTGATTTTGTATGTTAAAGAATTGAAGGCGATGGAAAAAATATGGATGAAGGTATAAGAATAAGGCGAGGCGTACACCGGTTAGTCAAGACAAGACAAGACGAGATTAGTCACGTTTAGTCACAGTAATTCACATAGTTGCTTATGAAGCAGCACACACCGATGCATGCAATGACTAATCGGTGTGTGTTGCTTCATAAGCAACTATGTGAAGTACTGTGACTAAACGTGACTAATCTCGTCTTGTCTTGTCTTGACTAACCGGTGTACGCCTAGCCTTAACCTGCTCATGTTTGTAAAAAGGTTTGAAGAAACCAAGTAGTGTAGATTTGTAACTTTGTAAGAGCACTACAAGACCATTGATGAAATCCTCTACAGTACATTAGTTACTACAAGTAACGTTACACTCATTCATGAATGGTCCTTGATTCAGAAACTTGGTGTGCGTGTAGCCTGAGCATGTATCCGCATTGATAGTAAGGAGAACGTAAAGACGAATACAGTCATGATCAAGGTCGCTCACTTTGAATAGGAGAGAAAGAGTAAGATCAAGAGAAAAAGGAGGAGGAGGGAGGAGGAGGAGGAGGAGGAGGAGGAGGAGGAGGAGGGAGAAGGAGGAGGACGAGGAGGAGGAGGGCGGTGATGAGGAGGAGGAGGAGGGGGAGGAGGAGGAGGGGGAGGAGGAGGATGAGGAGGAGGATGAGGAGGAGGGGAGGAGGAGGAGGAGGAGGAGGAGGAGGAGGAGGAGGAGGAGGAGAAGGAGGAGGAGAGGAGGAGGAGGAGGAGGAGGAGGAGGAGGAGGAGGAGGAGGAGGAAGAGGAGGAGGGAGGAGGAGGAGGAGGATGGGGATGAGGAGGAAGAGGATGAGGAGGAGGAGGAGGAGGAGGAGGAGGAGGAGGAGGAGGAGGAGGAGGAGGATGAGGAGGAGGAGGAGGAGGAGTAGGAGGAGGAGGGAGGAGGAGGAGGAGGAGAGGAGGAGGAGGAGTGGGTGGAGGGAAAGGAGAAGGAAGAGTAGGAGGAGTAGGAGGAAAAGGAGGGGGAGGAGGAGAAGTGTAAGACGAGGAGGAGTGAGGATTTCAACAGGTTTTTAAACAAGCAGTTGATTACACTAACTTGTACTGCGAAAGGTGCTAAATATGCTTGTACATGTAAAGTATCTGTGAACAGAAAAAATGTGCAAGTGAGTAAGCCTGCACTGATTTGAAATACCAACTACAATATAAACATGAGTTGGCACAAGTCTCATGCCATGCCACCTACAATAGAATGTCAAGACACCGTTAACACAGGTTAACTTCTCTTTGATTTTCTTTTTTTGATTTTATCTTTCTCTCTTTGAATTAATCTCTCTCTCTTTCTTTTACACCTTCTCTGTCCCTCCGGCGCCTGGCAAATTAACGTAACGCGATTTGAAGAGCATGCCAACTCCTAAAATAGCCATTACTACCCTTGAAACCGCCAACTCAAAGGTAAATAAAGCGAATAACTAGCCTCGTGTTGCAATGTGAAACAGCTTTAGAATTCAGTCAAAAGGCTGTTGCATTTCCTTGGAACCCTTCCGGAGTTGAAACACTGGTCTTTTGAGAACTGAAATTTTCTAATGAAAAAAAAAACGAAATTATATGTTGCAGATCAATTTTTTCTACTGGTTAACCATTTCCATGAGACAATGTGTAGTATTATATGATGTATATAGTATGTATTGTATATAAGTATAGTGTATAGAGTGTGTATATGTACTATCTATCTAGCGTATGGCTTTGATTGGTGGGGAGACCCGAAGGTAGTTCCACCTCGCCGTTTATAACCTAATTCCATTAGGTTGAAGTTCTATTTCACTTTGCAGAATGTTCACTAATTTTGAAAAAGGTTCTTTTTAATTTATGAAATTTTAAAAGTTTATAAAACAGTAACACATCACAAAAACACTATATGTACTATGTATGTATATTATTAAACTAAAATAAAGGATTTTTATTTCATAATGGTAAGAATCTAGACCTCATTAATGCTTTTTCTCTGTGTTGGAATTGTTTCTCATAAATGTTGTCTCATCAGCACAGATTATCTTATCATCTTACTAAAAAACTTATCTTAATTTGTAGCTCGAGTTCATCCACACGACCATACCATATTACACACCAATAAAAGTGAGATCCACGAACTCACGATTCACCAATAACTTTTATCAAAGTTTAACTAACTTCACACTATAAGACATCATGTCATAATATTTACTGTTTTACGAAGGTCAGAATTATAGGAAATGAACTTTAGATCTCAGTTTCTTGAAGGTAAATTGTTTAAACTGTCCATAATAATACAATTGCACCGTCAATGAAAATGCTGATTCACATTCAAAGATCTGCGTTATTAACTGCCTAGACATTGCCTTTCACCTGCTCCTGGGCAATTATAATATGCATTGTGGGAAGCTGATAAGGTTTCTGTAATATGTAACTGTATTCCAGAAAAGTACTGAGAATAGAGTCTGCAGTTGAAACGACCTTCAACTTTAGGTCTTCTTGGATTAAAAGGCATTCTAACGACCTTCAGACAGCTGAGTGACCTTGCTGTGTTGTAAGGTGCTCACGTGTGTGTGTGGGTGAGGCGTCACTTCCTTCATTATAAACATTCACTTGTTTTACCATATACACAAATCATATAGGATTTGATACTACACAGAAGCAACTTGACGCTATTAATCTATTATAATGGAGCTTTTACGCTGCGACTTTGAACACCAAATGGAAACATTCTGTAAATTAATATGCACCTTCTCCTGTCAAATCATGGGAAAAGTATTATAAACACTAAATTCACTTAGAAAGTAAGATACTCACAGAGAAGAACACAAAGAAGTAAACAGACTACCAAGAAGAACTAAACACTATAAAATTCATTGCACAGTGAGTATCTTACTTTCTAAGTGAATTTAGTGTTTATAATTTGATCAAGTGAGAAAAGAATGGATCCACAACAACCATGGGAAAAGTTTTTAATATATTCATTTTTATTTTATTTTAATATATTATAATTATTTTTCAAAGTTTCAACTATTAAAACAATCATTACTAACCATTTGGCTGTTGAATATGTGATGTTTAAGACTTTGCCAACTTTTCCCAAACTTTTTAGGGGTAAAAATGAAACATACTTGTTCCTCTACAAAATCTTCTTCAATATCAGTTCGTATTTCCTCAACCACGTAGCCTACAAAGTCTAATTTTAGATTCTCACATTAATTAAATACTTCAAGTCTCTATTTTTAGTTTTATTTCAGTGTTAGAGGTTACAAACAGAGGTGTAGCTGAGAATAACGAGGACCACATATGCTAATAATAAGGAAACTATTAGAGAAGGCTAGCTAGAGGCTAGAGTCCCGGATGAAACTGTAAGTGAAGGTTGAGATGAGACATAGAATGCCTTTTCGTTCAATGTCAATTAAGACGCCGCTCATGCTAAATAAAGGATGATATTATTCAAAGGTCATGGCTGCATCAAAACGAGTATTGCTGTGCAGTTAATCCTTACACATTCTGTATAAATAACGGATGGAATGTTATTGAGGATAATATCATTCCTATACTACTGTCTATTGTTATCAAATACGACGATAGGTAATAATCCTTCTATTTGAAAAAAATACAAATAAAATATAATTTAAAAAATATTAATAAAATAAAATATTGGAACTTTGTGTTAAATTGAATGAAAATTGTATAAAAATCATAAATGTTAATATTTTATGAAAAATACAGAGTGTTTCAAAAAAGACTTTACGTTTACAACTTTGAAAATATAATTATATAATTGAAAAAAAAATATATATAGAACTGGATTTGGTGTTGGAAAGCACATCAAATAGCATATTATGGAAGCGCTCTTAGTGCTCTGTGATTGGTACGACGTCATCGACGCAAATGCAGAAAAATTGACGCCCGCGCCTATAATATGGTTCTTATGATTTCATATGTATTATTGAGCACCCTGTTACTCAATCTACCAATCATATCTACCCTGTTACGCCTCTTCTATGCTTCTTGCCATACTCCTTGCTATGCTTCTTGCCACTGAGCTAAATATCCTAAATACTAAATATCCATTATGTACTAAAAATTATATTATAATATTAAAATATAAATATAAGAGCTGAATATATTTGAGCTCAGTGATGTCATGCTATGCCATGCTCTACATAGACCTGGGACTGTATGATTGATTATAGTATACAGTCTCTACACGACGCTCTAACAGATTCATTTCTATAATATTTTAATAATATTCTTATATGGAATAATGAACACCACACAAATCCAATAATGACTCAAATGATAGATATAGCCTAATCCTAATACAATTCGTCCCTCTTCATAATTTCAATCATAGATCTCCAAAACCCATAATATCTAGGGCATTTTTCACTCGTCTGGGGGGCACGTGCCCCCCGTCCCCTTCCCTGGATCCGCCACTACCAATAAACAAAATGAACATTCTCTGTGCCCACACTTGGTCGATTTTTGTGTGCTGCATAGCATGCTACCAATGCTACAGCATGCTGTACAGTGTACAGCACACAAACATCGATCAAGTGTGGATTGATTGTTTTTTGAAGTGTTTGTAAATTTCTTGAAAATTAAAAGTATAACATATTTGAATATAAATAAACATTAAAATAAACAAAATAAACATTTATCAACCACTCGGAAGTGTGCTGTAATTAGCATAAATAAAGAAAAGAAAAAATTAAAATAAACATTTTATTTTTAAATAAACATTTATTAACCACTCGGAAGTGTGCTGTAATTAGCGGTTAGCTATGAGCAGCAGGAAGTTGGCTAGCGGTAGTACGAGAGGAGCGTAGTGGGCCAAGCTCATCACGAGGTCGCCAGACGGCCTTAAACTCTTAAAATTCGCCTTCCGCTCCGTGTGATTCTATTCTGTTTCGCTAATCGCCACCACACCAGCCGAATGTTCGCCAAATATTCGCTTTCAGTGTCAGACCAATTGAGCGTCTGCGATGTCCCGTTAAATAAAGCACAATTTGGAGCACTCTGCTGAAAGACACAAACAGAAAAAAGCCTTGGCCCGCTAGTTTTGTCAAAGGCCCCACTCTAATTATTTTTCTATTTTGAATATCGGCCCTCGCAAAGTTGCTACCATCTCTGGCCCTCACAGCAAGGTGTTTTTGGTCCCTATAAAGGACAGCGGTGAATTGATTTGCAAACCTGATAAAGCATTATTTTGTAATAATAATTTATTTCAATTCAAATTCAATTTTATTTGTCCTTTTTACAATACATACAGATGAAATCGAAATGAATACAGATATTTAACGAAATTCCTAATTAATAATGCTATAAAATGCACTGAAGACTTCCGCTACTGCGAATATTGACAACAGAATAATAACTACAGTAAAACCTGTCTAAGACGGAACGCGACCGGACTGAAAAAACTTTTCCGTTTTAGCAGGTTTCCGGCTTACAAAGGTACTTTTACCTTTATACAAAATTCCTTGGGACCAGAAAAACCATTCCGTCTCAACAGGTTTCCGTCTTACACAGGGTCCACCTTAGACAGGTTTCACTGTATTAAGTAAATTCGATGAAATTCTAACTTCATTATTTTCTTTCTGAGGGTGATGCCCTGATGTCTGCATGAGCCTTGTGCGTGGGTAATTGAAGAGTGATGATGAGAGATAAAAAATTACTACTTTCTACTGACGACTACTTTATAGGCAGCCGGGACCGATTGCTTAACGTCTCCTCCGAAAGACGGGAGTTGCCGTCTGTTGTCAGAATCGTTTGCAGGAATTGAACCAAATATTGAGAACGAGGAATTGAGCCAAAATATTTCACGACACTGGGAACCTCTGTTTTATCAGACCGGTGATAAGCCACCTCGGCTCACTGGAAAGCTGTATCTCAACTGAAAAAATCACTATTTAGTGCCAAAAAATTATTTGTTTGTAAATACATTGACGCATTGTTGTGTTAAACAAATATAAAAAATATTTTTGTTTGTAAATAAATTGACGCATTGCTGTTTTGGTTTTTTGTTGGTTGAGGGGAATTATTAAGCAATTCAATAATTCTATTACATGATGTGCGACCGATTACATACATAATTAAATATCGAGACACTTCTACGAAGTTAGACTAAATAGAATCAATATGATCAATTTATCGTTGGCGAACAAGCTATCATGCTTGGCAAACGATGCAAATTATAATACAAATACTGAAATATGGGACCTGGAAGGCGCAAAAAATGTTTTGGCTTACCAATCTGAGAAAGTTGTTTGGAAAATCAACAAAAATTCTTTCCAAGTGTAGTTGGTGAAATCTTTATTGCCATGATAATGGCTGATGCCCAGAGTATCAGTATCAGTATCAGTAGTAAACAATAATTGATGTAAAAGGAGGTATCTTTCGTCTTGATTGAAGGATCAAGAATTGAGGGAAGGTGAGAAGGAGCCTTTTTTTCACGGAAACTCTTACTGAATGGAAACTGATCTGAATATTGAATTATCCTTTCAGAAAGCCAAAAATGAGACATCGTGGAACAATTAGAAATTTACAAACATTCCATTAATCATCCCAATGATACACAATGATCAACTCAATTTAAAATCAATCACTTATAAGTCCAATGTGTGTTAGCATAGTCTAATCATGTTTCGTATGCTAACCATATATGAATGGATTATCTATCGTGTTAGCCTTTTTCCTACTCTACAGGATTTCTAAAATTTTATGAAGCATACCAAATACTTAAAAAGTACTAGCTCAAGGCTGTACTTGTATTTATACTTATTATACAGTCGTATATTTTTGTTGATTTAGGTTCCAGGGAGGGGCAAATTATGCAACCCGCTCAACCTCCAAAAATAATACTGTAGTACAAATTTTATTGTCAGTCTGCCGCGCGGATGCAAAACTGCCATAACCACCATGTATTTTGAGTGATTAATTTTAAAATATATAAGAATTTATCATCCGACTCTAAAACACTGCGACATGTTTTTGAAACGCTTTACGATGACAATACGGACGATAAAAACGCTCATTTACTCCAATGTATTAAAAATCTTCCGATACTTTATCGTATGCATGCCTAAAAGGAGCCTAAACAGAACGCCATCAGGTAATATTATATTATTATATATGTATTATATACTATTCTGAAGACCATTGTACGATTTACACAAACATTATTGGATGGAATAGGATAGAATCACTAATACTTTTACAATGGCATTGTAAATGTATAATGGCAATGTTATCATATTCATTATTACATTTATATTTTTCAAATATAAACAAGGAGTTTACTCAAAATTTTATGATAAATTGTGAAGAATTTTATAATAGATATTATTAAATAATTTGAAATAGAATTTAATAATTTGGTTAGGATGAATATGATGCTACGAAAAACTATTTTCTAGAGCTAGAGTATTTCGGGATGAAATAATTACTGTCTAAAAAAAAATCAAGGACACTTGAAACAATAAATCAAGAAATATTTTCTCAAAAACAATAATATTTCATTAATACTTTTTATGTTGTGGTGATGCCCACAGAAGCTCTTAGCTTGTGCGTGGGTAATGGGAAGGATGATGAGAGATGAGTGGACCTGCAGCTCTAGGTGCGTTCCGAACCACCGGGAAGCGATTTTGATTCTCATGAATGAATGACATTCAGCGAAAAAAGGCATTAACCAAAAGTTTAAGGGAAGCTTCAAGAATCGTTCTATAGTTTATCTACTGAGAATTTAGGCGCCGAGTTTTCTATCAGATTGATATCTGTATAACAAACATCAAGGGGGTTTACAGTTTGATTACACTCACAATGTTGCTACAAGAAAAACAAATATTTTCAAAACACCGCTGTGAAGAATGACGACCGTTTGCAAACTTTTTTCAACTGCGGTAAAACGCAATAAATTCTAGTCAGTGCAAAAATATGTTTCGCGTCAGATATTTCATCTTTTAAAATGTTGTTCGGTAGCGAGCCAACATTTTTTTTCATTTCGAATCCACAGAGTTTTTTCATTTTGGACTCAACTTTGGTGTGTAGCGCGCACACATACGCACGTCAACGAAAATGTATCGCGCGCACGACAAATGGAACTACTACTACAACAACGTGGAAGTGGGAGCGAGTATGCGCGTGCGTGAACAAAATCCAATAGAGCTAAACTTGACCTTGCTTCCACTTGTTGAAGCGCCAAGGCCGTTTCTGTGCTCTTCCACTCAAATCAAGTAACCGCTCAAATCTATCAAATTGCTGCAATGCATTCTCTGTTCACATGCATAACAAACAACTAGCTAACCATAGATGCATTGATAAATAGGTAAAGATAGATAAAGCTAACCTTCCACTCCCACTCAACTCAACTAGCAAATTCGGAACTCTCAAACTCACTGTATCACATTGCCACAAATTGCATCATTCTCTCACTAGATTACTGAAAATTCTCTCACTCTGATTCATTCTATCATGCTTACACACAGCACAATATACATATCTATCTCCAATGATAGATTTGCCTCTTTTTAGTTTCTTCGCTTCCTTTCAAATTCTCCTCTTCTCCTGTCCATGAAATGCCATCCTTGTATTTGATTGGTTTGTATTGATCCTCGCACTTTATGTATATCAAATATATTTATGTTTGCTGTCTGTAATAGGTGTATATTACACTGTACAAGAGCAGGAAAATCAAATATTGGTAATTTCAAATCTATTACTGTGAAGCAGTAAGTGGGGGTTGTTGTTGATTCAAAGTGAACGAGAGAGAAACAGTACCTAATTAGAAGGATCATTATTTATTTGTAAGCTGGAGTTTGAAGGAAGAAAATGATATGAACTCGTTTGTGAGAGGGAAGTTTTCCCGCTAATAAAGGTACCATTCCAGCTCATTACATTTTCCAGGTCATGATTATTAATTTAAAACTTTAATTCATCAGCTACAATCAAACAGAAAATACCGTACCGTAAAATATCAGTAGGAATTTGGAACCCCTTCAAGAAACTAACATATCGGCTTATTTTAATCGTAAATTATTTCAAAAAATAAATAAAAAGTAATCAATATTCTTTTTAGATAGTATCTTGATCCATGACAAACTGCGAAGTTAACGATATCGATTTAATAACTCTGATTCATCTACTCAACTGGAAATTTTCCAATTTGAATTATACTGAATATTAAATGCAGTAGAAAGTATAGCAAGATATAAATCAGAGCAGAATAAATAAATTTATGGACACACCTTACAAGCCCAAAAACCGTAAAAAAGTGTTGTTTTCAGTGACAATAATTCATGTTCAAACCAAGTGCCTTAAAAAAATAAACCAACTATACACATTAAAATTCAAGGTGATTCAAAAAATATCTTCAATCTAATAATAACACTAGCTGTAGACCGACAGACATGTGGATGAAATTGTTGAACATTCAAAAAACTACATGAGTCACAATGCCAATTTATAAATTGCATAGCACACTCGGTATGTGTCAGAATACCTCCCACTTGCAGGGGAATAAATGATGAGTGGAAGCGCTCATTTCATTCTCTCCATTTTATGGATGAAAAAGTGAAGAGAGTTGGAGGGGGGGGTGAAGGGTTGAGACGTGTGCGGGCGAATCCCATCCCAAGTTACTTGTGGTTATGGGGAGAAGGGGGCTAAATGAGGATCCCCCACTTCAGGGGACGGGGGGGGGGGGGGGTGTTGGCTACGACCGGCTCGTGTTTAAAACGAGGCCCCGAACAGCCCTAAATAACCTTGGGTCAAGTTCAGGGTCGCATTCACTTGATATAATAAACATCGCCTTATCCTTCTTGCTCTCGTCTGCCGCGAAAAGCGATATTTTTGAATTGCTGCTCTGCTCTTCATTATCACCATCGACACAAGCCACCGCTCAACGCCCACTACTATTATGAGTATGATTGGCTTCAAGGTTTTTCGACAGTAACAAAGAAAAGTAACGATTGCCTTTGTGAATAATATTATTTATTATAAAGAGACCCGAAGGGGGCCCCCTCAACGAGTAAGGAAAAATAATAAACATTTTAAATATTAAATAATCGAAATATAGATTTATTTATGTAAATCAAGAACCATAGTGTAGCAAAAGTAAAATTATTAAATAAGTTCTAAATATTATATCTATTTACATAGCTACTATATGAATAGATCTCTCTCCATATACAAATAGGCATTGAAATTCAAATTCTTAGTTGTTGGCTCCTTTCCTATTATTATTGTTTCCGGTGAAATGAGTCACTCAACCTCTCAACGGCCGAAAGTAGATAAGAAATTTTTTAGTAATGCCAAACATTTAGCTAAATGTTTATAACATGTGTAATCACAAATGTTAAAGGATGATAAGGTGATTTACATGTGGAAGGAATATTACCTCTTCTCTATATTTCTATAATTTACCTCTCAGTTTCCCGTGAAGGGCTGAACAAGAATATGTCGTGGGATTCACGAAGTTCACTCCCGTTCAGGTGATAGAACCATCTGAAATTTGAGATTTTTCTTCTCTAGAAACTTAGACCTCACTACGGACGGTTAATAAGAGTTAAATCTAAAGTATTTTACTTAGCATTTTAAAAATAATAAATAGTTTAATAATTATCTCAT
Source organism: Laodelphax striatellus (assembly GCA_017141395.1). Lineage (NCBI taxonomy): Eukaryota > Metazoa > Arthropoda > Insecta > Hemiptera > Delphacidae > Laodelphax > Laodelphax striatellus. The sequence goes on from CM029539.1 coordinate 10,029,924, forward strand.
AAAGATTATACGTTTTTCAATGAAAATATATCATTTAAGCATCGCAATAGATTCCATTATCAATATTATTGTTGCTCCCAAATAATTATGAAATATATATGCGAGAGATAAATTATATTCTATAAAGAGAGAAAGCAATCAGTTATTATTTACTACACAAATATTGAAAAATATAAATAGACAACGCTCTGCTTTCAAACCAGCGAGATAAACAGCGGGAGCGGTAGTAGTGCTCTCTCTTGGCAAGTATAGGAACTACTACGACTACTAGCTCAACGCAGGCTAGTCACTTGTGTAGAGGCAATTTCAAACGTCCGGCTCAATTTTTTAGTAATTTCGACTTTTCTAGCTTTTCAATCTCGTTTCAACTTCAGAAAAAGATGACTTCACATGGAAATCAAGCTGAGGAATCGAATAAGACTGGTTTCAAGTATCTACTTGCAGTAGTTTATCGATAAAATCAATTTTAATACTAAAAACTGATGTAATTTTAGGTATTTTGGGGATAACTTGAAAAATCCTACACTTACATTCTTGAAACATTTTTTATTCGATTCTTCAGAGAATTTCACGTGATATCAATTTATTTTCCAATGTTAAATACCTCAAATAACTCTACAAAAAAATAAATAATAATTCATTTTTTGCATTTTTGACAGCCTGTAACTCAATAACGAAGGGTTTCCGGGTATGTGTTTATCAGATGTTCCTATCCTAGAATTCGATGATTGATAATTTCCCCAAAGGATATTGTGATTCATGAAGGTTGAAATTTTTTTTAGCTTTCATCAATTTTTTCAATGACCTCGATATAAAAGGACTCAAAACTAGCTTCATTCGATTCCGTGACATATTCTACATATGATAGGTATTTTTTGGAACCTTACATTGTCCTACAGAGTCCAGGGTAATTAAAAATTTATTTCTCAATGACCATGCACTACTTTAGATTTTCGATTATTAAAAAGCATGTGAAACATCTATAGATCTGAAAATGTGATGAAATATGGAAAATGAATTGGAGAATCGAATGAAGATGGTTCGAAACATGTAAGTATGCCAGTTTTCGCACACTAGATGAAAATTCGCGGAAAATCATGCTTTTTTATATGCGTTTTTCGGTTTTTTGATGATATCTCAAAAACTATTGGAGCTATCCTCTTGAATTTCAGCTCAAACGATTCCTCACCTTAATCTACATGAAATGACACCATTTTTAAGTCTTCTTATCATTTAGCAACTTCAGAAAAAAATAAAAAAGATGTGGTTTTTTGCATCTTTGACGATTTTTTACTCAATAACGGTGCATTTGCGGACCATGGTTCATCAGATGTTCCTATCCTAACTTTTTCTGAAGAATCATTTGCGTTATTTGTATTTCGTTATCTCGTACTTGCAAATTTTTCTGGTACAGTTTGCTCGGTTTTGTCATTCTATCGCGAGGAAGAAGCATCGACTATCGATCATTCTGATAGTCGACAGACATCGATTGAGAAATTATCGATATATTACGAATTCGAAGACTTCGTAGTTTATGATTTTGCTGCTAGATGGCAGAGGCTGTCCTTCTTATAAGCGAATGGTTTCCCGCTGCTGGGAACTGTTCCAATTTATGTTTGACTTCTCATTCTTGTATTTCAAAGTAATTAAAATTAAAAAATATTGTTTCTTAAACAATATTGTAGAATATAAGTTTTAAAAATTACTTTGAAACTTATCAGAGTCATTTCCTCACGGTTAATAAATTTCCATAATTATTGACCGAGCAAAGTTATGTCTACGTTTCAACCCCAATGAATTTTCTCTTGTTTGTCTCAATTCATTCCATCCAATGAAGTAACTTGAACGGAGCAGCTGATTTGGTAAGGTTTGGCATGGTACTGACACTCAAAGGAATGCCACCATGCCTTCCGTCGAGAGGATAATAAAAAACAACAATGTCTCTTGTACGCTTTATTAGCAATCGATGAATTGATTTAAAAAACAAACATTAAAGTACACAAATAAATTGTTAATATACAAAATTCCAAGTGAAAGTATTTTACATCTATTATTTCATATAATAATTACAATAGAGCGCTGTAACATCATAGTAACAGGATTCGGTACTGTGATTAATATACTTGGAGACTTGCTCATCCAGAATTGAGAATGGTACAATATCTTCGATAATAGCTATCAGGAGAGATGATCAATGTCTATTGAAATTAAATTTGGACAACATGAGATGATAATTCAATTTGGTTAATTCAAGAACAATGCAAAATCTATAATATTGATGTCTCAATAGCTAAGCTATTGATAATATCCATACATGATTGAAAGATGGGTGAAGATATTTCAAGAAGCTTAATATTTGAGATAGCACATGGCATTCTTAATGCTGAAGCAACTACTATCTTTTGTTGCTGAGACAGGAAACATTTCAATAGTTGATTGTGAAATATTTTGTATTGCGTACGCTCGATTACCGTTTTCAGTTTTATACATTTATTAACTAGAATGGGAATGCAGCTGGACTAAAAACAATTATATTATTTTACTGTTAGAAGTTTTTACTTTGGTGTCCAGCTCTCTACACCTGACTCTTCTGTATGTTATTTTGTGTGTCATTCAATTATTCAATATTTGTTTATGCGTGGACTTTTGTAAAGGTCTTTTGACAAAATATAACATCACTCACATTTTAAAAACATTAATTCACGGAAATATCTCAATAATTATTATATGATTGTATTTTGCTGATATTGCTGCAAGAATCTGCGCGTAAGGTTGGCTGAACAAGTCTAACCATACCTAGTAAAAGTAAAATACTACTCGGAAAATCACAAATTCAATAATAGCAAATAAAACACACAACCATGAATTTCAATATTTTTTAATTCCAATCCTAATATTCTCATGGATAGGAGTATAGAAATATTCGATAAAGTTTAGAAAAATAAGTATCTTAAATGAGAGTGTAATATATATACTATAATGAGTTAAAATGAGTATGAAAAATAAACAATATTGAAACAACATCAATATAAAATTGGAAATCTGAGGTTTTTAATTACAGAAATCAATGGAAAGACACATATCGAGAAATGTTTACTATTGTGCTATTCTCATTTTCATTGGGAAGATAATTATTGCAATTCATAAATTCGTACTCTGTAGCCTTTTCTGTCTCTGGTAATGTAGTTTACTTTATAAAACCAAAATTTAGTTTTTAGTTTTATTTTTAGGATTCAAATTTACCATAGATCTATCGCAGATCCAGAACTTCTGAAGTAAATTCAGGAATTTTAAAGAGTTCACAAGATTCTAAAAGCAGATCAATCGTTCTCCTCAATATCATCATCGATGTCGGGAACTTTGAGATCGGCTCTGGCCAATTGGAATGCTGCAACTAGAGCTGAGAGTTGAAGGCTCTCACTTGTACCCGATGTCAGTCTGTACTCAATGTCCGACATTTTCATGAGCAGATTAATCAGAACGTCAGGTGGCAGGCTAACTGTAACAGCAATCATAAAAATTATTTCAGTAGAAGGGGGTGACATTAAGGAGGGGGCATTTGGGGGGTGACATTTTTGGCGGGGGGGGGGGGCATGAAGGGGAAACATTTGGGGGGAAGAGGGGGGGAACATTTGGGGGGGGGGTGATACGAAGTTCGCGGGGTCAGCTAGTATTTCTATAAAAATGGATTCAATTTTCAAATGGAAATTAATTTGTAAGAAAATTTTAAATTTTCCCTTCTATATGTAAGAAATTTTAACATTCCTTAAGGAACTTGAAATAATTTTTCGTCAAATCTGGTTTTATTTTATGAAGATGATCCCCTCCCCACACGAACTTATAAATTTGTGTGGGTGATGGTGTTAATCTATTTATGTTTTGAAACACTAGTGGTGGTTCTTGAAAATTTGATTGAAATTTAGCAGTCCTGGTCCAAACCTCACACTTCCACTAGAATACTGACCTTAACGATTTTCATTTAAACTAGCAATATGTACTCGTTTTAAAACTATTCTCATTTCAAAATAAAATATTATTTTCATTAAAAAATATAATAGGATGAAAGAGACATGTGGAACACAAAAATAATTGATAAGGAATTTCTTTCACAAAAGAAAACCAAAGAAAGTTGCCAAAGATCGTTGATAGCATTCTAGCAGCAGCCATCTTAACTCTCCGCCCACTTTTCGGCAAAAACAAGCCTTTTCGCGCGTTGACTATAGTAAATTAGCATAGTGTGACACAGGCTAAACTAGAGTCTACGTCTAAACCAGGAAAATGATGAATGTGCGAGCTAGTAGTAATTTACTTACTTCTGTGTACAAGAAGATGAATTTCAGACAATATATCCTGGAGTGCTAATCCTTTCGCTACCTTCATTTCCTGTATCACTGAAACAAACACATTGGATATTTTGAGAATTCTTTCATGTAAAAGGTATGAAATAATACACAAATAATAAGAAAATTGTGATCAATATCCCCATCATGAGTTTTGTACTTCAAGATAGATTGAACTGATCATCTACACTATAACTGAGAATCAATTATTAAAATTTTACGTAGCGAGACTATTTTCAAGTATTTTTTGTATAGTAAGTACAGTCGTAAGGTATAGCTCGTTCACTTTGCCAAGGCATATGGACTGAAAATTACATTACATTACAATATTATGAATTGTCATTACAGATTTTTACCATGTTCAAAGTGTATAAGATTTCATCCTCTATACAACATTAATACCGTTTGTTCATTTTCAGGAATCTGTAAAATATTGCACATTTCCCATTAGTCAGGCTCTATTTATTGAAGGATTAGTTATCAACTAGTACTTCCCAGGTCGCATAAAACTGCGACTATTGAAATACATGAAATAGTTTCCATTCATCCTCCTCCTTCATCTACTTCTTTTCAATCTTCTTCTTCATCTACTTCTTGTTCTTCTCCTACTTTTCTTCTTCTTCTCCTTCTTCTCCTTCTTCACCTTCTCCTTGTTCTCCTTCTCGTCCTTCTTTTCAATATTTTTCTCATTCCTCCTTTTTCACCTTCTCCTCCTTCTTCTCCTTCTCATCCTTCTTTTCAATCTTTTTCTCGATATTCTTCTTCTCGTTCTTCTTCTTCTTCATCATCATTTCCTCCTCTTTCTTCTCCTTTTTTTCTTCTTCTCCTTTTTATTTTTCTCCTATTTCTGCTTCTCCTTTTTCTTCTTCTGCTCCACCTTTTTCTTCTTCTCATTTTCTTCTCCTATTCCTTCTTCTCCTCCTATTCCTTCTCCAAAAATTGCGAGAGGTGTATATTAATAGAATAGAATAAGTAGGCTACTTACAATCGTATGTGGACTTGAAATCGTTGTGCAGGAGCCATTGAAGAATTTTTCGTATATCGGATTTGAGAGGATGTCCGACACATGTGTAGACAGTTTCCTCGTTGACTTCAGGGAAGGCAGTGGCTGTACTCTGCAGTACGTTCAGCACTTTCCGCATATCACCTTGCGACAGCTGCATCAGCGCTTTTTTTCCATCTTCTGTACATTTTACACTGAAATTATAAAAAATAATGATGATCATCAGTTTAAAGGCGTTAAGGTGGAGATAAAAATTACTAATAAGCCCCGTGGGCTGGAGAACTCGCATGCGAACTTCCAATTTCACCAGTATGACCACAGAAAGAAATAATAGAGTGTACACATGTGCTGTCGGCTGCAACGGTGCAGTTGCAGTGCCGCGCAGTGCAATCGGTTGCAGGGTCTCTTTTTCTAGTCTAGTAGTCTCTAGCAGTTGTCAGACACGTAAAAAAGCTGTCAAAATGCAAGCCTACGCAGTAAAAAGGAGAAAATAAAGTTGTAAAAATGAATTCTTTTATTGCTAGACTTCATCTTCATTACACTACTATATACTACATACTATCATTATACTACTTTCAGAATGAGTACTACTTGAACAGAGTTTTGGGAAGAATTTTCACGACCATAATAACAAAATCTTGATTTAAAGTATTTTCAGTTTCTGATTATTTTCATTCATTTTGGTTATCTCCTTGAGACTGACATCATCTAATAAATTTCTCTACCTATATAGTAAAGTTTTACCTTGATCAAAGATATCAATCAATAATAATCAATCATTTGTGGTATTTAGGAAATCTGTTCATTGTTCGCAAGTTATCTGTTCTTGGTCGTGGAGCCGCAACTAGCAGTCACAGTGCAGCGGTATTGGAACCGTATGGTACGGCTGCTGAGGTTGAGTCTGAGTATATAAAAGCCACACTTGCAGAGACTGCATTGTGACCGAAAGTTGCGGCACCTCGATAGTAAAATCTGGATGGCATGACGGCAGACAAACGCGTTGTAACCACACAAAAAAATTTTTACGCTGGCTCCTCAGAAAACAGCTGTTTTACGATGAGTTTTCAGTATAGCAGGATCGATTTAACTTGTCAGAAAACATCTGTTTCGACAATCTATATCACAATACTTAACCTACAAATGCTGAATCATGCAGATTATTGAAAAGGTCTTCCATTTTTACTCACTTCTCTTCTTGAATCACATGATCGAGTCGCGGCAGAATCTGAGTGGGATCGAGTGGACCAAATCTGAATCTCGTGCATCGGGACTGAAGAGCTGGGATTATTTTACTCAGGTAGTTGCAGATAAGGCAGAAACGTACATTTTCTGTGAACCTCTCGATAACTGAAAATCAGGATACATACGAGATTATTGAAAACAATGTTTAGCCTTTTCCTTTTTGGTGCATGTTCAACTTTTCAACATATTTAACAGGGAAAATTGAGTAGAAACTCTTCAGTATTCGTTGAGAATATACTCACTTCTTCTCAGAGCATTTTGTGCATCATTCGTCATGGCATCAGCTTCATCGAGGATAATGAGTTTGAACCCGGATTTGAAAATAGTTCTAGTACTTGCGAAATTCAGTATCTGCCCTCGAACTATTCCAATACCTCTGTCATCAGATGCGTTTAATTCCAGTACCTGAAATTAAAAATTAAGTAGTAAGAGATGTCTTCACATTGATGAGAGTCAGAGCAACGAGTATTAAGAATTAATCTGAATTGGGAAAATATTTTTCAAATGCGACAGAAATGTCAACAAGTGTGTTGTTAAGAAAAATGAACAATAAAGAGATCCTAGAGTTCCAGACACAAATACAAAAAATTTAGCACTAGACATTTGAACTATTTCAAACACCGTGTCTAGTGATATTCAAACAGAAGATGAGATATTTCGGCAATAGAATATAGTCAACAATCATGTTAAAAACACAAAATAGATAATATCAATTTATTTATATCCTATTTGTAGAGAATTCTGTTTTCCCCTAACGAGGGCAAACTCTGTATTGAAAGAGTCAATAAATCAAGAATACAAAAATAATCAGGTGGACAGGCAAATCTATAGAATGGATGACACAATAAGAAATGAAATGGCAATATTTAGGCCTATGAAGCCACATAGTTGGTTATCAATAATATTCTCGAGATAAGTTATTTATAGTGCTATTATTATTTATGGTGTTATTTATAAGTTATAATATTAATTACAAAGAAATATCCCAATCTCCCACTAAATTAATATAAGAGACATGTTCCATAATATCACTATTAGTTTCAGTAGATTTATAAACAAAGCGTTTCATGAATGAAATCAGCTGATTTTTCAGAAACGCAGACAATGTCTAAGTCTACATGAATTGTTTCACATGCAATATTATTCAATTGTCATTGCCAGGCTTATTCTACTGAGTTCACCCAACTAGAACAAATCTAAAAAATCACACCTCACCATTGAACTGAACTGTGCTTTCGGATAGAGTTGTTTAGCACAAGCTAGAATCGTACTTGTTTTACCAGTTCCAGGAGGTCCATAGAACAATAAATGAGGCAGCTGGTCCTCTTGTATAAATTTGTTGACTGAAAATGAATGAAAAAACAAATTAACACTATTTTCATCATTGACTTAAGAATTATAGGCTATAACTACAGAATTATGGACCACTTGGAACATTTCATTTTTGCTAAAGAGATAAGGTAATTGCATACGTAATTGAAAGGATGATGATAATGGAAGATGGATGCACAGTGGCGTAGCTAAAATGGGGCAACCGAGGCGACGCCCCGGAGCCCCCAACAGAAAAATACGTTTTTGCAGTAGAAAACTTCCAACGTTTGGTCTATTTTATCACTGGGGAGGGCATTCTCCAGTTGTTTTGGCCTCTGGGGCCCTCTCATAGGGTCAGAGCTACTACGCCACTAGCTACCAGAATGCACCTACAGCTTTAGATTAGATTAGATTACTTTATTCATGTAGATAACAATACATATTACTGCTTAGATTCTTGATTAGAAAAGTTGCTATGGAGCATAAGTAAATGTTAATTCTATTAATTTTAATGAATTTATAAGTTTCTAATAATTTTCTAACAATGCAGATGGTAGATGTAACATGAGTAGTGTCAATACTAATTGGAAATTTATCTACATGAAACGGCGAAGTTTGGACACATAAATGTCCATTCTTGGAAAAAGATGTCCAAAGACATCCTTCCCATTAACACTTGGCCGTGGATTTTAGGCCAGTTTTAGGTAGATTCCAAACCACCGGGAAGCGATTTTGATTACAATAATAATTATTATATTGGAGCCGGCTTCAAGCGGTCACTTCTACAACGAGAAAAGCATGAATAGTCTTCTATCTAAGCTGCCTTGGATTTTTTATCTGAGCTATGAGATACCGACAAAAAGACGAAGTCAACCGCTTTCCCATGATTTAATTCTAAATTTAATGTATACTTGAGCGTGAGGCCTCAAAATATTCTTCATTACTGATTTGTTGGAACGTTTATCCTAGGAAGAAATCCCGAAGAATAAAAAATAAAGTAATCAAATTGAAATAGAGTATCTGGAGCATCGAGCAACCAGAAATTGTACTTATGATTACTCAGGGTTCGATAACATTGTAGCGATTGATGACATATTAGCCAAGTTCACCTATTCTAAGCCAGCTGCGATAGACTCTTCATCAGAGAAATAAACTCAGATTCGCAAGGTCAATGGGGTCAAATAGATTTCTAAATTATATGATCAGATTCATTTAATTTGCTTCGCTTTCAGCACACGATAGATAATACTTTTTCCATCGTACTCTACGGACCTACGGTCATAAGCAACGTCAAGAAACAATGTCTCTCCATCAATCTGATTTCTAAGCGTCACCAAATGTTTAACCAATTATACAAAAATCCTTTGATTAATTTAATTTTCAGATTGAACGATGCTCGCCTCGATTTCTTTATCAATAGATTCTTCTGAGTGATTGACTTGGAATCTGAGAAACGTTTAAAACTAACAGTATAACAATGCCACATAATTATAATCAGGCCAAAAAATGTTAGGTTTAGTTTGCTAAGGATTATTGTCTTAACGTCAATATTAACAATTAATATTATTCATAAAATTCAAATATTTCTCCATCATATTTTTAATATTGTAGGTATCATATTAAATTTTAGCTATATCCAAGAACACACAATTATTATCAGATATAAACAGAAAAATACTAAAAAAGAGTGGAGAATAGAAGTCATACTAGAATACTTACTAGTTCTTATAATATCATCATGTGAAATTAAATCATCTAGTTTACTAGGCCGATACTTTTCCACCCTGAAAAAAGTGTAAATATAAATTAATTACGATGAAACACACAATGAACAATGTTGTTTTTAATGTTACATAACGAATACATTGGCATCTTGCATCTACATTTCATGTGCCTCAATGTATCTAGAAGCTTTTATAGTATTGGCTCAACATTAACCTATTGGCCATCGGGAATATGTCCAAAGAATGGATTCAAGATTTATTAATAAAAAGATTACTTCATGCCATTCACAATCTATACAGTAGCCTACGGTGAAATGATGAAGTACTGTGGATCGATTAAAAGTTGAAATGACAGTTCAAGAGCATAGAACCTACCTTAATTTTTAGAGGCACCGGAGTGACAACAAATCGGATATAGGAATTATGTATAATCAATTCACAGTTATGCTAATAATTTAATAATATTGTTAGGCTAATCTAAATCAATGTACAACAATGTTTTATTCAAATAGGTTAGTTCTCAACTTAGGCCTAAACAAACTGTATGCACTTTTTAGATTACTCATAATGATTAATAATTGATTACTCACCATGGTAAGTTCTTTTTTTTCCCTCAAAGTTATCAGCTGTACTGATTACAAAAACCCAGAACTAAATGAGATTTCAATTTTCCTGGTAGTCTACCTACTGGCTAGCAGTAAATTTTGTTCTTTACATGAAAACAATCTGGAATTCGGTATGAATCTAACTCGATATAAAAAAGAATAATTTGATTATGATAACTTTTATCAAATCATTACAAAACGTAACTCCAAAACGCTTTGGTGGGGTTGGGTACAATTGAAACTATACAGAAACAATAAATTGACAACTAACAGAAACAATAAATTGATCCAAGAACAAGAACTATTCTCTTTTTAAGAAATTCGAAATATGTCTGGAAGCTGCTGCAGCGTTCAATGGCACAATGCCATCTATATCAAGGCCTGATAACCAGTGGTTGCAAAACACCAAAATTAATGTGAAGGAGGTAAAATAATTTTAATCGACGACCAAAACTTAGAGAATGAATCATAGGGCGTTGACTTACGATAACATGCGAGGCTTTCTCGTGACCTTTGGCCTTTCTAAGATGACGTTATTGTATGGCATAGTGCTACCAAATTCAAGCCATGGTATCCGGACATTTCTTTGAGGTGGTCTGGGGTATGGGCGCAAAGCCCTGGTACTGGGACAAGTTCTTTGCCAATGCTTTTAGCCTGCCCATATTAGCGTGGAATAGACATCTCTCAGATCTCGACTATTTTCATTTCGGACATGTGTTCCAAACCCCGACTACGGGGTTTCTCTCCGATCTCCGGACGGCAGTGACCTGCTACATAGGACAACATATCCAATCACTAGCGCCTTTAAAAAGTCGCCCAACTCAAACTCCTTGGGGCCCAAGTTATTCACATGGCATTAATTTTCTTGGGCAGTTAGACCATCAAATAAGTTCCGGTGGATTGGAAGAGTTGAGTTGAGCGACTTTTGAACAGTGATTGATAATACGGGTCATAGTAAGATTTTAAATACAAACACCTAGCTATAATCAGATTCATTCATTTAAGCACCTGGCGCCTGTATTACCAGACAGTGATTTCATTATTTTCCCTGGACGTTGCTGATGACACGTAGATGGCCGACGGAAAAGAAATAATATCTGATTCGATTCCATCTAAATGCCAAGTCTCCAAATTAAATGAATCTGGTTAAACTTGTTTTCCTTCTGGCCCTCTCAATGGGTGGGAACGTAGGCATTAATGACTAATTTTCAGATAGTTTTAATGTGAATCTGCTGACCACAACCAGGTGCTGATTTGGACAGTCTATACTGCTGCTTCTATAACTCTTTGTCAAATTGATGCCAATAGCCGTACTGGTAGACTCTCTCAAACTAGAACTGATATCATTGGGCTAAGCATTGAATGTACTGTAAAAGTGCCTTCTGCAAGGCTATGAGCACTGGTAATCACCTGGCAAGTGATCGAAATGAGTATTAGACTCTTAGAAAACAGTGAAACAGGCTTTTATTAGCCTATATGTTTGTCCTCCCAAGGAACTTCGTATCGCACGCACCTTCCCCCAAATGTCCCCCTATATCTTCCCTCCTCCCCACAAATGTCTCCCCTTCATGCCACCCCAAAAATGTGTTCAACCTGCACAAATGTGTCTCCACTTCCCCCCAAATGTCACCCCTACATATCCTTCATGTCAACCCTCCTTCTTCCTATCAAATCGTCACCCTCCACCATTATTTTACAATTTATTTATTTAATTCTTTCTTTTCAATTTTTTAATTTAGCCAGTATTTTTTAATTTTGTCTCCTGTTCTTCACCCTTTTACTGTATCCGTCCTATTCTAATTGAAAAGCAATTTTTTGGTGGCTTTATTTACTAACGGTTTTAAATTTTTGTATTTCAGAATTGATTTATCTTTTTATTTTTATTTAATTTTATTTCGTCTCTCTGTAATTTATTGAATCCTATTCTAATTAAAAGACTTTTTTTCATATTTATTTTTTAATTTAATTTTTATTTCTGAATTTATTTTATTTATTTTAGTTCTTATTTAAGTTCGTTTCAATTTTATTATTAGGAAACACATAAAATATGTGCCGATGGGATACGAAACGACAATCCTGATATCTTAATTGATGATTGTAAAGGTAAATAATACCAGTAGAAAACCCAGGGCAAAAACGGTCCAGAGCGGGTCGGAACTTGCAACAAATCTCTAGGGTTGCTGTACAGAGACTCGGTACCGAGCTTACGTAAACTTTAGAATATGCTTTCTGCTAAGTAATTTATCTATGAATTGCGATCATTCCTTTTCCGTAGGTTACATTGCGTCTGTGCCGGAAACAAAGTTTGGAATGTATCCTCGTGAAATATTTGACAGTAAGGTTATGTCACACGTAATAAATCTATTTGTCATCTATAAAGGGATTTTCGGTATATTAACAAGGGTATAGCTATGTTAACCAGTGCTGTAAAATTCAAACGAATCCAAATTACCCAGTAAATCGGTGTTCTAGCTGTTCTCGGAGTTATAAGTTGAGCTGTATTAGACATCAACTCTTCTTTTATTAATATAGAAGAAGATATTTTCTATTTAATGTCTTGTTTAAGTGTTCAAGTAGTTCTCAACAGTCACGAATCAACTGAGTACCTAGAAGCAATCTTGTCAGGTTCCTGGAAAAATAAAATAAACTGGTCTCAAAATCTCGTGAGACAGGAGTTGGAAGTTTTCAGAACGAAATTAAACCCAAGTCTTTTATTTTGACTTGGTTTAATTCTCGTTGGAGAACCGCCTCGAAAATTAGATTACAAATTCTATGATTATATTATAATATTATGAGAAATGGGTGTGCTATTGTAAAATGAGGGTCGGGCCGTTTCTCCAAACACAATATTTTTCTGATTGACGACGCTAACATAAGCTCTAAGCTTGAAAGGGTACATGGAAGGATTTATTAGATGAATGACCCATAGCTTTTGAAGGTCTCCGAAACCACCGGGTTGATTGTAGTTTTGTGTCCATAAATTTTTGGTAGGCTTCAGAGTAACCTGGTCACCGCTCATACAATGGAAGTTTTTGCAGGTAGGCACTTTGTCTTATCCAATCTCACCTATTAAACTGCACTCTACTGGGATCAAATCGACCGTCTCCACTTACCCCTCAAATTGGTAACACTTTATAAAGATGGGAGGGCATTCACTTTTTTGAAATATTAATACGTTGATCGAATGAATATATAATGTAATCTGAAACGAAGCTCAAAAGTGCATTTTGAAAAACTGGAGGAAATTCTGAATGTTATCAGCTGTACCTGGGAACTGTATAACCGAATAGTGCAAGTTTGATTGATTTGTTGGTGTGTAATCCTGACCACCATCCACTGGACACTTTTACAGGAGTAAAGGCAAGTTCCTTTCTCGAACACATCCATACACAATTTCCCTCCAGTCATTTATTCTGTTGTCAATTTTTTTTATCGTATGGCTTTTATTGTTAGAGGACTATGTGTGGTTCCACCCGCCCGTTGCACAGTCAGTTTGTGTCGGCCACCCATCCGAGCGGGTCCTTAAATGTTTGTTGGCTATTAATCCTCCATGCTGATTGATTATTGATACATGTTGTCAATGTTCAGTAAGTTTTTAGAAAGATTTTGACGATTTACGTTCACCATTGAACCTCACATAAATCATCTTGGGAAAACACTGTAAACATTTTTAGTCGTATTACAGTGTGACCATACTGCATCACGGCTGGGTCCAGTCCCCTGCCAAGATACAATTAATTACTTTTTGTCTTTATAAACAGAGCACATAGCACTTTGAATCTACATACAATAGTAGCAAAGGAAAATTCTAAAAACAAGTATTGCGTCGAATCAATCACAAGAGGAGCCTTCTATTCTTTGTTTAATAAAAGTTCTCAGTTTGAAGCTGTGTTATTTTTTTCAAGAGATGATAAACATATTGTTTTTATTTGTGGATCAAATACAGGAGTTTCCTGTGGATGACAAGAAACAGAGTGAGTGAATAATGCAAAACCACCGTATAAATAATCCTCCACACACTGTAAGCTTTCAAAAAAATCTAATAACATCTTTCAAAATGCTACATATATTTAAAAAAATCTCGTTTATGCTTTAAAGAGAAATTCTGTCACAGGAAGCGATTAACAGTAATTGGAGAAGCTTTGATTTTCTGATTTTCCCTTTCATCATTGAAAAATGACAAAGGCTCTCACAACTTGAATTCTCATTGCTCCAATAACCCTTTTCAATTGTTGTTTTCGTTGAATTGAAATTCTTCATTAACTTGAGAAATGGTTCAACACCATATTGAATTCTAAATATTATCAGCTCCTTAATGTTATTGGAAGCCAAGTTAAAAATATATTGATTATCAATGATTTTGAATCATTTCCAGTGGGAAATTTGAGAAGATTGAAATAATGTAGTAGAAGAAAAGAATTCGAGTATATTTTTACAAATTTTCCGACACTCACCTCATTTCGAAGAGATTCAATTTTCTGTACAACACTTTTTGAAAATCCATGCGTTGGTTTAGTTTTGATAAAGGTTGAGACATGGTGCACTGCCACCTTATATAATACTGGATTCCATTGTGGTCTTATCAGGCCTGAAAAGTTAAAATGAGAAGTAAGTTTTTAGTATACATTACCATGCAAAAACTCAGATCAAACTCAGGGTTTGAACCGATATGATTAACTCAGGGTTTAATATTTTATTTGTTCATTCATTCGTCCCAGAAGTATAAACAATAGTATATTATTTAAATGATATTAATCTGGTTTAATAAAAAAATTTAGGATTTAGAATTTTAACAGAGGTAATAGTTTTAAAACAATGATAACATGGAAATTGGATTTCTCACAGTAATGCATTTTATACATGTAAATCATGTGAACATCAAGTACAGCTCACCTTGTGCAATGAATCTGAAATAAATTCCCAATAACTGAAGATCAGTTTCAAGAGGCTCAAAGAATTCTTCAATAGGAAATACCAACTGAAAAATAAGAAAAGAAGTCTGATGAGAAGAGTAAACAAATGAAACTCGATAATTATCTAGTATGATCAGTTTTTGTACACTGATCTTATGAAACTTATTAATATAAATGGAAAGCCTTTAAAATAAAAAGCTGGTCTGATTTGAACTTATTAATTACGATGAAAAGCTACAATAACAAGTCATTCATTACCATATTCATGTAGATAATGAAGGTGTAGGTAGGAGAGACACTACCACACAGAGATGTTTTCAAGTGTGATCGCTCAATACTAAAATAAAAATATACACTCGGAGTGGATATTGTGTCGGAGATCTATTATTTTTTCTACTGGTTAAATTACATTGATTTTTAGAAATTCCAAAAAACCATCAAACTTAAATTGTTGCTCAACAGTCTAATTGGAAGCCTGATGATGTCCAGAAACAGGACAAAACGGTCGTAACGACAATCTAAGTTTGATGGTTTTTACTTTTAAAAATGTTAAAAGTAAGTGTAATGCATTAACATTTCAAAAAAATATATAGTTCCCTAGTACATAAAAAATAAGCATAGCATTATTACTTGAACAAGAAAATCTCCTGGACAAAAAAGCATAAGGTGAGCACCTGTTCGGGAATATTGATCTAATTCTTACAGAAAATTAGTTACAAAACAGAAGTAACTAATATGCCGGATGAATCTATAAAATTTATAGATTATAGTTTATAGAAAGTTTATAGAATATCTTTGTCAAAGATTTTTGGTCAAGTCTAAAAAAGGTAGTTTAAGCTTTAAACCAAGTTTAACTTGGTTTAACGAAGATGGTGCATAAAGGTTTATAAAAACTTGGTTATATAAAAACCATAGAATAAATTCGGCCTCTACAAATTTTAGACAAATAGCTTCCGAAAAACTTTTATTTGAATGACAATAATAAAGATGAATTCAGCCCAAATAAAACTTCGAAGTTTTGTGACGTGGGCTAGCTCAAACTTCAAAATGTTGTTTGTCTATGCTTTGAATTCAATAACTGTAATAACGTGAAAAAATACCTTCTCGATGGGTGTATTCAAAACTCTTATTAGAGGAGCCTGTTCACTCCAAACCAACTTGCGAAATCTGATATTATGCCTCTGTTGTAGAGGTAGCAGTAAGTATTGTCCGAACGTGTGATTGCCATAAGACACTCCAACATAATGGTCTACTAGTTGACGATAGCTGAAATAAATAATAGTTACTGATATTAGTAACAAATCAATTGTTTCTCTTCTGCAAAAATGAAATTGTGCAGAAACGTTTCTTCTGAATCTTGATAGAACAGATTTAGATTATAAGTGGTCTTTACATGTTCAATTGCTGAATTATCATTTAGTTAACATTTACTTTAATTTAAGGAAGAAACTCAAAAGGAAGAAGCCATTTGAACTAGTGTAGTGCTTGATTCAAGTGTCTTGTATCCAGTGAAAAAGCAGAGCAGTGGTGTGAATGAATGAAACCTAGCTATGAAGTACAGTCATCAGTAGTGTACTTAAGTGTGATGGAATTTGAATAAGGAGGTTTACTCTTGTAACAAGTGTTTAGTAATTTAGTTCAGGAAATAGTTGCTCGTTAGTTTCAAGATTAGATAACAATCTACCGTTGAAGGAATAAAATTACTTTAATTTGTAAATAAACACAGACAACTCAAAAACATTTTTTACAGTTGAAGCCTGTCAAGAGAAAACATTGTAAATTTAATGTTGAGAAAAATTACAACAATTTTTTACAACAAATGTAGAAGTAATTATTGTGAGCTCCTTTGAATAGAATGGAAGAGATCCTTAGTGAAAAAGTGTAATGATTAATTAATTTCCTTTCCGAAACCTAGGCCTAATTTGGAGTTTCGACTGGAGAATTGAATCTTTTAAAACACTTGTGATCTGAAAATGTTTTGAAATTCTCCCACTTACTATTCAATGTGCCACGTTATTCCAAAAACAAATCATTGTTAGAATAGACTCCTGTTAAAATTCCTTCTTGTTGGATTCCACATACTATCAAAACATTTCCAGTGATGGACTTGTCAAGAAATTACATGATTTGTGAAATTACATGGAATAAATGGTGGAATTTTTGTATATCCTACGAATAAGTAATGAACAATTTTTAGAGTAATGAATAATGATTATCAGAAAATGAAATAAGGTAATACTCACAAATCATAGAAATTATTCAATCCCGGGACAGTACTTTCAAAATCAAGTTCATGTCTGTACCGCACTAAAACTCTGAGAATTTCAATCAATAAATTTTCGACATCATAGAATAAGTCACCTGGAAATATAGAGAAATACATCAGCAAGATTTTATTGCTATCAAGGTATCTGTAAGAGTAAAAGAAATCGCTAGTAACTAACAGCTTATATAGGAATGAGAAAAATACCTAGAAGATCCAAAGAAGATTGAGAATCTCTAAAAAATACAAATCAGTACCTTTTTTCAACAAATGGCAACATCATTTATTAGACTGATAATCAATTGATACCAATTTGGTGACTTTATTTTGAAAGATTGATAATGAAGGTGACTGGAAAAATATTCTAATTTAATTGGCGAAAAGTTATTATTTAATCAGTAGTAACTTACACCTTTTTCAACGAATGGCAATAACGTTAGAAAAATCATCAGTTTATAACAATGGAGGACTTCATTTTATCATAAAGTATGATTTTCTAGGACAGCTAATCGAGGTCGCAGTATTTCAATAAGTAATTGTATGTATTTCAGTTCAATTGAAGAACTTATTCAATTGACTCAATTTATTCTATCTTATGCAATAAAAAATAAAAGGTAGATTAATAAATCGTCTGAACTATTTTTAGCTTACTTATGAAGTCAAGATTTTCGAAATTGTAGACTAAGTAGTATTTGAAATTAAGGTAGTTTCGTCTTACCTGCCAATAATAAACAACAAACTCTTGAAAATCGAGCTGTGATTGGAGTGATAGATGAGAATTCTGGTTGAAAATTTTCCAGGATAAGAAGCCATTGAAGACTGCACATTGCAACTGATTTAGCGTCATTACCTTTCCTACAAAAATTCAAATTAATTAATACATAATCTGTTGGGTCAATATCCTACTTTACTGTAATTGAGATACGGTACGGTAACATTTAATTGTTATCCAATATTCAGTTTTATTCTATTGATCAGCAGAATCTTCTATTTAAACTTGGATTGTCTGTAAAATCATCATAATTTCTATGTCAACAGTACTGTAGTCATCATCATCATCATCAATCTGGAATTCACTTCATGATTCAAGAGTGTATCATCATAAAATTTGTGTTTAATGAAACATAATAAGGGGACATAATTTCATCATGAAATATTATCAATTTGTTTGTAGTACTATTCCTGCAAATATTATTGTTTTTTTTTTTAATTCTAGACCTCTAGGTTACACGTTTAACCTATTAATTACACCATTAACCTATCTATCTAATGCCAAGCGTCAAATTAAATGAATCTGATTATAATAATCTATACTTACCCTTCAGTGTTGTAAAGGTGGAGAATTGGCAAGAATTGCCAGTCAGACGGAAGAGCTGGTTCACATCCTTTTTCAATTGAAGTCAGTGTTAATGGTGTAAGCGAATTACTAGGATCTGGCAAAAGTCCGAGTATAGATACATAACATTTTTTAATGGACGATAAACTGAAAAAACAAACAATGACATTTTTATCGAAAATATGGATATGTATGATATTATAAAGAAGTAAAAATCATTTTATTAAGTCTAATCTTACTATGTCAATTAATTTCTAGCGGTTACATGTCTAGTCCATTCATTTATTGTCAGCCATGACTTGAGTTGAATCAAACGACAACAAATACAAAATATTTGCGTCGTGATATATCATTGATATGATTTTTTGGTATGGTCATTGTTTTAGTGCTATACTGATTTGCAAAACTTTCAAAGTAGAAAATTAAACTAAGTTTAAAGTCTTCAAAATCAGTGTTATTTTACCAGTAGAAGAGAATATGGGTATACAACACTTTATAGTGTTATTTTAATAAGTCTATTGACTTGAACTTCTAGTAACTTCATTTCAATTTCGAATGTACTAGGCCTAAACAAAACAGTACTTGACTATCCAAATAGTATAATTTGTCTATCAAATATTTAGCATAGTGAATAATTATTGATTATATATAATGATAAATAAATTGAATATTGCCATAAATAAATGATGATTGCTTTACGAAGGAATTCAATAATGATTTTTATTGAATTCCTTTGTAAATCAATCATCATTTATTTATGATAATATACAATTTATTTATCATAATATACAATCAATTATTATTCCTATAATTATAACTATTTTAGAAGGGAATAATGACTTACTGTCTCATTTGTTAAACACAACATTTTCGTATGTTATCCTTTTTGTCACTTTGAATAAATTTGCTCCTGTATCATTTGAAATATACATAAAATGTCGTGGAGTAATTTGTTACTTTGAATAGAAGTTGGTTCGGTATTATTACTCTAACATACAAGATTAATCATAAGTTGATAAATAACATAAAAAGTGAACTAATAATAATTTGGAGGTACTTACTTATTGATAGCTTCGAGTAGGAGATTGCTACTTGAATTATCTTCTTGACTATTACTCTCAACAGACAGCTTCACTTTGAGAGCCAAGGAAACATCCTCCACTCTAAAACATAAATTTGGGACTTTTAAATAATAAATATCCATCATATGATTGAATCTTAACATCTTAAATCATAACATAGAGAACGAATTCTTTTATAATTTAATCCATCATGCTTAGTGGATACAGATTTCTATTATTATGCTTATGGCTTTTTTTTGGCGGGAGACCCTATCGGGCGTTCCCCCTCGTCGAATTATCCAATTATCTCTAATGATTTGGGAAATGGTGTAAACTTATCAGTTGAGTGACGATTATGAACTAAGTGTAGTGATAACTGATAACCATGATTAAAGTAGTTGTAAAGTAATGCATGATCTCCAAACACTTTTTAACAAGATCTAGAAACAATTGATAATACATTTAAATATTTTCTTGATTGAGAACTGACTATAGAACAGGTTGGAAAAAAATCAACAGTTCACCAATGCATTACAAAAAGAATGGGAATAAAACTATTTGTTTGATAAACATGCAAACTATAATTTTGAATTGAATAGAATAAAATTACAATCGAAATTGAAAAATTGATTTACTCACCTATCAAATGGATGCCTGAAAACAATCTTGTCGAATACTTCTTTCAATAGAACCCTCTCATCGTTATGTACGATGGTTGTGAGAATGATTGAGGACC
Source organism: Laodelphax striatellus (assembly GCA_017141395.1). Taxonomy (NCBI): domain Eukaryota; kingdom Metazoa; phylum Arthropoda; class Insecta; order Hemiptera; family Delphacidae; genus Laodelphax; species Laodelphax striatellus. Next base: position 10,050,458 of record CM029539.1, read on the forward strand.
GATAGAACATTTTTGTATCAATTGTCTGGAAAATACGTTCAACATTTATATGTTTGAGAAACTAAAGCTATATCAAGTAGAAAATTGAGAGTATGATAATTACAACGTATGATAGAATATTAATTATGTATGTATATTGGTGAAAATTATCTACAATACTTGTGATATCCGAAAAAAAGAAGGAGAGGAAGGGGAAGAAGAAGGAGGAAGAGAAGAAGAAAAAGAATGAAAAGAAGATGGAGAAGAAGAAGGAAAAGAAGGAGAAAACGGAGAAAAAGATGAAGATGAATATGAAGAAGAAGAATGAGGAGAAGAAGGAGAAGACAGAGATGAAGAAGGAGAACTCGTAGATCATGAAGAAGAAGAGAAATAAGGAAGAGAAGAAGGAGAATGAGAAGAAAAGAAGAAGAGGGAGAAGAAGAGAAATGAGGAGAAGGAAGATATGAAGAAAAGAAAGAAGAAGAAGAGAAGAAGAAGAAGAATAAGGAGAAGAAGAAGAAGAAGAAGAAGAAGAAGAAGAAGAGAAGGAGGATAGAAGTAGAAGACGAAGGAGGAGAAGAAGGAGAAGAAGAAGGAGGAAAAGAAGAAGAACGCGAAGAAGATGGAGAAGAAGACTGAAAAGAAAGAGAAAGAGGAGAAGGATTGGAAACTATTTCATGTAGTTCAATAGTCGTAGTTTTGTGCGACCTGGGATTTCCTATTTAATTAATAAATACTCAAAAAACTTCACATGAAACTCTCTACCTGTACCAAATTTACATAGATAAAGCAATTTCAGAGAGATTCTTGCAATGTGTTCTAGTTGTTACAAACTTAAATGCAGTTATAAAAATGAACTGTAGCAATTTTCGTATTTACCTGGCATTGAACATTAATTAGAAGAATACAGCAGAGGAGTTTTATTTCTTGTCTCGCATACCAGTGAGATGCTACTTCTGGAATTCTTTCTCTGTTAATAAATGCTTGTAAATAAGTATTCCATTCTTCATTTTTCAGGAACAGATCTGATAGCTTGAACAAACAAGGAAAACCGGTCTTAATTATTCGAATGGTACTGGTACATAATTATTCGAAAAGGCTACTCATAGATTAGGCTTTTCTCATTGACACCAATGAACTTGACAACTTTTCTCAATCTTGGCATCAATTATTGGATACAAATATTACAATACAAATACATACATAACATATACATACATATATTATATACATAAGTACGTTAAAATTGCTTTTCACTTTTCTAACCAAAATAACCAAATATATTTCTGTTCTTGAATCATTTCAAGCTTTTCACTTTTCTAACCAAATATATTTCTGTTCTTGAATCATTTCAAGCTTTTCACTTTTCTAACCAAATATATTTCAGTTCTTGAATCATTTCAAGGGCAACACGAATTCTGCAAGTATTTAAACAATTTCATCTGAACATTATCAAGTATTTTCATTTTGTAAATATGCACTATCAACATTATTTATAACGTTTAATACGTAATATTTACTTCTTTTTCCATTAAAATTATGTTTCCATAATAATTACACAATCGCAACAATATTTTCCACTTCCAGGGTATCAGAATTCATTGCATGCATGTTCATTCAGAAAATTGACAAAAATCATTGTTATTCTATACGTTAGCGACAAATAGAATCATGTGAATAGGATTATATTACACCAACCTCATTATTGTTATAAGCTAGTACATAGTGTGCCAATCCTTCTATCAGCGGTTGAGAACATTCCTTTTTTAAACATAGTGGAAACGCCGATAAGCTGGGTAGATTTTCAGGGCTACTGATTTTATCACTTTCATTCACTAGCCAAGAGTGTTTCCTGGAAAAAGATTTTTATTAAAATTTGTTAATTTGACAATAAAAATATGGGAAGTACAAATAAGTAGAATAATTTCTAAAAAAAAACATTATTATTGATCTAAAGCTAAAGCCTGGATCACACGTTGGCAATGACATTGTCAGTCGACTAGGCCACATTGTGACCTAGCATCGTGTGATTGACACTGGAGTGTTTTTTATTGTTTTTTTTTTCATTTTGTTTTTTTTTTGTGTGTTAAGTGAAGTTTTTCACTTGCAGTTGTGACCGAGGCATTCAGGAGAATTCGTTATTTGAATACTTAAGGTACGGAACATGTCGGCCGATTTGAGTAGGATTTAAGTCTGCCAAAAAACACCATTGCCTAAGGACGTAAAGTTTCCAAATCAATTAACTACATAATTGAAGTAATGTTCACCGCTGGTAACTTGACCTCTGAAAGGAATGCAATCGATCTATTTTTAGACGTGACGTATGGCATTGGAAAACAAGGAAGTGAGAATACAAACACTATGGTTCTATTTTCCTTCGCTGAAAACTGAATAGCTCTATTAGTATGGGTTTGTTGTACCGAGTCATTAGTTCGCGCCACTGATTTATTTCCCTTCTCCGTCTCAGACCTCAGAATGAGTTACCAGCGGTGAACAGTACTATTTCATTCAATTCAATTCAACTTTATTCCAAATAAAAGAAGCACAGTACAAAATGAAAACAATACATGGAATAATTATTATGGACTATTGATCCGTGAAAATCTAGAACTAAGACAATTATTTTACAATAAAACAAAAATAATGCTTGAAAATTAATTATACAAACGACTTAATAGACTAGCTTTATCAGAGCACTTCATCTTTGTGCACCATCGAATGATAATTCCTCATTCAGATTATAAGCTTATAATCAATTAAAGGTATAGGCTATTAAATTGAAGCTGGAGGATAAAGAGAATACACTGGGTATATATCATCTGTGGTAGGCTATATCACCTGTAAGATTTTATTGCAGCTGTCTATTACCAAATAATGCATTATGCAAAAATTATTCATAATAATTAAATTAGCATGTACACCATTGTTTGCTCAAATTTTCGAGCCATGAAAATAGTTTGCAACATAGCTGAGATATATATTAAAAATACACGAATATAAAAGCTTACCGAAAAGAAAATAATTTGCATCATATTGGTATTGCTGGTATATTTGAAGTAAACGAATATAAAACTTACCGAAAATTCATCAAAGACTGTGTGAAACGGTTACTATGAAGATAATTTTTCAGTCGACTCTCCAGTTCTGTTGATCTCTAAAATTGAAACAAACAAGGTTCAAAATTGAAAGTTTTGAACAGAATGAGAAAATTGCTGCCAATAGAGATTTTCCTCCAGGAATATCAATCTTAGAATGGAAAAGACAGATATTAGCAGCAAGGGGCTTGTAACAATATATGCATCTTTGAAGAGATATTATCTCTCCAAATAATTTTTAAAAAATTGTGAACCTATTCAAATAAAAATTGATCACTGACTTGGAAAGTAACCTACGAAAAATAGTTAAATTAATTGAAAATGAATAACTATCTGTCTATTAACAAGAACTGTTAAATAGACAGATTTTTGCAATCATAAATTAATGATAATCGTTCTTCATTATCATTAATGTTAAACAGACTTATGCCCAGAACTGTTCCTCTTGTAATTAACAGTCAAAAACCAATTTACGTTGTATCATATCACTTTAAAGTTTTCACTTCAAAAACAAAAGAGAACTATTTTATTAATGTTCGAAATGACATGAAAAACAATAAAAAGGTAAGTTGGATAAGCTGCATTTGGCGAAACCATGAGTTTCTCTTTCAGACACAAGAATAAGAAAATGACTAAAAATTCGAATATAAAGAAGAGACATGAGAAAATTGATTCTTTTAGTTCATTTTACCTCCATCTTCATGGCTGCCAGAAAATTGAAGGCAGCTCCAGCTAGTTTGCACATTGATCTCTGAAATGAAAATGATGGAAGTTTTAGCATAGAAGATCTACATCCCAGTTCGAACACAATAAATTTTCAATGCATTTCATTCAGCATTTCATGCACAATAAATTATTATGATCACAAATATGATATACAAATTTTCCCAATGGGCCTATTTCATAGACCTTAGAAGTCACGTATTACTAGAAAAAGGCTGTCATATACCAGTACCAGATGTTTGAATTTTTGACATAGCATAGTGAAGGGTTCTACTGTAGAACCCTTGCTATGCTATGCTATGTTCATAGCATAGCCTTCTACTGTTTTATAAGACTTCCAATTTTTATTAGAAAATTAGAATTACTAGGAAAAGGCGGTGATATACTTTTATGAGACGTTTAGATTTTGAATATAGCATAATGCAGGTCCTCCTTTTCCCTGATTATAAGACTTTCAATGATTATTGCTTCAACTTGTTTTGTTTCAAATTTCAAGGTCAATTAAATTCAATATAAAAATATCAAATGTCATATTGGGTCTTAAATTTCGCTCCAAATATATCCCGTCTCGTATCGTTATAAAGCCTAAAATCCCGGCTGCCTAAAAAACGGTCGTTAAGTTACGCCAGAGACCCTGAACTGATCAGGAGTGAAAACTCTGACACCAGACCTGAGCCAGCCAGGTTACACGGTATTATTATTATTATTATCGTTATAATTTCAGCCAAGAGAGCTCTGCTTTATATTTTTAGAACCAATACGTTCAACACAAAAATATTGAAATTTCTTCACTCACATTCGGTGTATCCAAAGAAATCGCTAACGATATCCAATTGACAGCTGCCTGCATGAGAGGTTGTGAGAGACTTTCGGCTTTCGCATAGGATACTCTGCAGGCTGTAGTCATTGTGGATAGGAGAGCTACCGCATGTTCCAAGTCTCCGAAAGAGCTTTCCGAGTTGATGTGATCTATATGCACAAATAGCAGCTTGGCTATTATGGGGATCGCTGATCTGTAACAATAGAAAAGTATGAAGTGTTGCTTAGATAAAAATAGAATAAATTTAATCACTGCAAATTAGTTAAGCGTGGTAAAATTAAGCTAAATTTCAGATAAATATGTGTTTAAGATACCGTAACAAACTTTATTTGTAATTCCTCTTAAGCGACTCATATACTGAGTTCATATACTGATGGTAGTTCTTCTACCATCCATTGCATCATATTTAATTTTTCTCTTCAAATGGGTATTTTCCAGACTTGTGGAAGCATTCTATTATAAGACCTATTCCTAAGACATCTAATCCTTCTCAACCTTCAGATTTCGACCAATAAGCATCCTTTGTTCCATTTCCAAAGCTCTGGAGAATAGCAGAGGCGATTATTCATTTGCCAAACCTACAAATTGATTGTAGAAACTGGTCCGGAATATTTGAGAGACTAGTACTTCTCAGAGATGTTACGACAGAGACACTCGGTCACCGTGTCTTTCTTCAGATACCACAACACCGGACTGCGATATTCAGGGGCTTCATTTTGCGTGACAACTTCGCGTGAATGGAATGCTGTGCCACTGGATATTATCCTTATCCCTATTATGGAAGGTGCACCGGCGCCTAAGCTGGTATCACCTGTAGCTTGAGTTGGAACTGTAGGGTTGAGTGAGGAGTTGTGCTTCTACTTGATGATATCGATATGAAATAGAACTGCATGACTTTTTTATTATTATTATTACAGTATTTTATTTTCATTATACTCTAATTTTCTCGCCCATCTTTTTTATTTTCTATTTTTCATTGTATTGTAAACTTGATATGCTGTTTTGTACTTATTGTTATTTAGTTTAAATATTTTGTCTATTACTATAACTGTACAGTACTATTTTTGTTCTTGTTCCAATGGTCTTTCCAGACCCAGTGGAAGTGTAAGAAAATAAATATATAAATACTGCACAAGCATTGAGTGCCGTGCCATTTTTTATATTGGATTTACCATATACTTTTCTCCATAGCCTGAATTTGGACTGTTTGTGTAAATTAAAGAAAAAAAAACACACTTCTGGGCATAAGCCTTTTGTACTCTCCTTTTTAATGGATGAATAAATTTTTCAATGATAGCTACTTATGTTCAATAATTTATATAATTTATGGGCGTTTTCAATGTCATTATTAAGCCACTTGTGATAACTGAATAATTGTTTCAGCAATAGCTGAATATAGCCAATTGATACCCACAATTTTCCAATACAATCCTGAAGACAACGAACAAAAAAAGGGTGTTTGGTAGAAATATAATTCGAAATTATAATATCATTAACAAGAAACATTTGAAAATACACTGCAGTGGATAGTGATAGTGGAGCTAGGCATGTACTCACGGAATGAAATCTGTAGCCAAATTGTAAGTCAGGAATGTCTGCCACAAATAAAAACTTTCCAACATCAAACGCAAAGCTTCTGGTTGGCCTTCTGCTCTATCACTGTAAAAAATTAGAATTATTTGCATGACAAGATACTTAAATAATAAGACGTAACAAATAATAACAATAACTTTGAGATATTTAAATAATTACAATGATAATTATCTAATAACTTCCATGCTTGAAGAAAGATGACAAAACATGAGTTTGAATTAACAGGGGCAAGTTTGGACAAAGGTAGATCAAACTAGAAAAGAACAACTCGACCACTACTCTTTCATGAAGAAGTTGGTTTAGTGATATTAAAAAAAATCATGAAGGCCGATTAATATAGGATCTTATGAATTTTTGGAATAACCAAATGAATTGATCTTCAAACGTCCGGATTGGAAGGAATCAATCAAATGATGGTTCAAATTGACAAAATTTCATTCCATTCAAATTATTTGATTTCTCCAATCTTTCAGTATTGATAAATTCATTAATATTTGAGGAGAGAAATTGAGTGAGTTATGATTACAGCATAATAAAATTAAGTAATGAGAGAGCTCAGAGAAGCTTACCCCGCTAAGCATTGAAGAACTATGCTCATGGTATCGAATTTCTCCAAAATTGTACACGCCATACTCTCTGAATGACACGCTATCACTCTGAACAGCTTTAACGCATCCGGGTAATAGTATTTATGCTGCTGGTAGTTCACTAGAATTGAAATATTTCAATTAAAACATGCAAATGCTCCCAATCGAACATACAGAAAAATTATTTTTTGAATTTCAATATAAAATGGTGAATTGAATAAAATTATTTTCTAGTTATACATACATATTGACAATAATAAATGATTTTATAATAATATTATAGTTTTCAATAAATAAGTCTTGCCAAGGTAAATAGATTTCATTTACAAGAAAATATATTACAGCAAATAACAATAATGTAGTTGAAAAAATGAATTTGTTTTGAAGGATTTACAATGTGAGACAATGAGTTGCTTTTTTCGGAACGAATAAAGCTAAGTGAACCGAATTCTTTTTACAACAAAATACAGTATAAGACAGAATTAATACAAACAGTAACAAAGGAATGACTCATTATTTTGGGGGGCTTTAAGATGTGAGGCTATGAGTTGGCTACTATCACATTGAATATAGTAGAAATATAATTTGAGAGATATTTATTTTGGGAGATTTAAAATGTGAGGCCACGAGTGGTTTTTTATAAATAAGCCTTCCAAAGCTCAATCATGCAGATTTCATCTACAAGAAAATATTTCACAAACAAATACTAATAGTTAAATAGAAATGAATAGCCTAATTATTTTTGGGGGACTTCAAGATAAATGACGCTATGAGTTGGCTATTATTGTATTAAATAAAGTAGATGGATAATATTTGAAATATTGAAGACAGATACAATCATTCAATCAATGAAGGTGAAAGTAATCAATCATAACTTTTGCGTTATGTATAAGATATTTATTACTTTTTGAACTCACAACATAGGTAAAACAAAAATAAGATTATCTTAACTTACATAATGAGCTGACAGCATCCATTAGACCAGGACAAACGATGATAGCATAGGCTGATTCATGTGAATGCCTAGCTATTCTTATCAAACATTTCAGGATTTGGACTACTTCCACTGATTCAGGCTGCATTTTGACAAGAATATACCTGGAAAGGAATCAATAGATACAATTAGAACAACAAAATTATAAAAAATACGCAACCTAATATTTAGCTACTTCAACCAATTTGAGCAAAAGAAAAATCTCAACTGTAATTTTTCAAAGAACCTGTTACCTAAAAGGAGACAAAATCAGAGTACTCAGAGCTCCTTTTATAATATCCAGTTTTGGTATCTGAGAGCAAAAGAAAAATCTAAACTACAATTTTTGTAATTTTTCAAAAATCCTGTTACCTAAAACGGGACAAAATCAGTGTCCTCAGAGCTCCTTTTATAATATCCAGTTTTAGTATCTGCATATCTTTTAGTTCAGCCTGCTCTTCACGTTTCATATCGATATTTATTTTGAATGATGGCTGCCAAATACCTCCATTACATCCAAGCAAACTGTCGAGACAAGCCTGTGAATGTTATAATACATAAATAAATGTTAAAAATATAATTAAAAACGTTATGAATTCAGTAGAAAGGTGAAGAATAAGAATGGGATCTATGAACTAAAATAATAGAAATGGATGAATTTGGTTGGAGAATGACAAACATCTTTGTTCACTAAAAGAGTTCACTGAAATGAATAGGATTAAATTTCACTAAATGTTCACTAAAATGTACATGATTAAATTTCAATAAAATAGAATAGAATAGCTTCAGAAAGTTGACAAATTGTTCAATAGTTGTAAGGACCTGACAAGTCTTGTCAAGTATTGAACAAAATTTGAAGATCTTTTGTTATGTTTAATTAGACGAATAATTTGACCGTGTCCATACATCATACGTCAAAATAAATGTAGTAATCACATTTCTAAAGGTCGTATAATAAGAATAATAATTAAGTGAAATATTTGTACTTCCACCCATTCCCTTCTAATTAAAATTATTTCCCTCAAAATAAGTGTGTAGTTTGTGGAACACCGAAGTCAAGGTTGCATACCTATCGACTTCAATGTATTATGACAATTTTTTTTTCTGAGGATGATGCCCACATGAGCTCTAGGCTTGTGCGTGGGTAATGAGTGGGGTGATGATGAGATATGACGACTACTTTTTAGGCAGTCGGCTTAACGTCTCCTCCGAAAGACGGGAATGGTTGCAGGATGGATCTACTCTATTCTAATCACTACAATTAATTATTAGTTTTGCTCTACAAACTACAATTTTAGAGTAAGATAATTTCACCTCAGCTAGTAATAGGTGATGTTCTTATAATTATTGTGATAATGAACCACTTATCAAAGTTCTCCTCGTATTATAAAAATGAATTTGAGTTCTTCAAAAAACAGTTAAAAAGAATCTTATATTAAAAATCAGTTGCAATTATTTGCTGGAAAAGAAATTCTTCACTGTAAAACATAAAAGAATTTCACACTTCAACAAAAACAAAAATTATTGGCCTTTGCATTGCACTATAAGCCCGCACTTTTTTCAATGATTTCATTACATTACTAGGAGCCAAACTTGCTTGAATGAACTAACTGAAGCTGAGTACTTATAGGTTACTTATACCTTACTTATAGGTTAGGTTGAGAAACTGATCTGTTTTATAAAATATTGCATTTGGAAATGAAAATCGTTTTTGCCACCAGATAATAGAAGTCTACTGTTTAATCAATAAGTATTTTAAAAATGTGTTTCTGTAATTCTTAAACAAGTTAGAACAGCCTTTACAACTAATTTCATGACTATCTAAGCTTTATAGGAAATATAAGTTTTGAAAATAAAGTTTTATAGTGCAAAAGACCCAAAATTATCTCAAGTTGCAGTTGCACGTTATTTCAAAATACATTGGATTTCGATCATTCGAATTAAGATATTATCAATTTGAATTTACCTCATCACAATGGCTGACTAGAAGGTTGCAAAGAGCAGCAAGTGAGGCAGTCACTATTGGTCTGGATGCATCATCCAATGAGAATCTCAGCAGCAAAAATATATCTGCATCCAAAAGCACTGGGAGAAGAGGTCTGTCCAAGCATTCTGAGTACATATTGGCCTGAAAAATGGAAATTGTACAAACAGGTTCATTTTGAAAGTCCGATTCATGATTGAAGTAGTGTGCATGGTAGTAGTAGTAGCAGTAGGTAGTGTGCATGATTGTGTAGTGTGCATAAAATCCTAAAATATTGAGCAGCCTCTACTTAGGCCTACAGTGACAGTAATTTAATTTGACACTTGGCATTAGATAGATAGATAAATGGAGAGATATCATTTCTTGACGTTGCTGATGACCGTAGAGTACGATGGCGAAGAAATAATATCTCTCTATCTATCTGTCTAATGCCAAGCGTCAAATTAAATGAATATCAGTGTACTAATGAATGGTTTCATGGGGGCATGATTCTAGAGTGATATAAAGGTTTAAATAGTTGAATTAATGAAATATTTAAATTTCTAACACCATTCGCAATTAATTACTGATAATGAATAAGAAGGTTCGAAGTTGTCATAACCAAAAATTTATTAAAATATCGAGATACCGGTTTCGGTTGTTACACCATTATCAATCTGGTAAACCAAAGGCCTCGATTTAAAAAAAAAAATTGGCTATAACTTCGAGTATTTTTATTCAATATGTATAATAACTACCTCAATACAATAAATACTTTGAAAAATGCTAACACTATATAATATTAAAATTTTATTACTGAAAAATAGTTCCATCCATGCATGAAAACAAAAATAAAATCAATCTATCTAGCTCGCTTATTAACAATGATTCATCTTAATGGACATCATTGTCATATAATTAAATCTCGCAATGTATAACTATCACTTCATTACTTTGATCTTGGAGAAAGATGACTTTTTATTACAAGGATTAAATTTTTGATCTACTTTAAGGCAGTTCATTTATTCTCATTTTACAAGATGAAGATAACTAAATTTGACTGTTTCATTTACCTTTTCGATTACATTGGAAAGAGTATTAAGAGCAATTATCCTCTGCTGTAAGACTGAAGATCGACTCAGCTGAATTAGTTCTTGAAGAGTGTAGCCGGGTCTCTCAGGTTCCTCGCCGTGATGATGCAATCCTTTCCTAACATCATCCAGCTTCTCGTCTGAGTATGGCAGAAGAGTACCTAAAATAATAATTATTATCATGCCCGTCGCATCCACTTTCTTGTTGTATCAACTTTTTCCCAATAAATTGAATTGAATATGTTCAAAAGTAACTATCAACCAGGAGTGAATATGTTCCAAAAGTAACTATGGAACAGAAGTTAGCATCACCCAGAAGCTACTACCATCAAATTTAACCTATATCTAACCTTTATGGAGGTTCCTAGGTCATAATTAAAAGAGCGTCCGGTAATGCGAACTTATACCCTAATCTAACACATATGGAAGCTTCTATAATAAAAAGAGCTTCCAGTGATAGGAACCTATAACCTAATCTAACCTATATGGAGGCTTCTAGGACATTAAGAGAAGAGATTTCTTTTGACTTCATCAGTCTACAATTAATCACATTCAATTATTGTCTTAATATGAAAGTTCTTAAACGAAATGATTATACTCTGTATAGATATAGAAGTGGTCATGAACCTATCACATCAGAATATATGCTATTACATGAAATAATTTTTTAAATGAGATGTTCCTTAATCAATCTCTACACAGAGAGGTTGTTGAGTCAAGAAGATTTAGATTTAGATTTATCACTTTATTCATGTAGATTACAATATCAGCTTAAATTCTAGACTATAAAGTTTAGCAATGAATCTCGTCAAAAATGAATGTACCATAATTATTACAATCTTCAATAATTCACTTAACAAAGCTTATACTATAGAAGCTAATCAAATAATATGAATAAGAGCTTTACTTCTACATAATTTCTTACAGCTATTTCATTTATAAATACATGGTCAGGTTCTAAAGTATGACGATGGTTTAGTTTTGAAACTAAAATAAGCAATTACAATAATCCATTCAATAAACACAGAAAAAGAGATCTATGGAACCTTATTATTATACACTACAGCTGTAATAAACAATATATGAGTAGATATGAGATTCAATACGCTAACAGTAAAATGATCGTTCTGTATCCACATGAAACGGCGGAGTTTGAACATATAGATGTCCATTCTTGGAGAAGGATATGCAAGGACACCCTTCCCATAAACACTCAACCGTGGACAGAGAAAGCATAACCAATAGACATAGAAAGATGAGTAAATTAATGAGATTAACCCTCTATGATGACATCACCCTCTCCATTTCTCAATAACAAGTCTAAAGGGTCTTGTAATCATCCTCAGAAATAATCAGAAACACAAATCCACGCCCCACAAAAGAATTACAATTGTTTCTTAAAAAGAGAAAAAGATAATTACAATTCTAAATTACTCAATTTGAAAAAACTCATACAATTATTTTTAATAGAAGAAAACAAAACAGAAAAATTCGTATAGGCTATAGTAGAGATAAGTACAATTTCAATACTTATACTAACAGTAAAATGATCGTTCTGTGAACATAGATGATAAACACTCAACCGTGGACAGAGAAAGCATAACCAATAGACATAGAAAGATGAGATTAACCCTCTATGATGACATCACCCTCTCCATTTCTCAATAACAAGTCTAAAGGGTCTTGTAATCATCCTCAGAAAAAATCAGGGACCCAAATCATGGTGTCCAAATCCGCGCCCCACAAAAGAATTACCTACAATTATTTCTTGAGAAGAGAAAAATATAATTACAATTCTAAGTTACTCAATTTGAAAAAAAAACTCAAACAATTATTGTTAATAGAAGAAAACAAAACAGAAAAATTCGTATAGGCTACAGTAGAGATAAGTATAATATCAATAGTTACTTTCAGGGAGTATCCTTCAAACCCCCTTTTATAACTAATCCCCTAATCCAATGAATATTAATGGAGAAATAACTTACCGTTAAAATCGAAGCGAGCATTAAACGGTTGGTCTGAAGGGGGAGGTACTGGTTTGGGAAGCTCCGTCATCCAGTGGAACTTCTCTTTTTCTACATTTCCCATGTTGGGCCACTTTGTTGCTAGCTGGCCAACTTCAGCTGGCACTGACCTGTAACAAGAGGATAATAGTAATTAAAAGAAAAAAATCTTGAATTGCAGTATATAAAAAGATGGCTTTATGGAATAGTTAAATATCCGCTATAAATTGCAGCTTACAGTTACAGATGAATAACTCTAAGATGTTCAGACATTTGATGGCAACTCCCTCATAGATTTTTCTCGGTAGTGCCTAATTTCTCGGTAAATATGAAGATGAATTTTGTTTGTTTCATTATTTTATTGAAAAATAAACATTTATTCATAATTTCTTTATTTACTTTCATAACCTCATTGATCCCACTGGGGCATTTCTCTCATTTTCACTGAATGTGATATCACAGAAGCGCAAAGAATTTCCTGTAGGCTGTGCATCAGCATAAAAACCCTTTTTTATGGTGATATTTTCCAAAGTTTTACGATTTGGATACTATCAAGCTATCAAAATGGAATAAATTTTTTGTGAGATGGGGGCCTAAAGTTGAAATTTTTGGAACATATCATCTCAAAATTGGTTGCAAATACAATCATGAAATGTTGAGCATACATGCTTGAAGGTATTGTCTATCAAATAATATAATAATTAGTTTCTCAAAATATCAAATTTGGAAAAATATTAAAAAAAATAATTTATTCAAAAATAAATCAATTCAATAATCCAATTCAAATGGAGAATTCGTTATTTTTCTCAGACGGTGATATTTTGAGAAATTGAGTATTTTATTTGTTGGACAATACTTTCAAGCATGTATGCTTAAAATTTCATGATTTTATTTGCAACCAATTGTGAGATGATCTGTTCCAAATATTTCGAATTTAGGAGCCCAAATCTCACAAACTAATGAACAATTGTTTTCCTCTGAAATTTATTCCATTTGATAGCTTGATAGTATCCAAATCGTAAAACCTTAAAAAATCTTACCATAAAAAAGTTTTTTTCATGCTGATGCACAGCTTTAAATAATGAGCGCTACCGCATCCTTGATTAATTTGTCAATTGGAAAGTTTTCATACATCATGATATTATAAAATATTCAAATTACAGAAGTGAGAATAAGTTGGAATACAAAAGAATTAATTGTTTTTAAAACACGCATAGGCCTACATCACAGAAAGTGACAAACTTTGTGTATGTCCTTCAATAATATTAATCGTAACTGTATTTGAAATTCAATTCTATCATGCCCATAGAAAACGAGAGGAAAAAATACTTGCAAGAATAAACTGTAGTATAAGTTAATTATTGAAAATTAACTTTAGAAGTCCTGTAATATAGGAAGAAGGTGGACTCACAAGAGGCGAATGGTTCAATTAAGTTAATTAGTGGCCTACGCTATGCTCTTCATGTCTAGTGTGTATCCACCTTCATGCTGTTTTGCAAAATTGTAAATTTCTAGAAACAGAACCCTCAGTGATCAATAGAATAACACGTTTTATAAGTCAACAAAAATCTCCAGTTGTTTAATATCATGTCTTAACTAGAATAAGTGATCTTTTTTATAAAATTCTCTCAAACAGTACTTACTCTTCAGTCTCCATAGCTTCACTTCCAATCAAAGATTCAGGTTTCAAATCGGAATCAACTGTTTTACTGGAGTTCTCAGATGAACTAGTTGCTGTGTTTAACGTTGAACTATTTGGATCAGAGGATCTTTTGTTTTTTCTCGCTTTCAAAAAAGCGATCAAGCCAGGATTCAATTCGGACAAAAGCTTACTTCGTTCCTCAGCTATCTCTTGCTCGGACATACTTGCCAATTTTTCCACATTCTCTTTATGAATTACACTAGCATCTGGTCCTTCAATAATGTTACTAGTCTTTCCTGAAATACACACAAAAATTCTAATAAGAAACTTGAATCAAAAAGAAACAACTTAGTTCAGTTGAGTTTGTTTTCAAGATGTTAACTAAGGTTGGTTGGATTTAGTACGGAATCTAATACAACGATTAGAACCAACTAGAAGAGCTAAAAAAATGAGCTAACATCATTCATAGATATAAGATGAATAAATCAGATACCGCTGTGATTTTCTGAAACTATCTTGAACATTGAATCATGAATCATTTACATTTTAAAAGTCGAATATTAAAAATTATTTATGGATAGATTAAGTGAAAACACCAAGGATTTGTTAATAAAAACATGATATAACAATTTAGATAAGGTATCAATAAATTTCCTTCTGATACGCTTGACAGAATGTTTACGAAAACATTATAACTATTAATATGCACAATCATCTACTAAATTTTCTTAGGATTTACAAACCGAATGCTGCTATTCTACAGTCAACAGCCACTTCTAGCTGATTCTCATGAATTGATACTACGCCTTTCTTCTTAGAGTCTTTGGCTTCTTTCATCCTCTGGGCAAACAAACTTGGAGGTCTGTTGCTCGCTGCCATTTTCTACTGTTTATTCTGAAAATGAAAGTATTTATTATAGATAATTCAAGATGACGTACTGAGACAAATGATTGATTTGCATCTGTACGATGTCACCATGCAATGCATAGGCTACTGCAGTCGCAAATCTACCGGTAGCATTCATGTCATGCCTGCCAGAGAAACAATATCAATATATCTGAATATAAACTGAAATTTGATGAGAATGAAATAAGTAAAGTAAAGGAAAAACTAATTATTGTAATTCATAGTGAAATACATAGTCAATTTAAAAATTCAAATAAGATTTATGAATGAAATAAGCTTTAAATATTCTTCAACTTATGATGCAAACCAAAGTTTATTCACAAGATTGAACTCACTCAAAATTAGTAGAGGATATTCAACGTCACTAACATCAACATAGTAATAAAAGACAATACTATTTTCCTATAAAAATAAAATGTAAATCTATGAAGTTCAATTCCGTTCGCTTTCAAACAAGGTAAAAACTAACCTATTTTTCATCGAGTTTGCTTTGCACATCAGCAGCTGATCAGTGCCATCGTAATAAATAAACTTCTTTCACTGCTCACTCTGTTCGATTGAGATCGAATGAAAATTTGAAAATGATAACTCTTTGAATATTTTGATGAACTTATCTAGTATGAAAATATTTTTATCTATTTCGAGTTCATCGTGATTTGTTTGAAGCCCATCTTTGTTTTGTCTATTTTCTGCAAAATGGATCCCAAACATATGAGATCGCCCATCATCATCAGCTGACACATTTTCACTCCAAAGCCGAAGCGTCTGTGGCTCTGTGCGCTGTGAATTGTACGTGACGTAAGTTTGAGTGACGTGGGGGTTAAAATTATTCACTATTTAATTTCCTTTTTGTATTGATAATAGATAATAAACTATTTGTGGTTTATATATTTTGTTCTTGTTTAATTTTATAATTAATAATGGGATCATCTCACAGTGTGGAAATCCCCGGAGGAGGCACTGAAGGATATCACGTTTTGAGGGTGAGACAAATTTGTTTATGTATTAGTCGGCTAAATTTGATAATAAATATTGTTCTCTGCTGTCACCATAAAATTCATAAAACCTATCAAATTATATTAATGTTTTTAATTATAGAACCTGCTGTCTTCATAAAGTTTCAGTTTTGGATAATCGAAATTGATATTAGGTTAGTCCCTTTTATTTATGACATACTTTTGCAAGTATTTGCGAATAAAACTCATAGATAAAGTCAACTACTGTAATAGTTATTCAACAACATTAAATGAAAAACTCTACCAATTCTTATGTTCAACGTACCGCTATCAGAGAGGGTAAGTTAATTTATTGCAATATTAATGGGTTGATTTTCACTCGAGTTAGTTTGGTTCGTCTGCATTCCCTACTTGCGTTATTTTCATTATAGAGAATTCATATATCGAGTCTTGGAATTCCAATTTTTTGCGTTAATTGATGAATCACGTAAAAAAGTGTCAATGTAGGCCGTGTAATCAGGCAGCTTGTAATGTCTACTGTGTGTTCTCATTGTAATGCAAACTGTATTTTCGGCTTTATTACTGACAACCATTATCTTGTTAAGATTCGCCAATTTCCTGCTAGTATTCGTGGATATTTATTTGTTATTTAGTTCCCATCATTTTATAATTTCTATGCCATATGAAAAATTGTATTCGGGTAAAATACTTACTTGCATACTTGATTGTAATTTTTCGTACTAGACATGGCTAGTGTAGTTCGTTATCTTTTGATATGCACATTCCCTGTCTGTCTGTGTTGTGCTGGTGAATATTGGAGTTACTGTTGTAATATTCAGGATATTTCAACACCATTTTCACCGATTCCAAGATGCAAACAGAAGACAGTGTTAATATTTGTAACCTCCTGAATATTGGTCTACAATGTTCAGTGTAGTGGGCACCACTTATAATTCTGAGTACTTCTATTTTTTTTGTGACAGGAAATTCTTTCAACCTCGGTAAGATTTCTCCAGAATACAATTCCATAAGACAGTACACTGTGGAAGCATCCATAGTATACTTCAATGAAAAGTATATATACTAAATGAATTTAATGTGATTTATTTAATATCTATATAAATCATATCTCTCAGAATTTTGTTATCGCTTCTTTAATCATTCTTAGAAATTTTGAAGCTCTATCGGTTGCAAAATCATGCTCATGTAGAAGTATGATTCTTTACGAAGAAACCAAGTATAAGTATTCAACAATCTTGTGGAATCTTTCAATCTTTGAAATCAGCTTGTACTTTATTCATAAATCTAGGAGACGTCTGTTGGAACCCCCTAACTGTTATTGAACTTTGTCTTATTCTGGTTTTGTTGTTCTTAAACCTGGTTTTCTCTAAATGTAGTAACTTAAGTACTTCTTTAAAAATAACACATCAACGTGTTAGCCAATGTATCCAAATAATTTATTTCAGTCCACGAATTTCAAAGAAGATAAATTCTCAAATAAACGGAAAATCATGAGCTTGTCTCTTTCAATAAAACGCTTCCCAGGGAAGCAATTTTAGATTTAAATCTTTCATGCTCTAATTAGATTGAACATGCCAATTTAATTTTTCGATGCTCCTTTCTCGCTTGTATTTTTATGATTCCATTCTCTCTCTCTGTCATTTTTCACACACTCTCCGTATTGTTTTATTTCTAAACGTCAATTCTAATTCTCACACTTTTGATGAATTTTTTTTTATTCATTTCAATATACCTTGAACTCTTACATAGAAACCACAGTGAAGGCACTCTTGTTCACCTAAGTTCTCAGTTTATTTCCCATAGGATAGAATCAAAGAGAAGCGATACTCTCTAGTCTAATCTGTTCTCTGTGATAGAATACATATTTTCAAACAATTTTCTGTTATAATAATTAATTGAACGAAATTCCTAATTAATGCCATATAATATTCTGTTAGTTTTAAATTATCCTATTCAAAAAGAATTTTTTTGCCGAAAATATTTCTATCAATATGATCCATAGAACTGTGGAGCTTTTTAAACTAATTGTTTGTAGACAACTGAAATTATAAAAGTGAAGTTTTATAATATAACCATATTATGTTATCGAAGGTACGGATTCACTGAGTTTGAACCAATCCTGATTTGCCTAGATAACTAAATATCTTTCCAGTTTAGACCAATACAGTATTTTTATCACTATAATTGTTCAATAATTGATCCAAAATCAAATTTATTGTTTATCATACATGAAAATGACAAAAATAAAAATTGATACATTATAAACAGATTTTCATACAATCATTTGGATACAGCTCTAAAATAATTATTATTGTAGTTATTGTTATTAGACATCTATTATTTAGATTATTTTAAATGGAGAAAAAATTGGCTTTCATAGTGATATATTCCAAAAAATTACATATATTAAAATTACTAGGCCTATAGGTTGATGACGATGGGCATAATAAAATAATTATACTATCAAATATTAATAATTAATCAAATATTATACAACTATAATCCATTAGCCTAACTTTATAACTAGCACTTCGCATTAGTTAACTTGATAGCACCTCCCTAATTACCTCAATACATTCAACAATTACGAACCCTATCTAGCTCGCTTATCAGTGAGAGTTACCACGGTTTCCATTAATTATTAATGTCTATTGATTTCAGGTGCAAGATGACTCACCTGGACATGCGGCTGGACTGGAAGCTTTCTTTGATTTTATTATTGCCATTGGCAATACCAGATTGGTGAGTAATTTAGAAAGATGTCCTTATTAAATTGAGTTCCTTTTCCAAGATTTCCTATCAGATAATTCGAAAAAATCATCACTGATGATTGCCAGAAATGTTGTAGTGAAATAATGCCAGGAAGCTAATATGGTATGCTTCAACTTCATATTTTAGAATATAGAATAGAATATTATTTTTTTAATCGATAGATTATTCATTCTAAATCTTCATCTTTATCTACTTTGTTAGTTGATGGATTAATTACTATCGTGAAGAAATTGAAAAAAATATGGAAAATTTTAGTAAAAATGAGGGAGATACGAGAAATGTTTTTCTGAAATTCAGAACGTTTGTGGTTTAAGCTAAGTAAATACGATGCTGATTTTAAAAATACAGTACATTGTTTAAAAATTGACTTTTGAGAATATTTTTCTGACATTATTATTAGCGTATGCCATAACTGGTGGGGAGTCCCATAAGGAAGTTCCACCGGCAAAATAACCTCAATGTTCCTCGATGGGAAATTGTTGTAGTTCTTAGTTCCTTGACATTTATCATTGTTGATGCGATAAGTGAGTTCATTGTTCATCCGGCCTTTTAAAATCTTTTGAAAAAAATGACGTTTGTTCTCTCTTGATATAAAATAACCAGTAATTTTGTAGATTTATTTTTCAACAAATCATTTTGGCTTAGTAGAGCAGTACATTTTATCTTGCATGAAATGGGATTGTGTGCACCAAGGGAATAGAATACTTTTTCTCTCTCATGAAATACTCGCACTCGGCTACGTCATCAGGTGACAACAGTTTCCTTCAGGCAGAAAAAGTTATGTGCACACATAACTATTTTAGAATTTTAACAGCTTTGATAACTCATGAAGTTCCTTTGCAAATTCACACAAATTAAGAATATCTCCTAAAACAAGATAATTATATTCCTAAAGTAATGGGGATTATGTTGAATAGTTCCTTGAATAAATAAATAATAATTGATAAAATACATGATCGTTCTTTAGAACATATTCAGTAAAATGAATCACTGTGATTAACAGGCTATTGTAGTTTGTAATGTAGCAGCATAATCAAAATATTCAACACGAATTTTTACAAAGAATGGTAGAGCCATTGTTGGAAATGTAATAAGTACAGTAGTAGTGACATCACTAACTACTGTTTCAGTAAAAGGCTTTCATTATTGCAATCTAAATTGTCTAAATGTTTATCTTATCTCCAAAAAATGCAGACCTTTGCGGTTAAACCATAATGTAATGCCTTAGTTTTTGTCTTATTATTTTGTATTGTTTCATTATCATGTCCTACGTTTTTTAAGTGTTGTTCTGAGTGTACTTGTTTTCTATAGAATGTATTAATAAAGGCATTTCTATTCATTCATTTATTATTCATAATTTCCAAATTGAACTTGGGCAGGTTAAGGGTTTCCAACAAATTGGGGAGGCAACTATTTCAGTAATATACTTCCAAATTTGTACTGCTCTATCCCAATAAGGTTCCTGCTATCTATACATTTATTTATTTCACCCCGACACATATTATTATAGTGGGGCATCATAATTAGGATTAGAATTATCTTAAGTAATTTATTGAGTCGGGATTCTCTTAGATATCTGTATTATATGTATCTGTATTTGTAAACTCCTCTGAATGCATATTATTGGCATTCAGAGGAATTATTATTATTACATTAAAAACTGTAATAATTTCAGTAATAACTGTTCAGTAATAATTTTTATGAGCTGGTCGTTTTGAATATTACAAACCAAATTTAATTTATATATACCATTTATTTATCATATACCATTTCCAAAATAAAAAACACTACAAAAAATAATACAAAATGAAAACAGTAGTTAGGTAGCCTCATTGAAAAATCGTGTTTGGTGCACCATAACGCTAAAAAATTGAGAAATTTTGGTGAAATAATCTAATAATTGATATTTTGTGTACAGGATCAGGACAATGATACTCTGAAGGACCTGCTGAAGGCGAACACAGACAAGGAGATGAAAATGACCGTTTACAGCAGTAAGACGCAGTCGGTGAGGCAGGTATCTGTCACACCGAGTACCAGCTGGGGTGGACAGGGTCTTCTGGGTGTCAGCATTCGATTCTGCTCGTTTGAAGGCACTAACGAGAACGTCTGGCATATTTTGGTGAGTCATTCGTAACTCTTTCTTCTAATTTATTGTAAAAGTTTGTAAAACATTTTTCCAAAGACATAATCAATTCTTCCATTTCAAATAAGAATTAATTATTTTGTGAGTGTCTGTTGGTAGTCAGTATTTGATTCTGTTCATTAGAAGTTACTGCTGAGATGCCTGGCATTTTTTTGTGAGGGATTGATCAGATTCAGTTTGCATTCTTAAAATTGTGAAACTTATTAAAACACTTTTCAAATACTCATCTATTTCACAGCAGAATTTATTCTTATTTCATGAGTGTCTTCTAAGGCTAGGCGTACATCGGTTAGTCAAGACAAGACAAGACGAGATTAGTCACGTTTAGTCACAGTAATTCACATAGTTGCTTATGAAGCAGCACACACTGATGCAATGACTAATCGGTGTGTGTTGCTTCATAAGCAACTATGTGAAGTACTGTGACTAAACGTGACTAATATCGTCTTGTCTTGTCTTGACTAACCGGTGTACGCCTAGCCTAAGAGTCAGTATCTGATTTTGGTCGTCTGGCACGGTTTTGTGAGTGATCAGTCAGTCTTTTGTGAAACACTTCTCAAAGACACACTAATTTTAAGGGAAATGATTTTCAAGTTTCAAATTTGAATTGCAAAGAATTTGAAATTCATTAACGATTCCAATTGATAAATCAATTGAATATTTTTATTATAATTGATTGTAATTGATTTCCATCTCCACTGCACGAATTAGCTGGATTGCACGCATCGGCTAAATCATTGATTTTATTGATTACAATGATAAAAATTAGAGTTGAAATCGATTTAAAAACAAACAATAATTCCAATTAAATAATAGATGAATTGTTTAACGATAATTGATTATAAGTAACTTTCTGTTCCATAGGACGTACATCCTTCCTTTCTGTCTGAATTGCACGCATTTACCAACCACATCATTGGGTGTAATGAACCTACAATGATACAAAATTTGAACTTGAATCATCTTGAAGACAAACAACAATTTTAATTAATTAATAGATTAATTGTTCAGCGATTATTGATTGTAAATAACTCTCTGTTCCTTAGGAAGTACATCCTTCTTCCCCGGCGGAACTGGCCGGATTACATGCATTTACGGACTACATAATTGGAGCCGACTCAGTTCTTCACGAAAGCGAAGACCTGTTCACATTGATCGAGGCCCATGAGGGCAGGCCGCTCAAACTCTATGTCTACAACACCGAGCAGGACTCCTGTCGTGAAGTTACAATCACACCCAACTCGAACTGGAAGGGAGAAGGAAGGTAATTTCATCCCAAGTATTTTTGATCAATAATAAATTAAGAGAAAAAGCGAAATTTCCATCGGATTGTAGTAGAAAATGATAGTGGTAGATTCTGTGGTAGATATATAGAAAAAAACTTGAATTATCTTGAAAATTGAAGAGTTTTTTTTTGTTTTTTTAGCTTGGGTTGTGGTATTGGCTACGGCTACCTACATAGAATCCCAATTCGCAGCCATATTGTCGAGAAAGCACAGGCTGCTCTACCAAGCACAAAACCGAATCAAGCATTTTCAACAGTTCCACCACCAACTATTCCAGCAGCTTCTCTATCTAATGTTACTCCTCATCCAAATGTAAGTAGTACAGTATTTTTGTAATAATTCTTATTAAATTTATTTGTGAATTAATCATAGTTTGAAATTTTGTACTCCAATCACTAAATCTGTGTCTTATCAACATGTTCTTGTCTGAATTAAAATCGTTCTTCCATGTTTATTTATTAGTTTGCAAGTTTTTTCAAATAACTTATTTATTTATTTAGTGTATGGGTTTTAATAGAGGGAGACCCGAGTAGGGGTTGTTCCTCTTCACCAACATAACCAATTATCCCTTGATAGGGAACAATTATTATATATAATATTATATATTATTAGTTATTTCAAAACAATCTGGGTTTTATAATACTGAAATTAACACTTGCATCAGAGATATTGTGGAACTTCTCCATAGAGGTAAGAATGAAAAACAATTTTGTCTAATCCACATTAATGTATTTCATAAACAAGCCCAAGTTTCCATGCTCATGGCTTCACCTTCAGTGTTGGTTTTGAGCCTCAAAATCCACCAGTGTTGGTTGGCTCAAAACCAATACTGAAGATGAGCGTTGAAACTTGAGTTTGTTTTTTTAAATACATTGATGTGGAATAGACAAAATTGTTTTCATTCCTACCTTCTATAATACTGTATTGAAGAAGCATGAAATCTCCGAACACTACTCTCAGGGGTTCTCTTAACTACTCACTATAGCGAAACATTTAAATAAGTGACAAAACAAACTTTAAAATGAATTGGAGTACTCGTAATTAATGTCAAGAACCTTTTCACATGTAAGAGTGGATGACGTGACGTGTCTATAAATATTAGAATCAATTGAAATAGAAGTTGAATATTCTTTAAGATCTATTTATACAAATTTAGAATGCAAATAGAAGCATCTTTGCTTTTATCGCTTCTATTCATTGAACACAAGATAAAATAGACTCAACAATAGAGCCTTTCGAATGATATCATCCATGCAATGAATAAAATACTTGCACTGTTTGTATTAACTATCAACACTATTCTATACATTTCATACTAGTTCTTGGTCTGGATCGTTTCTAAATCATTGAGCATTTCACTGATAAATTATAATTTAAACTCAACGCCTATTTTTAATTCACAATCAAATTCAGCTTAAATAGATGTAATTTTTAAGGCATAATATGTCAGTTTTTGTTTTCAATGAACAATAAGCCTAAATTAATCATGTAAATTTACTTGAATGAACATTGTAGGGCACAATATTTTTTTTTTACTTGAGATTAAATACCTAATTCAACAAATAATGCTCTACAAGGAGTGAGTGGTGGTTTGTGGCATATAATCCTCAATGCTTTTTTCTGTAGCCTAAAAATAATAATGAAAAGAGTACAATTTCCCCATTGCTGGAATGTAATTAATTTTGCAAAATGTATTTTGTTTCTGGCAATAAATTCAATTCGACCAATCAATTCAATTACTATTTTAATGTGTTTTGCTTTGAAATCTTCAATTCTATGTGTATATTGTTATAAAGGAAAAAAATAAATTTGAATTTTGTTTACAGGCAATAACGGCTCCCACATCTACTCCAACCGCCAACCTCATCAGCTCAGCAGCGCAACAGCAACCCACAACACCGGCGGTTACATCGACCACAGCCCCCGCTAATCCGCCGCCCTCGGCGCCCTACCCAGAAGGCATGCCGCGCCAATTCACCACCCCGCCACTTTCAAATTACGCGCCAACCAATGTTGTGAACAGCAACTACACGGTGCCACCCAGCACCGTTGAAAGTGGTGCGCCCGGCTTCGGAACAACGCCGGCTGTGGCCAATGTCAGTCCGTCGCACTACTTTCAACAGCAGCCGGTCACTTCGTTCCCTACGTCCGGAGGCTACTCGGCCGCGCCTGCCTATCATATACAGCCTTCCGTGGCTCCTCCTCATCCAGCCATGATGGGTGCTTCCACCACTGTTCCAAGCTATGCGCCTGGTTTCGGATCAGCTGTTGGGTGAGTATTGGGTATAGCACGATCCTTATATAGATAGTTATAAAGCTCTCTAAATATTTACTTATTAAGAATAAGTACTTATTTACTCGTTATTTACTCGCTCCTCTCACACAGGCATGTGCCCATAAGAGGAGCCTCCAATATATTGTATTTTTCAAATGTATTACTGTTATGTTATTTTTTGGAGAATAAAGAATTTCAATTTCAATAATGTGATAGTAGTCGACCGGCTACTGGCAACTAGAGTAGCGGAAGTGTGAGCATGACAAGAGAATGAAGTCTCCCTGTATCGGTCTATCCGAGACTCCACGACTCTGGTCGTACGATTTCGGTTTCCAAATGTGAGTAGAGCCTTCCACAACTGCAAATACTGAGGGCCGCTTTCCCCAACGCTGCTTAAAGTAATAACAGCTGACGCTCAATTTTTTTCTATACTTTTCCTATTCTCCGAATGAGGCTTAAGCCAGATGTATTGCTTAAGCAGCGTTGGGGAAAGCGGCCCTCAGTTGCCTAAAGTTTCTTCAAGTGGGAATTGAATACAGCACCTCCTGATTGCCGTCAGGAGACTCAATTTGGACATTACTGTTCAAACTTTATCACGTCAGAAAAATAAAATCATTCTATTCTATTCATTCAAAAAGAAGGTTATGGATGATCGCTCGTCTAAGGACCACTTGATTGAAAAATGTTTTTTTTTCGAACAGGCCTCAGCAACCGTTTATTGTGAATGGGCAAGACGCACCGACAAGTGGCAGCCAGTACCCCCTGCCACCACGCAGTGGTGTCCACACAGTGGCCACAGCCAGTGGAGTCATGCCATCCATGGCTAATCTCGCCACAACCAGTCTGGCTACACCTAGTGAGTAATCTTTACGTATTTTTTCTACTGTACCTATTTTAGGTGAGCTGCAGTCCACTACATTCTCATTTTAGAATATTATCTGCTTCAATTGAATTGAAATCAGCCAATTGAAATAGTTACCCAACTTTTCTTTCTATTTTTTATCTATATCACCTTCTTTACGAATAATTAATTGTATATAATCTAAATCTAAATCTTCTTTTCCGTTTTTTGTGTTTCCGTTTTTCCTGTTTTACAGAATTTCTAAAATTTTATGAGACTTGTAAATTTGTATAGGCCCCTGGACTTGTAACTTTCCATGTGTTGGACCAAAGGCCTAGAATTTTATAATTTCGATCGGATTAGTTCGTGAATGTTAAAAATGACTAGTTTTATTTTATTTCAGTTATAAAAATTGGAAAGAATTGAGAAAAGAAAATAGGCCTGTAAACATTCTCAAAATTTCAAATTCTCATATAAAAATTTGTGTAAAGTTTCAAATTCATCAGTTGCGTAGTTCAGGTTTGATGATCGAACACACAAGGCCCAAAAATAAATTTTATCTACGACTATGTTAGAATGCAGTTATTACAGTTTCACAATTGAAATCGAAACAGCTGCCTTTTCTAAATGGGATTTGAAACTTGTATCGTAATGGAGACTGTTCAAAACACTTTAGTAGTTTATGCAATGGTTGTATTATGAGAGCCATTAAGTGACGAGTGAGATACCGAGGTTAAAATACGAGCGGCAACATTTTATCTACGACCAACAAAAAACAATTGGAGTGGTCCGTAGCCGAGGGCGATAAGCGCCTGTCTGATAATCCAAAGGTTCCAAGATTGAATACAGTTGCCGGAACGGATTTTGACAGAAACGGTCACTCCCGTCTTTCGGAGGAGACGAAAAGGCGTCGGTCCCGACTGCCTAAAAACAGTCGTCATCTCTCATTATCACCCCTCTCATTACCCACGCACAAGCATAGAGCTCATGTGGGCATCACCCTAAAAACAAAAAAATTATAATATCTAAATCATCAATCTATACTAACCTAGATTCAAATGACCATGTTCTATTCCAATGTATAGGTTAGGTGATAATGAGGGATGATGACTGTTTTCAGGCAGTCGGGACCGACGGCTTTTCGTCTCCTCCGAAAGACGGGAGTGACCGTTTCTGACAAAATCCGTTCCGGCAACTGTATTCAATCTGGTCCGTTCCAGTGTTTTAAAACTGGATCAGATTGAACAAGGAACGTTTCATAATGTTCAATCCGTTTTACATTACGTTACGATACAAGTTTAAAATTCTATTTCAATTATGAAACTGTAATGATTGCGTTATAACACGGTCGTATATAAACTACTGTTATTATATTATGGTTTATTTAAAGCTACAACTTTGAACTGTGCACTAAATTTGATTTCGATTGCAGGCATCCCCCCTCTATCGATACCAGGAATGCCAGTGACTACACCCATCTCTCTCCCCGGTATGCCACCTATCACAGTCAGTGCAACCCTGCCCTTTGCTACCATCGAAGCCCTGCAGAACGAAAACAGTCCAGCTGGTGGGCCCAAACTCAATAGTGTACCGCCATCTTTATCAGCTGCTCAGTAGAACTTGTATTTTTTACAAACCGATATTGAACAATATTGAACACTACTCAACATTCTATTTATCTTTATTTATCATGTTTGAGGTATAGCAGGATTCTTTTAAATTGTCAGATAACAGCTGATTGATGTACGCTAGTTCACTGACGTTAAATCAGCTGTTTTATGACAATTCAAAAGAATCCTGCTATATTTAGCAGTGTATGTAAAGGTTTCAATACTAAAATAAGATGTTACTAGGATTGGCGTAGTTTGAGACTGATTAAGAAGGACCATCCAAACTGGAAATCAGTGGTACAGAATCTTTTGCATAAATCGATGCCAGTGTGGATCGTTGCAAGAAGCGCGGCAATTAATTCTTAGGCTAGGCGTACACCGGTTAGTCAAGACAAGACAAGACGAGATTAGTCACGTTTAGTCACAGTACTTCACATAGTTGCTTATGAAGCAACACACACCGATTAGTCATTGCATCGGTGTGTGCTGCTTCATAAGCATCTATGTGAATTACTGTGACTAAACGTGACTAATCTCATCTTGTCTTGACTAACCGGTGTACGCCTAGCCTTACTGAAACCAGAATTTAAGCTTGTATTATAATTCACATTTTATTGTGAATAATTACAATACAAGATGTACAATACAAAAAATGAGTGGTTTATACTTTACATTGGTTAACTCTTCATGGACAAGCACCATTGATTGGAATACCAAAGCAATGGTCGTTGTTAAGCTTTTATTTATGAATCTGTAATCAATACTGTAAAAATACATTATCCATCTGCTTTGCTTTTGAATACATGTTGATTTATATAAAGCATGTTGATTTATAAAAATTGATTTGGAATTTGGTTGTTTGTGAATTGAATTTAAAATATTTTATTTATATTACTATTCATGTAACTTATTTATTTAGATGTGTCTACTCTCCAAACATATTAAAACTTTAAACTTGAATTAAACATTTATTTTAACTTCTCCAATTATTATAATATATTGTGCTGTCGTTTAATCTACTCATCATGAAATTGGTGAGCGTTCTATCACTGAACCAATGAAAAGAACATAATCAACTGTTTTAAAGTAAAATAAAAAATTGTCTTGTTTGCTTCCAATAAGAAGATTTTCAAGAATGTTGAAGTAATGATTGCGTATAGCATTAATCTTGAATTATATTCTTCTCTCTTGGTGCTGAAATATTGAAGGAATTGTTTTGACAGCTTGTTTTCGATGTAATCTTTCTTGTTGAACAAAATTTGAATGTTAAAACCATTCATCATCATCAAATTTGTGAGCATTCTATCACTAATCCATCAATGAACATAACATAATTGACTTTTCAAAAGTAAAATAAAAAGTTTTGTTGAATGGTTCCAATGAGTCATTTTTAAGAAATCTGCGTGTAACTGGGTTGCCACAGACATTGCATAAAAAAACAACATAAAATGTTTCTTAATTTGTGTAATTCCACAAAATACAAAAAGTCAGGAAAAATCTCTCAGATTGGTCAGGAATAGTCAGGAAAAATAGTCTCAAAAATTCTGTGGCAACCCTGTTTTATGTTGAACAAAATTTGACTGTTAAAACAGTCAAACATCATCATCAAATTATTTTGTGAGCATTCTAACACTAATCCATCAATGAACATAACATAATTAAATTTTGAAAAGTAAAATACACATTTTTGTTGAAAGCTTCCAATGAGTCGTTTTTAAAAAATGTGCGTGTAATGATTGCGAAAAGCATTAAGCTTAAATAATATTCTTCTATCATAGTGCTAAAATATTGAAGGAATGTGTTTTTGAAAGCTTATTTGCGAGGTAATCATTTTATGCTGAACAAAAATTAACTGTTATCTTGGACTATTTCTGAAATGTGTTTCAATCCAAAGAGAAACAATGATGAAACATATAAAAATACTCAATTATTTATTTCCTGTTTAATGTTTGAATACTCATTATTTATTCAGTTATTATTGTATTTATTTGAAATGACTTTTCACATTATGGTACTGTCACAGATTATTGAAAATTGTATTTTCAAGCTACTCAATAAATGTTTTTTTAGCATTGCAAAATAATTTCTCTCCTCCATTAACCTATTTACTCGTATGCCATTTGTTCATCATCCTCAATGGCATTTCTGAGACCCCGTAGCGAAGCCCGGGTGAACTGCTAATGTGTTAATATGGTTGATAAGTTATACCAACACAGATTAATGATATTAAATCTACTGAGCTCTCTCATCTATACTGGCGGCCACATAATTAGACGGCTGGGAGATTTTGCGCTGTTGTCAGATATGGAACCGGTAAAGCCAGGGAAAGTCGAAAATTGCTTGCTCCTCATCACAAATTGACAACGCTGTGCTTACAGTGCTGCCTATTTTGTACGTTGGAGTCGATTTGCCTGCATGATTTGAGAAGTCAGTTGGCAACACTTGAGTACAGCTCAAAATGTCTCAGCCGCCTTATTTCATGGCCGCCAGTATAGGAAAGAGTCCTGAGCTAATTGAAAAGAGAAAATGGGCTCTACAACATCGGGTTCTGCTGTGGTGATAAGATGGCAAGAAAATGCTGTTTACATGTAAGCAGGTGGTTATGATCACGGTATATATAGCAGGATCCAATTAACTTGTCATAAATCAGCTGATCCAGTAATAATTAAACAGTGATTTCGACACAATAATCAAAAGGCTTGAAAGTCTTAAAGACGTTTTTAAAGTTTTAAAAGACCTTTTAAAGACTTTTCAAAGAATAACTTTTAAAGACCTTTTCAATAATCTGCGAGATTCAGCATTTGTAGGTTAAGTATTGTGATCATATATTATGCTCGTCGATCATATGTTTATGACAAGTTAAATGGATCCTGCTATAGTTTTTCTTTTTCTATATACCGTTTTTTAATTTTTTTAATAGCATTACTGTTCTTGAGAAAAAAATTATAATCTTCACTTCATTGCCAACTTGATTTTTTTGGTACTACATACTGTATTAGAAAAAAAAATCATCCTCACTTTATTACCAACCTAACGAAATTAGACTGAACACTAATCCTGCTAGCAGCCCTAGCTTGTGCTCAAATAACATCATACTACTGCTAGCGAATATGAATTTTTATAAAGCTGAGTTTGCCAGCTGAATGTACCGCGAGTCAGCAGGCACTGTAGTGGGAGAAAGCGATCAACGCGCATGCTCCAGTGAGAGGCCAATTTGGATGGCACGCTCTGTACCTCCAGATGGATATTTAGCTCAGTGGTTATGATGGTATTGGTTTACGGCTGGATACACACAAGCGATAGTCGCAATTACCGCACTGCAACAGCGATTAGCGGCTGATCAGAACACACTGGTGGCAAATGATGCATCGGCACCATGACTTCACCCCATACGTAGCACGGTTAATCCGCCAGGTTAAATTAATATTATTGGTTGAAATTCTCTCAATCTCACATAATAATTAACATATTATTATTTCTGAAAACTATCCCTTCCATACAGTTTTTCTGTTTAAATAGAACAACAAATCCGAACTTTTCTTATCCTATTAAACTGAGTTATCATTAGCAATAAAATTCCACGATTTTACTACTAAAATATAGTTACCATACCTTCTAGGGGGAAGAATCCATATACTCTTGAGACTATACCAACAATTCCTTCCTAAAAGGGAGATAAAAATCCAAAACCTAATAAAATGCAAAATACTATTTTCATTATTTCTATTAGGAGAGACGCTAAGGCTATCAACCGTTTTATTATCCTGTTATCATATTCCTCCCGACCCACTCAGTATACACGTTGGCGTATTTTTATAGTTCTGATAGAGTTTTCAGCAGTTAAGTGAAGAGATGAGTGGAGTACAGAAATGAGCCGATAGAATATAAAAGCAATCATCTTTGAGCGCTTCAAGTGGAAGAGTTCAAATAAGAATGACTTTATGTCTCGGAAAGCTCTCAATTTAAAGGAGAACTCTATAAGGAACTTTTATTCTTTAGATGAATCAAGTAATGGAAAAGTTAATAGAGTTTCAAAATAGAAAATTGAAAAGTAGAAAAGTAGAAAATTGGGAACATCATTGAAAAAACAAGAGGAACATTAATTAAAAACAAAGATCATTGAATGGAAGTGACTGAAAAACATTGAATTATTTAATAAGTATAAGAAGATTGGTGAAAGATCAATCGAAGAGAGAGAAGAAAAAATAGTTGAAAGTAATCCAAGAGAAAAACGAGAATTGATTTGGAAAAATAATAACCCGTCTCATTTAATCGTTTCTCATCAGTGCTTCGCTTGCAAATTGCATCCATTTACTATGTTTATTGTTTGGAAGACTTCTCCTCCTCCTCTTCCTCCTCCTCCTCCTCTTCCTCCTCCCTCCTCCTCCTCCTCCTCCTCCTCCTCCTCCTCCTTCTCCTCCTCCTCCTCCTCCTCCTCCACCTCCTCAAACTCCTGCTTCGTATTTTTTTTCTTCTACTTTCCAATACTACAGTATTAACAAAGAAGCAAATAGTAGAGAAATCGGAATATTTTGCAGTGTCTGGTGAAACACTGCTGTAGAACACTATTTTAAAATCACTTTTAAGTAGAAATAACACTATTTTCCTTTACATTTTGACTATCGTTTCTTCTGGTGTAGGTCATCATCATCATCATCATCATCATCATCATCATCATCATCATCATCATCATCATCACCATCATCTCAGTCTGATGATGACCTACACCAGGTTGAAACGATCGTCACTATGTAAGTGAAAATAGTGTTATTTCTACTTAAAAGTGTTTTTAAAATAGTGTTATTTACCAGTAGAAAAAAGTATGGATACACAACTCAATAACACTGCTGTATGTAAAAGGAATCAGAAAGAATGTGATTTGAAAAAGGCTACACGAAGCGATGAGCAAGCAAGTAGAAGAAAATACAAAAATAGGTGGAATGGTAAATATAGATTTATATTAGAAAACGAAGTTTAAATTGTTTTATTTGATAGTGAGTTTTTATCGAGAAATTAATAATAATAAAGTAAAATAAAGGGCCTGATAAGGTTTAAAAAATTGATTATAATTTAATAAATTAATAATTAATAAAATTTTTAAAAGTTTTATTCGTGGCGAGGAACAAGTTGAGAATGAAGAAGAAGAAGAACAAAAAGAAGAAGAAGAAGAAGAAGAAGAAGAAGAAGAAGAAGAAGAAGAAGAAGAAGAAGAAGAAGAAGAGTTTGAACAGTTATATTATTAAACAGAGATTCAATATCTCTTTTCATTTTTGGGAAGGTATAGGAAGACAAGAGATATTAAACAATAAAGAGGATAATCACTAAGAGAAGAATTTAGAGGGTGTTGTCATGGAGGAGCAACACAGTAGAAATTATAAAGAATATAGAAGAGGAGAAACAACCATCTAAGAAACAGTAAATAAAACGAAATCATAATACTAGTTGTTCCATGAATGAGTGGTCCAGATTCCCAATTCAACAGTTCCAGTTAATTGAGAAAATGCTAAGCTCAACCCACTGCTAGTATTGAAACTTTTGTCCCAAAGTGCTCCGCTAGCACTAAAATCTAAAACTTTCCCGGAGCAAAGCATGTGTGGGCGGGTGTTCCTTTAAGATTGGGTCGTAACACCCCCCGCCTTCACCCCCCGAGGAGGGGGATGAGAGAAGAGGATTGAAACTGGCGCCAAAAGTCTTTTCCAGTAACCCTCTCCCAGACCCCAAACGTGGGGCAAAAAAATGGCAACCAACTTATTTTTCACCCCCTTCTCTGCGAATTTGTTCGCCCACTCATTGAGGCACACTGGATTTGGCGAGAAGGAAGGAACAAGGAGAAGGAAAGAGAGAAGTTGGGAGAGAGAGAGAGAAGTAGGAGAAAAGAAGGGACGTCGTCTTATTTTCATTTCGCGCCCGGGTTTGATGAAGGAAAAACCTCGCCTTAGCCTAAACCACTGTCTACCCCCACCCTCCCCGCCTTACAACCCACACAATACTTGAGCTAGGAATAAAAAGTGGATATTAAATGAATACTATGGAGAAAGTTGATGGAAACAAATGGAAAGAATGAATGGAGAATTGAAGGAAGAAAGAAGAAAAATGTAAAAAGAAGGAAAGTAGGTTTATTGAGAAAGAGAAGTAAGCGAGAAAGAAGGAGAAGAAGAAAAAGAAAAAGGAGAAGAGGGAGAGGAACGAGTCGGAAAGAGAGAAGGAATCGAAAGATGACTTGAGAAGAGATTATGAAATATTAGTGGAAAAAGGAAACGATGGAAGAGGAAAAGGTGCGATGAACATAATTAGAAGAGAAAGAAAGCGAAAGGAGAATGACAAGGAAAGAGATAAGGATGAGAGAATGAGATGAGTCGAACAAACAAAGAAAGAGAAGTAAGAAGAAGAAGCAGGAAAAGACGGAACGAAGATAAAGAAGAAGAAGAAGAAGAAGAAGAAGAAGAAGAAGAAGAAGAAGGGGAAGAAGAAGAAGAAGAAGAAGAAGAAGAAGAAGGAGGAGGGATGAGGAGGAGGAGCAGAAGAAGAGAAGAAGAAGAAGAAGAATGAAGAATAAAGAAAAGACGGAGGAGCAGTAGAAGCAGGAGAAGAAGAAGAAGAAAAATGAGGAGAAGAAGGAGGAGCAGTGGAAGCAGGAGAAGAAGAAGGGAAGAAGAAGAAGAAGAAAGAAGAAGAAGAAGAAGAAGAAGAAGAAGAAGAAAAAGCATGAGAATAAGAGGAAGGAAAGGAGGAGAAGAAGAAGAAGAAGAAAAAAAAATGAGAAGAAAACATCACATCTTTAATTTTTCACTTATCCGGCGCCAACCTGTGATCTACGACATTCAAATTGTTTCCCAACATGAGAAGCGAATCCCAACTATAAAACTATAGCTGGATTCAAACTCTGGGTATTACTTACTGACAACACTCCAATAACTTATCACGGTAATCGTATAATAATAAATCGACACGCTTTGAAAAAATCACTGATAATTATTAGCTTTCAGTCGTCTAGAATTTATTGCGAAACTCCGCCCTACAAATGACAAGTTGTCAGTGCGAAGGTGAAAAATTATAATAAAAGCAAATCACGAGCAAATTTTCAATGTAAGATATGAAGAATGGTGATGAATTATTAATGAAGTACTTTGCTAGATTCCGTTCTTAATCAAGGTCAGCTCTCATTGCATTGGAATGGTGCATCCTCTTATACTGTGATAAATGGTTCTGTGTGAATCATTTAAATCATAAATGTAATGGTTCAATTTTTGCAGTTATTCCAAAACAACGCTAAGTTATTGAATGTTTCAATTATCCAAACGGTTCCACCTATCCACAAATATCCACCTGTATCCTCAAATTTCCTCAAATTTATATAAAAATTATCCTCAAATCTATGTAAAAAATATCCTCAAATATCCATATAACGTTTCTAAAATTATCCACTTCACCATAAATAACTTATGGCCTTCTATGGCGATCTTCACAATCTGTTCCATTCTCCTTACTGTGATCTAAGCAAGCAAGCGGTGCTTTGCACTGCACAGGATGGTCTCGTTCATCACGATTTTTAGATACAGTATTTTACTGATCAGTTATCGAATTAGCAAACAGTGATGTCAACAAGAAACATAAATTGGGATTGAGTTCCAAATCAGAACCAATCCGATCTTTTGCTCCAACATAACGGAGATTTTTTTTCATGAATGGAGCACAAACTCAACAATGGAATTGGCATTCATCGAATGATCGTAGAGGGAGGGAAAGGGGGATGAGGTTTGAGGTACAACTGGAAGGTGGAGCGTGAAATGAAATGGGAAACTTTATAGAGGATCTATTTTCTCATTCTCCTCTTCATCTTTTCCTCCCGTTCTCCCCACTTTTAGGCACTTTCTTATTCTTGTTACTTCCAAACAATTTTCTTCCTTCTTCGCCTCCTCCCTAGCCTCCACCTCCTCCTTCTTCTTCTTCTTCGTCTTCGTCTTCTCACGCTTCATCTACTTCTTCTTCTTCTTCTCCTTCTTCTTCTTCTTCTTCTTCTTCTTCTTCTTCTTCTTAGACTTCTTCTTCTTCTTCTTCTTCCTTCTTCTTCTTCTTCTTCTTCTTCTTCTTCTTCTTCTTCTTCTTCTTCTTCTTCTTCTTCTTCTTCTTCTTCTTCTTCTTCTTCTTCTTCTTCTTCCTCTCTCTTCTTCTCCTTCTTCTTCTTCTTCTGCTTCTCCTTCTTCTCCTCTTTGTTCTTCGTCTCCTTTTCTATCTACACCTCCTATCCACATAATAATTTTTTTTGTAAGTCTTTTTCATCTCTTTTTTTCTCCAGACACTCGTTCTTCTCTTCCTCTTCTCCTGCTTCAATTAGGTACTGTCAATTTGTAACCTAATAAGTAATATGTATTTTCAATATGTATTAATGAGGAATAAATGCACAAGAACGAGCAACACAAAGGTTGCGAACATATAGAGTATGTCGCGGTCAATGTTTACACTTACACATCCTCCATTTCCACTTTTTTCTTCTACTCCTCTCAAATTTTTTCTCTTTTTTCTCAGTTTTTTACTAATTTCTAGCCCAAGCACAACTTCCCGCCTCTCTCGTTTCAAGCCTAGAGCCCTATATTATTGTTAGCCTACTTTGCAGTTCCCTGCTTTCCAAGGCTAGTTTTTCCTTTCCTTTTTCAAAGAGACAATATAATATTTTGGACTAGATCCAAACTGTTGCTGATTATCTACTCGCCCATTCTGGGATGAGCTTTACCACTTCCCAACAATATCTTCATTCGTATTCATCTTATTGTCCCTCTCTTTTACTCTTTCTTCTCTGCTTCCTTTTCTTTTTCAATTCATTTCCCCTAACTTTTCTCTCTCTTTCAGCTATCACCATTTTCTTCCTCTTTATCAGTTTTCCTTTTCTGTTTGTTCATCTCCGTGAATCTCCTCTCCTACAATTTCTTCCTCTCTTAAGATTTCAACATCATCCTCATTCTTCTTTATGAACCTCCTTGTTTTTCTTCTTCTCATGCTTCTTCTTCTTCTTTCTTCTTCTTCTTCTCCTCCTTCTTCTTCTTCTTCTTCTTCTTCTTCTTCTTCTTTCTTCTTCTTCTTCTTCTCTTCTTCTTCTTCCTCCTCCTTCTTCTCCTTCATCCTCATCCTCTTCTCATCCTTCTTCTTCTTTCTTGTTCTCTTCTTCTTCTCCTTCTTCTTCTTCTTTTCTTCTTCTTCTTCTTCTTCTTCTTCTTCTTCTTCTTTCTTCTTCTTCTTCTTCTTCTTCTTCTTCCTTCTTCCTTCTTCTTCTCTTCCTCTTCTTCTTCCTCTTCCTCTTCTCTTCCTCTTCCTCTTCTTCTTCTTCTTCCTCCTCCTCCTCCTCCTCCTCCTCCTCCTCCTTCTCCTACTCCACCTACTCCTCCTTCTCCTCCTCCTCCTCCTCTCCTCCTCCTACTCCTCCTTCTAATTCTGCTGTATTTCTCCTTCCCCTCCTCTTCCTTCTCATACTCCTCCTCCTTCTTTACCATCTCTCTACTTCCTCTTCAGTTTGTATTATCAAACAGGCGTGGGCTGATATTAGCAACTATTCACACTTTCTTTTAGTCGCATCAGATCCAGCCTAACTTGAGAGGGATTCCCCACTTACCCTGGTCGGTTTTCTACCCAATTTTCTTTAACACCACAACCGGGTTCTTCCATTTACCAAATACAAGTAGCCAATATTAGGGTTGACTCTTTTGGCTTACAGGCACCACCCACATTTGGATTCTCAAATCGCGGAGACGAGACGGTTCAAGACTCATCTGAGTGTCATCATTTGTAAACACATTTATAGCAGGATGCAATTAACTTGTCATAAATCAGCTGATCGACGAGCATATGATCACAATACTCAACCTACAAATGCTGAATCTCGCAGATTATTGAAAAGGTCTTTTAAAAAGTTATTCTTTGAATGGTCTTCTTTAAAAAGGTCTTTTAAAGACTTTAAAGGTCTTTTAAAGACTTTAAAGGTCTTTAAGACTTTCAAGCCTTATGATTATTGTGTCGAAATCACTCTTTAATTATTACTGGATCAGCTGATTTATGACAAGTTGAATTGAATCCTGCTATATTTGTTATCTGAATCGCTGAGTATCCACCATAGATCTGTAACTAATACAACTAAAAGTGGTATTAGTTAGAGATCGATAGTATCCACATGTGGGTAGTGCCTTTTAAGCCTGTTGGGTCTTCCATGAAGTATCATGTACATTGCAAAATATAATAATACTAAGTAAAATACCTATATCCACACGCTTTATTGATGTAATATTAATATAGATATGCAATATACTAATTTTCATAAGCAATGATAATAATAATATTAATCAATTATTGTTTGGACTGGATCAAAATGGATGTCGTGTTTGATAGGTTGGGTAATATAATTTAATAATTATTTATTAATTATAAAGAGATTTTCTTATATTATAGTATATATTATGTTAATATAAAAATTCAATATAATATAAAATCATCTATATTAATATAGATAGAATGGATGGTATAATCAATAATTGACCTTGCAATATCGCGTATTTGCTATAGAATATATTACAATTTCAAATTCATAGAAAGTGTCAAGAATTTATTGGCTTGGCAATAAAATTCAATTTAATTCAATTCAAATGATATCATCCAACGGAACCAATGAAGAAATCTCACATCAATGCAATGCCATCATTTTATGGTGAATTAGGCTAATTTAACTGTCGTATGGTAATGAAATACATAGTTATTATCCAAGCTTCCAGCATAGCATAAAAATCCCACTCGGTAAAATCCCCTCTGCAGTACTGTTCAAAACCACATTAAAAACGCAGCTACCTACTAACCTCTCTAGCGGTAGTTTCCACTTGGGAACGTTTACTTAGTGATTAAAACGAAATTGAAATATAATCCTGAAAGGAAAAGGAAGGTCTGTAGTAAACAATACTTCCTCTGGCCCGCTTCCGTTAGGGCTCTAGTCTTTAGAAAAAAAAGGGAAGCAATCCCCAAACAGTGTACATAAGCCTAAACACTAGGAGAAGCCCTATAGTGAAGAATATAGCCTTTAGTGGTTAGTATCTAAACAAACTAAACCCTTTTTCAGGCTCTCTTGACAAGAAAAAATGTTTATTTTAATCGAAAGGAAAATAAAATAAATAATCATTCAAGAGTTCCTGAGTAGAGTAGCTTTGAAAGAGGTTTAGTTCGTGAGGAATAACTTGACCTGTGGAGCTGCGGCCGATGGGCTTGATAATTTTCCTGGCTATTTTAATTGCCTATAACATACTGTTATTTGGCAGCAAGCAAACATACGGTTTCATTGCTTATTAACATACTGCGGGTGTTAGATGTTACCACAGTGGTAGTTTGATGTTATACAGATTGATCAGAAAGTCCATCCGCAGTGAAATATACAATGATATATATACAATGAAATAAAATAATAAACATACAATGAAATATACCTCAATGATTCAAAAACAAGTTATTTATAAGGCAACAATAATTTATGGAATATAGCAGTACATTTATCATAGTATAGTGCGATTCACGTCAAGAAGTCAGCATTGCTTAGATGGGAGTTAGTAATCCTTGTTCAGCACAAGGCAGTTTTCTCTTTCTCTCTCAATGAAACTTGGCATCAATGCTCCTCATATAAACAATGCTGACTTCTTGACGTGAATCGGACTATAGATGTTGAAAGTGCATTCTTGATTTTTAAAAACTAAAAGAATCAAATCTCAAAACAAATGTATTTGCCATAGAATAACAAAACGAATTGAAACAACAAATCTCAATTAGTTTCCAAACAGAACACAATACTCCTGAATTTATTGAAGAAAAAGACTCGTGGTTATGACAACTTCGAGTATTCTATTCAATATGGATCGATAACTACCACAACATCGCCTTCACTACTACACAAAAACAATCTGAATTCAATTATTAAAGTAAATTATTTGGTATAATATTGAAGAAATAAGATTGTTGTTGTTTGAGTTTGATAAATAACTTGTTCTTGAGTGATTGAGTTTCATTGTATAATTGCTTGAAATAAACTAGCATTGATGGAGAATTGGAGAGCTATATCTCGCTAACTGTAGACCTACAATAATAATCTTGTTCTTGCCTAATAATTGTAGGCAGATCAGTTTACTTAAAAAATGATGGGAAGACTGTTTTTCATTATAAAGTGATGCTTCATGGTCAAGATTGGTCAAACGTAGACATAGTGGAAAATTTCGCTAAATTTTTCTTGGTTTTTGACGGTGTTCAGGAAGGTTGCCGAGGTCGAATACTTAGATTCAAGATCCCAGGATCATAATGT
Source organism: Laodelphax striatellus (assembly GCA_017141395.1). Lineage (NCBI taxonomy): Eukaryota > Metazoa > Arthropoda > Insecta > Hemiptera > Delphacidae > Laodelphax > Laodelphax striatellus. The sequence continues at coordinate 10,090,056 of CM029539.1, forward strand.
ACAACATAAGAAAATGAAACAGATTTATTTCGATAACAATTTTACTGGGCTATATTTTAGTTCATCACTTGGAAGAAAATTGACTCTTTTTCGCTGCAGATACAAATTGTCTACAAGTCTTCATCGCATAAATCGAGAACGACTCGAGTACAAAAGTGCCAAACCAAAAGTGCCAACCACGAAAGTGATTGTAGGTAACAGTAGGTACAATGGAAGTTATAAATTATACTGAATTGTCTTTAATCAAAATTAGTGAATAAGTGAGTTTAATCACGGAGATGAAATTGGTTCTTATTTTTGAGTATATTATATAGTATAATAGAATATCTAGTATTTTTGTATGTATGTATTGATATTGAATTTCAGTCATGACAAATGAAATTGGAATCAAAACAAAAGACGGAAAATCCAAAATGTCATTAAAGCCATAATTATTTCCAAATTGGAATCTTGGATGAAAGGATCTGAAGACTACTATCTTACTCAAGTTTCTTACTCTGGAAGTCGGCTGGTCCCAATCGCCTAGAAAGCTCCTATATAGCCGTCAACACAGAAATATGACCGGGAAGCGAACATAATAATTGATAAGGCAAGAGTTAGAACTTCAGAAGCAATAACTCTCGGCCAGTGAGGTAATTTACAGGATTTTATTAAGTTGCCCGAGGCCTTTAGGTGTAGTTTTACACGAATGCAAAACATTTGCAAAGCCGACCGACCAACCCAATAAATTTAATGGTAATTTAATAACCTATCATTTCAAAACGCATAAATAACCGGGTTCCAGGCCATAAACAAATCTCGAAGTTTAATAATTCGTTTAACTTGTTTCAGTCTATCTCATCGTGGAGTCGAGATAATAATGTGGCCTCATGGATATTGAAACACTCGAAGAGTGTACACCAACTCACTTCCAAACTCATTTCCTAAATCACCCACAACCCTCAAAACATTCCCTAAATCCTCCCTTAACTCATTTCCTAACTCATCCCCTAATTCATTCACACCTACATGATCTAGCTCCATTCATACTTTGGCTGGAAGCTGCTGGCTTGGATCCAATACTTGCTTACACGTTCAAAAATTATAGGTCCGAATTGCAGCCAAAATACTTTTTGGAAAACATGAATGGGGCACGGGTAGCCAAGAGTTTGTTGCTCACCCATTGATAAATACTTTTTGGCAGATTTATATTCTGGAGTTAGATAGTGCCGTATAAATTCATTTTTTTATTTTTCAGAAGTTGATAATATTCGGGAAACAGAAAGAGGCATTCGCACACACCTTCTTCAATTCAAATCAAATCAAATAATTTTTTATTTTGACATCACAAGGAATTCCTGGATTTAGTCACATAAATAGACAAACATCAGGCGAAGGATGCATACAAAATCGTGTGAATAAAATTTACGGATGTATTATAATAATATGTATATATAAATATTGAGTTAAATTTTTAGACTCAGGTGAAATTCATAAATCAATGTATGTAGGGAGTAAGTGTTGACATCAATTCATTAACACTCATTAATCAAGAATAGAGCTGTCATCAAGAATAAGCCATCATCAATCATAGGATAACAATATAAGAGAAAAAAAATTCATTTGAAAAATGTTTGATTACGTGGTTACCCATAAATACACTAAGACAAATTAATTCAATTAAATACACTAGCTTTGTGTATTGAAGTAATTGAGTGAAAATACAGTATAATATGCGGGAGATGTAGCCTATATAAAATCATGTGTAAAAAAATGTATTGATTCAACATACATTTGAAAAAAGATGAACCGGAGGTTAGAATAAGGGATGGAGAATGAATGAACACTATCTCGAAACGCGTCCGCAAGTGAATAATTTCAAGTACTGTACTACCTATATTGCAAGTTGATTAAGTAGTTGAAGTAGTTATTTTCTGTAAAGTTTTTATCAAGTCAATGTTTCTCTAATATTCAATCTCAATCTTTCTCTCTTCAATAAGTAGGCCTATTTATATTGCGGATCCAGACATCCTTACTACCTACTGAAATAAATAAGATAGTTGAGTTTTTCTAAAAATTTATCAGCCTCATCTTGAGATTAAAATGATCTCAAACATACAAAATCTCCCCTTCACATATTATCATTGAGAGTGAACTAGGTCTAGGTTACAAAGCCTTCTGGAAATTAAATGTCAAATCAATGAAAACAAGGCTCTGGCCAATAAATATTTCAACACTTGAAACCTATAATTACATGCTGAAACAAGCAATGATTTACGTGTAATAGAGTTACTACCCACGCTCACCCAAACTGGACCAGTATTACTAGTTTAAAAGTAGACATAATTATTATTTTTTGTAAACAAGATCAAACAAGAATAATTAACAGTATTATTAGATGGGGAAAGACATCCACAGGAAAAACCAGGAATGCAATCTAGAAAATTAAGTGCCAGCTAACATGATAAAATTAATGTTGAATGAATTATTGTGTAACATAAATGTGTTGTGTTGAGAGTATTTTCATCTCAACTTTATAATACATTCCCACAGAGTATCTAAATTGTTTTTGCAAATCATCAACTTGGAAAATTAATTATTTCAATTGAATGCCAGCTATTATCATTAAACGAAACTTGTTGTTGCGCACAACACAAGATAACTATCAAATTATTCATGTATAATGATCGTTTATTGAATTTTACATTTTGTTGTAATAATATTCTCTACCTAGTGCTTATCTCATAATGACAAGCAAATAATGATACTTGTCTAAATTGCTACATGTCATTTAGTAAGAAGGTAAAAAAGTGGTTTCAACAAGTTGGTTTCAATTAATGGATTCTGGATTTCCGTATCAAATACAATGATACGCGTTGCAAGAATCCTATATGAATATCATGATTTCTATATTATGTGAATATTCACAGGGAATGGATGAGGAATAAATTATGATCAATTCCTATAATCCGACCACTGACAAAAGAGCCTTTAAAATAAGAACTCTACTGCGCAGAGAGAGCGCACGTGATGCAATGCAGCAGTTTATCTCACTCGCTCACTAGAGGCTCACATATTAGCCCTCTATAAATAATATTAGTTCATTGTTATAGAAGGAATTTGGAAATAAAAAAAGTTGAAAATAAATAGATTTGAAGAAATCAGCAAAATTATTTTAAAATAGTTATTAGTAGTTCTAAGTAAAAATTTTGTGAACAGATTATTGAAGATCCAGGCCGCGGTAACATAGGAAAAGAGTTGGCACGAGTTGCGAGAGAAGATAAGTATCCACACACTAGACAAACACTATTATATTGCTGCAAATCATATTATGAATGTCTAGTTTAGTGTGTGAGTAGGCCTACTTTTCTCTTGCAACTCTCATCCAATGTAATTATGGCCTAATTTATCTTTTTTCGTATTACATAGCTTGAAATATCTTCAGAAATAATGCAAAAAGTAAATCGAATAAAAAATTCGTTCAATGTACATTATAAATCCCATTGAATTCAGGGTTATGTTCATAATCTAATTGCAACATTAAAATCAATGTGTTTTGATTAATTCAACAGATAAGATACTTTGCAAAATATCATAATAATTCAAATTGATTCTCTAGAAGTACTTAGTTCACCTTGGACTGTACTCTGATCTCTGGGAATGCTCTTAATTAATATCAAATAGCCTACTACCTGTATTGATTGTTCTGATCTGATAGCGGATGAATTAATAGAGCAATTAAGGTTTTCCGAGCAATTATACTACACAAATGAATAGCACTCATTATCTTCATAATCTGCAAGTATCAAGAGTTCTTAAGTCAATATAAGACTTTACTTACAGGTTAATTTCAATTGCTCGTTCAAGATAGTTTCATAAGTTCTAGTTCAAGAAAAGCAGGATATTTTCAATCGCACAGTGTTTTATTAAAGTTTCTGGAACGGCTTTCCGTAATTGAAAATTGTATCTTTAAGTTTACACTAAAATCATCAATTCAATTTAGGCTGATAATAGCTGATTTTCTTAGTTATGAATTTTTGGTAAGTTTTTAAATAAGATTCATACATACCTATATTCTAATACAGTAATATCTAAATACTTGAAAAAATACGAGTATTATATCCTCAGATTATTGTTTGATGGTATATTCTATTGGTTAGGAACTAATACAGTCAGTTCACTTTACCAAGGCACCTGTTGTATGTTTTTTAAACTTTAAAAGTATTGTAAAACAGGAAAATGGCTAACTAACACTGCAGTCAGCTGATCACATGTAGAATATTCGGACATAAGACAGTCTTACTACTTATTTTCCAGCTTTCCATTTATGAAGCAATGTATAACGACAGTGAGCGGAACTTCTATTCAGATATTAGTTTCAAATTGAGAATAAATATTGTTAAAATGAAAGTTGGCCTAGCCTATGTCGTGAGTTATTCGTTGTTATAATTATTATTTCAACCTTCATAAATTTATTATTCCATTCTCAATTAAATTGGAAGAGAGCGAAAATGAATCATTGCATGATCACACTTTCTAGAAATAGATTTGCAAATAAACTTGAATTCAATAATGTATATTTTTAGATTAATTCAACTATGTTGAAGTTCCAAGGATCTTGTATTTTTGAATCAATAGAACATGGTATAGGCATCATGAATAAATCTAATCAACAAATTGAATGCAACTGAATAAAACCAAGAAGGAGGGCTTGGAAGAGTAATGCAGAAGAGGAAAGAAGAAATAGAAGAAGAAGAAGAAGGAGAAGAAGAAGAAGAAGAAGAAGTAGAAAAAGGTGAAGAATAAAGAAGAAATAATGAATAAATCTAATCAATGCAGGCCTCTGATATTCTAAAGAGGATATGTCAAAATGTACAAATAGACATTCAAGAAATGCATTCAAACGTCTATCCTAGATTGTAATCTGATAATCAATTATTGAACTATGGGAATTGAATATGTAATTGAAAAACGTAGTTTTATTCAAATGTCGAAGAAGTGTTTCAAGTTATAATTTATTACCCATGGAAATTCCACTTACAAGCGGCTACTTTGATCAATTGAATCGAAATTAATTCTCTAGTTAACATATCTCGCTCAGACTCAGGACTCCTTCCCTGAGAAATGTTGAAATAATAAACATCCTCTAGTTCATAACCTCCACTATGGCTTTTTCTTATGGAGAGACCCTCTCGTATGTTCCACCTCACAGAAATTTTGCTCCCCCAATGTTCAATGATTTGGGAAATAGTTATTTGAAGGCTTCTACATGTGTTGCCTATTGGTTGTTATTGAATGTTAACAACCTTATAGCATATCGGACAAGACTGTTATTTGATAGAGGCTTTTTGCAGTTCATTAGTAAGTGATGATCTCGTAGGGCCAATCAAAATTCTTCTACAGATTGCGCAAGTTTACAAAGTTGAATGAACCAATAATTGAAATGCCTTTCTCTCTCATATCTTCCTTTCTTCTTTTCTTCTATCTCTATCATCTTCGTCAATAGGCCTACTTATCACTTCTCTTCTTCTCCTCCTTTTTCTTCTTCTTCATCTTCTTCTTCTAAGCTCTCTTCACATTTCTTTTTCTTCTTCTTCTTCTTCTTCTTCTTCTTCTTCTTCTTCTTCTTCTTCTTCTTCTTCTTCTTCTTCTTCATCTTCTTCTTCATCTTCTTCTCTCCCCCGCATCACCTTTTTCTCCTACTCATACCCCCTCCTATCACTCCTCTAAACCCTCCTTCCCCTTTCTTGTTCTTGTTTTATTTTCTTGGAGGTTATCTATTCTATTGTTTCTTTTTCTTCATTCTTCTTCGCTGCATTAAACTTGTAGCTTTTCTTTCCTTTGTCATCCTTTAATTCCCCCCTCCCTCTTTATACCTGTTCCTCCTTATTCCTCCAACATCTTTTCCATTCTTTGTTTATTTTCCGGTTCGTTGTCCTCTGCATCAGCATTTTCTTATCCTACTTTCTCTTTTCTCCTCTCTTCTCTTTCTCACTTTTTACAACCCTCCTCTTCTTTTATCATCCTTTCTTCATTTTTCTCCTTCTCTTCTTCATTCTTCTTCACATACTCATCCACTTCCTCCTACTCTTCCTCTCTTTCTTCCATATTCTACTCCTCTTTGTTCTTCTACTTCTTCATCAAGAAGTAATCAAGCCTCTTATTCGTCTTCTCTTTCCTTTTCCTCCTATTTTCCTCTCATTTTTCACCCCCACCCCTCCCACCACATCTCTCTCCCACCACAACTATTCTCATACTCTCTTATTACACTCTCTTCTCATACTATATTTCTCTTTTTTCTCCTTTCCACTCTTCTATTCAATAACCATCTATAATCATGATGCTATATCATCATCTTCTTTTTATTCTTTTCCGTCGTATACTTCTTCTTCCCACTAGGCCTTCAATATCGACTCGATTAATTAATATTATTGTTGGGCCCTTTCATGTTGACCGCCCCTGCTTTATCAGCTACAATGCATACAAAACAAACGACGATAATGGTGGTGATGATGATGATGTTTTTGATAACGCATGATGAACAAACTACTGATCAAACATGCCGTATTGAAAGAGTAATTAGTGAACTTTTGTTTACGAAGGTACGAGTAGCTTCTAATTTAATATTTAAAAGCTGTGCAGGATAATTACAACAAATAATGATCCAATTGTTTTCTCATATAATTACTATACACTATGATATACTATATTATTCTACATTCTATATTTCTATGTAGTATCCTAAGTTATACATTAAAGTATTCATCAAAAACTGTAAAAGATGAGTAAAATGCAAGGTACTGTTCACAAGAATGATGCGCATTTGCAAGCTTTATCCACTTGATCGAGTCACTGGAAAACGAGAGTTCAATTTTCCCTGTCTGTTTCATATCCAATTCAGCAATTTCCCATGTCTTTTTCTCAAAAACACCATGAGCTACCGCGGCCTCTCTCGGGCTTCATTGGAGACTTGTCTTCAAGTTTTTGTAGCAGTGAAGGATCTACAAGTGGTCATTAACAAATTATTGCTTATCCTGCTCAGTTCATTAAGGCGATTCAAATTTGTATATCATATCGGTAAAAATATGAAAGTGTCATTCATGATTATTTGAATAATGGTAATATTATAATGAATTACGATAATATTTGTAGAAATTGTTTGCTTCATTATTACTGATAGTTATTGTAATTTCTTCAATAATATTCATTGTATCTTATAAAATTATAAAAAAAGGATTGAATAATGTTAGTGGGATTTCATAATAGTAATAGTAAAAAACGATTTAATGATAATACTGAATGATGTTACATTAGTATAGTTACATTAGAATACTAAAGCACTCCAATTCTGGCAATCAATAATTTTCGTGATCATTTAGCAATTAAATCATCAATTTTATTATTCAGAAGTGAACAATTTAGTACAAAAGCATGTTGTTTCTTTCTTAACAATCCTAAAATTTGTACATAGCTCAACCAATAAATAAAACACGATCAGCATATATTGTTAACGAACATTTATTGTTAAAGAACTGAAAAAATACCACAAAAATTGAGAATTATCACTTCATTAACATACTGGTAGTATCCCGGATCCTTGGAAGGCGAAATGAACAAAGGTTAGATAGTCTCAGAGTACTTTTAGTAGTCTCAGAGTCTACATTAAGAAAACAACAGTCTACCAAATACTAGGAGGAATGAGAATCTAAAATTTTCAAAGTAAACATCCATTATACGTCAACTAACTAGAGCTCTAAATTTTGAAGCAATAAGATTTTATGTCAATTTATGACAAAATATTTTTCACCCCAGTTTAATGTAAATGTCCTAATGGGTCCACTTGTACCATAAAGTAGATGCTAATTGCTTCTACTATTGTCTTATTCTTGGTTCCTTTCCCCTGGAGTCATTTCAGCAGTTTTTATTGTTGTCTTACAGGACGTCACTTTTTTCTCCAAGTCGTAACTTGGACACGTTTATAACTTAATTACAGGTTCATTTGAGAAAGGTGTAGTTGTATTTCTCAGATTTCAGTCGGCTTTTCTTTAGAAGCCCCTGAAAGTGATGAACAACATATAAGTTTCCAACTCGAATTATTGTGTCTTGTTTACAAAATTTACAAGGTTTACAAGATTCAGGCAGAATGTCTTGTGTCCTATTACAAGTACAAGAGTCGTTTGTCCTGTTACAGTACAAGAGTCCTTTGCCCTCTGGTACTTTTGTGAGAGTCCTTTTTTGATATCTTTGCATAACTTGCAAGTTACGATATACAAAGAAGGTGGAGAATATAGAATATGTAGAAGAAAAATAGAATACGAAGAAGAGGAAGCAAAAGAATCGAAGTAGAAACGATGTAGAAGAAGATGATGATAAGAATAAGTGGGATAACAAGAAGGATAAGAAAATAAGTATCGAGCAATCTTGCTTACTTCTTTCAACACAGTTAACTTAGTTTTTCAACTTGCTTTTTGATTTAAAAGCAATGTCTTTCAAGTGGACGTCTGTCAATCTTACGATGATGATGATGATGACGATGATCACGATAGCGATGTTTGATGATGTCAATGATGATCATCATGATGACAGTTGCAACTGGTACTTGGAAAGCAGCGGGGTTTTCTCAAGTTGCAATCATCAAGTTGATGGTTCCAGTGTGAAAAAGATAAAGTCGAAGAAGAAGAAGAAGAAGAAGAAGAAAGAAGAAGAAGAAGAAGAAGAAGAAGAAGAAGAAGAAGAAGAAGAAGAAGAAGAAGAAGAAGAAGAAGAAGAAGAAGAAGAAGAAGAAGAAGAAGAAGAAGAAGAAGAAGAAGAAGAAGAAGAAGAAGAAGAAGAAGAAAGAAGAAGAAGAAGAGAAGAAGAGAAGAAGAAGAAGAAGAAGAAGAAGAAGAAGAAGAAGAAGAGGAGTACCGATGATGATAATGGGGGTGTGTGAATGGGGTATCAATGGTTGTTGTGGTTCTACTCAATCGCTAGCCATGTGATAATGATGCTGACCTTTCATTCAGCACTGCACGCAGTCACATCACGTATGCGACTCGGCCTCTCTATCAATCTCATTCGTCGTCGCCTGCTCAGCCTCAGATCCTCTACTGCTACTTCTTCAGCTCCCCTATAACTTCTTTTATCTACTCTACAGTATACAGTATAGGCTACTCTAATATTAGAGACTCGATAATCCGAGAAAATTGAGGCTCGGACGTTTGGACCACAAGAAGCTCGGGTTACTCAAAACAAAGACAATCTTAATATTATTAAAATTGAGAGCACAAATTGTCTTCGCTCAAAAGAAACAGTATTCTCGTCTACGATTCAGTCAAATTAAATTGAGTAGGCCTCCCAGAGCAGCGCAAAGCGCCGATGGCTCAAATTTGACGCTAATCTTATTCAATACACTGTATGACAGACAAGTTCAAGACTAGAGCTAGAACGTCAAGCATTTCCTTTAAAAGCCAAGAGAGGGCGCTGAGTTTATTTTAAATTTTTTCTTCACCCCTTTAAAACGTAGTTTTCTCCATAATACAAATTAAACCTTTACCACTAACCATTAACCAAATAAAACCTTCACCAAAAACAAATAGACATCTAGGGCCATCAACCATTCTTTTCTGTATTGGCCCATATAACGGTCCAGTGGTTGTCATTAGCTCTGCAAAAACTCTATGATATACCTATTAGAAATGTTATTGAAGGTATAAAGGCCTATTGAACATTATATTATTATGAATTAAAATACAAGCCGTATCATATGATACAGATGAATCATATGAATATTGTTGTATATAAGATGTTTTAAAATTGTTGTATATCTTGTTCGAAATTCCAAATCTTTCATTCTTTCTCCTTGTTATTGTTCTGCTTCTTTTTTCTTCTACTTCTACCTCTTCTTCTTCTCCTTTTTCTTTTTCTTCTGTTTCTTCTCCTTTTATTTCTTTTTTTTCTTCTTCTGTTTTTCTTCTTCTCCTTCTTCTTCTCGGCTTTCTCCTCTTCCTTCTTCTTCTACTTCTTCTTTCTTCGCCTTCTATCTTCTCATTTTTCTTCTTTCCCTGTCTTCTTCTTCTGTCTTATTTTTCTTCTGTCCTCTTCCCTTCCTCCTCTCACTCCTTCCTCTTCTCCTCCTTCTCCGTCATTCCTTTTACGTCCGTACGAATGCCTGCCTATAAACTGTCAAGTGTCCATCTCTTCAGAGTCGTCTGTTACGTTTTGAATTACGTACTAAAAACCAGTCTCACTGGTAAAGCAAATAAAGCAGACTAAACAGTGCCGATCGTTAATTATTATTTTCTAATGACTGATTGATTATTCCATCCTGCATGCTGGACCTTTATTCCATGGTGGCTGTGATGAGCTGCAGTATTCGTTTTTATGCGTTTTTTGTGATAGATTGCGATCAATTTATTTATTGCTGGCACGAGACATGTGTTCGTCGTAATATTTCATGACAAAAATGGAAAAGTTGGGAAAAGCAGTACTGGCAGAATGAAGAAAAAATAGAGAGAAAAGGGTGAGAATGAGAAGAAGAATACACGGTAATATGGGAAATGTAAGAAGAAGAACAAGGAAGAAAGAAGAGCATAGAGGAGGAAGAGGAGAAGGGGAAAAGAGGAGCAGAAAGGAGAAAAATAGAGGGAGAGAAAAGGAGAAGATGAAGAAGAAAACGGAAGGAGAAGGAGGAAGAAGATAAAGAAGAAGTGAGAAAGTAAGGAGAGGAAGGAAGATGAAGAAGGAAGAAGAAGAAGAAGAAGAAGAGAAGAAGAAAGAGGAAGAAGAGAAGAAGAAGAGAAAAAGAAGAGAAGAGAGAGAAGAAAAAGAACAAGAAGAAGAAAAGGAGGAAGAAGAAGAAAAAGAAGAAGAAGAAGATGAAGAAGAAGAAGAAGAGAAAAGAATGAGAAGAAGAAGAAGAAGAAGAAGAAGGAGAAAAGAAGAAGAAGGAAAAAAGAAGAAGAAGAAGAAGAGAAGAGGAGAAGAAGAAGAAGAAGAAGAAGAAGAAGAAGAAGGAGAAGAAGAGAGAAGAAGAAGAAGAAGAAGAAGAAGAAGAAGAAGAAGAAGAAAAGAAGAAGAAGAAAAGAAAAGAAGAAAAAGAAGAAAAGAAGAAGAAAGAAGAAGAAGAAGAAAAGAAGAAGAAGAAGAAGAAGAAGAAGAAGAAGAAGAAGAAGAAGAAGAAGAAGAAGAAAGAAGAAGAGAAGAAGAAGAAGAAGAAGAAGAAGAAGAGAAGAAGGAAGAAGAAGAAGAAGAAAGAAGAAGAAGAAGAAGTGAAGAAATAAGAAGAAGAAGAAGTATGAAGAAATAAGAAGAAGATAGAAGAAGAAGAAGGAAAAGATAAGAAAAAGAAGGAGAAGAAGATCTAAAAAATAAGGAGAAGAAGGAAGAAGAAAGAAGGAAAATAAGATGAAACTAGATCAGTGATACTACAAGCAGCTGAGTGACAATGAAGGCTGTGTTGATACAAGCTAGACTATATGTGTACAGAGACAACAGCTACAATTCAAAATGTATACGTATATTATATGAATTTATTGCATGTATGTGTTATGCAAAAGCAAAGGCTTCACCGCAGCTCATGCCTTGAACAACACTCGATTACAATCTGCGGTTAACCTGTGGTTAATATTACAGTTATGAGGTACTGCTGCCTTGCTGAAAGGATTCTTTTATAGAATAACTGATATTTTCAATCAGTTGAAACTTTTACTGTAAAAGCAAACTAATAAATCTAGAGAGCGTAGATTATTCTAGTACTATTCACTAGTGAACTACTACTGGTTGAATCTGAAATCATGACCCCTGGAAGGAATTTGTTCAGTAAACAGAAGTCGCGCAATATCGATAAGAGCAACATTGAATACCAACATTCTTTCTCCTATCCCTTCAGACTTCAGGGGTCATCATTTTAGATTCAAGCAGTATTATTATGATATAATGAACGTTTCATTATACAGTTTCAATAGTGCGTTCATTAAGTTGCGCACATCCAAATTGAAGAGCCTTTAAATAGGATGGTTTACATTAAACCTTGTGGCAACTGGAAGATAGCATCACTGTAATGTAGATTTTTCCTATGAGGCTAACTTGAAGAAAAGATTTATAAAAATAGGCCTCATATACTAAATAATAGAAAATTAAGAGATTACAAGTATTAATGTACTGTCCACCCCTGGTAACTTGACTTCTGAAGTGTGAGGGGGAGACGGGAAATAAATCACTGGCGCAAATAAATCAGTAGGCGTAATTGACAGTGTCGACAAACGTGGTAAAACGAATACGCACTACGCGCTTGTATTAATGAACAAGGGAGCCATTTTGAAAATATGTTATAAAACATAAGATGTTGGAAATAAGTGTATCAGTATATAAGTTTCTTAAGTTTATAAAGTTATAACAATAACAAATGAATAATATTAAATAAAATACATTGATTCAAAGATTTTTGATGTGCGCGACGTAATGAACTCACTTTAGTAACTTTACTACATAGGATTCTAGTGGGGTAAATAAATTTTTCAATAACATTTTCATTATAAAATTCTTAGAGCGTAAATTATCTTTGTATTGTAGGATCTCTTAATGAATTATTATTACTATCGTCACCCTATTATTCATAGATAATGAATCTCTATCGTTGTTTCTGTGATTCTCCCATGACTTTTCAATTTTTATCATTCAATATCATCTAATAATAATGTTATTCATCTAATAAAATATCATTCAAGAGATATTATCTTTCTTTCATCTGATCACATTTTACCAGTAATTTTGTTTTTTAAACATTTCATACACTGTATTATTAGTAATGTTTCTTCTGTATTAAATTTTGAATTCGTTCCAAAATGAAATGTAATGCAATGTTTTTTGTACAATCGATAAGCATTGTTACTTACTATTGCTCAACAAAATGGCTGTCTTTCTGTCTACCTCCGATAGGCGGAGCCCGCGGAGCTCTGCTACGATGGAGCTCTGTGATTGGCTGTGACGTAACTTGCCAGAATGGGAGGAGCTTAGCAATGGAGTTTCAAAGTAGACGAAAATAGCGGGAGTACTAGAATAATACTGATAACAAAACGAGAAAGGAATGAGATGGAAAGATTTAAGGAATGAACTATGACGAATATATTATACTCAAATGGAATATGAATAATACTTTATAACAATAGATAAATAATATAACACTGATTGAAAACAACTTTACTTACATCATAGTGTATTTTATTACAGTAGTAGAAAAAAGTATGGATATACAACACAATAAAAACGATAAATAGTAACTTAATCTAATAATAAATCTTGAATAACCATGTACAATTGTACATGTAAGAAACTGATTAAACTTTATAAATAACTGTATAATATTATACTTCAATTCATGTATAGGAATCTCGTGAAATTGGCCGTAAGCCGTAAGACTTTCAAAAGAGTAGCACTTTTAAAAAGAGTAGGTAGACACTTTCAAAAGAGTAGACTTTTAAAAGAGTAACGCCACATTTTGAAGTCTTCAAACGTCTTAAAACTCCTTGAAAGCCGTGCTAGAAGGGATCTACTCTTACCCACGTAGTATCAACATGATCGATAAAAGCCGTTGGCTGAAAAATACTCAACTGGCTCGCTCTTGAGCGATAATAATTGCAGGATAAACTTTTCCCCCTCCCCCACTCTATCGGAACTCTATAACTATGTACATCCCACAACCTCATACCTAAATGCATGTGCTGTCTCACTTTATACCTATATACAAGTGCTGCAACTTGTACAAATGTTGCTATCAGTAGGTCTCGGCAGAAGTAGTAGTGGTAATACTTGACTTGATCTCTGTAAACTTGATCCTTGCGCTATCAAGTTTTGGTCAGTGCAGTTCTTATGAAGAGGAAGCACTCAGGAATTTGGTATCTTGTTTCCAAATCTTGATACGTTATCTGACGGGTACCTACTGTTGAAGTGCTGTACTGTAGAGAATGTGAACTGTTGAATGAACTGGTTGAAGTACTGAACTGTTTAAAATGTGACTGGTGAAGCCACGAAACCGCGGTTCAGTTCTGAGTGCTGTTGCTGTAACAATAAAATAGTGGAATTGACATCATAAATAGTGTTCTCTTTTATTATGGAGTACCATAACGTCAACAGAAATTCTCCAAATGAGTTGATGTGATGGGAATTGCATAGCTCTTTTGCAGGTACTAGTACACTTTACAGAAAATAGATAATGCGTGGAAAAATTAAGAACCTATTGTACAGTGAACATCTCGAGTGTATTGATTGATAAGATGGAGATTGGATAGCAAGAAACATTAGAAAATCTTCTTGATAATCGCCGATGGTTTTTCAAAATATTGGATAAGGTAACTAATGGTTACTAATATGTAACTATGATTACTAAGGTAACTATGGTATTGGAAGGGCTTGGTAAGTAACGCCCGGTTTCTCAGACGCTATCAATTTGAGAAAAATTAATTTGATTCCTCTCAAATTGATTCTTCTAGAACAGGTCAGCTCAAAATCAGCTGATAAGAGAAAGAGTTCTCAAATGGAAAATTGAAGTAATTATTGAGGTTAGAGCTCTATCTATAATTAGCTAAGGATTCTCGTCAACTTTGTTGATTCAAAAGCAACCCGAGTGAAAAATGACAAAGAAGCGTCAACGAGAGAAGAATTTTTAAAGAAAACAGTGGTGTTGAAGGCTTTATTATTGTTAACTGTGAATATTTTATCAATAATTTCGTATTCCCAATCGTAATGGAAGCTATTCAAAATATCCAGTCTAGATAATTATACGTCCAATAAGTAGCGTTCATATGTACAAACGTTTCAGAAGAGATCACACATTTATTAATATGAAGGAATATAAATATTTGAAAAAAAAAATTCAAGTATGGATAACTGTTATTTCATGCAGGTATTTTGAACGAGTGGAATCAATTTGAATCGAATCATTGTCAAGGCTTTTGAAGTCTTTTAAAGAATTTTCAGGTTTTTGAACGAATGCGGAATCAATTTGGATCACATTCTTGTCAAGGCTTTAAAAGTCTTGTAAAGTTGCTCTCAACTCCTTCAAGTCCTATCCAAATTTGTCAAACTTTACAATATTAGTCTTGCAAGAGATCGCAAAATGCAATAAATTGCGACAAGCTATTGGAAGAGATCGTTTGATGCCCGGTTTCTCAGTCATTCAATAAACAGTTTATTTATTCAATTTCATCCAGATTATGGATCCAATCTTCGACCATGTCAAATCAATCATGATCGAATAGCAGTATTGAATGTATTTTCAAATGCAAAAAAAAATATCGATTCAATAGTTTATTGAACAACTGAGAAACCGGGCATGATTGACACAAATATTGAAGATTCGGGAAAGCTTCTTATCAAATACCTCGGGAAACGATCTCTCAATGCCTGGAAAACCTCTTGATACACTAGTCACATGTGATGACACACTTACCCACCGCGTATCACTTGGAGCTTCCTGCTTTCTAGCAACGCATCGGGGACTGGAGGAGCGACTTCTTTTGCTGCCAACCAATAATAATCGCCGATCAGTTCGCTCGCGACTGCCTCAATCGCACGATAAGTTTGGCGCGCGACTTTTATCACAACTTTTTCGCGATGCGCGAAGTTCTAATCAAGTTCTGCTAAGTTCGCTCGTTAAGTTATTGGAGGTTCAAGTGAGTTTTCAAACGTTTTCTTACTGTTGTGGGGAGCAGGAAAAGTCTTGGAGAAAATTCGAGACTGAGTTTCGTCTTATCACCAGCGGAACATCTGTTATCAGTGGTCGCAACAAGATCGTCAAGGTGGTTTGGATTCTTACGTTGCGGAGGAGCTGTAAGTTTTTATATTAAATTTATTAAGAACTCCATAAAAAATGTAGTATTATCACTCCATAAAAAATATAGTATTATCATTCCGATAAAATTATTATTATTGTCACAAGTCAATTTGTCAAGAGATCTTATTTATTTAGCGTACGGCTTTTAATAGTGGGGAGACCCAAGAGAAAATGATATTGCTTATCAAACATTTACTTCTCAATAGATTGATTAGTTCAGAATCTTGTTAAATACATGGGGATACTTTTTCTCTCAAATTCAGAAGATACAAGTAAGTAATACAATAAAAAACGTTTTATTTGAAAAAATTAGGATTCACCAATTCTTATCTCTTAATACATGTTTTGGTATCATATTATTAAATAAATTATTACGTGAAAGAAAACAGTAGTGTAACAGTCTCAAATAGGAATAGTCTAAAAGGAATAGTCTCGTATTAGACTTTTTATTGATCAAATTTGTAAAATAAGTTATTTAAACAGATCTGTAACATAAGAGACCTTAATTGTAGTTTTATGCAATAGGCCCCAGGAAGTTTCAAAATGTTATTGGACGGTAGGTAGCTTACAACATTGCAAGATGGTTTGTATGGTTTGATGTTATTGGTTTATGTATCACTTCAATTCTGATTAAAACTGCTTTAGCATTGAGACCCGCTTGGCCTTAGTGGTGGACCGCTCTAGGCCGGTCCTAAAGCAGTTTAAATCAAAGTATAGAACATGAAGATTACTTTGTGAACATTATGAACATTTAAAACATAATAAGCTTCATGTAAATATGTGAATATCAAATTATCAAGCAATTGAAAGTAGAAGCTAAGTTACAATCATTCAAATAAGTTTTCAAAATAGATCGTTTTGCAACTGAATTAGAAAACAAAAAATATAAATCAATCTTCAAATCTATCAGTAAACTGAAACCTTTGGCTTGTTTACTGATTGTTTACGTGTGCTTGGGCTTCCACAGCTGTCCTGTAAAAGAGGAAAAGGGCACACCATATATAATTGTATTAGCACAGCGGTTTATTCCAAAAACTTATATGATCACCTTCTTCCTGTTCTACTGGACTTCTGAAATTTCATGAGACAGGCCACAGATGTCAACTTGAGAAACACAATATTCCTTGGAGTTACGAAAGTTGCAAAGCTCGACAGCATTACAAAAATGAATTTAAAAAAAATTTCAAATCAATTTAGCCAGGTATCGAACTAGGTCAGCCGCTCAACAAATGTGTTACAAAAAACATCGTCATTATTAAACAATACAATACTTGAGAAATATTGAATGGATGAATCGATTTAAACTATGATCAAACATCATGAATGGGTTGCTTGAAAATAATTATAAATGATTAAAAGAAGAAGAATGTATGAAGGAGTAGTCAGAAGAAAATGAGCAGAAGACGTGATGAAGAAGTGGAGAAGAAGAAAAACATAGACAGAATGAAAACGGAAGAAGGATAAGAAAGAGGAAGAAAATGCCCTTGAAGAGCGTGGAGAGTAACAATAGACTATTTTTCAAGAAACACTTCTGATTTGTTTCCAGTGGCGGATCTACGGGGGGGGGCTTTGGGGCTGAAGCCCCCCCCAAAACGCCTGGAAATTTTTTATGAGAATGTAAAATTCATAAAAATATATAATATAATTATAATATTTATAAATTATAAATATATTTATAGATTATAAATATTATATTATTTATAAATTAGTTTTTTAAGCTCTTAATATATATTCATTGGAAAGAATGACCGAGTTCCACCATTACTTACTTCTACGTCTTCAATTGTATGTGATATAGTCCAGTAAAATTGTCATCAAAAGTAGGGTTTACTTCGCATGAAATGGGGTAGCCCGGTTCTTTTCTATGTTGTATAATCATTGGAACATTGAATCAATTATTCGATCCAGCAACCTTCCGAATCGCCGCCAAAACCTCTATGAAATGGCTCAATTTTTTACATGTAGACAATTTTAACCCTGAAGTATAACTTTTTCATAACAGCACCCAATATCATTTTAAAATTAAATTAAATAAACCCCAATTTCAAAGCAGAATTACTGTTGAAGGCGGACCAACAGTTTGAGTTCTCCAAAGTTCATCTATGTTAATAATACAGTACATCATAAGCTATTCCTTGCTAAGTCTCGCGGAAATCATGTGGAATAGCAAAAAGTCAAGTGAAATTGCGAGAAATCGCTTGAGATGCATTGATAGAAAAAATGGTTCTTGGTTCAAGAAAAACTAAGTTAATGAACATAATATGCAATAATATTTTGTACATAAAGATAACTTCCAAAAATGTTGAATTTTTTGTTATAAAATGATAATAATGTACGATTTCTTGTACATTATTATTTTAAAGTATTTATATGTCTGATTGAAATTTCAACCAGGCATTAGATTCGGCAATATACAATCCTATTTTATACAATATTAAGTGCAGCTTGAGTTTAAATAATCCATATAAAAAGCGAGAGACCTATCATAAGAATATGATTCTAATAATAATCATCAACTACCCCCCCCCCCCCCAAATCCATTTCTAGATCCGCCACTGTTTGTTTCTATTTATTTAGTAATGTTTACTATGTTACATGTCCAACTTTGCATGTAAAATTAAAAGAATTAAGCAACGTAAGGTACATAAATGAATAAAAATTTGAAAAAAATAATCGTGGAATGTGAAGATTAACAAGAAATTAAATGAAAATTGTGATGTACGTAAAGGTAGTTGCGAATAGTTGAGAAGAATTCCGAGGCAAATTGATATAACCGGATACACTGTACCTTACCTTCAAAGTCTTGTTGGACTTGATTAAATTTTGTATTTCAACTCAAATCTACTTATTACTTGATATATGTTAAGCCTGACCAGACAGTGTAACAGCCGATTAACACCAAGCCAGTTTAGATTAGACTAAATCCAACAAGTTTTGGGTGAAAGTCTCACTTTCCATCATTTTTCAATTAAGTTCATCCTTGATTTCGCAAATTATTCAGAAAGAATACTAACAATTGAAATAATTAACACTTATCAAGTTTTATCTTCGAACATTATTGATCTAATTTTATATCCAACCATAAAAATGTGATGAAATATCTTCATCTTCAGACAAACATAATAAACGCGAAATAGTTATTAAAAACTTTAATTACTGCTGTCAAATGAATCATGCATATAAAAATGAAAATTGATGTTTTTAAAATCATAATTATAACTGTCAATAACTTTGTATCAAGGACTTTTTTCTAACAGTGTTCTATAGGCTTTTATCTAAAAAAAATTCTCTCATAAAGTACTTTGTTGCAATTTTTCTTCAATCTATAAAAAATAGAACATTTTTACACTCCTTATGACAATGAAAACTGTAATCTATCATAATTTTTTTCATTTTTTTCAATTGAATTTCTTTTTATGTTTTCAATCTTATCATCTTCTAAGTGTTGACTCCCAGCTGTCATTTTAATGATGAATTTTGAAAGACATCAACAGACTAATAAAATGTGAATTTAATACACTGATTTAATATTCACACAATAATTGAGAGAAAAAGTTGCCAGTTCAGTTAAGTTACATTATTATTAACACAGGAAAAACATGATACATTGATAACAGTGATGTAATGGAATAGCCTAGAGTTCAACAGTGATAAAGAACAATTCGATGAGCTGCTTTAGTAGTGCTACTTGATAATTATACGAAGCCTCTATTAATAAATCTGTTTTGCAGAAATCATTTTACTGCTCAAATGTGAGTTGATTTTATAAATTAATTGAAGGTGTCCAATGAATATTGTTCTACATTGGAATATCCAGACTAACTTTACATTATATATTTTCAAGTATAGAAATAATTCATATTCTTGTGAAAATTAATTCAAGGTTCCAATGAATATTGTTCTACATTGGAATATCCAGACTAAATTTACATCTACTGTATCTTCAAGTATTGAAATAATTCATATTCTTGATAAAATAATAGATATTATTTAAAATAATTCTTCATCAAATAAATTTATAATATATATATTTTCTTGAATAGTGTGCAACATCTGTATATGTTCCTGTTTCTATATCTTATGCAAGTATACAAGCTGTATTTATAGAACTCAAATTTAAAAATCAATTTATTCCCAAAATATTACAGAACAAACTACAATTCTACCCATAAGCTTCAAGATTGGGGATCAAGAAATAAACATGAATGACAGAATTTCTAATAGCTGAATCAAACTTGAGTAGCCTCAATTTAAACTAGGTAGCCTCATTCATGGTTACTATTGATTATGAATTATTAGACATGGTTTACCCGATTGAAAATAGTCAATCATCGTTAGTTGTCAGAAATTAATCATTAATCGGAAATCGGTTCACAAGATTTGTCAAATGTTCTATAATTAATTATCTCCCAAAGTTAAAGAGGAGCTGGGAATGAGGATCAATCAATGTGTTTCTAGAATCTTTCTCAAATGTTGTGCTAAGGTACAGTAGAAATTCAGTAGCAGAGAAAACAATAATGTAGGAAGACTTATCAAATCAATAATAATTTTATGCGTCGTTTAAGAATTCATAGATTTTAATAATGAATACAATCAACTAATTTAAAAATGTTATAAATTATTATTAATACAACTTAAATATAATATTAATACAAGTTAATGAAAGAAATCAACGATAATGACTTTTGAGTTTGGGAATAGATAGTAAGTTTAAATGAATTCTACAAATTTTAAAGTTCCAGAGTCCTTACTTGAACACTTTATTCATTTATAGAAGTAAATAATACTACTGTACTCCTAATACTAGTTCTTATACTAATAATTTCGTGATAGAAATTCAGTAGTAAATAGAGAGAAAGAATATATAGGACTTCTCATTCAATTTTACCATAGAATTAATAGTAAATAAATAATAAAATACGGTCTATTCTATTCATAAACTATATTATAGTGTAAGTAAGTACGGTAACTTCGGAGTTGAGATGGCAAGAATCAGCAAAGTAAATCTTCAATAGCGCATTATGAATACCAAATAATTACACGATGCTAAGGTTATGTCTCCCTGCTGAATGCAAAGCATTAGCATTATGGCACTATATTAGATTATTCATGGCCTCAACTATGAATTATAGTAGCAGCTTCTAAGGTCAGCTCTGTCGTCAACCATATACTGCCGTATTATAGACTGTCACTTTGGTTATAAGCTATAACCAGACTATGCTACTATAATGTGATTACTTATGTCATGTATGCTGTATGCCCTACTATATGATTCTCTATGTGGTCTTGTATAAATATGGTGTACTTCTTGTTCTTGAATTCCAATTAATTATTTATTAATCGTATCATTTTCATCAGAAGACGATTAATCTTCAAAAATTGATATAGCATTCAAGAATTTCTGGAGTAAGTGGTTAAAATTTGTAGATTTCATCTCAATTATTTCCATATTGTTCCTTCTTATAATTGTTGTTACTGTTGGAATCAACCCCTATTAATAACAATAAACAAATAAACTTAATAAATTTATATTTAAATCAAGAACATTTCATAAATTTTAATTCTAAAAATGACGAGTGAATTTAAGTTGAAGTTTGAAGTTTTTATGTCAGGACAAGTGAATCAATGAAGTACAATGACAGTATTCAAAATAAGGGTGATGTGCTTATTTGCTTTATAAGTGATGACCATGTCAGACTTGGTGATTGATGGATAACTATTTATTCACTAAATTTTTCTTGTATTAATGTAGTAGTTAATAAAATACAGCAGACTCTCTATAACAATATTACCTATAAGCTAGATCTTAAAATGGTTTGATTGAAGAGGTTCACAAAGCAGAGAAATTAAATAAATTCTTAGCTCGTTCCAAATTGAATAACTATTACTATGTAATATGTATAGTAGTACTGTACCGTCCTGTATCTTGATTTGATACACTTCTGTATAAAGGTGAAATATTAGGTACGATGACTCTCGCCTAACGAAATTTTTCTAAAAAATTTAAACCTCCCTTGAATATCAATACCACAGATAAACGACTATAATCGTCATATATTTATCAAAACTTGGGAAAGTAAAGAGTTTTGTGCTAACTGTTGTTTCTCTTTCATATCATTTATAATGAATTGTGTCTGTACTAATAAATGAATTCAATTGAATTGATTCAGGATCTGTGTCAGTATAGAGTGATAAAAATACTGTGGTGATAGAAATTGTATTGCCCCAACCTTTTTCCACGGTCCTAATACATTCATGTAGGCTATATTAGCTGGCATTCCTCTTACTCTTTTATTATTCTCAAGCAAAACAGTTTTATTTGATCAAAACTGTCCCCGGCTAGTTATGATTCTAGGGTTAAAGCAAAGACCGAGAGGCCAGAATCAATATTTGCGTGCGAGTTGAAAAGGGGGACCGAGGGACTTGTGGAAAGCACGCTTTCAATGCTTGATAAGTGACTTGGCGAAGTCCATAAAGTAATAGACGAAACTTAGCTACTTTGGTCAGGGAGAATCGTCAACTTCGCTGAACTTACTTGGTCCCTTATCGGCATTCTCTTTCTCATTTTTCATTCTCTATCTTTTCTCTTTTTGTTCTCTCTATGAGAAGGATGTCCTTGTAAATGTAAACCCTTCTTAAACTTAGAATAGAAATTTATTTAAACACCGCCTTTTCATGAAGATACAACTCATCCATCCATAATACAGTTAGCGTAATGAAACTAACATCCACAACAATGTTTTTTATAATAATCTCTCATCGTTTATGATTTGTTGAATCAATCAAATACCCTACTACAATTAATTTTATTTCTAACAATCAAGAATTTAAGCCAATATATTTTATCAAAAATAAAACAGATAGTCAATAGGTTCCGAAAAAGTCTATACTACGACCTGTTTTCTAGGTTTTTTCAAAGGTATCAAAGTATCTCTAAACAAATTTCGATGAAACTAATGAATTTCAATGATAATTTGACGTATTGGTAAGCTAAAATAATAAATCAACAGCTCAATACAATGAGGAATAGAATATTTCAGAAATAAATGAAATGAATTGAACATGATATTAGTAATTATTGTAGTAAGGGGTTGAAAACAAAGTTAATAAAGATGAAGTACATGTAAGGTGTGAAGAGAAGAGGAAGAGAAAGATGGAAGAGAGGTAGGGGAAAAAATAGAACAAGAAAGCAAAGGGGAATGAATGGATAAAGAATTATTCTAAAGACAATAGGGGGAAAATAAAAGAAAAATGAAAAAATAGACAAAAAGAGAAGAAGCAATAAGCAGGCAGTCTTTCGATCCGGGTTTATTTATTGAGTAGTTGGTTTTCTTCCCACCAGGGCGAGCTTCAAATATTTCATTTTACTAATGGCCCGATGAGACAGGCCACCATCCGCCATTTTGTTTTCAATGCAACCGTAGTTTGTATTTTTATTTTGTAATTCTTTTCTCTTATTTTTGCTTCCATATTAGAGTTGGGAATAAAGCAAGGCATTGCTTTGAATCAAGGATAAATGCATAAAGATTCGATCATCCATAATAAAGATTTGCCGTGCCTTACTGAATAAAATAAAAGGTATATAATGGGATACCCTTAATACTTTACATATAAGGTACAGTACATGTGAGGTATATAGGACATCACCACCTTTGATGTATCTTACATTTATGTACCTTAGCCTATGTAAGGTAGTAGAGTACTTGTAGTGCTCTACTCAATAACCCAATGTAATTGACCGAACGCAATGTTCTTTCGTCTGTCTTTCTGTCCGTAACGCATTTACAGCCAAATGCGATAATACATTTTCATGAGATTTGGCAGGAATTTTGCGCAGCGATGTACATGTAAGGTTTTTAAATTTTGCATTCCAAGGACGGAAAGAAGGAAAAAAGGATTCTATGTAAAACATCTACATTCATGCTTATATTCCAGGAACACTTGATAGGAGATTGAATTCATTATCATATGAAATAAGCATCACATTAAATTTTGAAGTATTGACTCTGCCTTGAGAGAATAAGATATTTTCTATTTCCAGAGTAGGCCTAATTTATTTAATTTACAAGAAAAAAATCCAGAATTATATTTAGCCTAATTAAAAATTATTTTTAATCATTTCTCCTCCAAATTTATGAACTATTTATGATTAATACAGAAGATAGTGGAGAGAAAAAGATTATTACAGATTAACAGGTCACCGGTGCATCGCTATGGGGTCTCAGAAATCACGTTGAGATTAAGGATAGTTGTACGAGATACCTAATCTCTGAGTTCACGTTGTTAGAGGGCCTACAGACACCATCTCATTTTTATAATAGTATGTTGTTATCAATTACTTAGTACTAATTTTTTAATTTGGCGGATGGCGAATGACTTTCATTTAACGTTTCTATGATAACGGGTGATGTTATGTTGATTATTCTCACATAAATACTGTATATAACGTGTAAAACAATTTAAAAAATAGATTCTACAGAACATCACCCGTTACCATGGAAACATTAAATGAAAGTCATTCGACATCTGCCAAATTAAAAAAAATACTACTATACAGATGATAAAGAAGCTTCGATGTGGGGGAGTTTATGATCAACTTGAACTTGAATTCAGCTAATATTGGTGTGACATGCTACATTCTTTTATATTATAGTTCAATTATTCTTCTGAATGCCCAGTTGACAGGATCTATTTTACACAGGATGAATGAGCAACAAAGGATATGAGTTTAAGATAACTGCGTGAGGTCTACTGTTCACAGAACTACTACTAGGTTTATTGGATAGAATTTGATTTAAAATTGTATTTCACATTGGTGCTCAAGTCTTTAAAGCGAAGATACGTGACTCATATGACTTTCAAAAATGTTCAAAGTCTACCAAAACTATCTATCCCAAAAATATCAAAGTCCATTTTATCAACAGCTGCTAATGCCATAAAAACACAGTTCCTGGTAAAGATCAAGTGACATGAATATGTGTTGACGTATCATATACCATAAAAGGACAAGTCAAAATGTGCAAGTAGTATGTTACACCGGAAAAGTGAGATGGAGTAAATTTATGACTTATGACTCAATTGGTGTTGTCATAAGTGGCATATGAGTCATAAATGCCAGATGACATCTTGCGCGCTGCAGTATCTGGTTCACTGAGTCAGAGAACATACTCTGTGCACTGTTTGTGTGTGACACATCTTGCGAGGGTAGAATAAAAGAAAGGAAGAAATCGAAGAAAAAAGAGAAGTACAGAAGGTAGACAGAGACAAGACGAATGAGAAGAAGAGATAAGAGAGAGGAAGAGATAGAGAAAGAGAGAAAGAGAGAGAGAGCGAGAAAGGAGAGAGAGAGAGAGAGAGAATTTGTGAGAGAGAGAATGTGTGAGAGGTTGTTCGAAAAATGAGTTTCTGAGAAGTTCAGCTTGCTTTTTTGTTGTGTTTCAATTGTGATGAAAAAACATAATTGAAAAAAAAACAAGTAATCGGATAGAAATTTGAAAATGAGAAAAGAAAGGGCTGATGAAAAGGTAAATGAGAAACAGATGAAAGATGGGGAAGGTGGAAAAGGAAGAGTGAGAAGAAGAGGAGGCGGTGGTGAAGAAGAAAACCCGAAAGTTGAGAAAGAGATGAGTAAGAGATGGTGGGGGAGAAGAAAGATTTGGAGGAAAAAGGAGAGGTGAAAAAGAAGAGGAATAGGAAAAGGAGGAGGACAAATAGGAGAAGAAGGAGGAGAAATAGGAGAAAGAAGATTAGAATAGGAGAGGGAAGAGGAGAGATAGGAGAAGAAGGAGGAGAAATAGGAGAAGGAGGAGGTAAAATAGGAGGAAAAGGAGGAGAAATAGAAGAAGGAGGAGGAGAAATAGGAAAAGAAGGAGGAGAAATAGGAGAAAGAGGAATAAAATACGAGAAGGAGGAAGGAGAAATGGGAGAAGAAAAAGGAAAAATAGGAGAAGGAGTAGGACAAATAGGGGAAAAAGGAGGAGAAATAGAAGAAGAAGGAGGAGAAATAGGAGAAGGAGGAGGAGAAATAGGGGAAGGATTAGGAGGAATAGTAGGGGAGGGGATAAGAAGAAAGAGCATGACGGTGTTTATGTAAAGAGAGACAGCAAGAAATTAGAGAAAGTTAAGAGGAAGAGATGGGGAGGAGGAGGCGGAGGAACAGTAGATGGCAAAGTAGGTGGGGAAGAAGGTGGAAGAAGTTGAGAAGGAAGAGAAGAACCAAAAGAGGAGGAAGAGGAGTAGAAGAAGGAAGGGTAGGAGAAGAAAAATGAGGAGGAAAAGTAGGATGAGGTGATGAAAGAAAAGACGAAAGAGGAGAAGGAAGAGAAGAAGGCAGGGGAAGAAGGATGGAATGGGATTAGAATTGAATTAAAAATGAAAATGGAGAAATACTGTATTGCAAAAGAGAATCGGAAAGTGATATAATATAAATGTCAAGAAAATATTATAAAAATATCTAAAATCAACAATTGGAACTGATTAATAATAATATTAAATATTGAAATATATGATGGAATAGTGAGTGAAATTGACTATCGAATATTGAGATCCAATATTGAGAATCAACTACACTACTAATATTCTACCGAATATTGAGAACTAAAATCGACTGAATAAGTGCACATCTGCACATGGCTTTTTTGGAGAAGTCGGTACCAATCACTACCGTATATATCATCCAGATAATGATGTATAATTTTCATAAACATGATCATGATGAATTTCATATTTACAGAAATATATTTGAAACTGATACTTGTTTACTATAGGACCACTTATCACATTCTCACTATCAAAGTACCAGAATATTCTGTTGGTAAACAAACACGTATTATGAATGAAATTATGTGATTGTAAAGAATAGTTTTCCTAAAAAACAAAAACTCTTATTATCCATTAGTGGAGAGTGGAAAAATATTAGAGACTGCTATGAATATCAGCGAGGAATAATCAGAAACTATAAAAGTATGATGATGAAAGTTATCATAGACCAGAAGAGTTCAATTAAAATACAAATATGGAGTCCCGAAACAGATTGCAACTTATACCAGTAACCTATATTTTATAAGAAAAAGTACTCAACTGACAAGTGAGCACAAAAGAGATTGCTCAAATAAATTATAACCTGCTCTCAAATAATAATTATTGTTGTATTATCTATCGATGGATTCAAAGTGTAAAAATAGAAGTGAATTTAAAATAGGCATCAATCATTATCTTTCAAGAATAGCTATTACTCCCACCTGAATTGAATAATAATAAGTTCATGTCATATTATTAGAATAAGTGGTGTACTAGTTGCTTCTATTTTGGATCAGACTGAATGAATTATTAATGGCGAAGTTTGATTTATTGCAATATTTTTCAAGTACAAGTCTGGTGTGATGGGGAAAACTTGTGTACCCTGTTGCAAGTCAGCTAGTACATTGTGCAATCAAATGAAGCAATCATTTTTAATGTGGTTTTTCTTTGAAATATTACTGATATTTTCTTATAGCAAATCGAAATCCAGGATTAAAATAATAAATGATGAAGAATCAACAAAAAATGTGGTTCCTCATATAAAGTGAATGCTGGATTACTGGACCCAACTCATCCGATCTCTCTTGAAAAAAAGACGTTTAACTCTAAAAAATGAGATTGAACGAAAAGGAAAGAAGACGAGACAGAAGAAAAACAGAGGAAAGAGTGAGAAGAAAAGTATAGAAAAAAGAGAAAGAAAAGAAACTAGAATGGAATGGAAGAGGTTTTAGTGGATGGTAATATAGTGACGGAATTCTCCTCAGTTTGTTACCTTTCAAAAGTCCATTATTGTAATGGAATCCATGATAAGCCATCACAATTTTCATTTCAGGATTGTCCATTTGGTGATTGCTTAATTGGCTCTGACTTTTCTCGGATAAAAGCATCACCCCAAGTCCTCGGATCCTTCGATTTTAAAACTGAAAGTAAATTGAATGTAAGTAGATGAGGAAAAATAACAGAACAATTGGGGGAAATCCCTGTGAAACCCCTGTGAATGGGTTTTTTGCGGGGCATTCTGTGAAAATGTTAAATTTCAAATGAAAAAGTTCAGTTCATAAATGAATTTTTTTCTATCGTATGGCTTTTATTGGTGGGGAGACCCTTACGGGTAGGTTCCACCTCGCCTCATTGCACAATTTTTTGTGTCTTTTTTTAGAATGAAGTAATTATAATGAATAAATGAAGTAATTAGATTGTACATAAGAGATAAACTATACATACTCAATTATTGTCAAAAGCGTACGAATAATGAGCCTGAATATAGCTGGCTGACTTTGCATCGACTACTAAGCGAGTCCTATTAGAGCTAAAATGGTGAAATTAATAGATACTACGCCAAGTAGATGTACATGAGGTGTATACTAAACAGATGAATCTATCAATTGCAACACTAGACAGTCAAGACGACTCCAGGTGACTGAATATGCAACTTGAATTCTAAATTCTGAATTACTTTGAAATAGTGTCAATAAAACAATCTTAAATTCAACAGTTGAATTGTTAAAGATGTATGCAAGGTTGCCCGAAAAATAGTGACTACAGTATAACCACCGTGTATAAAAAAGGTGAAACAAACAGAAATTATCATTAGAAAATTGTCAATTTCTCCTCTTAGCGTTTCTGTAATCCGCCTCTTTGTTTTTTTTCTAAAAGTTTGCATTACATCTCGTTAATGGCTCAATATTCTTACATGAAAATTGATTAGCTCACTAATAAGTATGTGGTCTACAACATAATAATTTCAAAAATTTCCTATACCTAAATTTCTCAAAATGGCGGCCGATTGAAATTTTAAATATGATTTTAGTGGCGACATTTTGGTGTCTATAAAACTTTGAACCGCATGAAAAGCTCTAAAGGAAATTGTATCTGATTTAATAATCGAATAGAGAGAATCACCACAGTAGAACATCTATAATATTGGTACAGGAAGAGTCTTATGAAAAATACTTACATAACTTAAGTGAATACGATAAAACTTCTGCCCCCAATCTTCTTCTGCTTTCCAAGAAATCAGCTGTTTATGAATTGAACACGTCCTACTATTGATCTCTGTTTAATTGTTAGTTTCACTTAATTCCTGATTACATTACTGTAGTGGACAGCCAAAGGAGCAGCTGATAAAAATAGCGTACAATACATTGTCACTGAACCATGATCCCCTTCAGATACAGATTTATCAAACTTCAATCGTGTTTTCTCAAATCAATTTGTATTTTGACAATTTTAATGAATTAATAACTAAGATTCGTAGAGCTTAGATTCTATTCAAATTGAATATTAATTCATTTCATGATTGTTATAATCTTTCGCGTTTGAGCTATAAAATGTTCAATGTGAGAGCTTTTTATAATTGAAAACTCATTGAATAAAGGCTCAATCGGAATTGAAAATATTATTATCAATTAGATTCTCATAAATTATTCAATTAAGCTATAAGAGAACCCGACTGCTTCACATATTCCTCGTCCATTAAACTCAAGTTTTTCTTCTATATTATTACGAGTTTTATTATTAAGTGTTTTAGACATAAAATATGCATTAGATTTATATTATATTGGTATAATGTTATATCTAATAATAGTATACTTTCACCATGTTCCCTATCAAGGGATAATTGGTTATGTTGGTGAAGTGGAACAACCTACTCGGGTCTCCCCACTATTAGAAGCCATACGCTAAATAAATAAATCCTATTATATTAAGCGAGCAATTTCTGTATGTTTATATTTATGTATGTCTGTATTTATGTATGTATTTATGTATGTATGTATGTCCAACGGATCTCGAAAACGGCTCTAACGATTTTGACGAAATTTGGAATATAGGAGGTTTGTGATACAAAAATTAGTTTGCGCCGGGTCTCATCCCTAGGATAACTCGCTAAAGGACCTTAAAAAGGAAAAATCGATCCTTTAGGAATCAGCTGACAGCAAAAACAAATTTCTGTCGGCTGTAAATGATGAGAAAGAGTGAGAGCGGTGATTGTGGGAGTGAGACAAGATTATTTCAGCTGCTGAGACATGCATTTCAATCACATGATCAATCGTGAAATACACAACTTC
Organism: Laodelphax striatellus; assembly: GCA_017141395.1. Lineage (NCBI taxonomy): Eukaryota > Metazoa > Arthropoda > Insecta > Hemiptera > Delphacidae > Laodelphax > Laodelphax striatellus. The sequence continues at coordinate 10,119,933 of CM029539.1, forward strand.
ACTAACGTTTTTGGTAAAACCAGCGGTTCCATTACTAGAATTGAGAAAAATATCGAAACACATAAGCTGCTCCTATTCCCCTTTTTATTTCTGTTTTTTATTTATCTATAGAAAATTAAAAGGAATTAGAAATTTTGAAAATATTCCATCTGTACTGTATTGTTATTTTTAAATTTGAGGCATGAAGTTGGCCATGTGATCTGTTTTGATTTATTTCAGAAAAATCGTCAAGACTTCATCAAAACAGCTGAGCTAAAAAATTTGTTAGCAGGAATATTTTAAATCGTCCGAAAACAGCTGATTGATGTTCGCTCGTTTACTGAAGTTAAATCAGCTGTTTTCTGACAAGTTAAAATGATACTATAACAACTCATATTATTATTTCTATGAAGCAAAATTTTATAAGTGCGATTTTTCAAATGATATGCATTCAAACTCGATTATTCATAATAATTATTTCGAAAGCTGAGATTGATTTTTTTATAGTGCAATGATGATTCAGTGCATAAGACTGATGGCTTCACTTAAAAAATAGTTTAATTTCTTCCCTTTTTTCCTTTAAAATTTCTATTCCTGTGCCTTTGTAGGCCTACCCCCGAGCAGAGCTCGGTACCCCGATATTAGAATAGTGATAAACAATTCATTACCCATTACAATTCATTAGAATTTTACAGGTTTTTACCTCAAGTTTTATTTCTCCATAGAATTTTTATTCATGTGATTGATTGACTTCATACAAAGATAAAGATTTTGATTAATAAAGGAATTTGATTGATAGATTTTGCTAAGGCACATGGACTGCCAGTGAATTCTCTTATCACGGCTTTCTGCAATGTTCAAAGTGTATTGTTAGTGTATAATATGTATAGTGTAAGAGTATAATGTTCAAATCAAAAATTACATCAAATTCATCAATCATCATGAAGCCACGTCGATATTGTATTGTGGAGAAATTTTTATACACTCTGAAAAAATTGTAAAAAGTTGTAATGAATGGTAATGATAGTAATTCATTTTCAATCCATTTGCCTTGCGGGTTGCCGCCAAGAATAATGCCGGGGCTAATTCAATAAATATTAACTAACTATTAAAAACTTGTTTTAAACTGTACTTATAGATAATACATCGAACAGGCTTAACATTATTCATATCCTAGCTTCTTACCATCTCTATTAGGCAAATTTTCTATTTTTCACCATGCTTTACTATTCCCACTATACTATTTCTAGAGTGTTAGCAAACATAGTATCCCTATTACCCAAGATCAGAATTCGTGATCTGCAAAAAGTCCAACTCTAATTACTTGTTTAAATTATCTTGCCCCGCGATCTTTCCCTGTAGAAAATTAAATGACTGACGAAAACCCATCAAGAAATAGCGTAATCAATCACCGAGATTTACATATCAATCATGAAGGCATCGGAAATTATTCTCTAGCTTGAAAAGTCCATTACAAATTGATGATAGGTTAATGTTGTATCGATAGGATAAAATCCTGATCTGCTCTTATACGAGTATGATAATAATACTCAAAGCCTGTATCTACTATAATAATAGCAGTAAGTTGGCCGTTCGGTAATTACCTTCTCAGATTACATGGGAGATTACGCAGGGTGAATTCAGTCAAGCATGTTTTAACAATTCAATTACTTAATGGAGGGCGCTACGCTGGAAAATAAGAATTTTATTGATTTTACTTGTTTATTGTGAATGTTGTATTTAAATCATTCATCTAAGACTGTGTTATAATGCAATCACTGCAGTTTCATAATTGAAATCAGAACAGTAGCTTTTTCGAAATGGAATTTGAAACTTGTATCGTAATGACCTCATTACGATACAGATTGTAAATTATTAAACGTTCCTTGTTCAATCTGATCCAGACTTAAAACACTGGAACGGAACAGTTCCTAACCTATGCGGCAAACATTGAAATAGAACATGGTCGTTTGAATCAAGGTTAGTTTAGTTAGATTGATAATGTAAATATAGGGATATAATCAATCAATCAATCAATAATTTTATTCAATAATTTACAAAGGAGAGTACAACAGGCTTATGCCCAAAACTGTTCCTCTTCCAATTTATACAAACAGTCCGAATTCAGATGTCATATCATCTCACTGAATCACCAATTTCCTATTTGAAAACAAAAGCAGAACAATTTTCATCTAATACTTGAAATTTTCCAAGTACACAACCGCTTTTACATACCAATCAATTCATGAATTCTTCTTAAATTCTTCACTAACATTTTATCTCACTTATATTCATAGGCGTCATTTGGGGGTGGCAAGGGGTGGCAGTTGCCACCCCAAAATTCCCAAACCCCTTTTTTTGCTACCCCAAAAATCGTATTATCAATTGGTAATCAGGCAGTAATAATTTCAGTTATTTGCAAACAAGTGAAAAATTACAGTTCATAAACGTGGCACAATCTTGATTTTTTATTTAACATTTTCACTGGCACACAATAATAGCTTTCATGATCAAAAAGGAAGGGTGAGACGGTCCCGTCCCGGTTTTCACGCTCGTGTAGAATGGGTAGAGAGTATTTTACAATACAATTTATGCTTGAAAATACACTGTAAGAATGCATTCACAAATATGATTGGTTATGTAACGTGCAAATCGGGTAAATGCCCAGGAATTTATTATTTTGGGCTTTTGTCCAGGAATTCATACTGGACATTAGCCCCAAATAATAGATTCCCGTGCATTTCACATCTCTGTGATACCCTCCAAGTAGTGGCGAAGCGTGGTATACTTATTTGGTCATCGCCAAAATAAGTATACCGTTTCCTATAGGAAATATACCCGGCGATGTCGGGATAAGTATACCACGCTTCGCCACGGTCTCCAAGCCCCCCCCGCGGATCCCTAGCAGACCTTGCCACCCCATTTTAAAAGCTGAAATGACGCTCATGCTTATATTTTAATGTAGATAATGGAGATGTAAATAGTAACATACTTACCCCTATTCCTCAAGAACTATACTAGTGCACAGTAAGTAATATAATAATTATTATCAATAACTAATAATTGTTTTTGTACTGTATATGAAATTCTATTTAAAATTGATGGGAACCTCGTTGCATTTCACTCTTGTACTTGACTGCTTGACACCATCAAAGAATCAAGTTCAAAGTAAAACATCTGTTCTTGTAAAGTCGGTGAAGGTAAAGGCCTGATCATTCGTCAGACAGAAATTTATTATCTCTCATTAATCGTATCCACTTCATGAGTAATACAATGCACTTTCATTCAATTTCACGCTTACTCGTGGGATATGATTCAGTACTGTTTTACTGTTTTCAACACCACATAAATCCGAACTCTCCCACTCTGCTCAGATCCTAGTTATGATAAATAGCCCCAGCAGCTTGCTGACGTGTAGTTCAAGGTGAAAGAGACATAGCACACGCGATTCAAGTGTTACTTCTTTTGTTGAAATAAAAGCTGATTCTATAAACTTCTTTTGTTGAAATAAAAGCTGATTCTATCAACTTCTTTTGTTGAAATAAAAGCTGATTCTATAAACTTCTTTTGTTGAAATAAAAGCTGATTCTATAAACTTCTTTTGTTGAAATAAAAGCTGATTCTATCAACTTCTTTTGTTGAAATAAAAGCTGATTCTATCAACTTCTTTTGTTGAAATAAAAGCTGATTCTATCACCTATATCATCAAACCTGCAAGACTGTTCCGACTTAAGCCCGGTCCAGACGCACAAAATTATCGACCAACGAAGACTTGATATCAAACTTAATATTCTTGACTTCTATCCTAGACTAACCAAATTATGAATGAGGCTAGGCGTACACCGGTAATAATAATTATTACATAGAGTAAAATGAGATGGAATGAGAAATGACGGTAAATAATGCTCGATATAGACAATGTTTTGCATTGATCTATCATTCGGTCCCATGTCGCGTACCCCCTAATCTTTTTCGCTTACCCCAGATTGAGAACCCCTGAACTAATCAATGAATGGAAAATCTCTGCTTCTTGCTTTAATCTTTGGTAAGATTGTATTTCTCATACAAGTCATGGCGGTTGAATCAAGTTGAACTTGACCAATACTTCATCAATACTACCTTATCAATTTGAAGTAATTTGTTACATCGGATGAAGTTAGAGAGTTGTCAAATCGAAAATTGTCTCATTACTTGTATGAAGAAAAAAGTCATAAGGCATAAGTTGACATAAGACATAAGATGTGAAGCGACAAAACTTCAATTTTATCAAGGATAAAATAAGTTTTTTGTTGATATTTGAGATAAAATTCAACCAATCAAAGAGAAAGAAGAAGGAGAAGATAAGAAGTCAGAGAAGGAGGAGGTGGAGGAGACGGAGGAGAAGGAGGAGGAGAAGAAGGTGGAGAAGGTGGAGAAGGTGGAGAAGGAGGAGAAGGGGGCGAAGGAGGAGAAGTAGGAGGTGGAGAAGGACGAGAAGGAGGAGAAGAGGAGAAAAAAAGGAGGAGAAACGGAGAAGAAGGGGGAGAAGGAAGAGAAGGAGGAGGGAGGAGGAGGACGGGTGAAAGATATGATCTAAGATATGAAGAATATTATTGGATAATTTGAAAGAAAATCAACTTGTTTCATAATAAAATCCAGAATGCAAAGAATTTTATGCATTTTGTATTATTGCAAAATTGAGTAATGGAACTCGAAATTACAATCCCCACCCACCTTCTATTGAAATGCAAAATCAATAGAGAACTTCATTCACCAATCAAAAAGTTCTATCTGGTAGTAAAAAGTTAATCTTGATTGAAACGCTTGATGTAGGAATGCCATAAATCACGACATAAAATGTTTTCAAGAAAGACCATAAACTTCCTCTATCCGGCACGGGCCTTTTCAGTTTTAACAAAAAGCACTTAGTCAACTATTAAACCTGGTATTGAATCCAGCCTATATACGTGAAGTAGTATAATTATGTTGGAAATTTATGTAATGAGCTGTTCTTATATTGGCTCTCAACTGCAAAGCCATTAAAAAACCTATTAAACTAGATCTTTCATGTCTTCAAATAATTCTTGGCTAGACCACACCTACAGTATACTCTTAATGAATAACCTTATCTTTTTAATGCACTTGTGCGAAATTGCACTGCTGCATGCATTTATTATTCAAGGAAGACTTCGGCCAGCCTATTATTCAAGCATTTTAGTTGTTTAGAGCTTTGAATAAGCCTACCTGTAGAAAAAGTACAGGAATTTACTTCAAGCACTTCGTTGTTAAGACGCTATAAGTATTTAAAATTGAAAAGGTTTAGGCTAGGCGTACACCGGTTAGTCAAGACAAGACAAGACGAAATTAGTCACAATAATACACATAGCTGCTTATGAAGCAGCACACACCGATGCAATGACTAATCGGTGTGTGTTGCTTCATAAGCAACTATGTGAAGTACTGTGACTAAACGTGACTAATCTCGTCTTGTCTTGACTAACCGGTGTACGCCTAGCCTTAGTTGAAGTACATCGGAGTAGTTAGCATAACATTTAAAATAATTTGCATTCGAACTCAACTATTTACAATATTTTTCCATTTTCAAAGCTTAGATTCATTTTCTTTGTTGAAACAATCTTATTTATGTTTGGAAATGGGAAATGCATATAGAAGAAGTGATTACTATCAAACCGGTATTCTAACAATAGGCCTTCTGTATTGTAAATGCAACAGTACTTATTTGGCATTATTATTGAAAAATCCCTATTTCTCCTGTGTTGAATGTCTGCGAAAGATTCATCAAATTCTACTTTCAAAGTTAACAAAATTAGGTGCCACCAATAATTTACAACTTCAAAAGCCAGAATTTTCCTTCATATATAGAAATTACTGTACTGGAGGTTCAACATGAATTGGCTGTGACACTCTACACATAAATTTTCAGAATGGCTTACAATAACTTATTATAGAATTCAGGGTGCAATCGTTATCCTCATCTCAGAGTGGAGCTCGGTAACCAGATATTAGGCTATTTGTTTGAGCACAACTTGCAGTTTGTATTGTGTATAGATGCAAACAGCGTGTAATATTGTAGATGAGGAAAGACAAGGTAGAAGAAGAAGAATAGGAAGAAGAATAGAAGAGGCTGGAGAAAGTAAAAGAAAAGAAGAAGAAGAAGAAGAAGAAGAAAAGAAGAAGAATGAGGAGAGGAAGGAGAAGACAACTGAAGACAAGCTCGGGCTAATTTGAAACAGCCTTCAAATTCCAAATATCGACCTTCAAACAAATCTACTAGCAACTTATAACACTTTTTCATCTTTGATTCTACCAACAGTTATTAGTTATTACGAACAACTTTTCTTTCTTCTTCTTTCCTTCTCCATCCAAATCTTCTCTTCTTCTTCTTCTTCTTCTTCTTCTTCTTCTTCTTCTTCTTCTTCTTCTTCTTCTTCTTCTATTCTTCTCCCCATTCTTCGCCTAATTCTCGTTGCTTTACTCCTTCCATCTCTATTCCTATTCTTTCCTGCATCTTCTTCTCTTCTTCTTCTTCTCTCTTCTTCTCTCTTCTTCTTCTTCTTCTTCTTCTTCTTCTTCTCCTGCACTTACTTCTCCTTTCTATTCTTCTCCTATTCTTCGCCTAATTCTCGTTACTTTACTCCTTCATCTCTATCTTCCTATTCTTTTCCTTCTTCTTCTTCTTCTTCTTCTTCTTCTTCTTCTTCTTCTTCTTCTTCTTCTTCTTCTCTTCTTCTTCTTCTTCTTCTTCTTCTTCTTCTTCTTCTTCTTCTGCTCCCTGCACTTACTTCTTCTTCTTCCTATTCTCCTCCCTATTCTTCGCCTAATTCTCGTTACTTTACTCCTTCATCTTTATCTTCCTATTCTTTTTCCTGTATCTTCCTTTTCTTCTTTTTTCCTCCTTCTTTTCTTCTTCATTTTCGTCCCGTTCTTCTTTTCCTTCTTTTCTTTTACTTGTTCATCTTAATTATATTCTTCTTCATCTCCTTCAAATGTAGCATTAATATTGGTAAAATAGTCTGTCAAAATCGGTTAATTACTCAAATTCAATTAATCCCTCAAATCAAAGACGATAGGAAACTATTAGTATAAGTATTCTAATTGTCTTTGCTCAAATCTAATCAATCTCCCAAATCCCCAAGATGGCGACCCATCAAATTTGTACGCTAAACTTGTTGTATGTGTCTCTATACAATCTCTGTTGCCTGGCTCAATTAGCATGTGCCGAGTTGTACAAATGATTTGTTGAATTCATTGTGAAGTGATCCAATTAATGCAATAAGTGGCATGACAAGTGATGTAAAGTAAAGTGATCATTCATAACTCACCAATAATTCACGATTGTAGTTTCTATGTTTTAATGTATCATGGTTGCATGGTTTTAAGATTATTATTCATAAAACCATATCGTAATTTGTAGACTTCCAATAACTTAAGAGTCACAAAATAATTAGAAATAGGATATCATCTACAATTTGAAAAACCATGCTTCCTAACATGTTCACAATATTTCAATAACCATCATATTATTCTTAACTGTATTTTTCAAACAAATACTTAATACAGGGTGCGGCAGTAACAATTAAGCAGTTTCAAGGAGCAATAAAAAGTGACTCAGGATATATAAAGGAAATGTGTATTATTAAGCTTATCACCATCAATAAGAGTTCAATATTTTCACTTCAATAACTAGAAATAAGTTCATGTCACATTCCATTTTATTATTTTGTCGACTTCTTGCTATATTTTGAATGTATCTAAAGATAAAATAGTTGAATTTATTATAACTAAAAAGCGGGTTTCATGGCATTTTTTTTCTTGACCACTCATCTCAAGCCATAAAAGTGATCTTGGTTCGTATACAAATAGCTGATAGAATTCTGCATCTCATTGAAGGAAGAACAGCCCCAAGAAACTTTTCATACTCAGAAAGCCATTACATTATTCCCAAGGACCCCCCCCCCCCTTCCCATCCCCACCATGCTTGACAATTTATAGCCATTAGGCGGGCAGTTTTATTTACTTTTATCTACTTTCCGAAAGAGTGTATCGCTTAGTGGATTGTATAAAAAGTATGAGAAATTGAAGCTCAACCAAGAGATAGCAACTTTATAAACTTCTCGGTCACATTTATTCCCTCGCTCTTATCATTCGGCTATTCTTAGTTCATTCAACTTGGAGATCCCTCAGAGATTTCTGGAGGGATGTGGCGCGAGAATTATGGCGAATATAAATTGGGGGAAATAAAATTTTCATTGCATCTATCAAGTTGAGGGACTGTTTCCCCCTTAAAAGTTTTGTTGCTATTTTGGAATCGTGTCGTTATTTTTTTATCGTAGATGAATGATAATGGAGGATCAATTTGGTGGAAAGTAGACTTGAAGGAAGTCCCCAAAAGCTAGAATAATACGTCTAGACTGTCGTAAAATGGTAATGTAGAAAATGAAAACACAATAATGGAGAATTAGCCAGAATAATGTAGGACAAAAAAAATCATGGAGAAGAAAACACAATAATCTTGTAAACGTTTAGTACTGAAGCAAATGGTCATGATAGTACTGTACAACAAAAATTAAAACGCAAACAAAGATAAACGGCCGGTTGCATGAAAATCAAATTAGATTCAACCAACGTAAAATGACGTCATCGCATTGACGTTCGATTCGTTCATTGGTTCTCATTGGAATAGTTCCATTAGATGACATCATTTTACGGAGTTTTTAGTGCAGCTGGCCGAAAATATTGTGTCGTAAGAAGAAAAAATTGGAAAATTTTGAATAAAGGTGGTTTTTAATAGAATGCCGTCCCGGTGTCGTGAGGGTCGAGATTCAATGCTGCCGAATGGAACAGCCTTCACTCGACATTGCTGTGTTGTTACGTTGCCTTTGCGAACATGTCGTTGGCGCAGCCTCGCATCGAAAAAGCATGAAAACTGGCAAACCGCAGTTTACTCCTGCAGTCTTAATTCAAATAAAAATAGATAGATTGAATAAGGCATCAGTGCTGAGATCAGATAGTGCTAAGATAGATTAATAATGATATCTTTTGGCGCAAACCGCATCAAAATCGGTCCACTCAATCTTCTCCACGAACTTTCCAAAGTTGGACCCTGTGTGGACACAGTGGACACAGAGATTTAAAAAAATAAGATATAGTAATGAAGTAGGTATAGTGAAGGAATATAGTAAATATAGTTATGATAAAATAAGAATAGTTCTTCACCGATGCCAGATGCTGTGCCGGTAAGTGAAAACTGCTGCAAGAATGTCGGTTAATGATGCTGCAACATGCTGCAAAATTGTATACACCGGGTATAAGAAAACGCTCATTAGGTCAATAAAATTTGGTAGCAAATAAATCATTAAATTAAATTTTTTAACACTATTAATAAATACAATAAATTACTGTCACCACTTATCAGTTATTTATTAATTAGTTTGAATCGATTATCACTTGATGTAAATTCTTCAATGGATGTCATCTCTCGTGTTTTAGAAAAGTCATTGAACACTGCTCCAAGGTTGACTGATAAAATAGTTTTGAATTAATTGCTATTGTGTCATTTTCATTGATATTTTTTACATTTTCATGAATGATTTGGTAGTTGAAGTTCTTCATTGAATGTGGTCATTTTTCATTGATATTTTTTACATTTTCATCAATCAATGATTTTACAAACCACAGGGGTTTGTAATTACTCTTCTTCAAACCCTTTCATTTTAGTATCTTTAGTTTTCGATTGATAACAACATAATGATGTCAATTTAGGATATCAATTCAGTATCTTCTCATTTCATCAATGATTTTTTCAAAATTATCAATCTAAACAGCTGAACAGTTTAAAACAGAAGTCCATGTACTGCACTCCAAAGCCCTTTCATTTTAGTATCTTACAATCCTCAATCTACAGGTGAATTGTTTAAACATAGTTATTAAGAGAAGTCTTGGACTTTGGACTTGGTACAGGGACTCTCACTTCTAGTAGACAAAAAATCCTTCTAAACCACATTATGATTTTTATACATTTACATACCTAAATGTACATTCCTACATGAGGGGGAACATTTCATAAAACTTCTCATAAAAGTCCTGTAGAATAGGAAAAAGGCAGACTCACACGAGACATGAATAACACGGTCAACTATGCAATTAACTAATAAGTCTAGTTCATATAAGCCTTTTACCTATTCCAAGAAATTTCTATGTTTTTTTTTATGAGTCAAGCCCCAGTACCTACAAAGCACAAGGTGTATCAATAATATTATGTATAATACTGTTGTATATTTTTGTTGTTTGAGGTCCACTGGAAGAGGCTACTACGACGGTTAAAGTTATGCAACCCGCCGAACATCAAAAAATTAGGGAAAAACCGTCCGTCGCGCGACCGTGTACTTTGAGCAAATGTCCTTATCAAAATTTATCGTCCATATCTAAAACACTGCGGCATATTTTGTGAATAACTGATATTTTATATATTATGTTTTATTTAAATGTTATAGATGTTTTATATTTTTGAACTGCTCTACGATAACAATACGACAGACAATAAAGCATAAAAGCGTTTTTTGTTCCAATTTAATTATACTCTGATTAAAATTGCTTAGGATTGAGACCCGCTCGGCCTTAAGACGCGGTTTCACGATACCAGTAGACGTGTAGGTTACTGGCAGCAGTTTGGTCATATGATCTTCCACTCCATACAAACAAATAGGGCAATGCACAACAGTCAGTGTGCATTGCCTACTGTCAGTGGTCTACTGTTATCGTGAAACCGCGCCATTGGTGCTTTGCTTACCCACTCTAGGCTGGTCCTTAAGCAGTTTAAATCAAATTATAAAAACGTTAGTTCTTTTATCATCCGTACAAAAACGCATGCATAATAGGAGCCTTATTAGAAGAACACTATAATGTAAGGTATTATGTTTTTTTAAATAGACAGCATTTTCCAGCTAGACTGAACTGACACAATCTTGCAAACTGTGCTTATAGACTGAAGACAGAGCTATCATAACATCACTCGTTACCATGGAAACGTTGAGTAACAAGTCATTTACCAGGCGACATCCTAAAAAAATTATAGAATGCTATACTATAATTTACTTAATGCTGGAGAACACATCGAAAGGAGTTCGCTGATAAAGCTAGCTTGAACATTATTTATGTTTTAAAGTTACTTGATTGCCGAATTAGAAAAAAATAATATTCCAATAGTCCGAGTGATCATCAATTATTGTTGTAAACTTAGTTTTTTTATCGAAAGGAGTTCACTGATAAAGCTAGCTTGAACATTATTATTTTTAAAGTTACTTGATTGTCGAATTAGAAAAAAATTGATATTCCAATAGTCCGAGTGATCATCAATTGTTATAAACTTAGTTTTTTTATTTTATGTCATGATTATATCACTCAAGGAGGACGACTTCAGTTCTGTGTCTAGTAGAATTCAAATAAAACTTATAGTAGTCTTGTTGGTCAGATTAGGCTACTTAAAACTCTGTAAAACAACTGATATCTCCTAAAAACACACGTATCTTTGAAAGGTTTTCCAAGATTAGCACTAATGCGTGTAATAGGTACGTGAATAAAAACCTGTAACATATGATCTTCTGTCATAAACCTTTCGAAGGATGTGAAAGCTGAAAAAGACACAAGACCAAACCACTGATAACAGAAATACCTGACATCAACATTATATAAGTGTATGCCAGGAATGTATGTATCATTAGTATATGTATATTACATATAGTGTATTCCGGTTTGTATGTTATTGAACCGGTTGGATAATTTATATTTAAAAAGGATATATTCTTCTCTGTTTATCCCCTTGGTCTCTCGCTTCCTCTCTTATCCACTCTCACTCTCAGTCCATTAGTAAGTTTAGGATCACGCAACATGTGAAAAAATATTCTGGTGATAGGAGAGACCAAAAGCCCTAAATTTCAGCTACTTGAAGCATGCATTGATTGGATTGATTTTGGTTCATTTTATCTTATTATTACTGTACCTATACTAGACTATATTTGTTTCGTGTGAAGGCGGCATATTTGTGTGAAGGAGGCAAAATGGGTTTCTACCTGTTGCCTACAATAATAAAATTATTTATTAATTTTCAATATTATTATATTTATTTTTTCATACTTGTCTTATTTTATCGATTAAATTTTAAAACAATATACTTTTTTGATTATTCTGCCCCAATCTGAATGTACAAAAAATTCTTAATTTATTTTAAATTTCAATTTGATTAAAATTAGTGTAATTTTCTTGGAATAATCTTCTGGCTTCGATTGCAAAATGGGGTTTCGTACTTGATTATCGGAAGATAAAGATATGGATTTCAAGCATTGTATTTTATTCAAGAATATTGCTGGTGAACTAAGCTTTCAACATAACTATTGGTCAAGTTAGAAAACATGTCAATAGATTTGTGAAACTACATCATTAATAGAAATTAAATACTTTTAAATTGTCCAGCCCACCTATTTTTTAAGACTGCATTCAATTTCTGAAACATGAAGATTATTAATAATATGACAATTCCAATATGAGTTTTCAGTTGAAGTAAACAATAGAGCTATAGAAATTACAAAATTCTCTGTAACCCACCTTCATACCTCACCTTATCTCAATTACGTTGATTCATTCTGAATCTCATTCACAAAACTGTCTTGTGTGTAAATAAAGACACGCGATGATTAGTATGCCTTAAAATAGCTATAATGCCTTAAAATAGCCAACAATCTTCAAGTCTATTTAAACCCGATTAAAAATAGCTACAACGCTTTTGTAGATGAGACACTACGTAATCACCTACGCATGTAATTATTACCTACGTAACTCATACCAGCAGTCAATGAACTCTAAATTTTATGCAAAATTATCAAGTATACGATATCATCACTTTAAATAAGTTAGTTGATTTTGTTGTTTTCAATAGTTTCATTGAATAAAAAATACATTACTTGAGAAACCAACTTGGTGCAATCCCCAACTGAAAAATGAGTTTCAATAACTTATTTAGTTAGAATACAATACTAAACCGTGCACTAGTGTACCCCTCCAGCTATAAGTGGATATATTCGAGAGAATATTAAATTAATTAATTTTTATGTAGGAGATACTAGTAGCTCCGTAATAAAAATGAAATATCTCCAAAATATTACATCAAGACGACCTAATTTGATAATTATGATGATTCATTTCAATTAGTACGTTCAATTATGTACAGCTATAATTACTGAGTACTAATTCAATTAGTACACCTCTGATTATTGCAATATATCAAACATACACATAGATAAATAATTGGTGATGGGAATGGAGCCACTAGCCATACGAGAAATTGAAATGCGAGAATTTATTTTCTTGTTGACGAATCCATTTCTGGTGCTTTGATTCATTATAATATTAGAAAGTATAATGAGTGGGAAAATGTGATTAAATTAATTGCAATATGAATGTAATTGAATTACTTAGCAGGAAAACATGAACTAGTCTCGATATTCTATTTTCACATTCGAGTTTCTATATTACTATTCAGCAACTACGAACCAAAAAATCAAAAGTCATTCCTTGCACGTATTTCAATCAAATCTCTCTTGAAATCCTCAAGTTTTTCCTCTTATTTTCTTTAAAACTTTCAACTTTTAAATCCTCTTCTTATCCCAACTTAAAATTTCTGGGTTATTTTTCAATTTTTGTTAGAGTTTCCACTTTCAACAAGGTTATCATTTGAAAATACCAAGCCATCTCGCCTTATAACTTCGGTACTTTGATCAGACGAACCCACATTTTCCATTTATTTTATCAATTTTCGAATTTTACATAATGACTGGAAGTTACATAACTAAACTTTTCGCACCAATTCCACTCACAGTCTGATCCATGATCTTTCTAAATACGTTTTTTGCTGATTTATGTAGATCATAATGTTTTTTGTTAAACTTTTTAGCTCGTCTCATCTTATCTGTTTGTTGAAGGCAATGACTCATTAGTTTCAATAATTTCGGCTACTAATCTAATTAATCATAAAAATTCAATATCACATTTTTTCAATAAAACGTTATTGAAAAATTATAATCAATCATTGTACTGTATAGTAGTTTATTGAGCTTGATAAAATTGGAGAAGAAATTAGTTGTGTATGATGTTATATTGTGGTACAAAAGTTTTATTTTTGAATTAAAAGATGTACTGTACAGCTGAGGATGTGGCAGGATATGCCATGAAACCATGATACTGTAACTTTCAATTAAAAAATAAAACTGTGGTTTGACAATATCTATGTCTATTTGTTTCAAATTGGAGAAGAAACAAAACAATTCAACTGATTTGTAGTGTTTTGAAATACTTGGACTGCATCCGAATCAAAGACCACATATTATTAACAAATGTTAGATGTTACTAAGTTTTTATCATTTGCCCACTTTTATTACATAGATACAATGTTTGTACCACATTTGTTAACTATGTGCTTCAACTATGTGGTTGTTGATCCGAATACAGTTAATATGTTACAGCTATATAACGAGCCTACATTAATTTCTTGTATGTTAATTAATTTCATTTCTATACATTCTAATATTTTCGATTTATTCTAATACATTTTATTTTATAATTAAAAAAACAATGACATTTTTCTGATTTGGGGAACAAATTTTCCGACTTGAGAGAAATTAATATCCAAAGTGCTTAGAGCTTGAAACACGTTTACAATAAATCCAATCTAGACGAATCTATCAAGACACAACAGTAGTGAAAGATGTTATAGTTATTTTCCCACTCATAGAAATTCCCTAAGTGATTCACAAAATAACTTATTGAATCAGATTTTTTGGCTCGTTTCTGCATCATTGCATATTCCGTGATAGACAAGTTATTTTAAGCTAACTGAATGATGGGATCTTCCTCTTACTCATTTCCTCTTTTTTCTTCTGAGCACCATCTATAAAAAACAAAGCTTCACACTTTATTAGAACACAAATTCTCTTCATTTCTTCACACTCTTGCAGCAACGTTTTCAGCAAACTTGTTTTCTAGATTCTCAAATACTTTAAATAGCAGTATTTTTTCACTACTTCGAATTTCTGAGTTTTCCAATTGGAGTTTTCACTCTCCTGAAAAACAAACGGCCAGTTGCACAGAAATCCAACTGAATTTAACCACCGTAGAATGACGTCATCAATTCGTTCATTGGTTCTCGTTGCATTGTTTCTGATAAATGACATTCTACGGCGGTTGAATTTAATTGGATCTTCATCTAATGTTAGCCGTTAATATCTCCTCTATTAACCTATTCGAAAAGTAAGAAAATCATGAAAAATTTACTGTTTGGTTACTGAAAACAGTCATTAATGTTTTTCTTAGTCATTTGAATCATTGTTGCTGTGTGAAGCACTCCATAACTTTTTATGGTAATTGTAGAGCCAGCTGCCCACATGCCAGACTCAAATACCAGACCAGATTATTCATTCGCATCTCAGCTATCTATTCAGTACACTTTGATGTTGAGTCAATCGACCTTGCGTACCTCTTGTAACCCGATTTGAAAATTACAGACCAGCAATTCGGAAACAATGACGAGTTATTCCTAGATTGATCGTAGACTCTGTTTAGTCACTGAGTTCGCATTGCAAGGTTCAAAAGAATTTGTTGATGTTCGATTTTTTTCACATAAGAAATGGCGTACTCTGAACGAACGACGTATTCTTTAACGTTTCCATGATAACGATAGTTATGGTATATTATGTTAGCTCTGTCTTCAGTCAGCATGCACAGTCTGCAAAAGTTTTTTCGGCTGTCAAGTGAAAATCACTGAAATCACTGTCCAGCTATTTGAAAATCTTAAGGCTAAGGCCAAACTACTAAAAGCTATGCTTGGTGGTAAGAGCCAAGTGACTCGCTTAGTGACTGATCCTAGTGAACGAACGTATTACGTACTATTGCAGATGGCCACACTACGAGCGATGAGCTAAGGCTAGGCGTACACCGGTTAGTCAAGACACACTGATCAGTCATTGCATCGGTGCCTAAGGTAGGAGCTTCGTTACTCACTAAGCGGTTGCAGTGTGGCCTTCTGCAATAATACGCAATGCATTCGTTTACTAGCATCAGTCATCATGCGAGTCACTTAGTGTCAAGCATAGCTCTTAGTGTGGCCTTAGCCTAACAGTTTACATTGCAATGTATTTATATAAGTATTGCATTTTTTAATAGTATAGTAGAACTTTTTTATGATGGCGCCTGTAGAATCACGTGTTATCTAGGCTACGGCCACACGAGCATTTTTCACGCGGTAGTAGCATCACATTACATTCCAATGCTACTCATTTCTCTACTTTTTTGTTTGTCAATGGCTCAACAGCCCTATGTGGGCCTAGGCCTACCATTTCTCATTTCTCTACCTCATTCCCTACCTCATTTCTCTACTCATGATTCGAAAATTGTAAAAATCTGTAAGGAGATAGTTCATTGGCTGCCCTGGGAGGCCTATTTCATGAAACTAATTCTGAGTCATGTTAATTGTTATACAGGAAATAGGACTTCTAAAATTCATTCCAGAGACACTAGTTTTACAGGCTCTGTACTCTATTTTGTTCGAAATTATCTGTGAATATTCAAGTAAAACGTCATAACATCAATTCAAACGCATCTGGATTCTTACAATGTATTGTATTAGTTTGGTAAATATGCATAATTATATATTATGGGCGTTATAGATATTAGAATAAATACAATTATTCAAATGAATATTATATGGAATTTTATTTTTTGCAGATAAAACCTGGACACGTGATTCCTGATTCATAAACTCATAAACATTGAAAATCAGGCTGGAGGGTACAAGTAGGTATCTTATAAAATCACAATAATTACAATAATGATATCATAAATATTTTACTTATAATTATTAACCATAACGATTCATAATAAAATGATTGAAAAATACGTAAATGATTATTGTGAAATTTGCGGATGTAGAAGAATTGGGCTTTCAAATTGAGAAATCAGATGAACCTAAATCAAATGAAAATGCCATAACCTATCCAATAACAAATTTAATAACCTATACCTACCATCATGCTATCAACCTTTCCATTTTTCTTCAAACAGAGGATTTCCAATCCAATTTCATCCAAGTACCAAAAGATTAACCATAGGAAGAAAAAGAAGAAGAAGAAGAAGAAGAAGAAGAAGAAGAAGAAGAAGAAGAAGAAGAAGAAGAAGAAGAAGAAGAAGAAGAAGAAGAAGAAGAAGAAGTGGAAATAGAACAAAAGATACATGCACACCTGCAAGAAATTTCTAGAAACCGGGATTAGAAAATAAATTTCTCAGATTCAAAAGGATTACCAATACAATGGTAAGGTCACACATAAGTTAACACTAAGCAGGTAGCTTCAATTATATTTCCAGTTCTAAATATAGGACGACAACAAACCTCACACCTAACCAGCGATTGTTGACGGAAATATTTGGGCTCAAATATAGAACAGAACTCGTAATACAAGAGATTAAACAAAGATAATCCTGATCTTTGACAGGTCTAGTGTATAGCCTTAACCCCTACTATGGTATTTGAGCCTTAGAAGGTCATTGACATGTGGATTAGGACAGGCTTGAGAAAATGGGAGTAACGGTAAAATGGATTTAGTTTATACTTTTGTTCCTGTCATTTTTAAATACAGTAGGCTTTCAGAAATCAATATTATTTTGGTAATAACAATGAACACAGAAGTATTGGTAATAATAAATAATATTAATATTTTCGAATGTAGAAAAAAAATAGTGTGTATTAGATTTCAAAATCAGAAAAATTGAACAAGATCCGTCCCTTGACGAACATAGGATTCATAGAATTGAGAACCGTGACTCAGATCTAAAAAAATCAGAATTTGAAACAATTCGCTCCCTCTTTTCCAATCGTAACATTGTGAAATATCACATCCAAAGAGGTCTAAAAAATAAAACCGGATCGTGAATTTATTGATGAAAAAATCAATTAAGAATGTTTATTTTGAAAAACCTTGTAAAAGAATATTGTGATAAACTTTCCTATTTTATGTTTGAGAAATGTTCATCTATTGGAAAAAAGAATGAATTTTAGTTTGAATATGGAAGTCTTGCTAAATGACTCAGAATGACTAATATTATTTTTATAATATAGGTTAAGTTATTGTTGAATTAAATTTGGAAAAATGGATTCAAATTTGAAATACTTGATAAATTCCGACTCAAAATAAACTGGAAATTTTGTAATTAAATTTGAATAAATAATTGTATAAGATTTGGTGAAATGTATGGATTTGAATAAGGATATTGATAACCGACTGCCGATCAAATTAAACTGATGTTGGGTTGCACCAACCGGGATCAACTACTTTTAATCAGTTCATCCCATTTAATTAGCATTGTGTTGATCCTGGATCAAAACCCAACATGAGAGTTTTCGTAATCAAGTTGAATCAAGTATTGTTCTATCAAATTTGGTGAAATACTTTATAACCGATTCAATAAAAACTACAAGTCTTTAAGTTAGTGATGAAACCAACTTCTTTCCAAAGACAAAAACTTGTCAGCTTTGCAAAAAGTGAAGTCCAGCTTGGAATGGAAAATATTTGCATACAGCTTTTGACCTTTTCCAGACGAAATAAATGCATTTCTCGACCGCTCACTCCAGCATGCGTAACTGTAGAAGTCGAAGAATTCACTAATTTTTCAAGTTTCAGGATGTAACTCGTTTTCAGTTTTTTTTTAGTTGTTTTACTTGTGAAGGACGTCTGCTATTTGGATGCTGCTGTCGCGTTTCTAAATTATAACAGAAATACACGTGGAGACATTTTTTTCGCAGATAAAAATCCTAATATGTGACATAGTTCCGATATCTGAGACATTGTTGTGTCCTCAATTCAACTACAACCCTAAAATTGCAGAATACATTCTGAGTTCGACAGTTTAACATTTGTCTGAGTGGAGCCGCAAGATATAGTGTGATTCATTTAATTTGGCGGTTGGCGATCAGTAAACAGCTGATGTTACGCAGCTTTGACACAACACTCTTAACCTAGAAATAATGCTGAATCTCGCAGATTATATTGCAAAGACTTTAAAAAGGTATTTTGAAAAGGTCTTCTTTAAAAAGGTCTTTTAAAGAATTAAAAGGTTTCTAAGATTTCAAAAAGTCTTTGGATTATTGTGTCAAAGCTGCGTAACATCAGCTGTTTACTGATCGCCAAGCATCAAATTAAATGAATCACACTATACGTTAACGATAAACGTTTTTACCAAATTCCACTTACTTAATCTAAGGCTAGGCGTACACCGGTTAGTCAAGACAAGACAAGACGAGATTAATCACGTTTAGTCACAGTACTTCACATAGTTGCTTATGAAGCAACACACACCGATTAGTCATTGCATCGGCGTGTGCTGCTTCATTAGCAACTATGTAAATTACTGTGACTAAACGTGACTAATCTCGTCTTGTCTTGTCTTGACTAACCGGTGTACGCCTAGCCTTATAATGTTCAACTCACCTTGCATCCAATAGTTCACATCCAATTTATAGTTAGCCTACATTCAACAATTCACCATCTGACCATCATATCCTTATGCATTATATCATAGACTATAAACCAAGTATTATCTGGTTAAATTTGGATTATTATTATATTTGGATTATCTCTGATTATACTCAAACCGTGTGTTATGATATTATCTTCCATTTTCATGAAATAGAACTCAGAACAGTTTCTATTTTGTTTTGTTTTCAGGCATTGGTAATTGGTCCAGGAACAACACATGAGTACGACTAGAGAATACTACTGGGGCATTATTTATATTGACATAGGCCAGATCTGTCTAGTAAACTATTTACAGTGGGAACAGTTGTGTTTATTTGCATTGGTCTGGAAGGGATTCTTGTATTTACCGACATAAACTACCTGAACTTTGTTTTTCCTCGTTCAGATGTTGTTTAAAAATTGAGAGGTGTATTGAGAGGGAGAGAGAGAATGTTGAGTCTACGCGCGAGCAAGAGAAAGAGAGAGTTATCGAGAGCCAAAGACTTGAAAAGAGAGGGAAAGTTGGTTTAGCTGTACGTCCTTGGCCTTGTTTCAAACAGCTACTGTTTTTCTTCGATTTAGAAACTTGGATTTTTGGTAGCAATCAACCCCAAACAAAGTGAACATCATCAAACTTATGCGTACAATTCTGGATTCAATAAAATATTATTTTCAGAATAAACATAAACTAAAAGTTTTATGTAATTGAAATAATGTTGTGTCAAAAATGATATCACTCCAATGAATTAACGATTTCATCCGTAAAAAATGATTGATTTATCGGCATTTAAATGTGTTCTACAACTGAACTCGATTCAAGGTCATCCTTGAAGGAAACCTGTTCGAGTCTTCAACTTTCTTAACTAGAACTTTTTTATTTATCACGATATATATACATGAATCTACCTAATAACTCCATACACACCTCACATTAGATAATTATATCTATAGATCTTCCGCATATTCTGTACTGCAAATATAGGCCATATTGTGTAGATTTACTGACTGTACTTCAAATACCATTCACATGATAGATATTTCTCCTCACATTATATACCTTGTTTATATATTATCATTATAAATACTGAAGAACAGGACAATTAACGTCCTATCTTGAACACATGTTGCTCGTAGTATTAATTCATATTAGTTTTGTCTTTTTTCAGTTTTTATAGCTTTTCCCTTCAATTCTTGAACCTATTTGCTTGACTTGATATCTAACAAGATCTCTATCTGATATCGTCGATGAGTTGATAGATTACAGATGAAATGAAGGTTGTAAACATCTTAAACTGTAAAGTTGTCAGCATCTTTTTCTATAAGTTGGTTAATAAGGTGAAAATTACTAAAGGCCGATTGCACAAGAGCCAATTAAATTAACGGCTGTAGAATGACGCTATTTTACGGAACCAATGCAATACAATTCCAGTAGAGCTCCGTCAACTAACACCAGTTTAAGGTGGTTTATATCAGTTGATTTTCATGTAATCACGAGAATTTATATTTGGAAGCCTATTTATATAGTTTCTAATAGCATGAAGGGCAAATCATGAGGTTGAGGATGATACAGAACTCGTTCAAGTCCCCTTTTCCCCTAAATTTACGAAATTAAGGTTTCTAAATTTTCTCCATAGTACAAAATTATCACTTTAAGAAAACATATGTTTTCCACTCTCCTTATTTTCATTATTATTTTCCAATAAAGAATGATGCAGAACTCCCTTAAATCTGCTCTATTTTTCTAAATTTCTTCCAAAGTATACTGTCATCACTTGAATTAAGTATACAGTCATCATTTTCCCTATTATTTCCTCTTTTTAACCTTTTACTTTTCAAACTCAACCACCACCTGTTTCATGTAATTTTCTTTGTCTCCAAGTCAACTCTAATGAGAAATCGAACAATGAGCAATAACCGTAATTATTCACTCAGTACACACGAGTTACAAGTTTCTGTTTTAATGAGAAACAATAGGAATCCCACACTCTGCCAGGCTGATTGATTTAAAGTCTTTAAATTCTTGTCAGTTTTTAAAATGCATAGAAGGATAACTTGATCTATAAACTGTGGAATGCTGTCCGGGACATTATAAACGGGGCCTTCTCAATTCAATGCATTATTGTACTAGTGTATACTATAGTTATACACATTATTCCACTATTTTATGCAGTATTAAGTAGTAACACACCTATTGGGAAATTATAATGTAAGGCCTAGTGAACTAGTCTCGTTGAAAAACGTGTCGCTTGGAAGAGGAAAACGAAAGGAGAAGAAGATAAAGAAGAGGAAGATGGAGGTGGACGAGGAGGAGGAGAAAAAGATAGATGAAAATAGGCATACTTGTAACCTAGGCAACATCTTTGTTTAAACAGTAGATCAATCTTACATTTAACTGGGAATCCACAGTTTGAGCCGAATTAAAACTACATTTTCTTGAAGTTAGATCAAAAGAAAATACTGTTTACGGATCTTCAGAAATGAAAAATTAAGAAAAGAAGAAGGGGTAGAAAAAACATGAAAAAACCGGATGAAAAGAAGGAAAATGAAAAATTGATCAGAAATTGGGCTTAAGCCTGTTGAACCTTACCATTAATTATTATTTGTAAATTACTGAATAAATAAATAGGTAAAGAGAATAGAAGAAAAGGGAGTGATGAAAGGCGATAAAAGAGGGGAAGGGGAGAAAGAGGATAAGAAGGGAAAAGAAGAGAAGTTGAAAGCTGCAAGCAGAAGAAGAATGGTGAAATGGTGAGAGTGATGAATTTGGCTAGCCTAAGGAAGAAGGAGATTAAAAAAGTAGAAGAAGGAAAAGAAAAGAAGAATTGAGTATTTGGAGCCAGAAAAAGATGAAGAGGGAAAAGAAACTGAAGGAAAGGCAAGGAAGAGAAGAAAGAGAGGAAGAGAAATGAGGAGGAACAGAAAAAAAATAAATAGGAGGAAAAAAGGAAAGTAGAAAAATAATATTAATTATTTTACTGATTGATTGAAGAAGATGGAGAAGAAGAAGAAGGAGATTAAGAAGAAGAAGAAGAAGAAGAAGAAGAAGAAGAAGATGGAGAAGAAGAAGAAGAAGAAGAAGAAAATAAGTAAAGGAAGAACACTAATGTGTGATGTGATGACTATATCCATATTTGAAAACTATTTTCTATTCAAGGCGACAAAACCGCTCTTCAAGCCTACAGTACTTACTTATTTTGCATAAGCTCTTTAACAAAGTAACATGGGATGTTAACTTGATTTCCTACAAGTGACTTGAAAAGTAATTACCTAAACTTAAAACTTGTGTACTTTATTAGTAATTGCATAAACTTGAACATAGAGCACTTACTCAATGTCTTGTAAGTAGATAATCTCAATTAATTGTGCACATTATTTCATTCGCAATTTATTTACAGTAAGTACGGAAAGCTCTAAGTAATGTTTCAACTTTAAAGTACAAGTTAAGTTGCTTTATTATAAGAATAACTTACTTGGAAATGTCAATAAATTCGAGTTTACTGTCATTGGAATAATTGTAATACAAGCTTGAATACTGAAGTTAAACTTAGAACTTCAGTTCAAGGAATACGATTTTTGAAAAATCAGAAATGATTTCCTCAAATTCATAAATTACGTTTTTATAATGCGTGTACAACGCTTTGACCAAACTTAAGAACTTGAATTGTAAACTTAGTATTCTTTAAGAAAGACACAAGTTATGTATACGTTTTCTTTGAGTTGCTTATGTTTAAGAAGGACTTCTAAAGCTCCGAATATTAAATTATGCAAATTATGAAATGAAAAGGAATATTGTAAATGGAAATGATGATTTTTACTTTAAAATGGTATACTAGTTGACATCAGTGTATAAAGGTATTATTATGTTACTTTTAAAAATACTCGTAAGTCGAATGGCAACCAACTATTTAGTCCACTCCAGTAACTATAGATTCAAATTTTAAACTTGATCAGAACTGTAAATCGGGAGTTTAATGAAATTCAAAGTAAGTTTTGTTAAATGTAGCTTACACATAGATGAAGTTTATAGACCTAAGAGTAAGAAGAACAAAGAAGCAGATTAAAAAATAAGAAGAAGAACAAGGAGAAGAAGAGAATATTGAGAAGAAGATGAAAGCAGGAAATGGGATAGAAAACTACACTTCTGTTTGAAGCTGAAATGATGACTGCTGGATACATAAGTTTCAGAAGATTTTCAAGAGAAGCTGAAAAAGAATATTAGAAGAAGGATAAGAATAATGAATAGATGATGGAAGGATAGGTAATGAAAATAAAAAGATGATGAAGGAGAGGAAGAAAAAGAAGAAGAAGAAGAAGAAGAAGAAGAAGAAGAAGAAGAAGAAGAAGAAGAATAAAGGAAAAGGAGAAGAAGGAGAAGGAGAACAAGTAGAAGAAGAAGAAGAAGAAGAAGAAGAAGAAGAAGAAGAAGAAGAAGAAGAAGAAAAAGAAGGAGAAGAAGAAGAAAATGTGAGTGAACTCACTGATATTAGATAGACGCAAGGTCGATGAGTATCAATGCTCCAAAAAACTTGATGAACATTATAAATTGAACTGACATTCAAAGATGGTGTCGACAGACGTGATCGAACGTCAAATGCACTCTTAAAACTGTTTGTATATTTCTTAAAGTGCAACATTCAAGGTCCTCTTATTTCTGAAGTTTTGATTACACTTGCTAGCAAAATCCTCGTGTTAATCTTATATCAACACTAGTTTATCAAGGCAATTCATCACTTAATCGATCAATTGCTCGAAAATACAAATGAATCCAACCACCTTCAAATCACATTGATTGTTGATTGGTTACGTTAGATGACAACATATTAGGCTGCATTCAATTAGAGTACAGTATCTTACAACTGGCCGCATGTCTTTGAATTTGTCGATTAGGTTTGGGTGAGCTTCTATAGATTTTTCTTGAACTTTTGTTCTGAAAAAGCTTGAAAAAATTACAAGAAATGAAAGTCTAGTAAAAATATTTTACTAGATCACATACAATATAGAACTATTCTCCAAAAAGTTATGACGACATTAACATGAGTGGAGGGGCGTCATTTGGACAAACATTACATGACAACAATATGATAACTTTGGCATGAAATTGTAAACATTAAAATAAATAATGTCACTATATTCAATAACTATGGTTCATTTACATCTATAGTTTATAACTTTAGCTCATTACTGTTTGATATCTTGGCAAGTGGAAGGGTATTTTTCAAATACTTGAATGATGAGTGTATTTTCTGGTTCAATCTTTCCAGCTGTTGAGAGAGAGAAGTTCCAAACAGCTGGACTGGTTCTTCGGTTCAGCTATCCTATAATGAAGCAGTTTTGATTTTTTCGTATTGAATAACCGGTTGAAATTCTTGTTCGAGGTGATGAATATTTAACTGGAAATTGTAGGTACGAATATTCCCCTCCAGATCAGTGGTGACTCAATAGCTTGTGGATAAACATTCCGAATTTGATGTTTTTGCAAAGCCTAGGATCAATTTCGCACTTCTTATCAAACATTTTTTCTGTGTATTTTTCCATGAATTTATGAATGAAAGGTATTAATGATAATAATATCGTTTGGATTAATAATGGGAGACAGATAACTCGGCTGCCTAAAAGGCAATCGTCACCTCTCATCATCACCTCTTGTCCTGTTCTATCATCCTCTTTCTAATCCTCGTCTTTTTCATTTCTTCTTTCCTCCCCACTTATACCTTAAACCTAATCAATATTTAATAATTCTATTAAATCTTGGAAATAGTTTAAATCGATTAGTTCAATTAGACCTTAAAGGTCGATTCACGCATGATGGACTGGACTGCGACTGGACTCAGACTGGACTACGACTGTACTGTTTTCCTATTTTTGACAATTTCGGATCACAACGTATGTAGAATTCCAATCATCTGTTACTAGGCTCTATCTTCATTCTTCATTCTCTGTTCTAATATCCATTTGAGTCAGTTTCTCTAGCTTTATCTTTACTAGACGATCTTTACTATCGCTGCTATTGTGACAAAGGTTTTTAATTTTCTCAGTAAGTTTGGCAAAGCAAGTTACGCCCCATCATGGATAAAGCAATCATTCAATCAATCTCACATTTCGACTGCACACGAACGCTGCCAAGTGGCTGATTTTTGAACTTTTCCTGTTTAAAATTTCAATCACTAATCGCCGATCAATTACAGGTTATTGACAGACTCATGATTCAGCCTGAGGCCAGCCTATCCTTTACTAGGAGGAAGTGGATATTCGAGGATGTGGACTTCTTATATTCTTTCCTTCTCTTCGGCTACTTTTCTCCTGTTTCATTCTTATGCTTATCTACTTTTTCTTTTACATCATGTTTCTTCGTCACTCTTCGGTCTTCTTCTTGACCTTTTTCTTTTAACTTCTCTCCCATGTCTTCCTCTTCACCTCCTTTTTAGTTCACGTTTTGATGAAAACGATATTCTTGAACATTCTTTTCTAAAAATGGACATTCATATGTTTAAACTTCACCATTTGGTGTGATAGTTCACTATAGTGTTACCACTATGCTTTGATCTCCATATCGTTAAATAATTCATTAGTTCATGCTTCCTTTCATTGTCAAACAATTAGTTTTATACTTTACCATCAGAACCTTAAAATCTTTAAAGGTTCTGATAATCTTAATTTGATAATCTTTTATCTACATAAATAAAGAGAATGATTCAATTATATCCTTTTTTCCTCTTCTTCTTCTCCTGACCTTTCATTTTACACCTCTTTTCCTTCTCATCTTCTACTGGTCAAACTTTTTCTTATTTTACCTTCTTGTCTTCTCCTTCACTTCTTCTTCTTATTACTTTTCTCCTTCTCCCCCCAATTAGTGTTTTTCAATATTTTTATTCTTTATTTCTTTTTTCTTCCATCCTTCACCCCCTTTTCTTTCTCCTACTCTTCAACTTCAGCTTCAAACTTATCCCGTTCTTTCCCATTCGTTAAGCTTCTATTTCCCTTTTTTCTTATTCTCTTACTCTTTTGTTTTTGTTGTTTCCACTCTATCTTTCTCTTCGTCGTCTTCCCTTCTATTCAATTATTTATTGCATTTGCTTCTTTTACATTTCGTGGTCAGGTACTGTTCAAACTTCAACACGTCTTGAAAATGAATAATTCATTTCATTCTATTATTTTCCTTCTTCTCTTCTCTCTTTCTTTACCTTTCTCTTATTTTTCGTCTTTAAGCTCTGTTTGTCTCTTCTACTACGTTCTCTTCTTCCTTCTCCTCATCCTCTTTTTCTCTTTCATTTTCAATCTGTCACTCTGCACCCCTCATCTTCGCTCTTCTGCTCCAAAATCTTTCTTGATTTTCTGAATTGTCTTCCTCCTTTTTCAACTTTCTTCTCAATTTCCTCCTTCCATTTTTTCTTCCCATTCTCAAATATTTATAACTAGCCAGCAGTTATAAATACTTGCTTCTTTCTTCTCCTTATCCTCTCCTCTCTTCCCCCACTCCCTCATCTCTGTTTTTTTCTCCATTTTTTCTCGCCTCCTTTTTCCACTGCCTTCCCTTCTTTTCCCCCTCTTCAATATCCTACTCCCACCTCTTTCTTCCAATCCATTTCTTTTCTAGTTGAGGTTGAATCCAGTCCGTACAGTGCCATACTAAATCGCCGGCAGTCTCAATACAATACCAGTTTGGCAGGATATCAACCACATAAAAGATGCTATGAGAGCTCTCTTACTTAGTGTATAAGAGAATTGTATTGTATATAGTATGTACTCGTAAGTACCAGTATGTGAATGTGTGCTAAATTACACACTTGAAAATAGTCGATTGTAGTGTGTGCGAGATTTGATAGAGGTCACATAAGTAGGGTAAATTCATGAGAATGTGTATCTTACCGTAAGAATTTGTATAAATTTTAGATGATGTTTAAGTCAAGTTGTTATCTGGGGTAAGTGTGCGATTTTCCCTCTAGGTCTAGGTCAGACGATCCTTCAAGCATGCACGTTATTAAGCTATACTAAATAAGCCCCTTATTATGTTTTAAGCCCTTTATTTATGCTTTATTTAGGTTTAAGGTTTATTTATACTTAAGAGCTTATCAATACTCAACATAACAGTTGAAGGGGAGCGAACTAATGGATCGAAGATGGAGGAGGAGTAGAATAATTATTAGACAAGAATAAGAAGGATCAGAAGAAGAAAAAGGAAACCAGAGAAAAAGGACGATAATGAAGGTGAAGAGGGAAAAGTAAGAGGAAAATAATGACAGAAGATGAAAAAGAAGAAGGAGGATGATGAGCAGAAAATGGAAAACAGGAAAAAGGAAAAAGATCAGAGAAAAAAGTAGGAAATGAAAGAGGATAGAAAATTATGATACAAAGTGAAGAAAAAGTCGAAGGAGTTGAAGGAGTAGGAAGAGGAGAAGGAAAAGAGGGGAAGGAGGAAGTGAGAAGGGAAAGAAGAAAAAAGAATAAGATGATGAAGAAGAAGGGAAGGGAGGAGGAGGAAAGAGAGAATAAGAAAAATAAGATGAAAGAATTAGAGAAGAAAAAGAAATAAGAATCATAGAGAAGATGGAGTA
This sequence comes from Laodelphax striatellus, assembly GCA_017141395.1. Taxonomy (NCBI): domain Eukaryota; kingdom Metazoa; phylum Arthropoda; class Insecta; order Hemiptera; family Delphacidae; genus Laodelphax; species Laodelphax striatellus. Next base: position 10,148,017 of record CM029539.1, read on the forward strand.
GAAAAAGATTGAACAAAGAATGAAGAAGTAGTAGAAGACAAAAGAAAGAGAAAGGTGATACTAGAAGATGGAGAAGAAAACGGTGGATTGGAATGAGGAAAATGAAGGAGGCGGTGGTGGAGAAGAGGATAAAGAAGGAGAAAATGAAAAATGATGATAGAATATAGAGAAGAAGAGGATAAAAATAAGAAGAATGAGAAGAGAACTGAGGAAACAAAAAAGGAGAACAAGGAGAAGAAAAAGGAGAGGGAGGAGAAAAAGGCGGAGAAGAAGTAGGAGGAATTGGAGGAGGAGGAGGAGGAGGAGGAATTGGAGGAGGAGGAGAAGGAGAAGGTTGAAGAAGAAAGAGTAGGAGAATTGGTTACTTTTTGGGCACCTCCTCTCAATAAAAACTTCTCTCAATAAACTCTTCCAACTAATTTCTTCCATTCTACCTTTCCCTCTTCGTGTCTTTCTCTCATTTCCCCTCTTCCTCACTTTCTTTCTATTCTACATTTCCTTCTTCTACCTCCCTATGTCCTGGAGAAAGACAATATTATTATTTTCCTTGCCGAATGCTGATCAAACACAGTATCTTCAGTGCGCAGTCTTTCAAGTATCCAACAAGAGTGCGTGTACATCTCAATAACGATAGAAATACGTCAAGTTGTCGATTGTAATTGACAGGAAAAACACCGGACACTGGTGCAAAATATCAATTAATTCTTGGAAGTAATTCCAATAACTGAAACCAGTTTCACTCCGCATGAAAGATGGTTGGTTATGTTACCTTTACTACAATCAACACAACTTTCATTACAATTTTTCTACTTTATTCTCAATTATTCCTGTTGAATACTATGAATTCAAGCCTCTTCCCTCCTCCTTCTTCCTCTTCTCCTTTCTTCCCTTTCTTTCCTCCTTTTCCTCCTCTTCTCCTTTTCTCCTTTCTTCTCTTCCGTTCTTCTTCTTCTTTTTCTTCCCCTTTTCTTCTTCTTCTTCTTCCTCCTCTTCTTTTCATCCTCCTCTTCTTCTTCTTCTTCCTCTTCTTCTTCTTCTTCTTCTTCTTCTTCTTCTTCTTCTTCTTCTTCTTCTTCTTCTTCTTCTTCTTCTTCTTCATCTTCTCTCATCTTCTTCTTCTCCTCGTCTTTCTTCTCTTCTCCTTCTCCTCTTACCTCTTTTTTCTTTATTCTACTTCTTTTTCTTCTTCTCCTCCTTCGTCTTCTATCACGTATCTTATTCCTCTTTCGGCTCCTTCCCCATCCTTTTCTGCTTCCCATATCCGCCTTCTTTTTCTGCCCCTTCTTCCTCATACCACCATCCTTTTTCCTCCTTACTTTTCTTTTTGTGACCACTTCCCACCTCCTCACTCTTTTCATCTCCTCATCTTCTTCCTTCGTCTCCTACTTCTTATTCTCTGACCCTTCTACCCCTACTTCTATCTCTCAGCGTCTTCTATTATCAATCCTCTTTCTCTTCCTTTTCATTTCATTCGTCCTTCTTTTTAATTTTCTGATCTTCACTCTCATATATTTCTTCATATATAAATATTCTCACATATTATAATTTTCTTTCTTCTCTCGTCTTCTAATTCTTCATTTCCTTCTTCTCCTTCTTCTTCTTCTCATCCTCCTTCTTCTTCTCCTTCTTCTCCTTCTTCTTCTTCCTCTTTCGTTCCCTATTTATTCTTCATCTTCGTCCTTTTCTTATTAATTTTCTACTTCTGCTTCTTCTCATCCCCTATCCTCATTCTTCTTCTTGTCCAACGTTATCTATTTCTTCTCTTTTTCTAATACCAGTTGATGACTATGATATTCATTAAAGTCAGTACACGCACCACATAAATAAGCGCTTATTACCTGTTGCACGTTGTCAGTTCGTGCAATTCATAGAAACCGGATGAATGAAGGAATTTGAGAAATGTTTTCCAATCGAAGCTGTCAATGCGTTTAGTACTAACAATTTTTTCATCAAATTCCAATCCATGGAAAAGCTATTCATGTCCAGTCTGTGTCCGTTGAAGTAGAAGTAAACATATTATACATATACATTATACATATTATGTTCCGCTGAAGAGAAGTAAACAAAATAACAAATTTCATTACAAGAGAAATGTTCGCCTATTAATAATATAGATAAAAAGAATATATAGATAGATAGAAGAATAGATACAAAATAGAAAGTGTAACAATTCCATTATGAAAACAATTCAAACATATTTCAGAAACGGTGATTCAATAATTTATTGTGTTTTTCAAGTAAAATATTTCATCTATTTATTTATTCATTTATGCAGCAATGAAAATACTTGAACAATGCTTGAACTATGTCTAAAATTCTTCCATGAATCGTAGCCTAATTTGTAAATCATGTAGCCTCCAAACTCCGCCAACTATCTCGTGATTGGCCAGCAATGAATGACTCAGCTAGTTCCAAATTCGACCGGTAGATGGCTGCAGTTACTGGGTGATGAACAGCTTCAATTTTTACAGACACGCCTCTAAGCTCCGCCTCTCTCCCCTGATTGGTCGGCAATGCACAACGCAGCTAGTTCTGAATTCTGTCGTAAGATGGCAGCAGTTACTGGGTCATTCAAGTTACAACTTCATTATTTCGCCGTCTAGATGTCAAAGGTGTTCTACACTCATTCTTATCCAATGGAAAAGAACAGATTCCTTCTATTGAACGTGGGCATTCATTCGATATTCATGATAAATAAAATAGTGTATAAATATTTATTTCAATAGTAGAGACTCCAATTTTCAATTCAATTTTGATAAAAGCGATTAGAATAAGACAGAATTAAGACATCTTTGTTATAATCACCAAGATACATGCAATACCGTGAACCTCTACAAATTTCGACCACCATCTTGGTTTTTTCATGGTGGCGAGTATTTTCAAATTGGCCACCATCGTTATTCTGATTCAGCAAGTCTTAAGGAAGAAATTGATACCATTTCCATGTCTGTATCATCAAGGAGTTACGAGATAATTGATTTTATAATTCTTGCTTATGAACTTATGAGTGTTGAAAAAGTGCCTGCATCCCGTGCAAGCCTTTATTCCGAATGAGCTGGTGTCATCAATAGTTGACGTAAAACCTGAATATACATATCAATTGAACTAAAGAATAGTTCTATAACTTGTAGATTTAAAATTTCCCTCTATCTGTACACAAATAACAAGACGAGATTAGTCACGTTTAGTCACAGTACTTCACATAGTTGCTTATGAAGCAACACACACCGATTAGTCATTGCATCGGTGTGTGCTGTTTCATAAGCAGCTATGTGGATTACGGTGACTAAACGTGACTAATGTCGTCTTGTCTTGTCTTGACTAACCGGTGTACGCCTAGCCTAATACGTAGTGTTTCAAGATTTGTGAAATGGTAAATGTTATAAAATAAAAAATGTGTATTTGTAGAATGTCAGGAGTTACATACTAGTGTGCTACAAGAAACATAAAATCAGTACAAGATAACCTGATGTCAAATGCATGGCATAGAAACATGTAACGTCTGTTTCGAAAATTTCCTCATCATTTCAAAAATTATTCTCATGTCGTAAGTGACTTTACAACGTTTTCTGTCAGTAAAGTCAAAAACCAACTTCTGAAACGTATACTCGTTAATATTATCACCTTAGTTCTGCTACTTCAACATGGAATTTGCTATTCAGAACTAAAAACTATGGTTTTATCATTTTAAAATCATTCACTATGATTTTATCATAGTTCTCTATATTTGATGTCTTTGACTTTTGACCAACCAGAAATATCTCGTGACCATAAAATTGTAGTGTTATCCTTTTATCGTTGTTAGTCTTTGATATTACCTTATTAGGCTTTGATATTACTTTATTAGTCTTTGATATTACCTTAGATCTACAACTTGAATTGAAATGAACATTGTTTTCATACTTAAAATTATCAGGTTATTCAAGTAGATACATTTTATTTCTTCTTTTATTAATGTTTTTTTATGTTAAATAACGAATTACGTAATTCAATTACTTAAAATTCATTTGGGATAGTTAATAGCATGATGTTCACATGAAGCTTGCTAGAAATCAAAATAACACTAGAGATCACCACACAAAAGTGATAAATAAACTACTTAATATTTATAATATTATAGTTCTATGCTTCAAGCACGTGACTCCCTTCTACTCTTCAACAGGTATTATTAATTTTATTATCTACTGAAATATACCCTGTATGAAAACAACTTACAAAAATGATACTTACTGTCTACTTTTATCTACCTTATATTGTTCATATTTGTATACTCATTTGTAGATTGTAGGTAACCTTTTAATTCATTATCTACTTGGATTTATAAAAGCAACTCTACCTAAATAATACCTACTACCGATACCTTCTTCTCATACCTATGTAGCTATTTGTAGGTAACCTACCTTTAGTAGTAGGTATATATAGGTATACCGGTATACGTTAGAAAGTGTGCTTGACCCAGAGACAATGATGGTCTATAGGACCAGACTAAAGACACAAGTCCACATATATACCTTAATAAATACATAGTTTATATATCTATATATGAGTGGACAAGTCAGTCATTCTTGACAATATTGGCGCCATCCTTCTCGACTGGCGCCTAAATTCTTCTTCATTCACCTTTCTTCTTCTTTCTCTTTCTCTTTGTCCCTTTCTCTTTCCATCCGCAACAACAATTTCCCCCGTCTTCCCTTTCTTTTCAACTTCGTTTGTTTCCACTGTCTCTCGTTTCTCATCCTTTTCTCGACTGATATTTTTTGGGTGGTTTTGTTTCGCTTTTTTCTTTGCATTCGCGGCGGTTCACTTCGTATGGGGTGGTTTCTATTCGTGAAGGAGTGGAAGGAGGACTAGGAGACGGAGGAGGAGGAGTAGGACGAGAAGAAGAAGATCAGGAAGAATAAGAAAAAGAAGGAGAGGAAGGGTAAGTCGAAGAATGGAAAAGTGACAAGTCAGTTATCATTAAAGCTAATCATGAACTAATAATTAAAATTATTAGGCTAATGTTATTGGGACATTTTTTCTACAGGTTTTGATTTATAAACTCTACAGATATCTCGATAAATATCAAAAACAAGTAGCGAAATTTCTAAGATTTTAAAATGTTACTCACCGAAGACAATATACTTCAATCAAGTATACTAGGTGTACAGTACTTTGAAGTATTTTATCTTCACTATAACAACTGTCATACTGTATTACCAAAAATGTGCCTGAAGAGCCATACTTACAATAATGTAAGAACTGTAACCTTATTAAAAAATTCAATTGTAATATTGATAAGAAAATCAAAAAGAAAGCATAATATAAAGTGTACTAAAAGTGTATTTTGCTAACCGTATACAGCAGCTAGTAGCTACATGTGTGGTGAAGTATTCTTTTGGATATACACTAGTATTAAAAAAACATGTGACCAACCCCAAAAACGAATGACGTACTCGATAGTTCCAAGTACCAACATACTATTTAAAAGACTGTTTTATTATCACAGTCTCTTTTATTATCAAGTTCCAAGTACACACACCACAGTTGGAGTTTTGAGTCGTTAAAAAGATATCTAGCTAGGATAATGCAGTATTTTGAAGAGACAATCACTTCCATGACTAATAGGGTTGATGAATATACTTCAATGAAATTTTCAACAGAATTTTTAGCTGATGAAATTTAGTACAAATAAAGTTTATATAATATACTTTCCTACACTAAAATTTCACAAAACTATAACCAGAATCCTACATGGTACACACTGCAAGAAGGAGGTTCAAAGAATAAGTCGCAAACATTTTTAGTTCCAGACCTTTTTCATTCTTCTTTCATCATCTTCTACCCCCTCCACAACTTTTCACTATCCTTCCACACTCTTTCTCCTTCTTCCTTTCTTATTTCTTCCACTCTGCTATCCTTCCAAACTCATCCTTACCCATAACCATTCACTCTCTCTTTCTGATTCCCGTCTCGTTCTAGCCTTTCAAACTCTTCTCTCCTCCTTTCAATGACTCACTCTCTCTCTCCATTCTGTGACGCTCTCTCTCCCGCCCAGCCTACCACCCAATCAGAGCAGCGGCTTGTCGCCTCTTATTATTGTTATTATTTCCAGACAGAGACGGGAGTCGCGCTGAGTGCAGACAAGTTTATTAGTGAAGGTGACGGAGACACTAATCACACAACTCGCACCTTAGCTAACACGATTTGTCGAGTTTTGTGAACGATTTGCGGGCGAAACATGTCAATTATCGACAATTGTCACAAATTTCAGTGAACCACATTCAGTTTCTCCATACTTGTGTTCGTATTTTTCAAAGGGTTTGTTGATATCCACGCGGCATTGTTTTAGTATCATCTAATCTCGTGAAGTTTATTGAACAATTCTAAACTCAATTATCGTGTTTTTACTACAGTTATCTCTAGAATCCAGTGAGCCGTATTGAGTTTTTCCGTAAGGGTTTTGATATCCACGCATCATTGTTTAGTCTCGTCTGAACTCGTGAAGATCAGTTAACGTTTCATTATAGTTTTTTCATAAGATTTATCATAATTTCAGTGAACTGTATTGATTTTTCTCAAGTTTTTTAAAGTTTGTTATTGATATTTCCAAGTTTAGAGTAATCCTACAAAGTTAAACGATACATTTTAGGATTGTAGTGAAATTTTCTCATATTCTCTTAAACGTTCTGTACCTAAGTCTGTAACTACAGTCTTCTTGATAGCAGTCACAAATATCAAGAGTTTTGACGCTAGTGGTGTCTTTAGAAAGTTTTTTCAAAGTGTAAAGTGGAAGTGCACTATTGAAGAATTTGAAGTTTTCTCGGTTGGCCATCGAGTTATATGATTGAAACCGATTTGTTTCGTGTAACTCAGAGTTTGTTCACAAAATCAAATCACAGTGATTTATGTAGTCTATGCATACCTATCAAAAATTTGTGTAACTATTTTGTGAAATATCATTGCTAGGCAGCCTTTTCAACGGAAGTGAGACAGTTTGGGACTATTCTATCGGTGAGTTTTGGTTGTATTATAGTGAATTCTATATGCTTACAAGATTTTTTATTCATAAGTGATATCATACAGTTGTCTCTAAACGCCACAACTCAAATACATGAGAGATGATTTACCCAAACGTAAATCATGAATAAGAAAACTAAGAAAAACGCACAGTTGCACGAAGTCCAATCGTAAAATGACACCATTGTATTCTTGCATTAATTCCATTGGATGACATCATTTTGCGGTGGCTAAATCTAATTGGATTTTTGTGCAACTGGCCTTGAGACTATTCTTGTCTTTATTTGCAGATATTTAGACATTTTAATCAACCTGAGTACCACAAAAACACTTATTAAAACAAAAATATCACACAAATAATGCATGAGTGAATCCTGAACAAGGTAGGTGAAGATAGAATTATGTATAACGCTTTAGGCCTTTAGGGCAATACTATACGGGCAGAAAAATCGCGTTTTTTTGTCGTAATAGAACACATGTCTTGTTATGGAGCAGACTATATGAGCAGATATTTGGGAGCCGAAAAAAATAGCTTTATGAATGTAGGCTACTATACTTGAAAAATTACTGTACTTAGAAAGTGAAATGTACTCAGTATACAAATGTATAGTCACTTGAAAATCGGCCGTTTTTGACGCCTATATCGGGTCGCAATTTTTCTATGAGCCTTAAAAATGAATATATTAAAATAAAATTAATGGGGTCTATTCCTGTCTTGTATGTTTATAGATATTTTGACATTCTACTCAACATTAGTAACTCAGGTACAACACCTTTTGAAACAATAATAGAACGTACAGTCGACCGGAGTGATATAAAAATAGATTTAGTCAATATAGTAATAAAGTCGTGAGAACCTTTGATTGAATTCTGAATGAATGAAGAAAGTTAAGGGCCTACAAATAGGACAAATTGAGATTATTCATACCCTAATCTAATTGGATATATTTGAAATTAAAATATATATTTTAAAGTGTTGCACTATCAGTATTATATCACTATAACTATTATGATCATTATGGGAAGGAAAAGGGTCATTGTATATTCATGAATATATCTCGAATCTCGTATCATTGAGTTTAACTTGTGAACTGTACTTGCTTGCGTTATGCATATACAATAATTATGTATATAGAGATTCAACTATGTAAATGCAGCCAGGATTGATTTTTGGACAACCAATCACAATTGAGTATCCTATCTACAGGTATAACTTATTCATTATATCTCTATTGGGATTAAATTGTCCAATCCAAATTCATTTACTGTTTTGAATGGTATGCGTTACATATATCATTAGATGAGGAAAATGTTTTTTAGAGTTGTTCTTTAGTGTCAAGTTAAATGAATACATAGCCTAATTGTAAGCACCCTAATTCTGCACAGCACGCTAATTAATTAGATTAAGATTAACTATTTTCAAAATTTAGTAAGGTTTCAAAACCTTTACATTCATGTTTGCCAACACTCGCTGGCTCTGTAGCTATTGATCAACTTTACTGTTGGAAAATATTTTGAAATACTTTCATTAATAAAACATTATTTCTTTATAAAATTATAACTGAATCTTTGTATTGTTTCAGGAGGCCTCTTCTTCATAAGGATGATCATCCTTACGGCAATCCTTTTGCTGTGTGGCTTACAAGTAATGCCTGATGCTGAGAGTATAAGAGGTTAGTGTTATTTCCCTCATATTCTATGTTTTGATTAAAACAAGTAATAGCTCTTTTTGAAAAACATGAATCAACGTTGGTGAATGATTACCTCAATATTCATAGCTGAGAATTGGAATATCCGTGTCCGGATCCGTTAAACACAATACAAATATTAAATCACATATCCATTTTTGTCGAATGACGTTATGAAATATTGTAGACTTGTAGAGGAATCGATATATGTGAGACTCGTTTCTTGTTTTTGAAAGAGGTATATTGAAACAAGAATCTGTCAGTTAAGATTCAAAGACAGGTGAAGAGTAAGGATAGGTGATCAATTAAAGAACAAATTGAAAAAATTTAAAGAATTTAGAATTTAAAGAAATAAAAAAAATTAAAGAACAAAGATCAATTAAAGAACAAATTATTGTGTAACAAATGAAACTTTCATCTCATTATTCCATTAAACTCTCATTACCACCAATATCCGAGAATTAATTCAATAATTATCAAATGTACTATAAACAACTATCTCCTAAACCAGGAAGGCGTTGTCATTCATACTCATTTCTTATCAAATATCATTCTCTAGGCCTTGGATCTTCCTTTGGATTAGGAAGATCAGCATACATAATATCTATGTACTACTTATGAATAATATGACGATAATAATGGCGACAAAAAGACAATCTCTATAAAATTTCATATGTACGTATATGAAAAACATTTTCGAGTCTTTTAATTCTAATACAAACAAAAACAATCTCTTTTTCAAGTATGGGTAGATATAATGAATTCAAATTAAATAAATTTTGAAGATTTCTTGTGGAAAATTGCAGCCAAGTGAGTTTGAAGATATCTTGTGATCTCACATCTCACGTGAATTTATCTTATCTAATCCAACCAACTATCACTTCTAGAACATGCAAGAACCTAGAAGTAGTTGACTACCGGTATTGAGAATATTTAAACGCTGTGCATGAGAAACCTGAAGTGGGTACTAGCTAGTAAACTTCGATCACTATTATTACTTACTCATAACTTGTTGAAGATCTCTCTCTCACTGTCTCACTCACTTTCTCTCCCAATCACCCCCACTCTCTTTTACTATCTCTCTCCCCGAAACAACCTCCCTCTCAGTCTCTCTTTCTCTCACTTTCTATCTGAAGAGAGATTACTGGCTAGTGTGCTTCTATCACTATTATTACTTAACTAAGTTGTTGAAGGGTTCTCTCACTCGAGTGTGGGAGAGAGATGGAGAGTGTACCAAAAAGAGAGTGTCCGATATATTAAGAGAGAAAGAGAGAGAGTGTGTCAGTGACAAATAGCAAGTGAGAAAGAGAGATTTCTAGAAATAATAAGATAATGTTTGGAGGAAGGGAGAAAGACCAGTACCCTTGGCCTGGGTCTCTAGCATCTTTCATTGGTTTCAAGTGAACTCCTGGTAACCGTACGGTAGAGCCGTATAACCCGTACGGTCCCAACAGCCTCAGGCTACCCTCGAGTTTCACCGCACTTCACTTGCTGCTAACCACTTGTACCAGTCATCTTTCTTCTCGGAGAAAAAAGGTCAAGTGATCGAGTGGAGTATGTCCTAACTTCACCGTTTTCTCATGCTTGTCAGATAATAGACGGATCCAGAAGTACATTTACATTCGGTTGTATGTATGCGATACTTGTGTGAGGTACATGTTTAACTAACAAACCATACACTCACTTATTCTTATATTTCCACTATCACTTATTCACTAATATTACTATATTAATGTATTCTTAGTTTCTAGTTTTGAAGGAAATAAATTTATTATTTATTTATATTCACCAAACTACCACCCAATCTGATCAAATTCGTGAAATAACAAACACAAGCTTATCTTTAATACCTTGTATATGGTTCGGAACTCACCTGATATCGTTTCCTGTTCATTATAGATTCGCCAAAAATTTAGAATAAAGTTCATTTATTCATAATAATCTGCAAATAACTGAATGACGAATAAAAAGAAGTAATCGGATCCTAGTTCTTTGGAATAAATAGCTTTATATTAAAAACACAGGTTATTCTATTGTAGACCTACTCAACTCCCCAGTACATCAAAGCTGTTATTTTGATAACTCTTTTTCACTACCTATTTCAAAATGATAATGATGATTTGGAATATTCAAATTTGTTCTCTACAAAAACAAAGGAGGGCACAACAGGTTTATGCCAAAAACTTCCAATTTACACAGTCTATGGCCTGTATCGTTGAAACGATGTTCATAACAAAACGTGTAGCTTCAACTTGATTTGAACTATAAATCCACGGTTTAAACAAGGAATCCATAGTTTCAAAATGTGTTAAAACTTCGATTTGTAAAACTTGGTTCAAACTAAGATGGTGCATGCGGACCTAAATCAGGGTTCATATTATACCAAATCACTAATTCCAAAAGCCGAACAATTTTCTTTTTCGAAAGTAATTTGAATTGCTTGGAATCGAAAATGATAGTTATGATAAAGTGAAAAATATACATTTTTATTCGTATCAATACACACTCAATCAAGTTTTCATCCTCTTGAAAAAATAGTTAGAATGAGTCACTCGGAACAAAATACTCTCCTGTCAATCAAGTTTCTGGAATGTTGTTACATTAATATTTTCCAACATTACAACATTTCTTCATCAACTACAACATTAATTTCAAACAAGCAATAAATCTATTATTTATTACATCTCTGTATGTCAAGTTTCCCATTGTTCATGATATTGATATTATATCAGTATAGGCATTATATGATGTTAGGCAGTATAGAAATGAGAAAAATGATCCTTTGGGTGACGAACAGGAACTTTTTTCATTGAAAGCATTGTTTTAATTGTTCCACATGCATGAGAGAATTATAATTTATAATTTACTTCGTAATACTGTTGCGAAATTTTCAGGTTTTCTATCAATAACAATTAATAATAGCAATAAAGAATCAGAAATGGAAATTAAAATTAAATATGCTTCGAATTCGCAATCTTAATGTATTCTTAATCAAAATGCTTTTTATATTTTCATTAATCATTAATTTGGTAATTGACAGCACAATGGCTGAGAACAACTCTTTTAGACTACTAATCTCTAATCATTGCAAGACCATTCACATGACCATTTTCTCTCGAACATTACATAGCATAATATCATTATGGTATATACATACGGATACAGATGTATCTATCTGTATACGTGTTGCAAAAACATGTGTATTCATGAGCAGAACTCAGTGAAGCTGAGGAATACCTCGTGTTTGAAATACCTTGTAGTTCTAAATTTCAAAATCTCGATCATAAATCTAATACTCTTTTTTTTGAAAACTAATAACTCATTGATATACAAGATTGATGATACTTTTCAAAAGTTTTGGGGGAAAACATGCATTCATAAGGGGAACATATCTGTTCAATTTTTTTCAACTTCTTTTTGGGCTGTAATAAATAATTATTAACAAGATATAAAAAAATAGAATAGATAGGTTAATTTCGAATTTGAGTACACCAATAATAAACTGGTTATTATTGTACCCAATATCAACTACAAAACAAAAATTCATTCAGAATCCAAAGAAAAATAATAAGTACCTATTCTAAATAATAAGAAACATATCAACTACATTCACAAATAGTCAAACCAAGATAGTGTGTGGAGAGCTGACCAAAGCAGAACTAAAAAAATTCAATTTTTGGTGGAGTCTGAACAAACTGTATCCAAGGTAGAGGTTAATAATTCACAACTCATTTCAACCCAAAATGTAGGCAATAAAATATCAACCAAAAAATGTAGGCAATAAAAAATCATCTTAAAATTCCAACATATCATCTCGTTCTGAATCACTCTATTCCAACTAACAAGATGAAAAGTGAATTAGTTGAGAGCCTTATGATGATAAATAGGATGTTTTAAAATATTCAATAATAAATTCAACAGTGGTTGTGGTGAGGCATCATCATTAAAGGATTGGACAAAGGAAGCTGAGCTTCGCTTATTTAGCGGTAGGTAAGACAACAGGGTGGCCTCTCGTGGTTCAGAGCTCAGTGGAGTTTGTTCTGTGATTTACTGTCGGGGAGAAAAAGATGAAGGAGAAGAGAGGACGGGAAAAGAGGAAAAAGAAGATGGAGAGGAGAGAAAGGAGAATTGAAAGAAGAATCGGTGTGGAAGGAGAAAAGAATGCTGAAAGGAGAATGCTGAAGGAGAAAGGTTTACCGCTGGTGGGAAGAAGATGAAGGAAATAGAGGACGGAAAAAGAAGAGAAAGAAGATGGAGAGGAGAGAAGGGAAAAGAGAATTGAAAGAAGAATCGATGTGGAAGGAGAAAAGAATGCTCAGTGGTTTACCGCTGCTGGGGAGAAGATGAAGGAGAAGGAAGGGCGAGGAGGAGCAGACGAAGAAAAGCAAGAAGAAGAAGAAGAGAAGAAGGTGTCGGGAAGAGGAATGAGAAGTAGTAGAGAAGGAAAAAATGTGTTAGGAGAAGACGATATGAGAGAGAAGGAAAAGAATAATCAGAGAAGAAAAGAATTGAAAGAAGAAGAGCAGAAGGAAGAGGAAATAATGGAACAATAAAGAGTTGTAAATGAAGGAAGCAGCAGGCTTGAAAAGAGAAGGAAGAGAAGAAGGATGAAAGGAAGAATGTGGATTTGGAGAAAAAAGAATGAGAGGGAAATGGACGTTGGAAAGATGAGCACAGGAATAAGAATTGTGATGCGAGGGGAACAAAGAGAGGAAAAGACGAATTGCGATAGAGAATAACGTAAAAAAATGGGAAGAAGCGTAGATAAGAGAGGAATTGATGAATAGGGTGAGAGAGAAGGGGATTATAGACAATTAGGATAGATGAAAGAGAGAAGAAATTGAATAAGAAGGGAAAGAATAATTATTCTGACAAATCAAAATTTGAAATGATAAAATAGGAGAAACAGAGGTGGGAAGGAGAAAAAGAGTGGGGAAAGAGAGATGGAATTAAGTAAACAGAATAGAAGAGGAGGGTAGAGGAGTAAGGAGACGCAATAAAGAGTACATTAGATTGAATAAATTAAGATTTCAGATTCAAAAAAAAAAACGTTAGGTATATTTATTTTACAATTTATTAAACTTTTATACAAACGCAGAAGATGCTATTGCTGGGGACCTTATAGACAAAAATATGATATAGAAAATAAAGACATTCTATTGGGGACAAAATGTGATAGACAAATTAAATCCATCCTATCGGGGGCCTTATACTGTAGGGAAATGGAGTGGAAATGAACAAAGTCGGGGGAAAACAGCAGAAAATCAGGAAGACGAATGAAACGTAACAGGACAGAAGAATGAGGAGATGAAGAAGAAGATAATTGGAGAAGAACAGTGAAGGTAAGGTGAACTTGGCGTGGTTTCACGAATGAAGTGCACAACATAACATAAACTGGGAGGGGCGTTACCCCGAGCTTCCACAGGTGGTCCAGGGTACCGACTGGACTATTAGAAGCCGAAGAAAATAAAATAGACAAAAAAAAAACAACACCGACAGACAAGTTAATAATATTTGGATAGATGGACAAGAAGAGGCCGAAGAAGAATGATCAGCGGGAGACCGCAGCCTCCGGGAAGAAGAGGAAGAAGGAGGAGGAGGAGGAGAAGAAGGAGAAGACAATCAATAAAACACCCCACAAAAACAATAACACGAGAGGATAAAGAAGATGGTTGATGGCCGGTGATTCTCAAAGAGGGCCTCCCGAACGGCAAGATGAAGCAGAAGAAGAAGAAGAGAAGATAGAAGAAGACATTTTAAAGACTGTAGCCTGCGCCTGCTCACTTCTCCGAAAGAGAGACGAACATCTCATTTGAAGTTGTAAGTGGCGTGGACCCCCGCGATTGCTGAATTCTCTCTCACTGTTGGTTTTGTTTTTTCTTTTTTCGGCTCTTTCTTCTTTGGAGTTCTCCTCCTACTTCTTGATAAAGACAGTATCAAACAGGAGGTGAAGAGGAGAATGAGTGCTGAAGAGGTTATGAGGAGGAAGATGAACAAGAGAAGAGTAAAATAGAAGTAGAGAAGAGAAATGCAGAAGCATATTGAAGAAATAAGATTCACAAAAGAATAGAATAGTATAGCATGATTTTTTTAACTTGTCAGATAACAGTTGATTTAATCGTTAGTAAACGAGCGTACATCAATCAGCTGTTTTCTGACAATTTAAAAGAATCCTGCTTATTCATGTAGAATCACAATTTTTACTAGTAGACCAGCTGGCCGAAAACTAAGATTGGTGGAATCGGGCCTTAGGTAACATCTTCGTTTAAACTAAGTTTAACTAAACGTAGTTTAAACTATGCATCTACAGTTTTATCAAAGTTTGAACTATCATTTTGTTGAACTCAATTGAACGTGGATAGTGCCTAAGTTCAGGAATTGAAGAAGTTTTGGGCTATTGTCTATTTCTCTTTCCTATACATTGTATTTGTTCAACTGATGTAGTAAAGATGTGAAGACCATAAAAATAATGGGGACAAACAAATTCAGGGATTGAATACAAAAAATACAATTCAAACTGAATACAGTAAACAATAAACCAATGCCAATGAACTTCCATGAACGTTGAGATAACAATATTTTCCGTGGCGAAGCGTGGTATACTTATTTGGGTATATTTCCTTTAGGTATATTTCCCGGCGATGACCAAATAAGTATACCACGCTTCGCCACTAAATATTTTATGGAATAATCAAGTTTATTATCAGGTCATTGTATGATGGCAAGATTGATGAAAAAATAAGAGCAGTCAACCAATTAGACGGGCTAAAAAGGGTTGGCTATCGTCCATTAGGATGCCAATAAAATACGGGCCCATTAAAACAATCAAACCAACGTATAATTAATGCACGAATTATGTATCGCGCACAGAATACTGAGGTCCCAGTCTCGACACGAAATAATTGTAATGCGCTGTTATAAAAGTCCAATCTGTAATATACCTGTTCACTTATGTTGTTGATAATTATCATTTTTTATTCTCGTACGCTCTCCTTCCACTTTCGTGAGCATCTATTGCGTTTCTCTCACTTACTCACTCTCTCTCTATCTCTCTTTGATTCTCGATTGTTTGAAACTAGATTGTTTCTTCTCTCTCACATGACAGCATACAATAGTTATTACACATATTCCTCTCTTTCTCAAATCAGTTCAAAACGTATTCTCGCTCTCTCTCTAACATAACTTGAAAAGTTATTTTTGTAATGCGAACTGGTTCAGCGAATAAAACACATGCTGCGTCTGATTGGCCATGAGGTATTTGATTATTGAGAAAGCACTGGCTCAGGTTATAACTTGATCTTGCACTGCCTTTGAAATAATAAACTAGTTTGGAACGTAGTACGAGTATATGTGTGTGTGTGAGTAATGTTTCAAAATGTTGTTTATAATTTTAGCTTGTTTATATTAAGTGTGTTGCACGTTGTAATTTGTAATAGGGGTTTGTAGAATAGCGTACAATGCTGTCCGATTTGTGAATTGGTACTGCAGCACTATTGCAGACAAAAAAGTTCGGATTTGGGAATAACTATATCAACTAAGTAGTTAAACTGTCTTTGCTATGAGACTCTACAGCTGATCTGTCTGTTTAGTTTGAGTTCGCCATCCTGTATATCTTTTATCTTTGTTGTTCACCTCATACTTCATGAAGCATGCTATTGATCAGAAAAGTCTACTCTCTTAATAAATATCACGATTATTTGAGTAAACTGAAAGGAGCTGTATAAAGGATTTGATCGTGTGGAAGCCTATTGGAGAAGAATACATTTTATATCATCCATTCAAGTAGGACTCAAGTAGCATTCGTGAATACTCATGAAAAAACAGAATTTATTTTGCAACATATCATTGGGGAAGACATTGTATTGAAGAACAAAGCACCTTCGCTATATTTCAGCTCTGTTACGTGTACAGTATACGGCGGTATTAGTCACTGGAAAAGATTTAATAGCAGGTAATCAGTGTCAGTGTCAATGCTGTTGGGACATAACAAAGAATGGGAGAAAAAATTGCATGAAGGTAGAAAAAGAAAAAGTTGATGGTGATGTTGGAAAAATGAAAATAAAATACGATGAAGATAGATAGATAAGGAGGAATGAAAAGTAGAGAAGAGATAACAAAAGAACAATGAGATGATGAAAACAATGAGAAAGAGGAAGATGATGATGATGAAGAAGACGAAGATGAAGAGGAGACGAAGGAGAAGAAGAAGAAGAAGAAGAAGAAGGATAAGAAGAAGAATAGAAAGAAGAATAAGAAGGAGAAGAAAAAGGAATAGATGATGATGATGATGTTGATGGAGACAAAGAAGACTGAGATTAGGAAGAAGTAAAAAAGGAGTAAAAGAAGAATAAAAAAGAGAAGATGAAAAAGTAGAAGAAGAGGAAGAACCATAGCAGGTAAAGGAGACTAAGAAGAAAGATAGAGGTGAAGAGATTAGTAGTAACCAAAGAGAATGAGAGAGACAGAGGAGAGAAAAATGGTAAAGATGAAATGAGGAAAAAGGAAGGGGAAGAGAAAGGAGAAAACCTTGAAGTGAGAGAACCAGAGAAAATCAGACGAATGATATGAATGCTCCAATCAGAATTCTTCAAAGAATTGGAATAATTCGGACAAGAGGAAGAAGAAGAAGTAGATAAAGAATGAAGAAGTGGAAGAATTTACAGCTAAAAACAAGAAGAAGAATGAGAAACAAAAAAGAAGATACAGACGACATACGTTAGTTAGCCATTCAGCGAAATAAGACCAGACACATATTTTAGGAGGCCGTTTTTTGTTTTCTTTACTTGACCAAACCAGACAAAAATGGTCCATATTCATCAAACTGTTCGTCAATATATGCGTATGTATTCATATCTGTATACAGTATATGTGTCTATATATCATGTATCATTATATTTTTGTTTTATATACATGTCTATATATCTTGTTTCATTATATTCATGTCCTGTATATGTGTCTATACGTATTTATAAACCATTTATGTGTGTTTTTTGTGTGACTCAGTGTGTGTCAGTGTGTAAATTTGCGAATAAAGGATGGGCAAAACTCACTAAGTGACATTCTTAGCGAGATTCGGCGTTCTAAACTATGCTTGCACTGAGCTGGGTGGCGCCTAGTGGCTTATTAATAATAGTAGCCTCGCCCTTCGCGATTCCTATAAATTATGAATGAAGGTTTAAGAATGGATGAAGAACGAGAATAGAGTGAATGGAGGAGAAGGAGAAGAGGACCAAGCATGGAAATAAACATCAAAGCATTAAAAAACCAACAAGTATAAAAAGAACCTCAAGCAACTAAACAGCTGATTTGTAAGTTACCTAAAATTGGACATTTTATTGATATGCATGTCTAGTGAGGGGTACCTTACTTTTTGCAAGTCAGCTATTCATTTCAAATTGAAAAATTGATAATATTGCTTGAAATTTGTTAAGAATTTTGATTGTAAATAAATTATCAAATACAAACGTCTTTGGAATAAAAATTTCACAATTCAACAAAATCGTAGATTAACTTACGGGATATACGCGTTTAAATCTTCATTTATCAGAATTGATCAAAAATCTATATTTATCAAAATTAGGAAGAAAAGAAGTTTTGTACATAGTGTCTTTGTTTTCATCCTATGCGTATTATTATTTTATTATTATGCGTATGGCATTATGCACATTGAGGAGCCAGAAAATAAATTAGAACAAACAAAACTCAAATAGGCCTAATAATAAGAAAAAAGTACATAGAATGAAAGCATATTACACACAGTTGTGTACAGTCGAAGGTTTAAATGCGTATTATTGTACTATCTTGAATAAATATACAGTATCTGGAAAATTTTTATATAAAGCCTGTATGTCTGGAATTGAGTTAAAACTTTTTAACGTAAGTAGAGACTAACAGAAATGGGATCTTCATAAAAAAAGTATTCGAAGTCTGCCTGGGTTCAATTATGCATCGTAGATCCGCCATGTGAGCGTCAATCACA
Source organism: Laodelphax striatellus (assembly GCA_017141395.1). NCBI lineage: Eukaryota > Metazoa > Arthropoda > Insecta > Hemiptera > Delphacidae > Laodelphax > Laodelphax striatellus. The sequence goes on from CM029539.1 coordinate 10,166,683, forward strand.
TTCTGCAACCAAATACAGACTTCTCAAGGGGAAATTTATGTTAACTTCTTTATGGTTGACAGTAAAATCACTGCTTCATGATTGACAGTAAAATGACAGCTTTATTATTGACAGTAAAATAACAGCTTTATTATTGACAGTAAAATTATTAAATGATTTGAAAAAAGAGGCTTCAAAATCGCAAAAGGCAGTCATTGGAAGTGTTATTTGCAAACCTATAAATTTGTGATCTGCATTGCTGCAAGTGCAAATGTCTGGTTTTTTGTCACAAATAAATTAAAATTCATAGCCCACATGACCAAAATTGATCACACTTCTGCTCATATCATGTCTAATTTGGAAAAAGTTGGTCAACCTCTAATATTATTCAATTTGTCTTCCTTTTAGAGCTCAGTATTTATGATTGCATGTGGAAAATGTATTGCTCTCAGGGAATATGCTACAGATTTTCATTTGCATTTTACGTTCAAATTTTTATTGGGTAGGCTGTAATTTCAGGATTAAAACAGATCTTATTCAGACATCACACAAGACATCAATCATTAAACAGACCTTACCAACACTGCTTATTTATACACTGCTTAGTATCCTTGCTTAGATTAGTATGTGGTATAATATTAATCTTATTCTATAAACACCAAACATGATTGACGAAACAATTCAATCATGAAGTATGAAACAAATTTTGACGAAAGCTGGTGCCAAACTTTACACATCAATCACTCCAAACTGAACACACAAATGAAAATGAAAATTTCAAAACCGTACTAAAACCAGAGTATTTTAGAACCAAATAAAAATTCTGGATAGGAATAAGTGATGATGATAATTCGGAATCAATTCGGAATTCATTATATTCCTATTTATATTCTTTGTTAAATATTTGCTATTTTTATTCGATTTAAGAATCAGCATAATGTTAATACGTAGAATAAAATTTAATAATATCTAAACTATCAGATATAAACTAGAATCTACTGAAAAAACTAATGATCTTTTGCAGTAAAATAATCCAGAACAAAAGCAAAAAAATATTAAGTACACAATTTTAAATAATAATCAATCATACAACTCGTCTATGGTACGTCCCACTCCAAATGAACATGACTTATTATTGGTGGAAGCCAGTTCCGAAGCTAGGTGGGATCTGTTACGTCACAACCAATCACAGAACAGTAATGGCGTTATGGTACACTCCCTCTCAAAAATAAAAATGGACGATAATATGAGGAATCCATTTTGTTGTATGGATCAAAATTTTATTTTAGATGAGAAATAATAACGAGGAATAATGAATAGTATTAAGTTAAATCAAAGTCAGTTGATAAATTGCTCTATATTGAAATAAGTATGACTATTGTAATAACCTTTAGTTTAATTATTATTCATTTACCATTGCTATTAAGGCTTTTGATCTGAAATATGGAAAAGAGCAATGAATATTAGAAAAATCTAGGATTGATGATTTTGAGATCATCAAATCATTGAATATTCAGAATAATACTCCAATTAACCATAATATTCAAGCTTTAATTTACCTTTTTGAGTAGGCTATGAGTCCTTTCAATTTGAATGAAGTGAATAAGTAAATTCTCCAAGTTTTTAAACGAGTTATGCATTGATTGGCAAATAACAAAATAGATTGAGTTACTGTGTTCATTAAGTGTTCAATGAATAATATAGATTAAAAAAAATCATTATTTCTATTATCATTAGGACTTTGAAAATGTAAAACTTACTAAATAGATAATGCTTCAATCCATCCAGGAATGCCGTTTAGTCCAGCAACCTCTTTCCCTAATCTCCTTAATCTCTTTCCTTATTTCCCTAACCTCTTTCCCTAAATCTCTTGCGTCTTGTGTCTTTTGCTTCAATTTTTGGCTTCAAAAATATACAATAATGGAAAAATATGAATGATGAATGAATTTGCCTAGATTAATCCATACAATTAATTATTCATGAAGAATTCAACAAAATACAAAGGATAATGCATTGCTGTCTCTTCTACAAATGTATTACAAATTCTGTATTACAAATGAAAATTTCATGACCCAACTCATCTAGCAAGGTACAAAGGGAGTTGTTGAAAAATACATGGAAAGAAAGAATAAAATAATCATCGACTAAAAAGGGTAACAAAGCTTGTTAACCCATTGTTAGTACCTAATTTTTTCCGTTACTCAATTTTTTCTTTCGTCCTTTCGTTTTTTCGTGTACTGCCTGTTAAATTAGTCTGGAAAGTTGATTTTTTTATCCCAATTAGTTAGTTGCCTTTCAGATAGCCATTAGGCACCAATTTGCTGGGACGACTTTCTTGTTAGTAGAGTCTTCTCATGAGAGAATAAAATTAGGAAAGGCTTACCAATAAAAATACCCTCCCATATACTACAGTATTGGATCATTATGCTGCTTATAATATAATCTTGATGAGGCTCATAGCGATCCCCATAACCTTCTTTTTCCATATCTACCATTAAGCTCTTCTTCTTTTTCTATTTATTATTTTCCATCTCCTTATTGATCTTTTCGTTTTCCATCTCATACTCTTCTTCACGTTATTTTACTGTTTAATTATTAATTCTTCTCCTTTCTATTCTACCTCATCTTCTTATTGTATTACCTCTTTTCTCTTATCGCCTCTTTCTTTTTACTATTTTCTTTCAAAACCTTTTGTCCAAATTCTCTCCTTGTTTTTCTCCCTCTCACTCTGTCTTATTTTTCCGCAACTATTTCACAGGTTTTCATCAACTTCTTTTTCCTTCTAATTATCGCCTCCTCTTCTTCGTCAAAGAATTCTTCAATTTTCCATTTCAGTGAAAAAATTACGCAATTTTTTCGTTTCCCTCCTCTATTGTTTTCTTCATTTTCCTACTTTCTCTCACTTTCAGTCTGTTTCTTCTTCTTCTTTCTCTGCTACTACTCCTCCATACTTTTCTACCCCTCTTTCTTCATCTTCTTTTCTCATATTTATATTATTCTCTTTATTTCTTAGTCATTTATCTTCTCCTTCCATTCCCTACTGGCCTTTTATTCATGAGCTCTCCTCCCATCTTTCATCTTCTTTACTCCTTGCTCTATTCCTTTTCTTCTCCTAGCCTCATCCTCATCCTCATCGTCGTCTCTCTTCTCCTTTTTCTGAGATGAGGATTCTTCTGAACCGTCCTCTTCTCCTTCTTCTTCATATTTCTTCTCCTTCTTCTCCTTTTACTACAGTACTTCTTCTTCTACTTCTCCTTCTCCTCCTACTTCTTCTTCTCTTCTTCTCCTCTTCTTCTTCTCCTCTTTCTTCTTCTTCTTCTTCTTCTTCTTCTTCTTCTTCTTCTTCTTCTTTTCTCTTCTTCCTCCTCCACTTCTTCTTCTCCTCTTTCTTCTTCTTCTTCCTCTTCTTCTTCTTCTTCTTCTTCTTTCTCCTCCACTTCTTCTCTTCTTCTTCTTCTTCTTCTTCTTCACCTTCTTCTTCTTCTTCTTCTTCTTCTTCTTCTCCTTCTCCTTCCTCTCATCCTCCTTCTACCTTTCTTCTTCCCCTCCGCCTCATCATCCTCTAACCTCCTACTAGATAAGCTCTTTCTTCATTTTCTTCTTTCCACCTCCTCCTCCTCCTCCTCCTCCTCCTCCTCCTCCTCCTCCTCCGCCGCCGCACGATCATCATCCTCCCTCACGTAATCCAAACGACTTTCAGTTTATTGGGTAGTAACGAGTAATTTCCCAACTCGTGTGCGGTAGACGGAGTCTCACGCAACATTGTGGGGTATTGTACCCCTCTTCCCCCCCACTCCTGCCCTTCCAACCAACCAGCAGACCTATTATGCCTCGTGGGAGGTCTTCGCTCACTTTTCTCAGCCAATTGCATCCTTATTCTCTCGTTTTTTTATTTTTATCCCCTTTTCATATCTTCTTTCAACATATCATTCCTCTTCATCCTATTACCCCCTACAGTTGCTCAACTCAATTATCTCCTCGTTATCTGCTTATTTCCTCTGATTTTCTGTAATCTTTATTTTCGTTAGACATGCCAAACATTCTCGGATTACCAACTCGTTACTCGGGAGCAATCAGTATATTTCCCCAATTACTGCTGTATAGTCATGTGCGTCTTCCTTGGAAAAAGTACGTCATTATTTGGCAGTAAACGGTGATCTAGGTATAACGGAGATATAAGTTATGTTATAGTAGACAGAAACGTTACTAGTATAGTAAATGAGATTTATAGTTGTTAATTTTTGAATTATATTAACATTGCACGTTTTGTTTGAATAGTTCAGTAATGCGTTTACAAGACAAGACGATTAGTCACGTTTAGTCATGTTCACATAGCTGCATGACTAATCGGTGTGTTGCTTCACAACTATGTGAAGTACTGTGACTAAACGTGACTAATCTGTCTCACTAACTGATGTCAATTTCATATTCACCTCCTTATCCACCTTTTCCCCACATAACTTCTAATTCTTCATGAAACAGGCCCCAGGAGTGACAATGAATTTATTTAGATACATATAAAAGCTTACAGACACAAAGTCCATTACAAGCCTTATTGACATTGATATTGACATTTTTAGTTAAAACAAAAGAAGAAATACAAAAGAAGTTTTCCTGGTGCCTACTCTTGATCCTCTCTCTGATGATGCAACCCGTTTGTCTCTCCAATCAGCGGTATTGGCTGTAATTTTATTTCAGTGAGTCAGTGAGTGTGTCAATTCTTTGTAGGTTTAATGTTTTAAGAAGTTTATTGTTTATAAGATTCTCGGCTAGAGGTGGTAAGAAATGAAGTGAAAATTGAGAGAGAATGAATTATTATTGGTGCTTTAGGACAGCAATGGAAACAAGTGCGACAGTAAATGAGAGAATAGAGAAGAAGAAAATGGTCAAATAGAAAGCATCAGAAAATAGATGAGAAAAAAGAATAGATAGAAAAGCACAAGGACAGAGAATATGAAGGAGCAATAGCTATAAATAGCGAAAGAGTAGAAGGAGGAGCAAAAGTGCAAGAACTTGGAAAGAAGATAAATTAGAAGGAAAAGAAGAAGACGAGCAAGAAACGAAGAAGAAGAAGGAGGAGAATAAGAAGAATAAGAAGAAGAAGAAGAAGAAGAAGAAGGAGAATAAGAAGAAGAAGAAGGAGAAGAGGAAGATGTAAAAGGATAAGAGATAGAAGAGTAGTAGTAACAGAGATCACGTGATAAGGCAAACAGATGAAAAGTTCCCAGCTTGTAGATTTTAGACAATGATAAATAGGGGTCGCCAGTGTCTCTTGATTGCTATCTAAGTCCCAGTGTAAATTGCAAAGTCCAGGACTTACAAAGTACAAACGGCCTGCTTATCTCTGACTGTGGGTGCAAGTTTATATACGCCAACAGATTGAAAGGCTGTACGAGTAGTAGTGAGTCTAGGAGATAAATATTTTTGTTGCAGTGAATAAATGTGCTGGTGAAATGAATAATAATTTTGTCCAAATAGGTTTCGTAGTGGGGACAGGATTTGAAAAATGCGTAAGTTACTTTATGTTGACATATGTTGGGACATGTGTATGTTACATGACTTATGTGTGAGTATAAATATGACTTTTGGTGAGGATATTTCCTAACCTTGTGAACACATTTCAAGGTGAGACTAGCTGTCAAAGTAGATTCGATTTATGACTTTGATTTATTTCAAGAAGAGATGTGTATTTCAATCGTGCTCATAGGAAATTCATTGTATTGGCTTCGTCGATTGACGTCACTTTACGGCGGTTTAAATTTCATTGGCTCTCGTGCAACTGGCATTTTATAAATAATTTACATGATTTTTCATCAGAATAACAAGCTGAAATGATTGCAAGTAGATTGATAGTAAAGTGAAGTAAAACGAAGTAAAGTAGGATAGAGTAGAGTAGAGCAGAGTTGAGTAGAGTTGAGTAGAATAGAGTAAAATAAAGTACAGTAAAGTAAACTTAAGTAAAGTAAGCAAACTAAAGTGCTAAATAAAGTAAACTCAAAGTAAAATAAACTTGCACCTGTTGTGGATCCATCAACTGATTCCTACGACCTTCATTGAGGCAATTTGAGACACCTTTAGTTGGGACACGTAGGTACTCTCTTATGCACTTTCACACTTCGGGGTTGGAATATGCCAGTCGTCTGGCAAAAGTTCCTTGATTACATGTTGCCAATGTCTGGAAAAAGTTCCTTGGTTACACGTTGCCAATGTACTGGAACCCACTATATTTCAGAATTATTTCTAAAATTTCAAGTAAGGTAGACTGTTTTTCTTTACAGTCTAGTGAGGAATAACTATTATTATAGGATATACTCTATTTCAAAAATCTAGTATTTATAGTGACATTAAGTATTATGGTATCATAATTGGCATATACATAACATTAATTTCATGTACGGTATTCTTTAATTTAATCAATATAATCTTAATAAATAAGTCAACAGAAAAGTTTCCAGTCGACTTACTTATAAGAATTTTATCAATAATAATTCATTATTATAATTCTTAAAATTATTATAGGTTCAAAATCATTCATGGTCATGATTTCATAATTCTCCAATATTATAACTTATAATACAACATTTTCATACAAAAATCAGCCAAGAAGGAGGTGACTAAGAAGATGTGGTAGACTATAGCCTGTAGGGAGCATTATTAAGTTTGTGTGTTTTTAAATCTGTCTTTTTTTGCTACCAGAAACAGTATAGAACAACAGAGCAAGACGTTCCCACAGACTCTTATCTCTACACTCTCTTCTTCACTCTTTCTCTCTCTCTCTTTCCTTTCATCTTCACCACCATCCGTCGTCATCAATGAAGCCTCTTATCTTACCTTCTTTCTTCTCCGTCTGTCATCAATGAAGCCTTCAACTGTGCTGTAGGTCCATGCTTTACATCTCAGTCCCGCTTATCTCTGGCTTCTCATCTTTGGTCGGCAGTTTTGGAACTTGAAATTCTTTCACCAATAGTGGCCATTAATCTAGTGGGAGTTTGGAGGTAGCCGCCGACATTAACCAATCACCGATCTGGTTTTTGGAGGGTCTAGCTCCATTGTCTACAGCTTCGCACGCTTGTTACCGCTTCATCAGGCTCCTTTCCATTCTCTCTCCCTCGTTCTCACTCTCTCTTCCTCGCTCAAGTTTGTAAAATTCATAGAATAACTACTTATACTTGATAACTGATGTAATCTAGAATCAAAGCAGAAATATTCTGTCTTCTAAATGAATAGTGGAATCCAATCACGTCCTCCCCCTCTAACTTTTCCAATCTCTGTCCCTCTTTCTTTCTCTATCTTTCATTCTCTCTCTTCATCTCCTTAACCAATATTTTCTGAAAGCTAGCCAATGCGAATTCCTCTCGTGCTTTTTTCAATATTGTTTCTTTATTTGTACAAAACTACTGCATACCTTTTCAATTGCTTCTTCTTTCTCTTCTTCTTCTTCACCTTTTTCTTCACTTTCTTCTTCTTCTTCTTCTTCTTGCCAGTCGACTGGCATATGTCAGTGGCAACGTGTAGACTAGGCAATGAGAATTAAACATAAATATTCAATGAAGCTCAAGAGGGTCGCGGTGGCTTGGAAAGTATGCAGTTTTGACAAAAATTGCTGAATTCAACATGTAGAAGATAGGTGGAATCGAAATATTGTTTTTCAGTTACGTCTCGCGATCAGGTGATTGAAACTTGCCACTGCACATCATTGTAGTGAACTTACTTTTCATTTACTTTGTTCAAACAGGATTTGATAAACTTATGAGAATTATAGGTTACTTTTTATCGAATTTGGTAGGCAATTAAATATATTTCTTTATAAATGATAACATCGATTCACGGAGTTCATTGGAAGCTCATATTCAAAGTATGAATAAGTATGATGAGTAAGATCAACATTATTTCCTTGAATTAAAGAATTTGATATTTCAACCAATCAACTTTCTTAAATTAGTGGTACTAACTTATCGTCTCAGCATGATAAATTCTCTCTCATCTAAATCCCGGAGTTCTATCAAGTTCTATTAGGAATGAATGATTACAATCTTTTATTCTATTCATGTTGTTCAGTACTACTTTCCGTTTCAGCATTTTTCTAAATCCTGAATTCCATAGGGCTGATGAATGATTTGAGCACGAATGCCCAACTCGACAACCCTCGAACTTCGTTCACTTTCAGCATGATATCTAAATCCCGAATTCCTATTTAGCCGATGAATTATTAGAAGGAACGAATTGTGCCGCGATTGGTAGGCGGTCTATTGACTTTGAGCCGAATACCACCCAGGTACAACAGCGCGGCTATAATCTGGTGGCGCTATGGGGATCCATTAGATAGCCTGCAGTTGAATACAATGGGAGGCTGACAGGGCAGGCAGTATATTGGCTAAGTGGCTTCAGTGTTCGCCGACACACAGGCATCTGAGATTGATTGATCAGGATAGGTGGAAACAAAAAGAAGACAAAGAGAAGGAAGAAGTAGGGGGAGGTGGAAAAAGATGAGGACCGGTAAGTGGAGAAGAGGTAGAAAAAGATGTGAAGGAGGAGGTAGGGGAGAAGTAGTAGGAGGAGGATGAGGAGGAGGTGAATGAGAAAAAGAAAAAGGAGAAGAGAAGGAGTAAGAGCAGGAGGGAGAGGAGGAGGAGGAGTAGGAGTAGGAGATGGAGGAGGAGGGAGGAGGAGGAGGAAGAGGAGGAGGAGGAGGAGTGGAGGAGGAGAAGGAGAATAAGAGGAGGAGGAGGAGGGAGAGGAGGGGGAGGAGAATGAGAAAGAGGAGGAGGAGTTGAAGGAGCAGTAAAGAGAGAAAGGAAGGAGGATGAGGAGGAGCAGGAAAAGGAGGAGAATGAGGAAGAGGAGGAGGAAGAAGAAAAAAAGAAAAGGAAGTATAAGAGTTGAAGGAGTTGAAAAAGAAGTTGATGAAGTAGAAGGAGCAGTAAAGAAAGAGAAAGGAAGGAGGATGAGGAGGAGCAGGAGAAGGAGAAGGTGGAGAAGAGGAACGAGGAGGAGGAGGGGGAGAAGGAGAAGTATGAGATGGAGGAGAAGGAAGAGGAGGAGGAGATGAATGAGGAGGATGAAGAGGGGGAAGAAGAAAAGGAAGGAGGAGAAGTTGAAGGAGAAGAAGAAAAAGAGAAAGGAGGAGTTGAAGGAGAAAGAGAAGATGAGGAGGGGAAAAACAATAAAGTATCATAATATTATATCATTATTATAATGTTAGAAGAATTTCAGCAACTCCGAAATAGATTTTTATTACTCCGAAGTAATAAATTTCAAGCGTTGTTTCAAGTAATTTCTTTCTTGAGCAAGAATCGCTCTCAATATTGAATATCGTCTAATATAAATTGACATGCAATATTGCCGCAATGATGGTTTGATGGTTATTATCCATTTTTTAATCCACTCAAGCGTGTACAAATAACTTCTAGAAATGGCAACACAGACACATGGTGTTTTCTTACTAATTTTAATTAATATTTCAAATGTAATTTATGATTGGAGTCACTATTTATTACAAATTTCCGCTGCTGGAGGTGAAAAGCTATGAGTTATCAATCAGGAATGTTGATTTTCGAGCTGAAAAACCATCAAAAACACTTGAAACTATTGGCAGGCTCTAAATTGCACTTGGAATTTTTGTCAGTAACTAGAATAATAATGAGCCTCTAACGTCTTTGAACATCATTGACTCACAAGAATTCTTTGAAAATTAAGAATTGACTTTGTATTCTTTGAAACTTGAAAATTTACTCTTGAAAATTGAATTTTCATTTCATATTGCCACTTTATTCCAACATAATATTTCTAGGCAAGAATAACCCATAAGTCTTTTCAAGACTTCACTACAACTACTACATTCAAAACACTCTGGAACCATGTAATTAAATTTTTTAAATTGCTCCAAATTATCAAGGCTCTTAAAACATTATAGACCGACTGCTCTATTGAAATTACAACATTTTTGAGCACTTGAGAAGAGAATGTTCATTCTTCTCATACCGCGCAACTACTTTTTAGGCCTATTATTATCATGCCTTAATCACTTGGAGGAATATAACTAGAGATTTATCACCCCCTAATTTAATTAGAAATTGATTATGCCTTTAATTACCACTATTTCAGTTTCCGATATTTGTTCGAATCAGAGAGATTTATGTACCATACATTAAACTTTCAAAAGTGTATTTATTTGATGGAAACTGAATCTCAAAGTTATAGGCCTTCCATTACTGTAGAATGAAAAAATGAAGAAAAGGAGAAGAGAAAGTGAGAAGGATAATTTGGAAGAAAGAGGTGCAAGACGTAGAGAAAGAAACAGAGGATACAAGAAAGATTGAGCGGTCGCAAAGAAGAAGAGATACTAAGAAGGAAAAGTTGGAAGAAGGAGATGCAAGGGGAGGAAAAAAATTAATAAGAGAAATAAGAAAACTATATAAGAAAAGAGTAGAAATGAAAAATAGGACGAAGAAGTAAAAGATTAAGAAGAAGAGAAATAAAAGAGGAATACGCGTATTCCATTGGTACGTTGGTTGAACATTGATGTAGGAGTAAAGAAAGAACTTGTTAGTTCTCTTTTTCTCTTTTTATCACCATTCCTTCTTCCCTACTCATTCTCCTTTTGTTTTTCTCTCTCAATAATTGCAATGCTCTTCTGAACAGGTGCACATACTTGCCTAACTGCTTTTCTGCTTTGTCAATGACCACTCGACCTGTTATTATTCTTCTTTATCTTCTGATTCTGCTTCTCCTGCTTCGTTCCAGCTTCCTTGAAATTCCTTTTCCATCCTCTGAAACTCCTCCATTCATGCCCTGACCTGTTACTTGCAAGCTCTATGTATTACCATAGACAACAACATGTATAGTTAGACAACATTGTCTATGGTATTACTGTATCTCATTTTTTTTATTTTTCTACGTTTTCAGATTATGTTTTGATCTTAAGCCAGAGAAAATCAAGAGCCTTTCCTTTTAATTGTACAAAGAAAACTTCATGAACGATCAAAAATTTCATGGAATTCCATCAAAAATAATCTTCAACTAATTCCTGATCAGGGAAGGTTCACTGATTTTTATTGGTTCATTGGTTTTTACAAGGCTGAAAATCATGACATCAAATGTGTATTTATTTGATGGAAACTGAATTTGCATCTCCTTTCATTAAATCTATTGTGTGTACCACTTCTTCTTTCTTTTTCTTGTTGTTGTTCTTGTTGTTCTTCTTGTTCTTCTTCTTCTTCTTCTTCTTTCTTCTTTCTTCTTCTCTTCTTCTTCTTCTTCTTCTTCTTCTTCTTCTTCTTGTTCTTTCTTCTTCTTCTTCTTCTTCTTCTTTCTTCTTCTTCTTCTTCTTCTTCTTCTTCTTGTTCTTCTTCTTCTTCTTCTTCTTCTTCTTCTTCTTCTTCTTCTTCTTCTTCTTCTTCTTCTTCTTCTCTCTTCCTTCTTCTTCTTCTTCTCTCTCCAATTATTCCTCCGTCATTATCAGCCATTCCATTCATCAATGGAAACCGTCAAAAACTATTTCTCTTCAACAGAGAAACAAAAACCACACTGTGAAAATCCTGAAGCATTGCTCAATAGTCAGGTTGCAGAAGCGCAAACAAGAATACCTATCCACCATTAGAGGTAACACCCTGCCTACTAAAACTCCCTTTCGCTCTTATTATTAACACATTACAATTCCTGAACCTCTTTACTCATGTTAGAAGCTGGAAGTGTAATAACAAGCTCAGCTGTGAACTGTTGAACTGTAACAAACAAGAGTTCATGATAGGATTCTAGGGACTTGCGTATCGGAAACAACGAAAGAAACAGCCCATTTATCAATGACTTGTGCTCACAATTCGCTGAACCCGACGTCAATTTTAAGAAACCTCATCTCCTACTTGTCTTCTGAAATTAGAAACCAACTATATGTTGAGGCACATCGAAAGGTCAAGAAGACGAGATACCCAGCTAGCATTACATGCTGTTAAGTAGCAGCACACACAGAAATGACCACCGGCGTGTGTTGCTTCACAGTTAAATTCAAGTGTGGAAGCACTGTGACCAAACGTGACTAATCCCTCAGTTGGCTCAGTGGTCTTGGTTCCTGACTCAATCAAGAAGTCTCATGCTCATCTTAGATGAGTAAATCATCTAATCTAATCATCCTCATATTATGTGATAGGGAAGCAACAAAACCGATGATAAATATCGAAAACAACGAAAGAAACAGCCAATTTATCAACGACTTGTGACATCATTCACAACTTGTCATCAATTCAAGAAGAATCTTTATATTCCCATTCTTGACTTTCTGAAACTAAAACAAACTATTCATTATGCAGACATCAGAGCTTAAAAACAAAAACTTTCAAGTCCGGTAATTGTGGGATGACAGGTGAGATTTAAGAACAACTTGAATTATTATGCAATGGGTGACTCGACTTCCCATTCTTGATCGCGGCAGGGGAGCCTCCTTCTGAACTATCCGGTTACAAATCTTACTTCTTTTTTAAATCGGAATACCGACCAACCGAAAGGTCCCCCGCGGGTGCACCGGGGTCCGAAATACCCTTCGGACTTTTCACAATCTGGTTTCTGACTTTTACATGCCCTTTATCGGTCATTATCGACTTCCCACAATTTTTTAAGGCTCATTCCGGTCTGTCAACGTAAATTAATTTTTTGTTATGTTTCACTTCAACGCATTCTTTTACGTCTTCTTTAGCCGGCTGTCTTGTTAGGCGGACCCATTAGTTAATGCTCGATTAAGTTCGAAAATTGATTTTGAGTTTGTTTATTTTATGATTTACTGCCGTGCGTCAGAGTGTTGAACAGGCTCACTTCCACTTCATGTAGGAACGGGATGGTTCTGCAATTCTTTCTCACAGCAGCCACACCATGTGGTTTCTAAATTGATCGAAGCGATTTTATTCTTGATGCTGAGTTGGTCAACGTATCTCATATATGAACGTAATCCTTAGGTGAAACTACTTATTAGAGGGGATGATTGTGAGAAAAGGTAACTGATGGAAGATGCTAGGAAAATGGGTAGAGAAGAGATGAGTGTTAGGAGAAACAATGGTAAAACAAAGAAGAAAGGGAAAGTTTTTATTATTTTGAAGTATAGAAGAATTGAAATTGAATTAAATTTTTGAATAGCATTTTTAATTCTTTTGAAGAGTTGAATTACAGGAAAAGGAAAGGAGAAAAAATGAAGAGGGCGGAGAAGAGGTAGACGAAGATTCGTGAGAAATTGTTTAAAGTTCAGGGGTTGTGGATGGAAAAAGATGTTCGAGGAGAAAGAAACATTAAAAAGGAAAAAAAGAGATGAAAAGGGAAAAGAGAAAATAAGTATGGAGATTGAATTTGCCTATGTGAAATTGTATTGGAAAATTCCTCTATGGAAACTAACACTTAATCCATTCCAGTAACCAGTACGAAGAAATACCATATCTTCATTTATTACTAGTCTGCGGTTCACATATTTTCATCGACCTGCTAATGAATTTCTTCATGATTGATGAATCAGGCTGTTATATGTTATGGACTTGTCTCGTTGTATTTTGAAATTGCAACTGTTTATTTCAGAAATCAAACAACAAATTATAGGCTGATATAGTGATATGGGCTGATGAACAGCTGGGTTTACTAACTGCTCCTCTCAGTCTTCAGTTTATCCTATAACAAATATGTAACAATGAAAAAAGTCAATCTCTTAGTTCGTTTGATAATCTGGCGGACGCTTTGACTCTTCTATCTCATGAGCATGTACACTTCAGAACGTGCTGATATCTCTTTTGCAATTTTCTAGCTTTCAATCGATTCTTGAGTATGAAGTTCCCGGACAAATGTGCTGGTCCTATAAAATCAGTGATTCTGAAGTTTTGGTCCGTTTGTATGGTTCTTTGAACACCGTATCACCAACTTTACCTTTTCCTTCAACTTGTTCTGTTCCTAAATTGCCGCGCTTGGTGAAACTGCAAAATCATCTCTTGAATCTGACTTAATTAAAGTTTCACACCGCCATTGAGTTCGAGCACCAGCATATCGCTCTTTTCAATGCTTTTTCACATCTTCCCACGGTCAGAGAATGGATAATTTATTTCCCAGCCAACACCGAAGTATCAATTGTGAAAGAGTATGAGTGTAAATTACTCATTGTCACATTATCAAATTATTTCGCACTCTAGAATGTACGGGAATCCATGTTCTAAAATAAAGAAGTTCTTTATTTACCCAGAACTGATGAATCGAATTTATCCATATCCACAAACACCGAACATTCATAAAAGTAGTATCTTACACCCCAGAAAATGGTGATCAGCATCCATCTGAAAGTAAATTTGAACCTAAACCCATAAACAGAAAAAATGTACAAAGCAATTGAACAATGTAACTTAAATAAATCTTTAAACAAAATGCAATTAAATAATGGTAATTTAAAATTGTTAAGTAATTCGTCTGTTGGTTTCTGAAATTAAACTGTTTATTTTATAAATCAAACTATGCACATAGGATAGTGAAGTTGATGAACAGTTGCTTATTAATCTCACAGTACTGCTACCTGACTGTGTAGGTATATACATTTAATTTGGTGGATGATTACTTTCATTCAAAATTTCTATGGTAACGGGTGATGTTCTGTTGATTTCTTGTATAATAATATGATTTTTTCATGTTCTATACAGTATTTAAGTAAAAATATACAGACATCGTCCGTTACCATAAAAATTTAAAATGAGTGTTATTCGCCAAAATTAAATGAATATACCCATATCCATTCCAATTCATCCAGTTCTTTCTGATTACATCCTGAGATCCATGAACGTTTTGAAAGCGTTTGTGGTTACGTTCATACCTGATCCAATTCGAATAACCATGACGGAATCCTGAAGACAGATTTGTAAGTTACAACTTGTGATGAATAACCCAGAGCAGGGACAAGAGTTTGTCGTCGCCGGGCGGCGCTCTAAAGAGAAAACATAGGCATATTTTTAGAAATAGCAGGAAATACACCCGGAAATTTCCTGCGTGGTAAACATACCCGGCGTATTGACCAAATATTTCCGGCATATTTTCTATATTGTGAAATATACCCGGCGATGACTCAACAAGATACCTACCGCTGACAATGAACAGTTCAGCCCAGCAAAATAATTTTACGAACTGAAGTCAACTAATTTGGTCAAACGATATTACGGCTGTTATCATCTAGTGTATGGACAATATCTTTTTCGAACCATTTAATTTAATGATAGTTTATTTGGTGTAACTGAAACCGCTTAACTTCTACACAAAAAGACATTCTGTAGGAAAAGGCTAGCCAAATTATTGCAATCACTGTGTTTTTCATTTTGCCGGTTATGTCCAATCTTAAGTTTGTTTCTCCTCACTTCAGGCCGCCATACGTGCCGCCAATAGTTCATCGGTATTTTCATTATTTATGCTAAGAAACTCAGTGCCAACCAAGCCTTAAAAAATTGTAGTTTTTTCTTTAAAATTGTTTGTCAAATTGGTGCAACACAAAATTCATAGCCGTATCTGCCCGTAGGCACTACCTCCATGTTTAAACCAACCCCTTGTAGTTGCACAATTTCAATTTTTGAAGGCATGTCTGGCAGAGGACATTAAAAACGACGTTCCTTCTAATCTAATAAAACGGACATGACTGGCATAGACATGAGAAGAAGAATAAGAAGAAAAGTATGGAAGAAAGAGAGAAGGAAGAAAAAGGCAACAAAGGAAGATGGCTAAACTGACAAAGCCAAATGATGACTGCCGAATACAGCAGATGTTTAAGAAAACAAAGAGATGAAGAGGAATAAGATGTAGCATTGAAAATAATAGAAGATAGGAAGATAGATAAGGAGAATAAGATAAAAAAGCAAGAGAAGCAAAATTAGAAGAAGAATGCTAGAAGTGTAGAAGAAGAAGAAGAAGAAGAAGAAACAGTACAGCACTGCAGATAGTATCACAAGTAGACAGATAGCAGAAAACCACATGAGGAGAATAGTTAGAAGGAGTAGAAGAAGTAGAAGAAGATGAAGAAGAAGAAGAAGAAGAAGAAGAAGAAGAAGAAGAAGAAGAAGGAAGAAGAAGAAGAAGAAGAAGAAGAAGATAAGAAGAAGAAGAAGAAGAAGAAGGAAAAGGATAAGAAGACAAGTAGAAGAAGGAGATGAAGTACAAGAAGAAGAAGGAGGAGGTGTAAAAGGAAGAGAAGAAGAAGGACATCTAGAAGAAGAACACGTAGAAGAAGGAAAAGAAAGAACAATTAGAAGAAAAATAACAAGGAAAAGAAGATATTATGATACTTCATGTCGAAATGATGATTTTCCATGATGACTTATGTTGCTCCATGTTATCATCAAGCAGCAGCTCAACTTGCACTAATACAACTGGCAAAGTGTAAACACGTTCTGTAACTGTCCTCTAGTCAATTTCTGCAAGTTCACTGGCAAAGTGTAAACGCGGCATGAACAAAAATGTTATCAGCAAGTGTAATTTCAACTTGTTAGGCTGTATAGTGGATACGGTTGCAGTTTTATCACTATCCAACTACACTAGAAGACCAGAAGACACTAAAGCCGAATAATAGTGCGACATTTTATCGCCTGCAACGAGCGAATCGGCAAAGAATGATGGCTTAAAACAGAGTTGATGATAACTATCAGCTCAAAAGTAACTGCCCCTCAACAACCTATCTACATGTCCAATCAGCCGTAAACGACATTCTGTAGGCTTCTTCTTCGCTATCATCTTCCCTTGAGAAATCATTCTTCATCTATTTCCCCTTCTCCTTTTCTTCTTCTCCTTCTTCTCCTTCGTCTTTCTCTACTTCTTCTTCTTCTTCTTCTTCTTCTTCTTCTTCTTCTTCTTCTTCTCTTCTCTTCTTCCTTCTCCTTCTTCTCCTTGTGATACTATTCTACTCTTCTCTCTCCTCCTCTTTCTTCTTCGTCATCCACTTCTTCTCATTCTCATCCTCCTTGAAAAACAGATTCCTTGAATGTTCGTTCATTTTTTACCTTTTTCTTCAACATTTTCTTCTTCTTTATCGTTTTCTTCTTCTTCTTATCCTCCTTCCTCCTCTTCATCTACTTGTGATATACTTTCTTCCTTTCTTCTTCTCTTCTTCATCTTCCTTTCTTTCTTCTTCGTCACGCACTTCTTCTTCTCATCTATCTTTTAATTCTTTCCCAGCAGATTCACTTGAGTGTTCTTCGCCTTCTTCTTATTTTTAATCTTATTCATCATCCACTTCTTCTCCCTATCCTCCTTCGAACAAAATCTCTTGAAAGTTCATTTTTTACCCTTTTTTCAACATTTTTCTTATTTTTCTTCTTCTTCTTCTTCTTTTTCGTTCTTCTCCTTCTTCTTCTTCTTCTTCTTCTTCTCTTCTTCTTCTTCTTCTTTTTCTTTTCCTTATTTTCGTCTCCTTTTTTCCTTCTTCTCCTCCCCCTATTTCTCATCATCTCCCCCCAACCTCCTTTCTTCTTCGCATCATTCTTTTTCGTCATCTACTTCTTCTTCTCATCCTCCTTTCAATTCTTTTTCAGGAGATTCTCTTGAGTGTTCTATTTCTTCTTATTTTCAAACTCTTCTTCATCCACGTGGTTAGAAGGAGGATAGGGAGATCCTTCTTCTAACAGATTCTCTTGAAAGTTAATTTTTATCTCTTCTCTGACCTCTGTTTTTCTATGCTTCTCTTATTTGTTTTTCTCTCTTCTCTTTTCACCTCATTCTTCTCCTGTACTCCTTGTTTGTCCTTCTCTCTGTTATCCATTCATTCTTTTTTCTCTTCTCTTCTTTACTTCATTCTTCCACTGTACTCCCTTGAAGTTTTTCTCTTGGTCTTCTTCTATCAATTTTTCCTCATTATGTGATTCTCATTATGTTTCTTCTCTCCCCAGTTTTCTTTTCTCCCCAGTTTTCTTCTCTGTACTTCTTCGATTTCGTTGTTTTCTTCTTCTCCTCTAATTTTCTCTTCACCTCTCCCATCTTCCGTATTTCTCTCCATTCATCGACACCTCTCCATCCTCTTCAGCCTTCTCCAACTATTTCTTTTGCCATCGCCATATTCCAAGCCCCTTTAATCTCATATTCCTCCTTCAACTTCATTTCTATTTCATTCATGTTCTTCGTATTCTATATACTTCTCTTTCTTCGACACCATTCTCCTCTTCCTATTCTTCCTCAACTGGTACTTTTCTTTCAATCTCGTACCATTTGCTCTCAAGTCTTCTCCCATTCTCCTATCTTCTTATCTACCCAGCACAACCCCCTCTATAAATCACTCAATCAACTTTGGGCCGTAAATTAAGCTATATTCCAACATCTTCGGCCTATTAGATGGAACAAACGGGACTCCTCCGGTTAATGTTAACGGTGGTTGGTTCTCCAAACATCGTAAAACTACTCTTCAGATTTTATTGAACATATTTTCAATCGCAACTACGTAAATTGACGTCGGGTTGTGAATGATGTGACATAAGTCATTGATAATTGGCTGTTTTGTTTCGATGTTTTCGAAATTTATCATCGATTGTGAGGTCTCCCTATCATAGAATATGAAGGAGAAAGAATAGAGAGAGAGTGAGAGGGTAGGAAGATGAGAAGATGATGTAGCAGAAGTAGAAGAAGAAGAAAAAGAAGAAGAAGAAGAAGAAGAAGAAGAAGAAGAAGAAGAAGAAGAAGAAGAAGAAGAAGAAGAAGATGGAGATGGAGAAAGTTACGTTGTTATTTGAACAACTATTTATTGCCTAGCTTGTAATTTCAAGATATTGCATAGTTTCTGATTTGAAAGGGTTTTAGTAACCCTTACGAGACTTGCAAGATATTCCTATAGATTCGTGTTTATGATCGTTTCTTAAAAGTCATCTTTGATGAACTCTTCTCCTGAACTCTTGTGAAAATTTGATAGCCCATTTATAATAACGACTCATTATAAATCCACTATACTTCAAGATAGGTCTACACAGAATACAACATTAAGGCATATTTATATAGCTGGTTCATTTATTTAACGCCAAATGTACACGATCAAATTTATCAACAAATCCTATCCAACATAATTACTTTAAATTGAACAGCTGACTTATAAAGTACTCCTCACACAAGACATGCATGATTTGTTGAGTTATAACAGTGCATGTTTAGTGTATGAGTACCTTATAAGTCAGCTAATCAATTCAAGGTTTTTTTAATTTATTGGGAAGAATTTGATGAAAATTTGATATGGCACAAACGCTTTTACACAGTAATGTTTTGTTTCATACAATCCCCACCAAATAGTGCATTTACAGTATTCAACTCATCAATATTGTGATACAGTCAAGATTAATACATTCTTCTGTATTACGATACATTCTAATGTGAGAGGGTACAGTCAAAAGATGGTGTATGTTCAAGTACAGTAATGTCAAATTGCGAACATCTTATCGTAGTTGAAAGCACCGAGAGTATAAACTTAATGACATTTCTGACAAGATAATGCACAACTATAAACTATTCACCACCCTTTTGAAAGCGTTTTTATGACTAGAAAACCTCTCAAAACGAGTTGACCCTTTACTTGAATGGGACACATAAAGTGCATTAAAAGGCCTGCAATGGAATAGTTTTGGCAGCATATGAGCGAAATGTATTTTGTTGCAAATGTTGCATAATAATTCATTGCATTATAGAACAGATAGTCCACTTATTCATATTGTATAATGTGCTGAATCCACGTTGTGAGATTTGAATTAAGATTTCACCAGCTTGGAAAGAGCTGCAGTCTTTTAGGTTCTGAGTAATGGAAGTTGTATGAAATGGGATAAAATGTAAGCTATAAAAAAGAATTATGCTTTCCAGAAGTGCAAGAGAGATATAGGTATAAACTTTTTGTTCTAGTTTGATTCAAATAACTTGACAGAAATTATGGATGCAACCAACTTACTTGAAACCATAGCTTGTTGTCAACAGCGCGAAACATTCTGGTCGCCTTTGAAGTAACTTTTCTTTATTAATTTATTTGAATAAAATTGTTGTTAATTTCAATATGAGTAAAATTTAGGAGCTCTGTCAACATTACTGTATTCCTATTTCACATTCCTAGGAATTCTCAGCTTATTTTGAAACCTGTGGATTTATCGAAGCATTAAATTATTTTTTGTAGATGAATACAAAATTTGATAGTATATTATGCAAGAAACATGCAATAGTATCAAATGTATCACAATGCTTAGAAGATTAAAATGTAAACTCAAATTAATAGAAAATGTTAAAGTCTTTCTCACACTCAAATGAATTACCCCCTACATGCTTTGTGACGCTCATATCAGTATTAAATAGTACAGATTTCAAATTTCATCAAGGCAATTCACAGGAACAGAGAAATAATTAATTCTTGAATGGTAGGATAGGAGTGAGCTCGGTATTCCTCTCTCAATGAAATACCTTTCAGTTGCAGTTTTCCCACAGGCTCAATGGATTCAATCTTTGTTCTTCTAGGAGCATTTCGAAAATCCTCCAACCTCATTCACCTGAAATTCTTGAGATTCTTTCCTTTAATAATGAATGCTCTCTGAGAAACCCTCCCCACTAAAAGCATGTATACCCATTGACAAAGGCATAGAATCGTTTAAGTTTCATTGTTTGACGTTTCGTTTGTTTATTGATTGGCTTGTGGAATTCGCTAGTCCATTGTCTTCAATTTGAGCCACCCATCTTCAGTTTTTTTCTTATCCATTCACTTTTATTTCTCCACCTTCATCTTTTGTCTCCTGTTTTAGCTTCTTATTTTTCTTTTTCTTCTCATTTTTCTTCATCATCATCTTCTTCTTTTTCGACCGCCTCCTCCTCTTCTTCTCCTTCTTTATCTTCTACAGTAGAGCCTTGATAAATCTAAATCCTTGATAAATCGAATTTTTCGAATTCCCCTAGAACTTGTTATCCTACCACATGTTATTTTACCTTTATAAATCGAAGATTTCATAGATATTACCTTGATTAATCGATTAATGGTTTTTTATTATGGAAACAAAATTTTTAATGGATATTCAACAGTTATTACGATTTTTCTCTTAAATTGAGAGATGTGCACACTAAACCAGCACTATGACTATGTGATAACCGCTTTGGTAACAGATTATAATTTTTCAAATCATCCAACTATCATGATAATATAAAATTATCTAACTATCATGATAATATAGCATCCTCCCAACAAGTAGGAAGGTAATCATAGGTCAGATTGTTAGACAAACTTAAATCACTTATATAACACAAAGTAAGGAACCCGCAAACACAATCAGCCAAACTTTACTAGTGGAAGACACACATACATACTCACACATACAATCACAATCACACACTTACAAACAAGAGCTCTCAGGGCTGTCTGCCTTATAAATCAGTTTTCTGTTTACATTTAGTCTATTATTCGCCGCTCAGACTGTGTACAGATTGCAAGGGTATTGGTGCACAAAGAGAGAGAGAGATGTAGAGATAGAGTGAGAGAAGAGAGAGTGAGAGAGGGTGAAAGAGGGTGTAGGAAAAGGATATTGAAGAAGCTATTGAGATTGGAGAAAGATGGAGAATAAGAGAGTAGATGACGAGCAGAAAAGAAATTATAAACAAGACAAATCGGAGTAGACATAAACCACTGAGTACAAATAGGTGATAGTAGTGTAAAACTACATGAGATACAGAGTTGAAAGTGAAGGAGGAAGAATAGTGAGTGGTGGGAGGAATGGATGGACAAGAAGAACAAGAAAAAGAAAGGAAAGAAGAAGTAGGAGGAGGAGAAGGTGAAGATGATAAAGAAAAAGAAAATAATAAAGAACATGAAGATGATGAAAATAATGGAGAAGAAAAACTAAAAGATGGTGACGACGAAGCGGGAAATTATGTGAGTGGAGGGGAACAAGATTCAAAGAAAAAGGCCATGGAATAAATTGAGGATGAAAAAGAAGGAGAGGCTATAAAAAGAGGGAGTGATTATAAAGATGAATCAACAACATAAACTTTGGACTATTTATCAAAATTTGGAAAAGAAGCAGTTTTAGACGAATGTCTGTTGATTCTTTCCACATTGTAATGTATCTTGCCAATAAATGAATGAATAAATGAGAGAGAAGTGTGGAAAGTTAATTGATCAAAATACGATTAGAAGGAAGCAGCAGATAAGGAAGTAGAAGAAGAAAATTATGAAGTAGAGAAAGGCGGAGAAGCTGGAGCAGAAGAAAATTGAAGAAGAAGAGGAGGAGAAAGTAAACTACAAAATAGGAGAGAAACGAAAAGGAGAAAATAATGAATAACGCGATGCAGAAGAAGACAGGATGCTAAAAAGTTATGAGAAAATCAGAGACACGAATAGAACTAGAAGACAAAGAAGGATAGTGGTAATGAGAATTGGAGTGAGCAAAAGAGGAGGAGAAGAAGAAGGGGGAACAGGAGAGGTGGATGTAAGGAGAGAAGTGGAAGAAAGAGAAAAGTAATAGTATGGAAAAGGAGATGGAGGAGAGAGCAAAGGAGATGAATGGTGGAGAAAGAAGACAAAAAAATTACTAGATTATGATTTCGCAGAGGTAGGTGAAATCAAAAGAAGAAATTTTTGAAGAAGAAGGAAAGACGTAAACGATTTGGCGATTTGTATTCGCTTATTCTCTTTATGTCTAGACGGAAGATCGCAAGTTTACTACGATGGATGAAAAAAGAGATTGTGCTGAATACTGTGTGAGATGGAAATAGAAGGTAAAGGTGAAAAAGAGAGAGCTCCGAAAGGTTAAAAACAAGAAGATTAAGTGGATTTTGCCAGTGGATGTAATTAAAAACAAGCCACTGGAGGTGTTGAGTTGAGTGATCCATATAAGAAAAAATGAAACTTTATTTGTATCCTTGATTAAAGAGCCGAGAGCCTTGAGAGAGATTTGAGCTGATGTGCAAAGGTATGAAAATCAGACTTAATAACTTTATGACTTTTTGGAATGAGATTTTATGTAAGAAAATATCATGAATAGATTGGAATTGAACTCGAGAATTTTAATGTAGATGTGATATTTCAACCACTGCATACTTGGTACTAAAATTGTTGATTAGCAAGAGCTGCAAGGAAGCGGAGAAGAAAAAAATGACATAAAAATATGATTAATTTTTGTAAAAAATCTTGAATAAACTTTACAAATCATTGAAAACTGTAAGAAGAACTCCCTAATTAGTTTGAATCATTCTTATTTACTAAAAAAAACCAATGTGGAATTACATGACAAGGAACTGGGTAATAATAATTGCGTTTTCTCATTTATTTAGTATCAAAGAAAATTCGTTCACTAAACGCTGGTATTAAATAGAAGTTGTATAATGAATATTGTATCCTATATAAATCGCATATCAGATGCAGGTATTACCACAGAGAACAGATTAGTAAGTAGAGAGTATGGCTTCTCTATGGTATTACCATTACAGAATTTTTATTCACGAAAAAGATTTTGAATTGTCTGTATCATCAATTTGTATCATAAATGATTCGCGTATCAAATGATGTCTGAATTGAACAGAAAAGACCAGGAATGAGGTAACAGAAAATAGTGCAAAACTCGCAAAAACTCCTATCTCGCTTCGCATTCTGAAATTCTCCCCCATGTGCAATAGATTAGTCTTAATCGGTCCTTGAGTAACCTCTTGGTCGTACTTAGAAGCAAAAATTACCGAACATAAACAAATGTTGATACGAAACAGATATCACGTTCCCTCATTTTCTGCTTTCTTCTTTCAATCTATAGGTACTTTACATTTGGATACGTACATGAGAGACATGAGCATGAGTTTGCTCAACAAGTAAAATTTTGAAACAGATTTTTTTCTTCAATCTGTGAAGAGGTATTGTTGAAACTCTAACAAATTGTGTGAGCAAATGTTTCTGGACTTGACAAACTCAAACACGAGTTCAAAATGTAAACAAGCCTTATGATTCTTCTTTCTCTTTGTATTTACTCTACATGTTCCATGTTTCTTCCTTATCGCTATTATAAACAATCGATTTCTTCTCTTCAACCTGTCTCCTCTTTGATTAAAAATATAATTGAATATGTGTTTAGGAATTTAGCGTAGGTAAGAACATAATTTAGCTCCAATTTTTCATTTTATCCACCTTTCATATCAGCTCCTACATTATCCCCCTTTCCTTCATTCATGGATATGATTTAGTAATTCAAATGAATTCATATTATTTAAAATTGACTGGAATAACATCACAGACCAAGAATTACACATTACTTGCATATTGATACTAATAAGATTCAAATGATCTAGCTTCTTTTGGTTTCGTGGAAATGAAAACAAGGTCAAACATTTCTAATGGAAGATCATAATAATTTTCAAATGGAATATCACAATATCACAATTTTTGAGCCTTGGATCATAAATTTCAAATGGAAGATTCAAATTCTTCATTTTCTCCATAGCCTATAAATACATTTACAAACAAATGTCTGCATATCACAGTGTTATTATTAACCTAATCTTATATATAGTGAACTTACAGATTCTAGTCTTAGAATAAAACTCATAAACATACAAAATTAATACTTTATCCAAAATCAAGTAATCAGAGTACAGTCAAACAATGTCAGCCTGGCAAAAATTCGTTCAACGAGTAAAATAATCACAAAGATTGATCACAATAATTTCAAGATCACAATTTTTAAATGAAAGAATACAAGTTTGAATGAATGAGCACAAAGATTACAATATTCAAATGGCAGATAACAATTTTCAAACGAAAGATCACAATCTTCAAAATGAAAGATCACAAATTCCAACATCATCGTTGTTGAGCACTGAATAAAATTCAGAATCCTTCAACAAGAAGATTCAGATCAGTTAACGAATCGGTTGCCTCCCAAGCAAGAGCAAACAAAGGCATGTGCTTTGTGATGGAGACGCTGCTCAATTAAGCAGTGCTTAATTACCTCCAGTGTCAACGGCTGGAGCATTGAATATATATATCCTTTATATATATTGAAAGAATATATATTCAATGGCTGGAGTCCTAATATAATCGGCCTTGATCTTGCTTGCCTGATAGATGCATGACAAGGACGGCTCAGCCTGAGCGACAAAGTGAATGAATCGACAACGGGCGGGTTGGTGAACCGCATTTCAATAGTTGAACGGGGGAAAACAGGAAGAGAATGCAGGTAAGAAATGGGTGAGGAAGAAGAGAAAGAGGAGTAAGAAGAGGAAAATAGAAGGAGATAAAGGTGAAGAAGAAGGAGGAGGAGAAGAAGGAGGAGAAGAGGAAGATGGGGGAGAACAAGATGGAGAAGAAGAAGAAAAAGGAGAAGAAAAAGAAAAAAAATAAGACAAGAAAAGAAGAAGGAGGAGGAGGAGGAAGAAGAAGAAGAAGAAGAAGAAGAAAAAGAAGAAGAAGAAGAAGAAGGAAGAAGAAGAAGAAGAAGAAGAAGAAGAAGAAGAATAAGAAGTAGAAGAAGAAGAGCTGCAAATGAAGGAGGAAGAATAGTAAGTGGTGGGAGAAATGGATGGACAAGAAGAACAAGAAAAAGAGGAAGTAGGAGGAGGAGAAGATGATAAAGAAAAAGAAAATAATAAAGAACATGAAGATGATGATAGTAATGGAGAAGAAAAACTAAAAGATGGTGACGACGAAGCGCGAAATTATGTGAGTAAAGTTGGAGGAGGGGAAAAAGATTCAAACAAAAAGGCCATGGAATGAATTGAGGATAAAAACGAAAGAGAGGGTATAAATAGAGCGAGTTAATATAAAGATGAATTAACAACATAACCTCTGGACTATTTATGAAAATTTGGGAAAGAAGCAGTTTTGGACGAATGTCTGTTGATTCTTTCCACATTATAATGTATCTTGCCAATAAATGAATGAATAAATGAGAGAGAAGTGTGAGAAGTTAATTAAACAAAATAAGATTATAAGAAAGCAGCAGATAAGAAAGAAGAAAACGAAAATTATGAAGTAGAGAAAGGCTGAGAAAGTGAAGCAGAAGAAAATTGAAGAAGAAGAGGAGGAGAAAGTAAACTACAAATAGGAGAGAAACGAAAAGGAGAAAATAATGAATAACGTGATGCAGAAGAAGACATGATGCTGAAAAGTTATGAGAAAATCAGAGACACGAATAGAACTAGAAGACAAAGAAGAATAGTGTGAATGAGAATTGGAGTGAGCAAAAGAGGAGGAGAAGAAGAAGGGGGAACAGGAGAGGTGGATGTGAGGAGAGAAGTGGAAGAAAGAGAAGAATAATAGTATGGAAAAGGGGATGGAGGAGAGAGCAAAGGAGATGAATGGAGGAGAAAAAAGACAAGAAAATGACTAGATTATGATTTCGCAGAGGTAGGTGAAATCAGAAAATGGAATTATTGAAGAAGAAAAGTCGTAAAAGATTTGTTTTCGGATTTGGCAATTTGTAGTCGCTTATTCTCTTTATGTCTAGAAGCAAGTTTACTACGATGGATGAAAAAAGAGATTGTGCTAAATACTATGTGAGATGGAAATAGGAGGAAAAGGTGAAAAGAGAGAGCTCCGAAAGGTTTAAAACAAGAAGATTAAGTGGATTTTGCCAGTGGATGTAATTAAAAACAAGCCACTGAAGGTGTTGAGTTGAGTGATCCATATAAGAAAAAATGAAACTTTATTTGCATCCTTGATTAAAGAGCCGAGAACCTTGAGAGAGATTTGAGCTGATATACAGAGGTATGAAAATTAGACTTTATGACTTTTTGGAATGAGATTTCATGTAAGAAAATATCATGAAAAGATTAGAATTGAACTCAAGACTTTCAATGTAAATGTGATATTTCAACCACTGCATACTTGGTACTAAAATTTTTAATTAGCTGGAGCTGCAAGGAAGCGGAGAAGTAAAAAAAATGACATAAAAATATGATTAATTTTTGTAAAAAATCTTGGGTAAACTTTACAAATCATTGAAAACTATAAGAAGAACTCCCTAATCAACATTTAGTCTAAAGCATTTTTATTTACTAAACAAAACCGATGTGGAATTGAATGGCAAGGAACTGGGTAATAATAATTGCGTTTTCTCATTTATTTAGTGTCAAAGAAGATTCGTTTACCAAATGCTGGTAAAAGTTGTATGATGAATTGTATCCTATATAAATCGCGTATCAGATGCAGGTATTACCATTACAGAATTTTTATTCATCAACGAAAAAGATTTGGAATTGTCTGTATCATAAATGATTCGCGTATCAAATTATGGTGTCTGAATTGAACAGAAAAGACCAAGAATGAGGTAACAGAAAATAGAGCAAAACTCGCAAAAACTCGTATCTCGCTTCGAATTCTGAAACCTCCCTCATGTGCAATAGATTAGACTTTTTAAATCGGTCCACGAGTTACCTCTTGTTCGTACTTAGAAACAAAAATTACCGAACATAAACAAATGTTGATACGAAACAGATATCACGTTCCTTCATTTTCGGCTTTCTTCTTTCAATCTATAGGTACTTTACATTTGTATACATACATGAGAGACATGAGCATGAGTTTGCTCAACAAGTAAAATTTTGAAACAGATTTTTTTCTTCAATCTGTGAAGAGGTATTGTTGAAACTCTTAACAAATTGTGTGAGCAAATGTTTCTGGACTTGACAAACTCAAACACGAGTTCAAAATGTAAACGAACCTTATGATTCTTCTTTCTCTTCTAATTTAATCTACATGTTTCATTCTTCTTCCTTTTCGCTATAAACTTTTCCATTCTCTACTCTCTTCATCCTGTCTCCTCTTTGATTAAAAATATAATTGAATGTGTTTTTGGAAATTCAGCGCAGACAAGAACATAATTTAGCTCCAATTTTTCATTTTATTCACCTTTTGTATCAACTCATATATTATTTCCCTTTCCTTCATTCATGGATATGATTTAGTAATTCATATTATTTACAATTGACTGGGATAACATCATACAGAATGAATTACACATTACTTGCATAATGATACTAGAATTCAAATGATCTTCCTCCTTTTGGTTTCGTGTAAATGAAAACAAATTTCAAACATTTCAAATGGTAGATCATAATATTTTCAAATGGAATATCACAAGTTTTGAGTTAGGGATCACAATTTACAAATGAAAGATTCAAATTCTTCATTTTCTCCATAGCCTATAAATACATTTACAAACAAATGTCTGCATGTCACAGCGTCAATTATTATTAACTTAATCCTATATGTAGTTAACTTACAGATTCTAGTCTTAGAATAAAACTCATAAACATACAATTAATACATTATCCAAAATCAAGTCATCAGAGTACAGTCAAACAATGTCAGCCAGACAAAAATTCGTTCAACGAGTAAAATAATCACAAAGATTGATCACAATAATTTCAATTATTGAATGAACAATTTTTAAATGAAAGAATACAAGTTTGAATGAATGAGCACAAAGATTACAATATTCAAATGGTAGATAACAATTTTCAAACGAAAGATCACAATCTTCAAAATGAAAGATCACAAATTCCAACATCATCGTTGTTGAGCACTAAACATAATTCAGAATCCTTCAACAAGAAGATCCAGATCAGTTAACGAATCGGTTGCCTCCCAAGCAAGAGCAAACAAAGGCATGTGCTTTGTGATGGAGACGCTGCTCAATTAAGCAGTGCTTAATTACCTCCAGTGTCAACGGCTGGAGTCCTAATATAATCGGCCTTGATCTTGCTTGCCTGATACATGCGGCACAAGGACGGTTCAGCCTGAGCGACAAAGTGAATGAATCGACAACGGGCGGGTTGGTGAACCGAATTTCAATAGTTGAACGAGGAAAACAGGAAGAGAATGCAGGTAAGAAATGGGAGAGGAAGAAGAGAAAGAGGAATAAAAAGAGAAAAATAGAAGGAGATAAAGGTGATGAAGGAGGAGGAGAAGAGGAAGATGGGGGAGAACAAGATGGAGAAGGAGAGGAGAAGAAGAGGAAAAAGAAGAAGAATAAGGACAAGAAGAAAAAGAAGAAGAAAGGGAGGAGGAGAAGAAGAAGAAGAAGAAGAAGAAGAGAAGAAGAAGAAGAAGAAGGAGGAGAAGAAGAAGAAGAAGAAGAAGAAGAAGAAGAAGTAGAAGAAGAAGAAACTGCTCCTAAGAGAAACGACGAAGTAAAAGAAGATGTAGAAGAAGGAGATGAAAAAGGAGAAGGAGGAGGTGGAGAAAAAGGAGAAAATGGAGGGAGGTCAGAAGCAGAAGAAGAAGAAGGATGAGGAGGAGGACGAGAAAAATGGGGAAAGGAGAAAAGAAAGACAAAGAAGAAGAAGGAGAAGAAGACGGAGGAAAGAAGATGTAGAAGAAGAAGATGAAGAAGAAGAAGGAGGAGTTGGAGAAAGAAGGAGAAAATGGAGGAGAAGCAGAAGAAGAGGAATGATGAGGAGGAGGAGAGGAAAATGGGAAAGGAGAAAAAGGAAGACAAGAAGAAGAAGAAGGAGAAGAAGACGGAGGAGCAGAAGGAGGAAGTAGATGATGATGATGATGATGATGATAATGTGACAATACTGGAAGGAAGTGCAAAAAGGACAGGACAAGGAAACAAAGATTTCTTTCTACAACTGCTCGTAAAGCTATTATCACTCATTGGTGAATGGAATTTTAATAGATCAACCAGAAGAAAATGTGGATGAAGAAAATTATCAAAGAGATTGAGGAACAAGTCAAATAAAATAAGGTTACAAGAAAAGAAGAGAAAAGTGTTAGAGGGGATGGATGACGTGACGAACACAGAAGAAGGATGACGTGTAGAACAGAGAAGAAGGATGCGAAGAAGTTGGAGGAGAATAAGAATGATAACAGAAACAGGAAGGGAAGAAGATGAGGAGATTGAAATAAGAGGTTGTAGAGCTAGAAGGTTTTAGGAGAAATAAGACGATGAACAGAGACAAGAAGGAACATAAGAAAAAGATGATGAAGGAGAATAAAACGATAGAGTAGGTGTAGGAAAAGTTAATGGAAGAGTAGATTATGATAGAATGGAGAAAAAAGAAGAAGCAATGATAGCAGAATCCGAAGAAGTAGAAGATTCAAGAATAAGGAGAAGGAGTAATTAATGGTGAATTAAATTTCAATACCAATGTTTGCTACAGCCAATTAAGAACTCGAAATGACAAGAACGTTTCTCAGAATGGTGCACTCTCTTTGCATTTTAAAACAATTATTTATCGATTCAAAACAGTGTCTTGAGACATTTTATCGTTTGATGCAACGATTCAAAATCTAGATTAGCATTTAAGCCTGATTTTTTCAGGTACTTGAATTATTTATAGTAAAGTTTGAAGTAGAATCATGGTGGATTATCAATAGAACATAGAATTAGTTTCTTCAATTTTTATTAATTTGTGGAGTCTGAAGCAGTAGGGAGATAAGTCCATTAAATACATCAAATTCTTTCCAATAAAATAACATTGAACTAACAGCTGTTTGGATGAGGTATCCAAGCACTAGACTTGAACTGTTATAACGTAGCAAACCTTGATATTGATATTAATACTGTTTGACCGTTGGAAAATATTCAAACATAAATTTTTTAATCCTTAGGTCTACAAATTTTTTAATTTTATAGTCCAAGCATGAAGTTATTCATAGTTATTAATGTTTGTCTTTAATATCAACAGACAGCATCAGTATTATACAATTTTATTTGGTTACTATCAAGTGTTCTCAATCTCAAAACATCTAACAAACCTTTTTCATGTTACAGGAAGTCGAGAGCCATGCAGTAATGAAGGAGAAATCGTGAACGTGGATACAATTAAAGATGTTAGATGTTTCACTTGCATGTGTAAGGTGAGAAAATACCACATTATTATGGTTCTAATCAATAGAAACAATGAAATTAGCAGCACATGAAATGGAGAAACCTATTAAAAAACCAGCATACAGACAGAAGATAACCTTCTGACTTGAATTCATAGACAAAAAATGTCATTTTCGCTAATCTATTTCAAATAATGGAATCTAATTGTATGAGCACCACATCCGAAAATAGATTGGGAATAACAATTATAGAAAATGATCAATGTTTGTTATTAGGAATGTATAATTGAAAAGAATGGAAAAATTGAAAAGAATTATTGGTTTCAATTCAATAATCTTACAACTTGAATAATTTATTATTGAAGCATCCAATTTTGAACAAAATTTTAAGATGAAAGAGCTTTAGAATTCTTCAACTAATCCCGAACACAATAAAGTTAATTCAAGAATCCTCCAAAGTTGTTTGGAAATAATTTGTTTTGAAGACGGAAAAATAAAAACAATAACAATATTACAATATAAAAATTCGAATTTATTGGAATATGACGCTGTTATGTGGGTTGAAAATAGACTCACTCCATTGATAGAGCACCTAGTAAATAGAGAAGTATCCCAATTACAGAACTTACTCATAAACACGCCATGAATATTCTTTTAAATTATGGCTTATTATAATAATTATAATATCAATTTAAATTGCATCGCAATCAAAATAAAAATGTGAATCCACTTTCAACACTCAATATCTGTTTAGAATTCCAATTTATAAAAATTTAAACCACCTTGAAATTATTATAAAAAGAACCTCAATTCCCACTATTATCTTGGAACCTTTTATAATTTCATGAAAATAAACTACAATCAACAACTAATAATTTTGAAACCTGCTTATAATTTTATAAAAATAAACCTCCAACTAATAATTATTTTGAAGCCTACTCTACTTTATTTGAAAGCTCACAACTATACACTCCGTACCTTTGAAACCTGCCATGAATTTTAAATTTCCAAAAATGACTTATCATGCCATAATTAGTTTCACAATGCTACTGTGGGCAATCCGTCCTTCATTATGAACAGAGAGAAAGCATTCATTAGACAAAGACGGAGCACGAAATTACATCTCTTTGTGGCTCTACTGAGCATTCCTGTATGCTTCAATTAAAATTGGTACGTGATGCAGCATATTATAAGGAAGCTCCCAAGGAATCCTATATGATTGCTGGTGTCATAATGAGCAGCTGTAGTCACAATAACCGTCTTTGAAATCATTATTTTTGTTCATAAAAAATCATAATAGAGGCTCTGCGTCCTTTTCTCTACTGGATATTGTTCAAGAGGTCGGACTATCTCCGGTAGTTAGCCCTAAGGGCTTTATTCATTCAGGTGATGATGGTTTTAAAAGCATTTTTTAACTTTCGAATTGTACCATCTAGTGTTGACTATTAATATACGCGGCTTCAATAAGGGAAGCCATGATAATTGAACTATACGACACAGTGGTATCAAATGATCAGTCATAGTTTGTTTATTGTGCTATGGTTATTCTCAATTTGTATCCTGGATTCAGGATATAGATCCAAAGGATACAAAAAGAATTGAATGGAGCGAGAAGGAGCAGTTTCTTCTTTTTTCTTCATTTTCTTCTTCTTCTTCTTCTTGTTCTTCTTCTTCTTCTTCTTCTTTTATTCTTCTTCTTCTTTTTCTTCTTCTTCTTCTTCTTCTTCTTCTTCTTCTTCTTCTTCTTCTTCTTCTTCTTCTTCTTCTTCTTCTTCTTCTTCTCTTCTTCTCCTTCTTCTTCTTCTTCTTCTTCTTCTCTTCTTCTTCTTCTTTTCTTCTTCTTCTCCGTCTCAACTAACGTTCCAGTTGTAATCAATCCACTTTGAAATGATCAATCATCGTTCGTTATTGTGTTACGAGTTTTTCTCAGATAGTATCCTGAAAGGATTGAATAGGATAAGGTTCCAGTTAATCATCAAATGAAAATGAATAGAAGCTAAACTAAAAATTACAATGAGAAAATTAATGATCAATCAAAGATGGTATTATTGTGTAGTTACTGTTTCGAATTGTGCCCTGAAGCTAGGAGAGCGAGCTGATTGAAGTTTAGAAGGGACAATCGATAAAAAAATTTAAAAAATGAATAGATGGTAAATAAATAAATTCAATATGAATTGATTGTTGCTACTGCAAAATGAACATTAATATTATTGTATTCTTTTTCAAATGAAGACAAATTAATGAAGTAAGATTGGCCTACTATAAAACATTTTCAATTTTCTGATGTTCCTCATATTACCAGTTGCACGAAAATCCAATTGAATTTAACCAACGTGAAATAATGCCATCTAACAAAATCAAAGCAACGAGAACCAATGAACAAATTTAAAGGCAATGCAATGACGTCATTTTTACGCTTGTATAATTCAATTTGATTTTTTCCAATTGACCGCTAAACATAATATATAATGGTGAACTTCCAAAGGTGATATTTCGATAGATATATTTATAATTTCAATAACATGGATATTGTGATACATAATATTGTACATATTTGCGATATAATAATATTGTATACCTCAATATAATATAATTATTATGATGAATAGCTCGACGTGAACTACGATACAACAGATTTATTATGTAGGCCTACAAAGGTTTTCACAAGAATTATACAATAGACGAGGATGGAGAAAATGTAAAAGATGGCGATGAAGAAAAAGAAGAATAAACTGCAAAGGGCTGGAATCCGAGAAATGAAAAACTATTCTGAGGGGGTGGCTAGCTTACAAAATATGGGCTTTCCACCCTCCAACAAATGAATGCATTTCCGCATTTTCACAAGTCATTCCATGAATCTCTTGTTCGCATTTCACCCTTCTTTTGCGACTTGCGTCAATAGAAAGGAAGCAAGCAGAATGGAATAATGTCGAATAGAGTTCGGAATGGGGCAGAGCCTACTTAGCATGTTTACGAGTTCGCAACATAAAGCGGGGCATATGTTAATAATTTTCCGTGAATTTCGAGTGGCTCTGGAAGGGTCTGGCAATTCGAAGATTTGTGTCCAGTAACGTTTATGATGCATAAAGAAGAGCAGTAGGCGTATTTTCGATGTCTAGCTGGGGGTTTTCGAGATTTGTGAGCGTATTTGAATCCATCCCATCCTTTAGGTCCCGTTCAATTTTTTTTATTGAAGGCTAGTGAATGAAAATAATATATTTTTCACCCTATAAATGTGTATTATACAATATTTGTATTATTTCGTGCTAAAGATTTATCAATACCAATATATAAGGAAAAAACCAGTGGTAATTCAAGAATAACCGCTACTTTAAACAATAATCAACTTTATTTGAAAATAGGCCTACCATCACTATAATCTGATTAAAACTGCTTTAGGATTGAGACCCGCTAGGGCTTAGGCTAGGCGTACACCGGTTAGTCAAGACAAGACAAGACGAAATTAGTCACGTTTAGTCACAGTAATTCACATAGCTGCTTATGAAGCAGCACACACCGATTAGTCATTGCATCGGTGTGTGCTGCTTCATAAGCAGCTATGTGAATTACTGTGACTAAACGTGACTAATTTCGTCTTGTCTTGTCTTGACTAACCGGTGTACGCCTAGCCTTAGTGGTGACCGAGCGGTTCTCAATCCTTTAAAGCAGTTTCAATCAGAGTATAGTTTAATATTAACAAACACATTACAGTAGGCCTATCACATTTCAATATTAGCCTATAGTAGGCCATTGGATATGTTTACATAATATCATAGAAAAATCTGATTAGAATTGAATATTTTCAACTAGTCTATTATATCCAACTAGACTATTAATGGAATAATTGACTTGACCGGCTTTTATCAATCAATAATTTTTTATTTAATCATATACAAAGAAGAGTACAACTATGCCCAAAACTGTTCCTCTTCAAATTTACACAAACAGTCATCTATAGTAAAAAGATGAAAATTGATTGTGTTGAATTTACATTTTTCACTTCCATAAATACGTTTTTTTTCTATCTCTCGCTCAAAGTTCTCCGTTTCTCATTCTCTCTTTCTCTCAAACTTCTTCCTATCTCTTTTTTCTTTGTCGCTCTCTCTTAAATCTCTCTCATACATACATTTATTTACACAATTAACACACATATAAACAGTATAAATAGATATAAATTCAAAGCAAACCAGCATCATTTGCCGCCCAATACTTTCACGAAGGAAGCAGCAGCAGCAGCAGCCTATAGATAGAAAGTAGCAGCAGTCTAGGGCGAGGCTGCAATCTTGTAATCGGAGGAATACATTTTTCAAAACATAACTGTGCAACCGGCCGCTGTCGAATTGACCTTGACCTCGCCGAATGAAGGCCAACCAAGGTCAGTGGGGCCCAAATACGAGGCGCAACCTGTTCCCCCCGACGTCAGCAATAAGAGTCGGGTGAGAGTACTCACTCACATTTGCTCAAAAACACACTCACACTCAAGCTCCATAACATACTAATATTCTAAATGTCACATTGGATGAGATTTAATTGATTAGAGTCTTTTTTCAAGAATCAAAGTTTATTCAACAAACATAATCACAATACAAAGTTGGAATCTATACAAATAACACAAATAGAACAAATGAGATGGGGGTAAGAGATCGCTAAGAGATGGGGGTTCAATATTATCAGAAATCATCCAAATCAATATTTGATTATAGGCCTATATTTGGTTAACATATTTATTTGATCATCCATATTTATTATAATCCATATTTGGTTAGTCTATGATATTATCAAGTGCACTGTTCTATTTCATTTCGAATCTAATCGACCTAAATTCAAAATTTCTAATGTATATTTTTTGGACTGGGAATTTCTCTGTTGAAGTGAAGTGAAGAAAAGCTTGACCTAATTTTAAACTACATTATTTTGAAAAGAATTTGGGAGAGAAACATATTTGGGTTAAGCCTGTTGTTTTCTCCCAAATCATATTGTCATGATTTGTGAATTAGTTATGGATAAATGAATGAATTCATTGAATTTTCCTGTGAATTTTGAAATGAATTGGTGATTGAATGGAAGGAGAAACAACAAATATGTATTCATGGTATTATAATTCTATAAAATATATATATTCTGGGTATCGAATTTCTGAGTGCTATGATTGGAAGTATCGTCTCACAACAAACTCGAGTTTGAAGTAATACAAGGTATACAAAAAATATGAAAATTTTCAGTAACACATCACAATCAAATATTGAATGGTACACTCACACATAGATATCAAATAAGAATTAACACTTCACACACTCTAATCTGTTCTATCACTCGGTCATAAATTTACACTGACAAAAACAGCACACGAGAGCTCACAATTACTAGAAATCAAACATGAAAACACTAACTTCCATGTAAAATAATGTAAGTGTGTACGTGTGTGTTTGGAGAGAGGAATAATGGAAGTGAGCAGTCTACATGCTCTCTTGTTTAAAGAGAGAGAACACCTTGACCATTAGCTCAACTTTTCGGTTTGAAGGTTTTTAAGAAAATAAACAACTGCAATTTCTGCTACGCCCACGATCTGTATTGAAATTTTGTTCAAATATTTCCTGTAGCCTATTTCCTAGAAAAAACCATTTCTGTGGAAATCCAATTTTTCCGGGAAAAGATGTGAGTCCAGTGAATATGTATTAGTAATTGAAAATCTATTGTGCTCGAGAAGGAAATTCGTTTATTTATTTGGATGATTCGAAAAGAACCAAACTAGCTTTGAACCAAAACTGTTCAAACAACAATAATATTAATCGAGTACGCAGTAGTATCGTAAACTACAATTATTACTGTATTACCAATTTTTTAAAGTTATAAAAATTTGTTTTCCCAAATGAAAGTCGGCAAACATTTTAAAATAGATTTGAACAACTTGTTTGAATGTTTGAACAAATTACAACCAATTTAATTCAACACTCAAAATTAATGATGACATCGCATTGTCGTAAGATTCGTTCATTGCTTGTCATAGTCAAGACAAGACTAGTTGCTTATGAAGCAGTACACACTGATGCAATTACTAATCGGTGTGTGTTGCTTCATAAGCAACTATGTGAAGTACTGTGACCAATCTCGTCTTGTCTTGTCTTGACTAACCGGTGTACGCCTAGCCTTAGATTGCATGATTTAACGACGGTTAAACTCAATATATATTCTCGTGCAGCTGGCCGGATAATTTCCAATCAATCTTTGTTTTTCTAACAAGAAATCGGTTAAAATTTAACTACTGTATATTGATTTCTATCGTCTTCTAATTTCTCAACAAAATGTGTAGATTTGAAAATTAGCCCTAAGCTTCAAGAAAATGAGTCTGATTCATTTACAAGTTACATTGATGTGAAAGGTGTATCTAAATGACTCCACCTTTGAAAATATAAATTATTATATTTTAATTTTGTTTCAGAACGGATACGTTGAATGCCTGAAGGAGCATTGTCCCAATCAGCAGGGATGTTACATGCTACAGGATGAGTCGAAGGATGGCTGTTGTCATAGGTGTAAAGGTGAACTATATAAGCTACATTTTTTGCCAAAAGAGAATCTAATTAGTGCAAATAGATGTGATAACATAGATTTAGGATCGTCATAATAGAAAATAGGATTGACTAGGTCATGTACTGCCCGAGTCCAAGCTTCATGTCCCTGGGAAGAATGCAATACGTAATCGAAAACAGTTTTTGTAGTGTATTTTATAGTACTCTTTCTCTCTCCTCTTCAGCTGTCAGGGACACTTCAGCTTAGCCTTAGACTCGGAAAGTAATTCTCCGTACTGGTATGCAAGCTTATTATTGAGTTTTCTGAAATAATTAGCGGTCTTATGATATTGAAACTACAAAAAATTAAAGATAGATATATTATGAACTGAATAAGAAGTTTCAGTGGCTTGAAAACATGTAACTTTGGAGGAAAATGCTTGGAAAATTGTTAAATAGAACATGTGAAAGATATTGTAAATCCAACTCTCTTATCTTCATAAAAATTTGTGATTAAACATAGAAGAGTTCTCAGTGGCTTGGAAACTATTAATTTCTTGTGAAACTTTTTAGTTTAGTTTTTGGTTTTTTTAGTTTTGGTGGTTGGATCGATTTATATGAAAGCCGTCCATTTGTCTTGCGTTCAATGACTCTTTATTTCTAATTTGAATGCTATTTATTTCTAATTTTTGATTTGTTTTGTGGCCGCTAGGTTGCATGTACAACGGCGAGTACAAGGAGAGCGGCTCGCAGTGGTCGGATCCGTACAATCCGTGTCGTGTGCTGTCGTGTCGCACCGGAGTCGTCACCGAGTCGGAAGTCACCTGCCACACCCCCTGTCGGCACCCCCTCCCCCCACTACCCGGAAAATGTTGTCCCACTTGTCCAGGTAACTAGCAACGAAGAAAATTCGACCAAAAAATCTTTTAAAAAAGGAAAAAGGCTGAAACATACTAGGCATAGTTGATAGATCAGAGTAGTGTTTTATTAACTCATGAGACTGGTGTGCCTCCACCTTTTTCCTTTATTACAGGACTCTTATTTTTCATGAAATATGTACTGAGTTTGAATTAGCGGATTTAGTTTTTAATACTGTTCACCGCCTTGATTCATCAATCTTCCTGGAAAAAACAAATTAAAAATATGTGTTATCTAAAATAAATATTATTTTCCTAATAACTTATCAATCAATTTACATGTACTTAAAAATATTCAAGATTTGTGATTAAACTACAGAGTGCGAGGTTGAGTTTTCAATTTTCCAACTAACAATAAAACGTAATGTATTTCAAGTGGCTAGTTGAAAGACTTTATTGAAAGTGAATCCTACAGGGACTGTATAATGAATTAACAATCTGTAATGAAAACCCTGATCCTAGTGTTTGAATGAAAACCCATCAAGATTTTTCATTATGGCGGATGAATGCCGCCTGAATCAAACGAACATAGAGAGAGGAAAACCGCCATTCTAAATACAATGTACAGTGACATTTATTGAATTTGACGCTTGGCATTAGATAGATAGATGGATAAATAGATAGATAAAGAGATATCATTTCTTGACGTTGCTGATGACCGTAGAGTACGATGGCAAAGAGATAATATCTCTCTATTTATCTAATGCCAAGCGTCAAATTAAATGAATATCACTGTACTCTACTAGCCCAGGATGAAGTTTCTTAAAATTTTCAGCAGTACCTTAATGACCTCAAATATGAGAATATTCTAACAACTTTCAGAAATTTTCACAAGATGGAATAAACCCACCAGTGCAATTTGCTTCTAAACCAGCCAAGAAGTCACAATAAGAAAATGCGATATCAGAATAGCAAACGTTTTTCAAACAATATTAACGTCACATATCCAGCCTATTATTTCAATTTATTGAAACAGTTTTGCGAAGGGAAAAGGCGAACCACGCATACAGAGACATATAACTCTGCTGTATTGTTCTTGGATGAAATCCAAAAACGGAGAATGGACAGGCTAGCGAAAAGGGCTGTATCCTTAAGGGAGTAATCCTTTCCTTAAGGCTCTCCTTATGGAGAATTGTTGTCCCTTGCCACAACAAATAACTGGATGGAACAGCTCTATCGATCCTGACAGTGTTTGTGTTGTGATGAATTTATTTCTGGCAGAAGCCAACATTCATTCGTTATTGATGCAACAACAATGAAATCATTATTCATTAATTCAACAATTATGCCCTAATTCATTAGCTATTTTCATTACAATACTCGTAGTTTTAAAATAATAGGCTTTCAAGTTTCAATCAAATGGAGAAACCAAATTTAATTCAAGTTTCAACCAACAGATATTTCTGTGATGATAAAAAAGAGCAACTAAATAGGCAAATATCAAGAATCAGTTAGAAAAATATAGAATTCACCACTTATTATGATTACTACACGATTCAATAAAGCGGATAATGGTGATTGTATTGAATTTGATAAAATCAGATAGTTTTATTCGTGTTGTAATAAAAACATTTCTCTAGAAAAATTGCCTTTTATTGTATATGTTTCAATTAAATTAATTAATTGGAATAAATGTAATTGAGAAGTTGTCTACTAAACTAACAATTAGAATCACAGCACCATTATGGAAATTACCGTACATGGTATAAGTGCTACAATTTCGTGCAGTGAATTTCAATTTATAATAATAATACAAAGGAGAAGAGGAAAGACGGTTCCAGAAATGAGGGAGAATGGCGATGGACAGGGAAAAATGGAAAAAATGGACTGAGGCACAAAGTAGAAAGGCACAAAGTAGTTCCTTTCTTCTCTGTGACTGAGGCTACCCCAACGCTGTAATGGCTCACTGGGGAGAGAAAAAGGAGAAGAAGAAGAATAATACAATTGATTGTATTGATTATTTCAATCAATACAATCAATGCTAAACTAGACAATAGTTTTACACCACTATACGATAAATAAAAATAATTAGTGAATGTAGTTTTTGAAAATCTTATTTTGACAGCTTTTTGTCGTGAATACCATGAATATTTCCATCATTATTTTTATTTAAATCTTCAAAAACTTATTTCGAATATTCACTTCTAATTACCATTAACCAAGAATATTGTAAATAATTTTTCACGATGACTCTGGTAATTTGAAGAACTTACTTCGTAGGCTTCCGTCTGATTACCATGAATATTAATCATTGTTGAATGCTCTTCAGGTTGTAAAATCAACGGACAACACGTGACTGAAGATAGGAGTGTGATGCTGCTGGAGGACCCCTGTTTGAAGTGCCACTGCGACCGAGGTCGCATGACCTGTATGAAGAAAGCCTGTCCAGTGCTAAATTGTCCACCATCGGCCATGATAGTGCATCCTGGGGAATGCTGTCCTCAGTGCATTGGTTAGTATCGAATAGTATAATATTCAAAGAAGAGCAACTAAATAGGCAAAACAGGCATCAGAAAAATATTGTGATAATTATAATGATGTAGTTTCCAAATTCATGAGCTTCCATAACGTCCCGGTTCCCTACGTAACATAAAGAAATGTAAACGTAAAACATAAGAAATGTTTCATCCGTAAAATTATGTATTCATTTTCCTCCCTCTTCAATTAACAATTAATATTATTGATGAATTATTCTGTGGATTCATATGTTATCTATATTTAATAATTCATTGTAAATTTTGCTCAATATCATGCAAAAGATGTTTCTTAGCTCCCCTACGCTCAGAGGAAAAGCCTCTGCAGGTTCTTTCCAGTATTAGTATAAGTTCAATAAAGATTTTCTTCATATAGGCCTAATGTATTGTGTAAAAAAAAGATTTTGGTTCTGATATTGAATAGTGTTGAATGATATTTAGAATGAATTGTTAGTGAGTTGGTATGAATAATTAATAATATTCAATTCCAGATAAATTATGAATAACTAGGACATTCCGGTCGCACAAAAATAAGACTTTATTGAACTACCTAGAATAGTTTCAAATTATCCTTCTCCTCCTTCCCCTCTTCCTCCACCTCCTCATCCTCTCTCTTCTCCTCTTCCTGCTCCTTCTCCTCCCTCCTTCTACTCCTCCCTTCCTCCTCCACTTCCCCCCTCCCCTCATCTTCCTCCTCTTCCCTTCCCTCTTCCTCCTTCCTCCTCCCTCCCCCTCCTTCCCCACCTCCTCCTCCTCCTCCTCCTTCTCCTCCTCCTCTCTCCTCCTCCTCCTCCCTTCCTCCTTCTCCTCCTCCTCTTCCTCCTTCCCTCCTCCTCTCCCTCCCTCTCCTCCTCTTCCTCCTCCTCCCCTCTACTCCTCTTCCTCCTACCTCTCCTCCTCCTTCTACTCAACCACCTTCACCTCATCATTCCCTCTCGTTCTCTTTCTCTATCTCTTACTCTCTCGTTCTTCCTTTTTCCTCTTCTTCTCTTTCCCTCTCCTACTCTATCACTGGCTCTTCCTCCCACCTTTTCAAACTCTTCCTCAATCACCCTCACTCTTTCTCTCCCCTCATTCCATCTCTTCCCCTCTTTTTCTCTATCTTACTCTCTCGTTCTTCCTCTTTCCCTCTTCTTCCCTTTCCCTCCCTACTCTCTCGTTCATCCTCTCATCTTCTCACAATCTCGTGATAGTGGCTTTCAAATATCTTCTAGTATTACATTTTGTCTTTGTGTCCTTTTAACCTCAAATCCTCGATAATAATTATTATAATGCGCCAAATGTAGACACTTTCTAGACACCCCTCAACCTCAAATTGTCGTTGACGCAGGCACTCGCAAACTGATGGACCCGCCGAACTCGATAATAATTATTATAGTGCGCCAAATGTAGACACTTTCTAGACACCCCTCAACCTCAAATTGTCGTTGACGCAGGCACTCGCAAACTGATGGACCCGCCGAACGGCCGCTGCCTGCTGGGCCACAGCCTGCACCTGTCCGGCCAGAAGTTCTTCCACGAGGACCGGTGCACCACGTGCCAGTGCCAGAACGGCACCTCGCTCTGCCACCGCCAGTCCTGTCCGGTGCTCACCTGTCCGGCCGACCGACACATCACGCTGCCCGGACGCTGTTGTCCGCACTGTCCGCTCGCGCTGCCCCTCAACACCACCTGCACTGTGGCCGGCGTCACTTACAAGGTATTCACTCATTATTCGAATAAACTCAATCATTTTTATTAATTATTGATTGATTGATGATAGCATGTTAGAATGCAGTTATTACAGTTTCACAATTGAAATAGAAACAGCTGCCTTTTCTAAATGGAATTTGAAACTTGTATCGTAATGGAGACTGTTCAAAACACTTTAGTAGTTGATGCAATGCTTTTATAATGAGAGCATTTGAACGACGAGTGAGATACCGAGGTTAAAATACGAGCGGCAACATTTTATCTACGACCAACAAAAAACAATTGGAGTGGTCCGTAGCCGAGGGCGATAAGCGCCTGTCTGATAATCCAAAGGTTCCAAGTTCGAATACAGTTGCCGGAACGGATTTTGGCAGAAACGG
This sequence comes from Laodelphax striatellus, assembly GCA_017141395.1. Taxonomy (NCBI): domain Eukaryota; kingdom Metazoa; phylum Arthropoda; class Insecta; order Hemiptera; family Delphacidae; genus Laodelphax; species Laodelphax striatellus. The sequence goes on from CM029539.1 coordinate 10,209,373, forward strand.
CCACTCCCGTCTTTCGGAGGAGACGAAAAGCCGTCGGTCCCGACTGCCTAAAAACAGTCGTCATCTCTCATCATCACCCCTCTCATTACCCACGCACAAGCCTAGAGCTCATGTGGGCATCACCATTAAAAAAAAATTGTTTTTATTAAGGGCGGAGTTAGGACTCCTGGTCCTCTCTACCACACAACCCTTTACAATGTATACAAAATATACAATTTATTTTACAAAATACTAATGGATAGAATAAAAAAAAACAGGATATAGTTTATAGATTAGAAAAACTTCATAATAATAATCAAGTGTTCACTGATTATTCGAATAAACTCAATCATTTTTATTCATTATTGATTGAATGATGATAGCATAGAGAGAGAGACGATAGATTTGATTCATGATAGCATAGAGAGAGACGTAACAGCCTCCCATACCATTGACTGAATTTTCTCTTTCTTATGTTGGATTGTGCACCAAGCAAGATTGATTTTGATCTAGGGTCAGTACAATGCTAATCAAATGGGACAAATCTATAGCGCCCCTAGGGTAGAACTGAAAAAATAAACTAAGCAACTACCTTATTCCATGCAAGGTGAAATGCACTATTTTTTTACTGGGAAATTTAGCGTTTATACTAACATTTGATTGATTGGATGACTTGTATAGTACTGAGAACATGATTTAATTCAGTGTGGGTAAATGGACACTACGCAGCCTATAGGTAGAATAGAATAGATTTTTATTCACTCGAGAGCTTGTTTTAACAAACATAGAGCTTTGTCACATATAACATATTTCAGATTTATCAATGTAATGAGAGTCTTTTCAGTTTCATGGTCTTCACATTCACAAGTTTGAAGCTTCACTTTATACTATACCTGCGGTACCTATGTGTAAAGTGAGTCTGATCTGTATTTTACTCCTTTACTCGAGAGCTTGTTATAACAAACATAGAGCTTTTTGTCACATATATAACATATTTCAGATTTATCAATGTAATGAGAGTCTTTTCAGTTTCAAGCTCTTCACATTCACAAGTTTGTAGCTTCACTTTATACTATGCCTGTGGTACCTATGTGTAAAGTAAGTCTGATCTGTTTTTATTCCTATTCACTTGTTTATTGACAGGATGGTTAAAGCTTCACTTTATACTATACCTGCGGTACCTGTGTGTAAAGTAAGTCTGATCTGTATTTTACTCCTATTCACTATTTGTTGACAGGATGGCGAAGCGTGGCAGCTGGACCAATGCAAGTCGTGCATCTGCCAAGAGGGTCACGTGCGCTGTGCCATGGTGCAGTGCACCCAACTCAACAAGCCCTGTCCGCCCAACTTCCACTTGAAACGGGACCCCGGACAGTGCTGTCCTAAATGCGTTGAAAGTAAGTTGTTCACACTTCTTGCATGTTCACACTTTTCTCGCAAGAAAACAGTACGATCTTTCATCGTTATTTATTGAATTTTCTCAGTTGAACAGATAGATGCTGTCCTGAATGAATAGAATAGAATAGAATTTATTTCAAAAAAGAAACATTACAGAAAATTGAAACATTGCATACAATCTCAATAGTACAAAAATTCAAAAGCAAGGAATACCTATCCAATATACAATGTTTTGACATAATAATAAAACAAACCCAACAGATTTTAAAAAATCCAATTATAGGGTTTGCTATAGAAAAAAAAAAGATACATAGTAATGATACTGATAGTAATAAGTTGAAAGTAATGATAAGTAATGAAAGTAATGAAAGATACTAAATGAGTTGAAAGTAAGTTGTCCATAGGCATACAACTACTTTTTTAATTAAAATTTAACTACTTTAAAAATTACTTTTGTTAGTAGAGTAAGTTTTGAACGGTCGTAATATACAATACAATTTTTTTTAAATTTTACTATTTGTTCTTATTTAATATAGAAGGTTGAACCAATGGGTCTCACCTTCTTTAACAATCATTATTATCAATCTAAGTTGAAAAAGAATAGCTTATTAGTCCTTGACTAGGTGCTATAGTATCAATGGAAAAAAATGTTTACTATTTGATTCAAATTTGCCACTTTAACCAATTAGGAATAAAGAAATTCACTTACTAAAGTCGAATATGTAAGCTTTAAACGCTAACACAAAGTTCCTGTAAAAGGACCTCATTTCTCATTTTCAGCAAAAATCCTATGTTGGATCATATCAATTATTATGAATAAATAAGGAGACTATGCACGTTGTCACAACCGCATTTATTTTTCTTTCGTCATCTTCCAGTTTAGTTCAGTAATATATAGAGTTACAACAAGTAAATTAGACTCTAGATGTAATTTAATTGTGACAATATTCAATATAATGGGAAGCGGGTTGGTCCCAGTGGCAGAGGCGAAGCTAATCGGTGAGATTAGATAAGAGACAGCGCCTACCACTCCCGTTGTATCGGTGACCGGCTCCTCTAAATATTAATGAGCTTCAAATCGCTTTTGGTGTTAACCCTGTATTCATATCTCATCATCATCCTTCCATTACCCACGCACAAGCTTGGAACTTATCTGGGCATCATCCACAAAAAAAAATCAGTCACAGTTGCACAAAGGCCTATTGACCTTGATATCCAAAATTCGACGTTGTATTTGTGACAATAGAATTTTATTTAATTATTTATTTATTTAATGTTAGTAATCCTTGAGATCAACTTTGGTTTACTTTTGCGCAATCGACCCTGAGTCTTCTTATTTTTTACTTATTTCAATAAATTATTATATAAAATTTACCTTTACACAATAATTTTCAGGTGACGGAGTATGCACCGTATTTGGCGACCCTCATTATCGAACATTCGATGGGAAATTCTTCAGTTTTCAAGGCTCTTGCAAGTATCAGCTGGCTACAGACTGTGTGGGCAATACGTTCAGCATCCGAGTTACCAATGATGCCCGGTCAACCAAAACATCATCCTGGACAAAAACCGTGTCACTGAAGGTAATAATGTCTTGATTATAGAAAAAAAATATTAAAATAATGGATAATAATGATGGAAGTCATTTGAGTATTGTATACTTTTTTCCGGGGATGATGCCCACATAAGCTCTAAGCTTGCGCGTGGGTAATGGGAAGGATGATGATGAGAGATGAATGGACCTAAAAATTTAGGTGCAACTTTAACTGCACATTACATCCTCAAATCAAAGTCCTGTGACAATTGTTTCTTTCAATTAATAAATTCAACTACTACAACTACAATGTTCTGAGTGTTTCTAGACCATTTCAAGATATTTTTTTCCCTCACTTAATATTGCAATCTAGTCTAAGAAGACTATGAGAAATTTTTCTAATCTAATATTCTTCAAATTGATAAGTTTAGCAGCTCTTATAGATTGCTTATTTTGTTTCTACTTATTTCGCAGGTTTGACGTCTAGTGAGATCTTACTAGGACTACTACTTTTAAATACTAACAAAATAACATAGATTAATAAACATAATTACATAACATGGTAATGATAATAAAGATTAATGATCAAAATCACAGAACATCAAGATAATAAACTAACTTGTTCAAAACTTGATAATAACAACTTGATACTAACTTAATAATAACAAACTTGTTCTTTGTTAAATCAATAGATATTGATTGCTTCTTAGTATTCTAAACGGATTTTGGTTACCAAAATAAGCATTTTATCCGTTGATTGCAGGTAGGAGAACTGAAGGTGAACCTAGGCGACCGCCAGCGAGTGAAAGTGAACGGCCAAAAGGTTCCAATTCCGTTTCACCTGGAGGGTCTAGTGACCATAGCGCGTGAAAACGAAATTCTGCATGTGCAGACTGAAATCGGTGTGAAAATCCTGTGGGACGGCAACAGTTTTCTGGAGGTTTCCGTTCCCGCTCGCTACAAGGGACAACTTTGCGGACTGTGTGGCAATTACAATTCGGTGGCCCGCGATGATCTCACCACCAAACGGGGACGGGTGAGTTGGACCAAAGACAATTCTACTAATAGAAAAATCTTTTTGAAATTGTCAAACTCCACTTTTGATAATTAATACTGTATTTTAAAAAAATTGCTACTTGGATAGAATACTACAATAAATGTAATTGTGGTTGGTTGGACATTGGAATTCAAATTTTTGTCCAATGAAATTCTTTAAAAACAGTAAAAAGTTAATAAGGAAGTATTTCACGTCATGAAAAATTATTGAACCTCGTGTATTTTTCAAGAAATTTTCATTTGAAATTATGAAACTTATTCAAAAAAAGACTCTTTGAACTTTGTCCGCTTGAATTTTACACGAATAGCACATCAAGACATAGTTAGATTTTCTGCTATTTTAGAAACTGACCTTGGATTTCAAATTCGATAAGTGGTTCTCGAGTTATCGAGTATAATATGACAGTAAGTAGGCATATTTTCAAAACATCGAAAAATCAATATAGCTCGAAAACGAAAGTCGATTTGACAAAAGTTAACTTATAATATATCAACATATTTTTGTGAAATATGAAGAATCTATGGTTAATGGCTGTAAAGACTTAGGTGGGTTACTTATTTTATTTATTTTGCTTATGGCTTTTTTTGGTGGGACACTATGTATATTCAATTTAGGACTGATACTCTCATCTAGCGGACAGTAGGTTGTTATGCTGGGTGATGACAAGAGTGCTTTATTTCTGTCATAATTTCAAGTTTATATATTATTTCTAGTGTTTTTACCTATTTTATTTTTGTGTTGTTTTCTTATTGGCAATGGAGATTGAAAATTGTCCAATTCCCGAAATTTCATTTTCAGGTAGTACTGGATGCGGAGAAATTCGGCGCCTCTTGGCGCGTGGGGGGCAAACGGGCTTGTACCCGTCCCAACGACCCCCCGCCCCGCGCCGTCCAGTGCAACCAGCACTTGCCCTATCGCCGGTTCAGAGATCGACTGTGTAAACCACTGCGCTCAGACATATTCCAGGCCTGCCATAAGAAACTCAACTATTCTATATACTTCAAGTGAGTGTACTGCTGCAAGTTTCACGGCAATTAGAATCATACAAGACTTGGACTCACGTACATAAAAAATTGATGGGTTTAGTGAATTGATGTTAGAAACTTGAAACTGATGCTGGAATTTGAAAGCACCAAATAATGCTGGTAACAAATAACAGACATGCAAATTAATAAACGAGTTCTGAGATCATTAGACGTGAAAACAGATTCAGGTACAGGAAATCTTAGCATACATCAAATACTTCAAAACTTGTTCACATTTCCTAAAAAAGTACTTGATTTGTGCACCTTATCTGATGGATCGATAGATGCCTTAAAACAAATTCCTCCTTTTTTCAAGCAACATGACAATGTGCTTGACTGTCAATTATTGTGCTTGACAATTATACGTGTGCTTGACAATTATTTTGTACTTGACTGTTACAACATTTTGTTATTTACCGTATTATATTGCTTATTGCGTGTTGCTTATTGCTCCGGTGTGCGAGCCGCCTTACAGCTGTAAGATTAAGGGGCGGTTCATGAGATCTGGATTTACTAGTCCAGAGCTAACGTTAGCATGGGCTAAAGTTACGCCAGGTCTAAAAAATGGGTTCATGAGACAGAGTTCAACCACGGATTATCGTTAGCCCATCGTAACTTCAAGATACCTTACGCCGAGGGTTTAATGACGAATGTTAGTCGGCTCAACTGCTGGGATTCACAGGAATTTTGTTTTCATGCAATGTCGGAATGGAACTACTCGCCGCGGCCAGCTGATACAAGGACTGATTATTTCAGTTCCTCCATTTATTTCATTTATTACCACTTTTTCAGGATTTTAGATGCAGCTAACGATTCGACAAGATATATAAATTATATAAATTCATTTTAATTCACTGATCAAACTATGAAACTATTTTTCAAACATTGAAAATACAACTAAAACATGTTAATCGGTGATCTAAAGAAGATGATGATGATGATGATGTTGATGATGATGAGATATGAATAGCCCTACCAGTCCAGTCAATATACACATTTTATGTTTACAAAATTTATTGAAGAACTGAATTTTAAAATTATGTTGATTGGACGCATACAAATAGTCTGCATTTGATTTTGCACCAAAATACCTTGTGCTCATCTAAAAATCTTGATTGAATAAAATTAGAAGATCGAAAATAATGTCAATTTATATGATCAGTTGGATTTGAGATATGAAAGACTCTCACATCGAAACTATAGACAAAAGACCGAATATTATGTCAAGTATTAAACTAATAATAAAATTTGAATATAGAATGATAACTAATTTCTAATAAATTGATAATTAATTAGTGAATTAAAAATTAATTTATTTATCGTCATGTCGAACCGTTAGCTGCATCTAAATATTTCTGAAAAGTGGTAACAAATGAAATGCCGGGGGAATCAGTCCTTGTATGAGCTGGTTGCGGCGAGTTGGTCCTTGGGCGAGTTGTCCTAGACACCTCGCATGACACTATCAACAATATTCCTCCCTCGTTGTCGCCTCATCTCATCACCTTCAGTTGTATTTTGTGAAGTTTCTGTGCATTTCTAGTTCATATTTCATAACTGTGTAAATAGTAGCCTATAGTATAGTGATTAGTGTATAGTTTTTATATTATAACTTATAACAAGGCTCGATTTTGATTAGTTCTCGTTCTCATTTTTCGTTCTACTGCTGTCTTCAATGTACTCAATAAAAGCTTTTCATAATTCTCAATCTAGGTATCCAATTATAAAAATGCACTTGTCAATTTGGATAAAAGTATTACTGAAAAATATCGAAAATAGTTTTATTTAAAAATATTAAAGATAAATATAATGAGATAATTTTTTTTTAATAATGAAATAAATTATTCAAATGCAAATAATTGATCATAAATTATTGTGGTGAATCATTTTAATAAATAATTGTTTTCGTCGTTTAAAAAAGTTTTTTTTTTCATTTTTTTATGTTAGTGTGTTTTATACATCAATAAAACTTTTTTGGCTTTGTGGCTTTGTGGGTAATGAAATTGTTCAGAATTCAAAGACAAACCCTAATATAGAATTCTTTTTGTTAAAATCGAAACAATAACGTGATAATGGCATAATCCCTGTCTTAAACCTACCCTCTGGGTCTAAGTTATAGCTCAAAATGATCATTTTGAGCCTAGAACTATCTCATTTACGCTGGAGCTAGAACTCATGAACCCACGATGTTTATCTTTAATGCCGAGTTGATCTGTTGTTGTTCTCATGAACCCACCTAGCTTATCTTTTGACTCGAGATCATCTGTTGTTGGACTCATGAACCCAAATTTTTAACCCCAGGCTTTTCCCTCGATAATTGCTCTGTTACGCCTGGGACTTGCTAATCTCGAACTCATGAACCCAATTTTTAACACTTGCAAAAATCCAGTTTTAGCCTCGGACTAGAGATAAACTCATCTCATGATAAGTCATTGTCATTAAATAAGCTTTTCACCCATAAGAAACACTAGTATTGACTTCAAGCCCAATGATTTGAAGACTATTACAACATTTTGATGTTTTATATTAATATCTCGGCAAAAATAAATGACTTTGAGAACCTTATATCAAAGACAATTAGAATACTTATAGTTTCTAATAGTTTAATACTAATTAATACAATTAATACTAATAGTTTCCTATCGTCTTTGCTTATATGGAACGAAACCACTCTGTAATTGGCTTTCGTGCAATAACGTTACTGTTCTAGATTAATCACTATTCTAATAACTTTCAAAATGAATAATAATCTATTATTTTGTTCCCAGATCCTGTCTACTGGATATGTGCGAATGTCCCAACCGCCAATGCTACTGCGAATCATTCACCGCCTATGCACAGGAGTGCCAGAGGCTGGGAGTCTCTCTCCCCGATTGGAGGAGAGCCACCGGCTGTCACTCGCCTCACTGAGGAGGGGCACGCCTCACTCACTCCTCCTCACGCACTCTCTTAACTCTCACCCTCCTCGCAAAGATGCTAGTCAGCGCTTATCACTCATCACCAGATCTAGTGAGTACCTATCTAGTGCAGTTGATATTGAAATACGGTATTCATTTTCTCAACTGTCCAATCCTTTCTCTCTCTTTCCCCTTTTCTTTCACTCTCTCTCACTCTCTTTTCCTATTTACCTCTATCTTCCTTTTCCCTCTTCTTCTCTGCCACTTTTCTACTTACCACTCTCTCACTCTCTAATGCCCGGTTTTTCAGTCGCTCAATAAACTTATTGAATCAATAACTTTTTTTGCATTTGAAAACACATGGTTATTGATTCAATAGTGCTATTGGATCCATAAACTGTCTATTGAGCGACTGAAAAACCATAAGAGTAGAGCTCTTACTCTATGGCTCTAAATCTAATCACTCTGACTCTGAATCTAATCTAAACTCTTCTCTCTCTTCCTCTATTTTTCTCTCTCCCCTTCTTACCATCTCTGCCTCCCTCTTCCTCTCTTTTTCTCTCTAGAGAGAATATCTAGAGTAGTTGACATTAAAAAATTAATTTTCCTAATAGTCCAGTCGATTGAGTTATAGTGCCCAGCTGAAAATTTACTATGATTTTTTAAAATGAATTTTTGAAATTAATTAACTTTGTTTTTTGTTTGTTTTTAGGTGAACTTGTGTTTTTCAAGCTACTTAACAAAACCATGGACCAACTAGGTCGGGGAAAGCGCCTAAATTAATACTTAAATTAATAGTTTCATGTATTATTAGTGTCAAAATATTATTAAAAGATGATGTTGTCATCGATAAGTACCATTGAAATTGATAGGAGTAAGATGTAGATTGTAAGTAGCTTTCTAATACAGTTAGTTGGTTGTAGTATTGTTAAAATTATACTCTCCTGATATTTTATATAAGTTGACAAATTTATGACATAGTACCGGTACTTATTTATTTCTAGTTTGTTTTGAACAAAATTATGACAATAATAAAGCTAGTTAGTATTAGTATTGTGGATCAAAACTATTAGTTAACAATCAGAATCTTTTGAATATATTTCTGTGAATTTAAATTCGATTAGATTTTGGTTTTCAATATTGTAGACTCTTTGTAAAAATCTTATGACAATAATATTTTTCAAGATCATTAATGATTTTAATAATTTTTGTGTATAATATTCATTATTGAAATGGTTAGAAATAGAAATATTGAGTATAATACTAAAATTTAGCTTGCAAAGAATGAGCATTGAATAGCCAAATTGCAAATTGTAAATATTGAAGAACTATGTTCTTGAAAAAGCATCACTGTAAATTGTTCCATTTTCGACAATATTTGAGCTGGTACTCGAAAAACTCGAATTATTTATTTTTTCCTAGTAGATATAGATGGCCCTCATGACTTATTGTTGAATTAAGTATAATTTCTCTAATAAGAGAGCTAATCAAATATTTATAGAAATTAAGTTACTGTTAGAAAATTCAATGAGTTTGGATCAACTTATTGATAATTGATATGATTTGAGGTATTCAATATGGATTTTGAAAACTTTGATCAGTCTTGGTAGTTTATTAGCATCTCAATTCCCAATTTTAAGATACTCTCACTGTTATCTATCAATAATTCGAATATTGTAAAGTTCATGGAGAAAACATCATTAATAAATTCAAAATTGAGAAAAATTATTCTTCTGATTTTGGCTCTTCTCACACTTGGAAACTCAAATCGCGGAAACTGAGCGACTAGGATAGCAAACATGTGTTTTCAAAGGATGACGTTCAGATAGAACGGTTGCAGGATCGTCTGATCATTTGAAAACACATGTTTGTTATCAGAGTCGCTCAGTTTCCGCGATTTGAGTTTCCAAGTGAGAGTAGAGCCTTAATTATTATTTTTGAGAAAAATACCGCAATATATACAATAAATACTATTTCCCCAAGGTCCTTCTAAAATATTTATTCACTTGAAAGAAAACTACGACTGTAAGTAAGTTTTAATGAGAAATTTGAGATGAGTCACTATTTTCTTGGTTGTTTAAACATTTTCACGTATCTTATAAATATTGATATTTCATATCACTTTATTTATTAAATCACCTTCCCCCCTAAAAACACACTTAATTTATTCATTAAAGTTTGTATTTGCCATGATAAATAAGAGAAAACAAAAACTATGATCTTGCCACTATCAAGACTGTTAATGGAACTCGAGTATTATTAATTTATTAGTAATAATGTTATTATTGTGATCCAAGTTTTTTAGGCTTCTGAAATTAATGCATATAGCTATTATAGTAATAGAATTAATTTGTGTATATATTATGAACTATAGCTTGTTAGATATTATCGATCATAGGTGGATAATGTAAGTTTATATATTTTTTAAATAATTAAGGTTTGGTTTTTCTGATTAGGCTGTATGGTATTGTTTTACAAATATGTTCTTATATTATTACCAAAGATAATTTAATGCAAATATTTTTTATTGCCAATTGAATAGTTTGGTAGTTCACATCACATAATTATTGTAGTGATTTACTCCACACATCACAACAATGATATCAGCAAAATCATGAATAATCAGAACACCCGTATCAATGCAATTTTCATGACAAGTTAGACTTCCTACTAAATCACTAATAAATTATTAAAGTGAATTAATTTAAGAGAATATTACGTTATTTTTTGTATATTAGATCGAGTATGTATTTTCTAAACATTTGATTCCGAATTTTGAAAACAAATTACTGTAACTGTATCAATATTATCGTAAATCTATTTTAATTTTCTCATTTGAATCTTATTTTTTAATACTTATTGGTAGCCTACATTATAGATTGACATAATTATTTATTGAACTGTATGAGAGTCAGTAAATTAGCAATTATTTGTAGCCCAGATAAGTCAAGTTGTTTTCTACTTGAAAGTTTTTTAAAGTCAGTGGAATTTCATCAGTAGAAAAAAAGAATGGATACACAATAGCCTGGATAGATATAAATGACAACTAATAATAATTTATTGAACTGTTTTAGTGACTTTCAAAATGTTTCCAGTAAATTTAATTATTCAAGCAGTTTCAATTCAATATTCATTAATTTATTGAAATAAATTAAAACAATATGATTATAATACATTGGAAAAGTGATCTTTGTGAAATATAATAATGAATTATGAGTCTATGAAAGTCTAAACGAAGACAACCTGATTGCATTATGAAATAATCATCAAATATTGGGCTTGAATCACTATCGCAACTTATACATCACAATAATAAAGATGCCTATCCTAGATGCTTTCAGTAACAAGCTTTATTACAAACAATTAAATAGTATGTTGAACATTGTGAGAAAAATAAAACTTATGAAACTTTATCAAAGAATTTGTTGTATTTTTTTTTTATTATTTCCACCCTTGACCAATCAAATGAGAGAAATGTTGTTTATTATTTTAAAGATAAGTAGTCCAAGTATTAAGATAGAGGTAGCTGCGAAATATATGAATGGAATTATAAACCAAGGTCAAAATTCAAGGTCTAATAGAAATAGTCAAAAATAGTTAAGAAAACTTTATTATAATGATTATAAGGCACTTATTTGTACACAAAGTCAACAAGATGAACATTAAATGTTCAAAAATACAATAAATTGGTAGGTAGATTCAATATCCACTAAAGTAATAAAAATATACAAAAACAGAATAGCTGATTCCTATCACATTCACTACATATAATAACATAAAACGTTATATAACTTTAATAGGATAAGGAAAATATGAATTGAGAAGAGGGGAATAATGATGGAAAATAGTTGCTTATTTTATAAAAATATACAGGGGATTTTACACAGCAGTAGTTTAAAGGAATGTTTTCGTACTTGAATGCGTTTCGTAAAATGTTGGGAAAATTGAAAATGAAATTTTTTCGACAATATTTAATTTTTGATTGATGAATAGTGAAAATACTGTAGTATATTCAATTTTTTCCAGATTTTCATTATTCAACTTGTATACCGATAAACTTCGAAAGGATAATAGGAAATGCGAATATATTTGTAGATGAAACTTATTGATTTCATGTTATTCATTCCATGATAATGAATAATTAGTTAAATTACGATAATTTTGTACTGAAAAATTTGTACCTTACTAAGAATCTTCACTCATTGTGCGTAACTGAAGATAAAAAAGTTGAAAATCACAGACATAAATCATCAACAACCATGAACTCCAGTTCCTAGAAGTTCCCTCACACAAGATAATTGGTTTGAATATTTAAATCTTCAACCATTGTACCAGTTCATCAAAAAAAGGCAATCTTTGCAATTGTCAAAATAGATCTAGTCAAAGTAAAATAGGGTTTCTATCATTTTCTATTTTCCAACCCGAAAATGAAGAGATAGAAAGTTAACATGGCTGAGAATAAGGTGAATCTATCACAAATTAATATTATAACTAATCGAACATCTTCTTGAATTTCCACAAATACAAATGGAAATTATGAAATAAAAATTCCAAATCGAGTCCCTATCTAGGGTTGTTTGAAATATACTTCTTAAAATCATTATTCTTAAAAAATAATTACGCTTTTGACAAAATGCCAGTATCGAAGCCATTGTTGTTCATGTAAGCCTATAAAAAACATCACATTATTTGTTTTGATAAATATATATGGTATCATTATAAAATGGCAGACTACTTATGGCCTGGAGAAGTTCTATAGCAGAATAAATTCATACAATATTTTTCTCTAGTCTCCAACATGAACTTGAATTAGACTCGAGGAATGATATGATATTGATTATAAAAACATAGGATCTGCGTCAAGTAGAATTCACCCGCTATTGTCATTTGATGAACTCTGGATTTCAATCTTCCAATGGTTGAGATGTAGAAGATCTAAGGAAGAAGATCTTGTCAATTCTCCAATATTCCAAACGAAATTTAAAATTGATCTTGCATGTAATTTTCAAGGAGCATCTGGAAGAAGATACAAGAAAAAATAGTTGAATTAACGTTCACATAACATAAAAAGGTTTGACATGTGAATGAATATATAGGACCTGCGTTTCCCAACCGGTGGGTCGCGGACGGATTCTATGTGGGTCGCAGTAGAATCATACCCTTGCCCAGGAATATATTTATATATAAAGGAATATATTTTTCTTTTTTTCTCTATGCTGCATTTTTATTTCATATAAGTGACCACACGTATATAAATATGAATAAATCATATATATTTAATATAAATGTAATCAAAATATAAGTATATTAATAACCACTGGTGGGGGATGGGTCGCGGAAATAGATAAATATCCGAAGGTGGGTCGCCAAACATGAAAGGTTGGGAACCAATGATATAGGCTATTCTAAATTCAAAACTTTAGCAGTTCATAGATTGATTACACAAGATTCAATGAACAAGAGAACTCCTGCCTGAGTTCATAGCTTGAAGCTCCTATGGGTTTTTGAATGAAGCTTTATGGGAGCAGTTTGAAAGCTTTCAAATCTCTTCTATTGAAACATGTTTGAGAAGAGTCTGAACTAATATTTCAATGAGCACTCACCATTCTTCTTAGATTCGGCTTCAGGTGTGTTCCATTTCTGAACTTCAGCCGTACCAAAGATAACAAAAATACTATTGCCGAAGAAAAATATGCCTGCTGATAGGTAGAACACAACTTTCCATTCGTTAACATCAGTCTGAAACATACGTATTTTGGATCAGCATACAGAATAACTATAGATAAATGAAAAAAGAAAGTACATTTGAATGATTAATTGAAGTGCATGAAATGAAAATGACATTAAAACTCGTCTAAAAATTATTTATCCACTATCTAAAACAATAATTTGATGTAAGGATGAATGAGTTATTCTACCCATAAACTGGACTTGCCAGTACAACGGACAATATAGAAAATAGAAGATGAGATTAAATAAGAGACTGGAGAATAAATTATGGCCAGTTACACAAAAATCCAATAGAATTCGATCGCCGTAAAATTATGTAATCTTACGGAACTCAAGCAATGGAATCTCTATTGAGCTCCTTAGAATGACGGTTGAATTTAATTGGTTCTGTTGTTTTGCTGTTACGATTCCATCCCAAGCTAAACTGTTCACCACTACTAATTAACGAAACTATTTTTCTAAATGGTATTGCGGTAACATTGGAGTATTATGTTATTATAAATGGCATCATTCGTGGAAATTATTCATACAGGGTTGGTGAAAATTATGGAAACGGCTTGATATTTCTTATACGAAGGTAATTTGACGGTAGGTGACATTGGGGATCGTACTTAAATTGAAAATACTACTTTACTGTGACTTCAAAAATCTTGTCCGCCATCTTGGATCCGCCATATTGAATCTAACTTCATTTTGTTTTAAATTGTCATGTAGAACATGACCACCTTATCATTCAAAAAAGTGAAGTTAGATTCAATTTGCCACATTGAATCTAACTTCACCTTTTCAAATGATAAGGTGGTCATGTTATACATGACCATTTAAAAAATGAAGTTAGATTCAATATGGTGGATCCAAGATGGCGGACAAGATTTTTTAAGGCACAGTAAAGTAGTAGTTTAAATTTTAATACGATTCCTAATGTCACATTACCGTCAAATTACCTTCGTATAAGAAATATCAGTCATATATACACTAACTAATAATAATAATTCCGTGTAACCTGGCTGGCTCAGGTCTGGTGTCAGAGTTTTCAGGTCACTCCTGATCAGTTCAGGGTCTCTGACTTTTAACTATAAATAAATGAATCGGTACTGACCTCATCAGTGAGTATAATGCCAGCAATGATCGGGCCCAGAATGGAGGTGATATTCGAGATGCCATTGGTGATTCCCATCAGGACGCCGGCGAAATTCGGCGCCAAATCGAGGTGATTGACTAGAAATCCGATGAAGGTGCCACTGTTCAGGGCCACGGCTAGAGTGAGCAGAGTCACTGCACTTGTGACCGAATGATCGGCAGCGCCCAAGATTACCAGAGCGAACGCTGCGCCCCACAGACCTGTTGGGAATATTTTTGAGTTAGATAAGTCAATGGAATGAGAAGACTGAAGCGGAAGAAGCCACATGAATTAGTTTAGTGCCAGTGTGAAAGTGAAAGTGCAAAAGCAGAGTATATGTGAATGTGTGAAAAATAATTAGTTCTTATTCAATATAGAAGGTTGAACCAATGGGTCTCACCTTCTTCAACAATCATTATCATTTCAAGTTAAAATAGAATAGCTTATTAGTCCTTGACTAGGTGCTATAGTAACAATGAAAAAAGATAAAAAAATCATAGATTATTCACATAAAGTAATAGATTTTACAGCAAGTGCTTGTACCGAATAGAATAAAATAAGTAAAAAGAAAATCTTACTTTGAATAAACTAAAGACAAAAACTATTAGGGCCTAGTCACTTACGATTGTGGTTTGGTTTACTTAACTTCACTTCACTAGAAGAGCTACTTTGATTGTGGGTTGCTTTACTTCACTTCACTTACTATATACCATACGATTTATATAGATTTACTATGCGAGTAAGTGAAGTGAAGTGAAGTAAACCACAATCGTATGTGACCAGGCCCTTATAAGTTTGAAGATAAGGGATCAGGTATTTAAAAGTATGGAAATAGAGGATGTTAAGAGGGAAAGAATAGTGAGAGAGGGATTAAATAAATAAATATTCTTTATTGCCACAGAATGTACAAAATACATTATAGATGTGGCAACGTCTATACGATAGACAACGTCAAGTATTAAACAAATAATATTAAAAAATGATTTATACATTAAAGTCTTATTAGAACATTAGTAACTTATTAGTCTTAGATTAAACATGAAGACTAGGTCGGAACAAAGCATTTTAGGACCCATGTTTACTGGAACTTTTTTCTTAATTTCAATGTCAGGAAACCGCTCACGAAGTTTGTCGGTATATTTTAGAAACACCCTGTATAATCTGTAAACGGTACTCACCAATACTATTCCACATTTTTCTAGCAGTACTTGTCGAGAGAATACGCCTTTGATAGATCACATCACCCAACCAAGAAAAACTCAATGTAAGAATGAAGTTTCCAAGATAAGGGAGAGAAGACAGCTTTCCATTCTGAAACAATGAAGTAATATTGGAGAATTTTAAAATAATGAAGTTGAATTTGTGATATGATGAATTATTATATAATAGGGCATAATTATATGACAATAAGTGATAATTTTCAAGTGAAAAATTTAAAGTGATAATTTAAATAAAGTAATTTAGAGTGATAATTTTAAAGTGATAAGTGATAATTTTTTTGAAAATGATTTTTTTCACAAACTCTGTACACAAACAAATAAGACCCTATCAACCTGGATTGAGACAATAATCTTTATTAGAAGAGAATGAATGATAAATTTATTTCTAAATAGGTGAGTGGAATATTAACTAAAAAACTACACAGTTATCAAGAAAAAAGAATTAACGGAATTTAACACACTCAATGTATCCACAAATTTTTTGACAAATATATTCACATAGAATATGTAATGATTGACACAATTTAAAGTTATATTTTGCAGATTGAAGAAATTGAAATTTCAATTATTTAGAAAATCCGCAGTCTACTCACACTCTTGATATTGAATCCAAGTACTGAGTTGATATAAGTTGGCATGAGGGTCAGGAGCGTCCAGAAACCCCAGTTCTGGGCTAGATGTGTGATAAGGACGGCCCAGACTGGTCCAGAAGTTGCAATCGATTTCCAAGGTACTTTCATTGCCTGTAAATCAATCAATTTTATTGAAATTTTGAATAACACAGCCTTGGTTCTTGCTAAACCCGTGGATTTAGCAGGTACCATTTCAATACAATACAGTATTAAAATACATTTAAGAGGAAAATATGTAACTGTTAATTGTAAAACTCAGAAAAGAAACACATTCACTGAACATTGAACTTGTATTATTTATTGAGTCGTAATAGAGACTGAACCACAGTCTAAAAAATACACAGTCGCGACACTCCCATGTTAAATGTGCGGTCCCTGATGCGATCTTAGCGCTTCACAACGCAGGCATGCAAAATCAAAATGCTAACAGCGCCAGAATTCAAAATGATAGAAACGGAATGAATGCGCATGTGCATGATGATGGAGACAAAAACACACTCCATATGTTGTATGTATGTATGTATGTATGTATATACCACCGGTTAGTTGAAGAACAGACAAGACAAGACGAATAAGTCATAGTATTTCATGTTTATGAAGCAGCTCACACCGATGCGAATGACTAATCGGTGTGTTGCTTCATAAGCAGCTATGTGAATTACTGTGACTAAACGTGACTAATGTCGTCTTGTCTTGTCTTGACTAACCGGTGTACGCCTAGCCTTAGAGGGTTATGTTGTTCTGTGTTTTGTATGTTAAATATGGTAGAAACAACATTCCAGACTAGTTTATTTTTATGTGATTTTTTTTTATTTTATTTTTTTATTATCGTATGGCTTTTATTGGTGGGGAGACCCTTACGGGTAGGTTCCACCTCGCCTCATTGCACAATTTTTTGTGTCGGTCACCCATCCGAGAGCGGTCTCGAATGTTTGTTACTTAACCACATGATTACTTAGCAACCGCTCTCACCGAGTGACCACTGATCTTACTTATGTGAATTTAGGAATTGAGATGATTCAAAATGTAAAGAGCAAAATTTTATGTTTTCATATAAGTATTGTGTGTTTTTGATACCTTGCTATTCGACGAGCTGTGTACTAGTGACGATTCGATGTAGTGCTTTTCTTGGGGCGAAATGGACTTGTGCTCGGCTGGACTGTCGGAGCCAGCGACGAGCCAGATGAGAGCGCAGCCGACGGCCACGCCACCTGTCACGTAGAAAATGGACGGCCAGCCTCCGCCGCTCGCCGCCAGGAAGCCCGCAGCGAACAGCGTTATCACTGTGCCCAATTGAGAGCCTGCAATAATTCGAACAAGATTGGAACGCTGAAGATCTATAATCTAGAAGTCTCATGCCCGGTTTTTCAGTCGTTCAATAAACTTATTGAATCAATAACTTTTTTTGCATTTGAAAACACATGGTTATTGATTCAATAGTGCTATTGGATCCATAAACTGTCTATTGAGCGACTGAAAAACCGGGCATCAGATTGTGGTAAATCACCAAAACCGTGTTTGTAAACCAATGCACTAATAACTCGAACAATTTAATGAACTTTTTATTTAATAGCAACAGATAGATCGACTTTATGCACCCACAATGAAAGCCAGAATAAATCAAAAAGCGTTGTTAAGTAACCATTCTGGTGCATCACACGAACAGATCACCACAATCTCTCCTTTTTTCATTGAATAAAAAATTAGTACTAAGTTTCAGACTAAAGTTTATCGTAGCACAAATGTTTGTCTCGACAGGTTAGTGACTTAGCAGAATAAAATGTTAGTACATAGTATCGAGGCTAACGTTTGTCGATGCTAACCAGATTTAGTCTAGGACATAAATCCTGAGCTCCTCAACTTAGAGTAACTTTTGGTAGATAAATAACTGTATAATGTTGGTCTTTCAAGATTATAGTCCGCAGTTTTGAAGGAGTGGAAGGTGTAATTTCTTCTCCATTATCTGGAGTGGTAGAAACTGTTTTCCTAGTTTACACGTTACCATTGACGTGTTATTGATATA
The DNA here is from genome assembly GCA_017141395.1 of Laodelphax striatellus. Lineage (NCBI taxonomy): Eukaryota > Metazoa > Arthropoda > Insecta > Hemiptera > Delphacidae > Laodelphax > Laodelphax striatellus. Next base: position 10,227,985 of record CM029539.1, read on the forward strand.
TACGCCAGACGGAAATTTCCAGAGCTTAGTTTTTAAAATTTTAGGTGCGGCAACGGTCTTTTATTCTTAAAAAGTAATATTAGAGTGTTATGACAATATGAATTGTATTTATACTCATATATTTCATCAAAAATACAATATTAAGGACAGAAAAAACAGGCGTTAGCCCAAAACTTCTTAAAATCCAAAATTTAGTTGAGAAATGTCCAAATTTGGGTTATGTTCAAAATCTCTAGATCACAATACACACAATTTTCACATCAAAAATATTTTATAATATTTATAATACGTATAAATATCCCATGAATTCTTGGGAAGGAGTCAATTGATTTTATTTTATTGATAATTCAATGATTATTCAGCAAACAACAATTGTAAATTATTTACAAAAATACTATGAACTTACCACTAAAAACAGAAGCGAATAGTCGACTTCTCTCAGCCGGAGGAGCCCATTTTGACATTAATGTGTTTACGCAAGGGTAAACGCAGCCCTAAATCAAACAAAAAAGACCGAAATGAGGAGGGATTTGATCGATACACGATTATGTGATACTGGTTTCATGAAAATTCGTGATTTTTATCATACATTTTAGTGGAAATACACATAGCCCTTGAAATACATGAGTAGGAATTATTAAAAATTGCTTGAACTCCCTCTCTATTCCTTGAGTGAGGAGGAGATTGTTAGTTTTGTCAGTCTCTTTGATCTCCCATCTTGAAATAAGTGTAAATACTTGAACTTTTGTGTTTTTTTAACTAAACGACAATGTCTATCCAGTATATACTGGTCACAGACGGAAGAAGAATTGAATTGAATATATTGGAATATTTCAAGATTATTGAAAAGCGGTTCCAATATCAAAATATGAAACAATCATAGTTAAAGGCATTTGAAGAGTTTACAGCTCTATTTCTAGGGACAAAAATTATATTTTGTTAGATATAGGCCTACATAAGTATACACGCCATATTTGATATCAAGTTCATTTATATTCAAACAAATATAATTTTCGTCACATGTAGGCTTATGGAAAACACTGTGTGCAAAGTACATAGCCTATATTGGGCAAAGTATATAGCCCATATCCTAGGACTTATGGATGAAATGCATCGCGTCTACACGTATGTGTTTTACAAGTCCTAGGACTTTTGCCATCTACACTAGGACTTGTTGTGCAACTCAAGTCCTAGGACTTAAGTCCTACAACAAGTCCTAGCGTCTAGACCGGGCTTTATTTATTTACAATTTTATTATTTATGTTAGGCTAGTTATTTATTATTTGCAGACGGTATTGTCACACGTTTTCAACGTTTCTCACCTGACAAAGTCCTTCCAGAAGCCTGAGAAAGCACAAGAACTTCCATCCAGCTTGCATTGAAATAATGGGTGTCAAAAGAGTCAAAATGCCGCATACAATCATGGAACCACCCAGAAGAAATTTGGGGCCAAACTTCCCCGCTATATGACCGGCCGGTATCTGAGTTACAATGTAGCCCCAGAAGAACGAACTCAACACCAGGCCTTTTGTTTTTGCGTCCCAGTCCAGCTTCTGAAACAAGACAAAAAAGTAAGATTTAAAAATTATTCAATATTTGAAATTGCGTAATTATTAAATAACTTGATCATACTGTGCCAAAGTTCTAGTAATCTTTCTCAAATTTATATTTCTCCATAATGATTGTAGACTATTAGAAGTTAATAAATTCAGTCTCTGTTCTCACTTTGAGAACAGTTATACTTCTCAATCTGAGAACAGTTATAGTTCTCAATCTGAGAACAGCTGAGAACAATCTGTAACAGATTGTTACAGTCTTCTCTTTCAACTTATCTTGTTGTTGGAAATAGTTCAATTCCATGATAATTTACTCACTTTCCAAATTTCAGATAATGAAGCCTGTCGACAGTTATCTCAAATTCTTAAATATTAAGCTCAACATGTAGGCTACAGACAGAAATTATAGCAGTTCGTCTTGAAAAATTAAAAATATTCATGAAATTGAAATAGGAAAATTTAAATACAGAAACTAAGTGAATACGATCAAACATTAATTTTTTTTTGCTGAGGATGATGCCCACATAAGCTCTAGGCTTGTGCGTGGGTAATGAGACGGTAGGCTACAGACAGAAATTATAGCGGTTCGTCTTGGAAAATTAAAAATATTCATGAAATTGAAATAGGAAAATTCAAGTACAATGATGATGAGAGATGACGACTACTTTTCAAGCAGTCTGGAGTGGAGATTTTGTGTACAAAATCTGTACTGTCAACTGGGATTAATCTCAGAACCTTTTGATTATCAGACCGGCGCTTATGGCCTTCGGCTACGACCACTCCGAACTATACAGTGGAAAAAAATTGAGCATCAATACTTGAGACACTACTTAATGACATATTGTCAATGACTTATTGACAGCTAGACAAAAAATGGCATTTTCCAAAAACAAAGAAGAAACAAAAACAGCATGTTTATGGACTACAAACACGGCTTATTCTCACAAAATTTCGCTGTAAATTACTTAAAAATGAAATAATGGACGTATATCTGTCACACTGTCTTATCTTAAAACTATTTGGTGTCAAGTATTTCTTTAACAGACGTGTTACCAGGCTAAATTTAATTGGGGAGAATCTATTATTAATTAAAATAATTAAAATTGGAAACTTAGTTTGATACAGATAAAAACAATAAATGAGGTTACAGTCTTATAAATTATTTATGAAGAATAGGATTATAGCAAATATAATGAATTGTACAGAATATAAAGTGTATATAATAAATTAATTTAGTACATAAATTGGAGAAGGAACCGTTTTGGGCGTAAGCTTGTTGGGTCATCCATAAGTTAGTATCAATTGTACATTGCAGAATAAATAAATACATTCATTTGTTTGAATTATTAGCTTATACTAAATAAATAAATAATAGAGAGTAATGAATAAATTTGAAGGAAATCTACTTCTTATGTGCTAGAATGAATATAATGACTCATACAGATCATAATAATGAATATTGAAGAACAATAATTGATCAACTTACAGGAAATTATACTGAAATTGGGCTACACAGATTATTACAAGTAATACATACTGAAGAGCTTACAGGAAATTACACTGACATTTTGATTGGTTTAGTGCTGAAAAAAACTACAACTTATACAGAATATTACAATTAATAATGAAGGAGGATGAGTAATTTAAAAGAAATTGAGAGGTTCCGAGTTATGCGGGTTAGAGATCAACAAATAGGCGATCCCAAACTTTGTTATCATAAAACTAAACTATTCTACGATCGTATAACCAAAATATTTAGATTTATCTACAAATTCAATGTCAACAAACATACAACTTAATAGTTCATGAAGTCACAAACTGTAAACTACATAATTTTCATGTGCATCATCACACTCAGTTTATGAATAATACCTGACGACATAGTTACCGGGAAATGAGGATTTGACGAGTTATCAGTCATCGCCACAATTCCCACTGATAGGTTGACACGCATCGCGTAGGCATTGATGATTATCAAGAATAGCATCAATGCCTGACAGTGCCTTGTCCCGAATGTGCCCCCTGTTGAAACAAGGAATCATTAGAAAACATTGAAACGTGGGAATTCATCATTGAAATCTATATTAATAAAAGAGAGTTGGTGTCTGTACGCTCGCTTATAACTGGAGAACGGCTGAACCGATTTAGATGATTTTGGATTCGTTTGAATTGTTAAAGCACTGGTTAACATAATATCTATTAAAATATAAGAAAATCCCTTTATAATTAATAAATAGTTATTACATTAATGACATAACCTATCAAACATTTACAGACCAAGTTTTGAATTTGCCGGCTACCGAAGAACGGAAAGATAGTCGTGATTCAAGATCAGTAAATTAGCAATATCATCTCAAGTCCCAATAGCCCAGTGGATAGCGATTCGGACTATCCACGAATTGGATTTCCAACGACCAAGAGGTTGGGTGTTCAATTCCCGCTCCGAACCATTTCTTTTTGTACTAGGTTTTCTGCTCTAATTATTTTTTACGCTAGAATCATCAATATTAAGAATGAGTTATCGTTCGTATAATACAGTCATGTTCTATCATTTCAAATATTAAAATATTGAAGAACGGAAATAAAATAAAATAAAAATAAAATAAAAATAAAAATAAAAAATAAAAAAAATAAAATAAAATAAAATAAAAATAAAATAAAATAAAAATAAAATAAAAATAAAATAAAAAATAAAATAAAAATAAAATAAAATAAAATAAAAATAAAATAAAATAAAATAAAAATAAAATAAAAATAAATAAAAATAAAATAAAATAAAATAAAATAAAATAAAAATAAAATAAAAATAAAATAAAAATAAAATAAAAATAAAATAAAAATAAAATAAAAATAAAATAAAATAAAATAAACATAAAATAAACATAAAATAAAATAAAATAAAAAAATAAAATAAAAATAAAATAAAAATAAAATAAAAATAAAATAAAAAATAAAATAAAAAATAAAATAAAAATTAAAATAAAAATTAAAATAAAAATAAAATAAAAATAAAATAAAAATAAAATAAAAATAAAATAAAAATAAAATAGAAATAAAATAAAAATAAAATAGAAATAAAATAAAATTATTTTTTAAGAATAAAGAATAAAGACATTTTTTAAGGGGTGGCATGAAGGGGGGACATTTGGGGGGGGGGAAGAGTGCGATACGAAGTTCGCCGGGACAGCTTGTTAGTGATACAGGAGAGTACAGTACTCAAAATGAAGTAACCAACCTACTGGTAACTAGTAGCATAGAGTAACTATAAATTTTTATAGTTACTCTATGCTAGTAGGTTCGCAGTCTACTTATTTATGAGAATATTTCTCTTTCCTACTATTTTATTGATTCATCGATACAACAACAAATTAAAAATGAACAATAACATGAACAATTATATGAATAATATTATAGATGAACAATTATTATTAATCATTTATAATAATATTAAAAATTATTGACTGATGTAACAAATTTGATTAAATAACAATAATTATAACCAAGAAAAAAACAATAAAAATGACAAATTAAACACATCTTCTTCTATCTATCTATATTAATAAAAGAGAGTTGGTGTCTGTACGCTCGCTTATAACTCGAGAACGGCTGAACCGATTTAGATGATTTTGGATTCGTTTGAATTTTTACAGCACTGGTTAACATAATATGTATTAAAATATAAGAAAATCCCTTTATAATTAATAAATAATTAGTACATCAATGACCTAACCTATCAAACATTTCACAGACTTCAGTTCAAATTTGCCGGCCAAGCGGCTACGGAAAGATGATCGTGTATTTGAGATGGGAAAATCTGCTCGCAGACCCTAAGCTCCGGTAGCGTAGTGCTAGAGCATCTGCTTTGAAAACATGAGGTCCCGGGTTCAATTCCCGCTCCGAACCATTTCTTTTTGTACTAGGTTTTCTACTCTAATTATTTTTTTACGCTAGAATCATCAATTAAGAATGAGTTATCGTTCGTATCATACATGTTTTATTGTTTCTAATAATAAAATTGAAGAACGGGAATAAAAAAAAAAAAAAAAATAAAATAGATTAAAATAAAAAAATTAAAAGAAAGAAATAAGTATGAAAAAAATTATGTTAATTATAATAGGACTGATAGAAAATTGAATGACGGAAATAAAATTAAAAAATGAGATGATAAATTAAAAGAAAAAGATGAAAAATAAATAAATATGAAAAAATTCTTTTAATTAGAATAGGACTGATAAAAATTGAAGAACGGAAATAAAATTAAAAAATATAAATAAAAAAATAAATAAAATGAAATACATTAAAATAAAAATAAAAAGAAATAAATAAATAAATCCTATAAATAAATATGAAAAAATAATTGGTGGGAGGAGGGGTGACATTTGATGGGAAAGAGGGGTTGACATGAAGAGGGATATGTGGGGTGACATTTGGGGAATGGAGGCATTTGTGGGATGACATTTTGGGGGTGGCATGAAGGGGGACATTTGTGGGGAGAAGAGGGGGACATTTGGGAAGAGTGTTGTAACTAATAATTTATAAGGTAAATGCCATTGATTTTTCTGATAATCTATAATTTAGTAGGTCATTTATTACTCCATAAGCCTTATTTTTTGAAGTCTTTTAGTAATCATTACGTCATAATACTCAATAACCTACACAAGAAGTATCTGCAGTGACCTTTGGACAGTAAGTTAACTAGTGAGGAAAAACTGACAACTGTACGAGTAAAAGTTTTTTGTAAAGTGTTGTGTGTAGTGTAAAAATGTACTGTACGCATAGTTACAAGTACGCAATTGCGGTACGCATAGAAAGCCTACTCATAGTTTTCGGATACAAAGAGAAGGAAGTGAATATCTATTTATTGTGGCTAAACGCATTATCCTTGCTCGAATCCTCCCATAGCTAGCTCTGCTAGGAAACTCCCATAACCTACTATTATGCACTTAAGTCATAAAAAATTCAGTTTAGATAATAGTTGCAGAGGAAATGCTGTCTGATAAAACGGTTTCTTCGTCAAGTGATTTATCACCTGTTCTTTCGCAAGGTCACGCATATTATTGAGTCTTTTTATGGTTATTAGCAAAGTAATAGTTCAACATTCCTGAGTCAATTGTGAGGAACAAATATATGAGCTTACACCTCTTACGATCTGTTCTGCAGTCTACAATACACCCTAGTTTGAAATTAAATGAATAGTTTATATGCAGAAAAATATTAAATTTAAATATTAGACTAAAGATCGCAACTATGATAAGCTACATCAGTATCAGTGCTCCGCTCATGGGTTTGCTTCAATTAAAATTTTATCGAACCACCAGGGTTGTTAGGCTTTAAACTTTTCATAAAGGAGAGGAGCTATCACTGCTCCTGTCATGACTTCGATTCCCTCTTCTACTAGCATTTATTAAAACATCCCCCACCACATCACACACGCACAAGCTATTGAATCAAAAGTGGGCATCTTCAGCAAAAACTATTGATATGTTTCAGTTTGTAAATTAATTTATTCATTTTTCAGGCGAATGATATAATAGGTGGTAAACGTCAACTGATACCTTTAGAAAATAAATGCATCTACAAAATAGTGACACAGAATGGGAATTTGAATTTAAAAATACGGATTCAACATTAGTTTTGCACCTAGAAGGTATTAATCTCAGAGAGTTACGGAACAAGTAAAGATGAGACACCCTCCGAGAGTGAGAAATGTGTTACATCAAAACATTCAGAGGTCTGAACCAAGCATTATCTTATTTATCTTCATATACAATGTCACTCTAATCAATTCTTTACATAATCAATACGTTAACATAATATCACATTGTAATTACTGAACAATGCTTCATAATCAATCAATCTTTTACTATCTCAACAATCAATCAATAACTCTATCAATTCACAATCTAATACAATACAATCAATATTTATCAACCCACAAGCTTCACATGCAACAATTTTTTATCCTTATCTTCAATCTACATCAACAATAATTTTACAATAAACAATTGCTAAACACAATAATTCTTGATCCCCAATCTTGACTTACAATTCCTTACCAATCGATCTTCAAACAATTATTAATTACACTAACACTAACTTAATCAACCATAAGTAATACTAAAAAATCAATAATTTTCAATATTACTGTATTCCTAGAATATTGCATGATTTTATAATGCCTTTTTGTATTTGGATTTTAATGTTTGTCACGCACAGGTTTTTAAAACCCATGTGACACTAAATTTATTGTTTTCAGTTTATTAATGCCTTTTTGTATTTTTTTGTATTTGTATTTTAATGTTTGTCAATGTTTCATTTCGTTTGATGTTTTATTGTCCAAAGAATTGCCCATATGTTTCCAGTCTATTATTTTGTTCAACCTCCTATTGTAACTCTTTTGAGAACACAATAAAGAATTCATACATATTTAATAAAATTATTGAAAATAAATGGTTATAAAATAACAGCTGCATTGTTTTTTTGATATTGTGTTATTATTGCATTGTATTATATTGAATTAATTGACATTGTAAAAAGTAACATTGTATTGAAAACGAAACCTGCTGAAAAACCAAGGTTTTGCAGGACCCAACTCTATTTCAATATGAAATAATATTATTATTTAATAATAATAAATTATCATTAATAATTATTATTTTTTAATAATATATTATTTCTATTTTCAATATGAATTTTCAATAAAATTGATTGATTGAGTGATTTTCCAAAAATCAAATTATTTCCTACCTGGTCTTTTGACTTCAACACATTCTACCACTCCAAGACTTTTACTATTCAATTCATTCAAACAATCATCATTTTCAACTGCATCCTTTTCTATTGGCCTCAGTTCAGTCTCTTCTTCCATTTTACAGTAGTTTATGTCAGAATTACTGTTAAATATTACGACACGTTAAAATATCTCCCCATAAGGAAGATCAAGTTAAACAAGTTTTAGCCTACTCCACAATCACGTCATCATAAAAGTAACATCTTATTAAAGTTTAATACATAGGAATTATATTGATTTTAAAAATTTTTCCTAGCATTCTGCCTGAGTTGTACTGAAAGTTATGGTTGGTTTAAACTATTCATAGTTTAAAAAATGATAATTTATAAAAATGAACACGCAAGAATAATAAGGTTCATATAACCCGCGATTCAGAAAATTTAGCTCAATTCACATAACCTGGCAGTATGTACCTTGTACAGGATAAGTGAATGTGCTAATCACAGTACCCGATTACTGTAGTAATTTGCAAACCGGAATGTATTGGTACTGAATATAGTATTACACTCTAGAAGATTTCGTTGAAATATGTTAACGTTTACACAACTACAGTTTATGTTAAAAACGTTGAAAATCTCGTTGCAAAACGTTGAAGTTTACACAAATATAGTTGGCGTTAAATAGAATTGTCAATAGATTTCATCAGAGCTGTGGTGTAGTAATGAAGTCTTGAATATGTTACTAACACAACTAAAGCTATAAAACGTTGCAGATGCTAGAAAAGAATAGCGCCACTCCTTTTTTCTTATCACAAATCTCAGCCTAAATATTACTAAACTCTTATCAGTTCCTGGTGCATCGATATAGCACTTAAAAATTCTATTTAGTTTCCTGAGAATCTCCACAGCAAATACAGGTACCGCACATAGTGGACTACATTAAAAAATAAACAAAAACCTTTAAAAACCCCTGTTTAAAGTTGTTGGAAAAGGTTATCTAATAAAGATTAGGATAATTCCACAATTGCTCATTAGGACACAATACGAGATATTATTTATTAAAATTTTTCAATGACATTATAAATGCTTCTATCTCATGTAAGCCCATGTAAGCATTCTTCTATTTTGAAGAAAAAAATACATATATTTCAAAAAGAGAATCCATTTCATTTGTATTGTTATTAAGCTCATTATTAATTTGTAAAGAAATAGAGCAAACAAAAAATGTTGAAGTCTCTACAAAAGAAAAAGGCAATTGAAAAACTCGATAAGGATAATCAAGACTAGGATAATAAGGATAGAACAGAGTATCAACCAGCTGATTATTTCAAGCATTATTTGTAACTAGCATCCACCCGTGCTTCGCAACGGAGCTCCACAAAACAGAGCTACTGCTTTAATTCTCCTCTACTGCTTGTATCAAAGATTTAATACAATTATTTTCTGGATTAGTCCTTTGAAAATGATGTTTAATTTCATGTTGAAACTGAATATCAATATCGTCTCGATTTTAATCAAGGTATAGGCAAAAATAGAGAATTGAATTGAGAAATGAATCTCACTAAATAAAGTAATGAATTGGACCAAGCCAGAATCAATTATTGAAAAATATTGGGAAGAAGAGTGAGAGAAGTGACATGGCATATGCTTCAAGTTGTTCTTAATGGGTTAACAAAGCGTTATATGCTTATTGTATATCAAAATAAAAGCCAAAGTTGCCTGATAAATACTTCTCCAAAAGGATATTTGCATAATAATTACTCATTGGAAAACAATAATGGGACTAAAACAACAAAGACAAAAATGATCTACCAATAAAAATTATATTGATGGTCAATCAATTACCTCAATTGCAACGAAAATAATTAACAAGCAATTGTAAACCGGAAGTAGAATAATAACAGTTGAAAAATTCAAATCAACACAGTAGATTTCCATCAATCAAACAGTTCATTGCACAAATTTAATTGTTATTATCTACTTGAAAGCCGTTGAACCTCACACACCCTATATTGAAAGGTTTAAACGATAGCGGTTAACTAATTTTAAACTAATTAATTATCATATTCCAGCCGCTGTACTGTTAGTTGGATAATTATCCTTGGCCTCGAAACTTTCAAACAGTACACTCCGATTTCAAACAAGTGCCCCCTGAATGTAAATAAGATCGTAGACTAAACACTGCATCCAATCTGTGACAAAATTATCGTTTATTAAGTGTTGTGAAATGTTTCTTGAGTGAAGTAACGGATTTTTATTGCTAGTCTAAACTACAGTGGATTCTAACGTTCTCTAGAACAAAGCACATTTATATGGGGCAAAATATTTACAATACAAAGAGAAAGCAGATAAAGTCGTCTGCTGTTAGTAGAAATTTTAAACAGAAAACCATCTATTATTCAAATAAAAATGAAATCTGTACACTGGAATCTCATAAAAAAATAGAGTAATAAATATCGACTCAACACAGAAGCATGGAATTACTAGACACTATAATCGATAAAATTGAGTTGAATTGAATTAAAAGCCGTTTACTTTTTTATCAAAGACCAACAAATGGTAAGTGTTATCTGTATTTACAATTTTAATCAGACATAGGTCCGAGTGGATAAGGCGCTGGTCATGAATACCAGAGGTGCTGGGTTCGATTCCCGCCCGGGGAGAAAGTTTTTTGTGCAGTAGCGTTCATCGAATTTCCTTACTAGCTATTAATCTGTTGTCAATATTTGAAGTAGCAGAAGTCTTCAGAATATTATATGGCATTAATTAGGAATTTTGTTCAATTAATTATTATGATTTAACAGCAACTGTATAGTTGCAATGTCTCATTACATTCCATCTTTAGACATAGGTCTATTTTTTAAGCGACGATATGACTGTGATAACTATGTTTTTATTTTTAATAAACAGATCACTTTCTTCTCAAAATACTACATTCGTAAAAATTCACTGACACCATTTTCTATATCAGAATGAATTTAGAGTTAGTTTGCAGAGACTTGTTTTAAAATATAAAATATAATAATAATAAAAAAAGAGTTCTGCTTGGACACGATATGATGATGATGATCTCTATACAGAAAGTGGTAAACATAGTGATATTGACTTCAATTACAGCCTTATCAAATGCGGTAATTATTATAGACAGTGGATCACTAGTGAATGAATATGTTCTCTTAAATAGTTTTATCATTAAATTAGTTTGAAGGTTTCAGTATGTTTGTCATAAACATTGTCTTACACATTCTCATTAGACAGATATTAGATTCGCTCAAATATTTGAAATACGAGTATGTATATGATAAGAAGAATCATGGTGAACTTGAAAGACTTGGGCTTTATCTTATCTCTCCATTTATTTATAGTTAATTAAGTTCAATTATACAAACATTATGATAGTTGAGTAGCAGCCACGAAACTAGGCGGCTAAGAAATTTTCCGGTGTTGTCATATATGGAACCGGTAAAGGAAGGAATGGCAAAAATTGCTTGCATTTGATCACAAATTGACAACGCTGTGCTTCCCTGCATGATTACAGCAGTCAGCTGGCGAGACTTGTAACCGCTCAAAATGTCTCAGCCGCCTGATTTCATGGCCACCAGTATAATGATCACTAACTATAATGATACTCCTTCAATGCAGTGTACAAAATCAGTATCAAACCATATATTCTGAAAATTTTACTGTACAAAAAAGCAAACACTTCATCTTAATTCTTATTCCATTGAGTCTCGAATCCAGTCAAAACATTTCCATTCAAAATATCAAGTACGTTACTAAAATACAATGCAAAAACTAAATCAAACACTCAAGTATCGAGAGCTCTATACTTTTATTGATTGTTCCGGTTCAACCATAATATTTCTTCAGGGTGAAAGCGATTTAGATAACGTTTTACTGTTCCACTTTCCTAATCCGATTCTTGACACCGATTTCAAATTGTTTACAATCCAAGTGCAATTGAATTCTATGTAGCTATTTCAATCAAAAATATATGAAAATCAGAAACTATCGTTTTTAACTTTTTTTTCAATAAAAAAACAACATTTTTTTCAACTTCCAACATGTTATCCGTAGATCAAATAAAGAGTTTAAAATGAAACAATAGTTTAAAAAAGGAATTCATCGTTATTACAAATCGAATGTTTACAGTGAATTGATGAGATATCCATTGAGAATTAATATTTGGCGTGTGTCTTTTCTTATCTTTTTTTCAAGTCTATTTAGAAAATTCTCACTATCTATAAGTGCATATCAAGATTTAAATCGCACTTACTGTGAATATTTAATTCAAAGGAATTTCTAGCAAAATAAGTACCGCACAAGGATGAACACCATTGCAGTATACAAAAAATTATACGGATAATGTGGTACTAAGCCGCTGTGAAGGAGATGCAGATTATAATAAGTGAAGGACCTAGAATGAGAATCATAATAAGATACAATTTTCTATAGAGAATGAATGTAAAAAAGCATTCTTCGCCGATCACAAGGTTGCTCTTATTAGCTATGAAAGAGTATTTTCACGGCAGAAAGTAACAATGGATCTTGAGGAATATCCCAGATCTTGGGATATTGAGATGTCTTTAATTGATAACGAATTGCACAGATAATAATTTGTTAAAATAATAATTATCTTATGCATAAATCAGAAATGAGAAAAAGAAGAATTGTCTGAAAGCTCGTGATACAATCACTCGACTATTTAAAAGTGATTTTGACTTCACTTGAACTTTTTTTAAGAAAGTAGAAACGACCGATAAAAAATAAAAATTGTGTCCAAAATTTATTGACAAACAAGAAAGTTTATCGGCAGAATAATTTGAAATGACTGTCAACCTGAGGAGTGTCGCATCGGTTGAATAAATTCCAATCGCATGTTTTTGTCATGTATGCTTGGTAATTCTTTCATGCATCACGTACTGACTGTACTTGCATTTATTTATAAAGAAACTACTTTTTCTATTCAAGTAGGAATGTTTTGAACGAGATATGAATTTGAAAAAAAATGAAAAAAAAAGAAGGAGGAAGAGGAGATAGTGGTGGAGGAGGACGAGGAGCAAAAGGACGAGGAGGAGGAGGAGTAGGAGGTGGAGGAGGAGGAGGAGGAGGAGGAGGGAGGGAGAGGAGCAGGAGGAGAAGGTCCTCCTTCGAGCGACCAAACACTGCCACAAGAATAAGAACCAAGAAGACAAAGAAGAAGAGGCAGAAGTAGAGAAGAAGAAGCTGATTAAGAAGTATGATTAGGAAGAAAACAAGTACGGTAGTTGAAGAAATAGAAAACATAAAAAAAAGTATGCCTACTGAAGCTTAGCATAGTCTCAGCTGGAGAGTTGCTTTTTCTTGAATACAAATTCATGGTAATTAATGCTTAACGTATCAGGATAGGGTATTCAATTTATAATAAGTTGAATTATAAAAGTAAATTTTTGGATTTTAGGTCAGTTATTTAATAGTTTAGAGTTAATGGTAAATTTATACAATCTGAACTATATATAATGATCTTCAAACTACAGAAATAAGAGATCAACTACTTGATAATATTCGTTCACAGTATTTTTTTCAGGAATGTAAGTCAATTCGTTCTAATTAACAATATTGTCAAACTGTAAGATTCAATTTTATTTTCTTACTAGATTCGGCCTGTATGAGAGTGAGAGCTTAGTGTAATACACACACGTGTTCAGTAATTGTGTAATACAGAAATATTTTGTAACAAAGTTTGTATAATAACGAAAGAACAAGTTTCAAGTCAAAACAAGCCGATGAAAATTGATCATAAAAAGAAAAAAACCATTATACGCATTTAAAAATCAATATTTACTCGTTTTTCTCAAGTCTTGATGGAAAATACAACCTTGAATTTCCTACTCCAAGAATGGACATCTACTCTACATCTATAAACTTCACCGTTTTATGTCACAATCGAATATATCATTGTTATCATTTCGCATCTTATCACCATATCGTTGAATAATTCCTCAGTTTATACTTGTAATTCAATAAAAAAATTATATAAATTCATTGAATACCATATATTTTTCACTATTACAATGTAGAATCTATGCGGATTTATTTGTAATCTACATAAATGATCTAATGATTTCTTATTAAACTGGTCCCTCTCAGAACGGAATGCTTCAAAATCTATGATAAATTTGAATTAGAATTTATTCAATAATTACCCAACTGTTGGTGATAATCCTCAACTGTTTTTTCACTTTTATTCTCAACTTGAGACATTTTCCTAGTTTTCAAATTGTCCATCACTAACAAAAACCAGTTCACTTGTCAAACATGGACAAAAACTTCTACAACAGCACTGGCTTTATATGTCGAGTATTTTTCTCAAAGAAAACCAATATTCTACACTTTAAGTTCTAGTCTTTTTATTTAAACTGGAAATTTAGGCGATCAATTGATAAGACAACAATAAATTAAAATTATCGACGATCAATTGGGACTATCAGAAATTAGGAGTTATCAACTTAATACAAAAAATATATATATTTAAAGAACGAAACTAGTATAAAAAACGTTTACTGCACTTTTACTTTTCAAACAAATCAAAAAATATATTTAAAGAACAAAACTAGTATAAAAACCGTTTACTGCAATATTACTTTTCAAACTGGTTGGCGCAGAGCTATTAATAAAACTGAAGTTGGAAATCGGTTCCAGTGCGCTAAATATCACAATAAACAGGAAGCACCCTGATACAAAAGTGGGGGCGTTATCTTGTATTGAATGATAGTATTGAAAGGCAATCAATGGATTTGTAAATGAGTTTCCAGAAGCAAATAGGAAGCTCCTAAGATACAAGACACTGAATGGCGTCTTTCCTTGTTAAACCTTAGTACTTTCTCATTTCTTAAAACTTATTATGTACCTGGTACTCTATTCCTGGAATTTATATCAATCTTAAGTAAGCTCCTAAGATACAACGCACTAGATTGTGTATTTCCTTATAATTTTCTTACTTCATTCTATTTCCTTATTAGTCAATGAAAAACTTTTGCTCATGCTTCGCTTTTTCCAATCAATAAATTATTGTAAGTTGTTGAAAGCACACAACAATAATAGCATTAAATATCACCAGAATTTTCTAAATTCTGTCAAGTTTCATAGAGTCCAGAACTACAGGAAAATAAAGATCTAACACTTTGTAAACATTTTTCAAGGTTTTTCAATACTTGTGAAAATTTTCGATTTGACTCGGCTTGTCTATCGACCTCATCCTTTTCAGAACTGTAGCTTGGGTGTGTCTAGGATCATTTAGAAATATTTATTACAGATTGAAACACTTTGTTCAGACTGTGTAGTGAAATGGGTAATCCACTATAGTGCTTTTCATCCTTGAAGACATCTGAGTACAGAAACAGTACTCCACAACTTTCCGAGCTAGCCAATCACACGCCTGCAACGTTGCCAATACGCACACTTCTATAATAGTGATGAACAGATGTTTAATTTCTGATCATCTGCTCTACTTGTAAATCATCCAAGTTAACACACCGAGTCGTGTTATCAGACTGAAATTTCGGTTTAATACGCATGCGTGCACAGATGATTGAACAGCACACAATATGACAACATTGCCGGGCATTCCAATTGGATAACACACCAAGCTGGCCAGTTGTCTTTAAGGATGAAAAGCACTATAGTATTGAATAAAACTTGGCAAATTTTTCCTTCCAGTTTCTACAGCTGATCTATCTGTTCAGCGTGTGATTGCCATCTTCTGGAATTTAATCTTGGAAAAAAATCCTTCGAATGAAACGATTCATGAATCTTTCCTTCGAAAGATTCATGAATACGGCTAGTAAGCTTGACATTTTTCAGTTTTCCAAATTTCCAAATCTCTACGAAGCAGGCCCCTGTTATATTGAATACTTGAATACTTACTTATACTTGAATACTTGAAGTCTTCGTCCTTGGCTGGGAGAACCAGATAGACTGTGTCAGCGAGTCCAGGGTGTCCACCTCTTAGACTCGAGGATGTAGATAGCTTGTGTTGGAGAACAAGGGCTCGTCCAACAGTTCAGCCAATGAGTAGACAGGCCGCTGCGTCAGGTACTCCTTCAAGAGGCATTTAAACATCCCGGACTCTGCATTCTTCACATAGTCGGGGAGTTGATTAAAAAGTCGCAGCGCCGATATTTCGAAACTCTTCTGGGTAGCTGTAAGTCTAGTTCGAGGCCCTTCCAGGTCATTTGCACTTCGAGTGTTATATTTATGTATGTTTCCCCTCTTTTTCATGGTGCCTGCCTTGTATTTTACATGAAGAAGCGAGGAGTATATATACTGGCTGTATACAGTCAACACTTTCAGTTTCCTGAACAACGGCTTACAGTGTTCTAGGTAACTGGAGAATGTTATCACTCTGATGGCCTTTTTTTGTAACAACAGTATGTCTGACGTGGCTGAAGCGTGTCCCCAAAGAAGGATTCCATATGTGATATGGCTATGGAACAGCGAATGGTAAGCTGTCATCAGGTATTCTAGGGTGACAACATACCTTAGTTTTTTGAATTGCACTGGCTCCTCGCTAGAGAGTACTTAGCAATTGACAATTCTTGCTCTATCAATACACAATGAAGTGATTGAGAAAAAAATATGACAATTTACTCAGCTAGAATACTAGATTTAGTTACTCTTATCCACATGAAGTTGAGGAACAAGAATGGCGGGTAAAGCTCTACAAAAATTCATTACAAATCAATAGTAAATGAAGAAGTAATTCAGAAATACAGTAATTGAAGTAATACAGTATTAAAAACTTCAATTCATACATACCGGTATATCGTACAACATTGTGGTCGGGAAAGAGTAGTGGTTCTTCAGCTTCAGACATTTCACAAAAAGTGAAGGAAAGAAAAAATGCAGTCCAAGATCTGCAAAGATAGTTAACTCATTTGAGTATTGCACTAATGGGTGAATAATATTAAGCTTAATATGTAAATACCTTTCCTGATTTCATGAATCATTAAGATAACTTGCGCAAGCCCAGACAAGGGGTATCGAATATGATTACACCCTAAAGATTCCATAACCTATGCAAGCGATGCAACTCGGATGTAACTAAGGTCGACCGCCCACAGAGCAACTGCTTTGAAACTATAGTCGCACACCAGTTTTGCTCACAACTGCTACCTGACCTCGACAATGGATAATAGTAGGGAACCGCCCACGAGGTGACCGATTGCAGATGTAGATTACAGTTGCAGAAATTCTTGTGTGTCAGTGTGTGTTTCTAAGCTGAAAGTTACGAATGAGGAGAGGAACAAACAACTCAAAAGTTATAAGATGACTAACCCTTATCATCGTTCAAAGTCTACTTTATTTTACAACTTATTTTAATTTAATTGATTGTATAATAGCCTACTGTGATATTTCAAATTCAGTCGGGCTTTATTACAAGGCAAGGTGCATGCAACTGGTCTACAGAGGTGACTGTCCGTGTGCGGACAGAGGTTATATTCCGTTGCAGACACGGTGCAATGGTTTGCGACTGCAGTTTCAAAGCATTTGCTCCGTGGACTTGGAGAATAATATAAGTACAGAGTGGCGAAGAGAAACGGGACATTTTGAATAGCGTACACTAACAAAGGTAGGAAAAATGAGCTTTAAAAGTTTAAAGGGTAGAAACAATTTCAATGACTGGTAACTGTTCTGATGCATGAATTTCAATTTTTGTAGACAATATCCTTTAGATGATGACCATTCGAACGTATGCATTCCTGGAAGCAAACTGCGAGATTTTGCATGTAGGGTGAAGCTTGTTCTCATACTAATCTTAGGCTTAGGTAATGCATGAAATCGCGCAGGTATCGAGGACCGTCGTCATTTGGATGAACGACTGTTGCTCTGCCAAAAGTTACAGTTTGGTGTTTGGGGTGCTATTTCAAAACGAGGAATGATTGGCCATTATTTTTTCGAGGATGAGAGATAGAAAATGCATGCTTTTGCTTTTTGAATGGACATCATATGAAAGATACTGTCTTTAAAAATTAAAGTTCACTTAAACGAATTGAATTTTCTTTTCATGTTTTTATCACTAAAAATTGGAAGTTATGCTAATTCTTCTTATCTTCGTTTGTGTAATTTCCAATTTCTCTGGGCCACCCTGTATTTTATGAGGATTCTCAACATAATTTGAGACCATCTTACTAAAAAGATCTGCTGATAAGCTGATAGTATATCAGGTATGAAGACGAGAATATCTGATAATATATAATTATATGATAGTTGATTTAGAATGAAATTTTTTGGAGATAATAAAGTTATAGTTTTTTGATGTTGTATCAGTCGCTTGAAAAATCTAGCTTCAATAGGCCTAAAAATAAAAAACACAGAACTCATGTTATGGAACAATTACGCCAAGAAAAAAGTGAATTATGTCTCGAACAGTCCACTCTCCTAAACGTAACTAAGTCTATGGTTATGTCTTCATCCATGTAATATGTCTATGGTAATGTCTCTGTCTATATTATAACCTCATGTTTAACTCTTATAATACCTTCGACTAAATTGAACAATACCCCAAATACCCCAATACCCCAAACAATATTATTATAGGCCTCATAAATATGATTTAAGAGAAGTGTAACTTAATTTTTGTAACAAATACTCGAATTAAAATAAAGAAAATCATTAAAATCTTACCTTAACTTGAAGATTTCACAACACAATCAATAGAATAAGTACGCAGTTGATAAATTTCAATTATTATCATTATTATTCAGTGTCAACATTGTTGCGATTCTTTTTGTGATTGTGAGCACTTATATTTACTGAATACTGAGTTGTGAGTTTCATAGTTTGAGGTTATCCAGCAGAATCAGGGAGCTGTCATTTTGAAAAACAGCTGTTTGTATTAAGAAGGCAGCGCCATGTTTAATGCAACATTGCAGCGCGAAATTTCAAATAAGATGCGCTTGAATTTGAAATGCGAATAAATTATGCACATTTACATGGATAAATGCATCGTATGGACGACATCGTTGACATATTTGCATGAAAAGGGTCAACCTAACGTTGCTAATGAATGGCAATAGCCAGCCGACTAGGCATGCCATTTGCAACGTGTTTAAATATACGTGTATAAATTTACCAGTACAAATAGACGGATGTTGAGCGGCTTATTGACAAGAAAAATAGACAAGGAAAGTTATTGCGGCTAGTACACGCCTCTTCAACTTACCGCTTACTTTACCTGTCCAAATGGGTACTTTCCACTCCAGAGGATAGAAATCACTTGCGGCCAGTAAAATCAAACTTGTTTGTTTTTACTTGCACTCCAAGGAAAGTAGCCAGTACAGCAGAGGAAACGCATCGTTTCAGTTATTGAGAAGATGATTTATGGAAAAAAAATTATATGTGTTGAAAAACATTAAATGATCTTGCCTACTGACGGCCAGTACAACACTGATAGTTGCAGTCAGTACTTTCCCTGTACATTGGTAAAAAGTGAAACTAAGCAATGGCAAGTAACTTTCCTTCTCTACTTTCCCTGTCAATAAGCCGATTAAGCGTCAGATAAAAATCACATGAACAAACGAATGAACCTGTAAATAAGCCTACTCAATAGAACTTAAATCGACAAATCAAACTAAGACAGGATAAAAACGAAATCCATTTGCCAAATTAAATTTAAGACAGTAATGGAAAAGTCTTATTTCATTGAAATAAAAATTAATATCTTTCACTTTAGCAAAACATAAAAAATACTATAGTATGAGTATGTGGGTTTTTCTTCGGATTTTGTACCCAGGATTAAATTTTTTTTTATATTTTCAAACAAGAATTGAAACTTTATTCAAAAGTGCACAAAATGAAGTATACTTGTAATGGTAAGGACGAATCAAAACACTACTTATAAGACAAATTCACACATGACCTAAATTATAAAACTAAAAGCAATTGAAATAATATTTCTCCGAAGAAAGATTTCAAAAATATTATTGACTATTATCCAGCATTTCCAACCAAGACAGCAGCAAGAAGGGCTTGATAAGCATTTTTATCAGCATTACCCTGAAAAAGGAAAAAATTGATTAGTAAGAGTTATGGGTTAAGATTAAAAAAGCAGTCAATAGAAACCTTACAAAGGTGTTCTCTCTTTTTCAATACGTTTGAATATAGTTCCTGTTTATATTAGTTTTGAAAGTTCATGAAGTTTAAAATCCACTTATTACAACTTAAGAAGAAAGAAAGATAAAGAAGGAGCAAAAAGGAGAGTGAAACTAGAAAGAAGAAAAGAGACGCAGGTAAAAAGAATCATGGACGATGAAGAATAATAAAAGAAGATGGGAGCGTGGAAAGAATAGGATACAAAAATTTGTCAAAAGAAGAAAGGAAATCGTGAAGTTATATGCTTATGAATGAAGATGTCATAAGATCATATTATAATGATGATAAGAAAGAATATATTTGATATCATTCTTATAATAAAAACTATAATTCAACAAGGATATTATGATCCTTATGAAAAGACTATTGCAAAAATTTATGACAGCCACTGTTGCCGTTTATTGGACCAATTTAGATGAGGTCTAGTTCCTATTAAAAAAGATTTTACATTTTTATTTTTTTTAATAATAAAAGAGTAGAGGAGATAATCTGAAAATCATTAAAGTTTCTTGATGAAATAATAATGAAAATAATGTACTCACTTTTACTTCTTTAATTATATCTGCCGAATACTGGTCGTTGTACCTTTTAATTATGTCTTTCAAGTCGATTTCACTTCTTGAAATAACTAGGTATTCGTGAGCTCTGCTGTTTCTTGAATCAAGTTCATAGCCCAATTTGAACTCTTCAGAGAAATACTGATACGGGTCCCTTGCAAACCTCACTGAAAATGAAAGATACCGTACCGTATTCATTATTAATTATTGATATTTTTTCAGTCTATGTTATTCCAGAAAAAAACTTCAAATCATTTTTCATCTTAGCTAGTTGAGGAGAGTACCATATCCAATCATCATTATTACCGTATGCTTTTTAGCTTTATTTGCATTGGAAGAGCATAGAAAAATTTCTCAAACAATACATTAGCAGAGCATTGATGATTACTGCTAGACAACCCATTCCAATCATGATTAAAAAGTGAATTCTTAAAATTAACAAGTTTCTCCTCATCCATTGGTCTTGTGACAACCACTTTTGGCTCTATATAGCTACGATTCTGCTTATTAGAATCAGGTCTATTTGTTTCTATCCATACTGAATCATGATCTGAAAAGGGAAACAAGGCTGCATCTGTAATTATTAATGGTCTCTCTATTGATTTTCGTGAATATATTGTCCAAACAGGACGATTCTCGAGTTGGCTTGCATTTTATTAAAATTAGTGTGATTGAATTGCATCAGCAGATTTTTTAATTCCCTGTTGTAACGTGTTTCTTGTATTACATCAAAAGGTGAATTTACGTCACCACCAAGTATCATACTGTACTTTTTCCACTGAGAATTTTGAAATAAATTTAACAGATTCTCAACTTTATCTAAAAATATCTGCGGATCACCAGTAAAGACTTATTTTTAAATTTTCAAATTAAACACCAGTAGCTTCAAAATGCATCTCGCTACATGAGAAATCAAGATTGAGTGTCCTACTATTTTATTCATTGAATATTTTTTTACATAAATTGCTACACCACCATGAATGCGCTGCTTTCTACAAAAACTATTTACAAGTTCGAAGTCATCTAAAATAATAGTGAAAAATTTCATATTTTCTGCACAAATACTCACAAAAAGTCAAACTTATTGTCATTGGCAAACTCATTGAGAACAACTAGCTTTCCACTAATACTCTGAATATTGTGATAGCCTATCCTAAAAACCTAGTTTCATGACTAGTTTGGGTGATTTAGCAGTTATTGGATACATAGAGGGTGAATCATGCACGTTACCAGCCGCACTTTTCACCGAAATAGGATGTTCATTGATATTCTTGGAGTGACTGATGAATCTTGTAACTCGTGATTGGATTCTTCTTATTAATCTTGACACTTGAGGAATGAAATGCATCCCCATACAAAAACATTTGATACTGTACATGAGAATTTAATATTGAATCAATGATTAACTTTATTCTATAATATGAATAAACTTGATGATTTACCAATACGTTTGTAAGCTTCTTGACGGTAACCTCTTTCACAATTTTTCCTGAAATTGTCGACAATGTCCGCATTTTGATTTTTAGCTATCCACTTGTTGGACACATTCCTTATCTGATCAAAGCTAGTACTCGCCATGAAGTTAAGCAAATCATTACTATTACACTTATCTGGAAAATGATAACATGAAAATAATTATTAATATTATAGTGAAATATAATATTAAATCTTCTGACACAATAATAACATTATTCCTATTTTAATTATTTTTTTACTACAATAGTATGATCCCCTTTGATTAAATGAATGATACTTCTTATTTGCCTACGCTATTTTACGCTCAATCCTCAACAAAATGAATGATACTTCCTATATATTTGCCTACGCTATTTTAGCCTACGCTCAATCCCCAACAAACTAGATGGAGTTTTAGCTTTACGGTACGCCATTCAAGAGAAAAATATAGTACAAATGAGAAACTTGAGTTATTAACTTGAGTATTGGAGTGGTTCATAGTCGAGGCGGCTAAGGCGTCAGACTGATTAAGTTATCATCAGTCAGATAAAATCCATTGGGCCAGGGTTCGAGCCTGGTTGACGGAAAGGATTTTGACAAGTTTGTCGGAGGAGACGTTAAGCCGTCGGTCCCGACTGCCTAAAAAGTAGTCGTCATATCTCATCATCACCCCACTCATAAGCCTAGAGCTCATGTGGGCATCATCCTCGAAAAAAAAAATTATGTTGAATCAAAGACAATAATATTATAGACAAAAGACAAAAAATAATAGGCTATGCCTTTTTCTTCAATAGCCTACTTCAATGAGGTTTTGTCCATGGTTGTATTCAGGAAACATTTAAACGAATGGGAAGGATTCTTCCCATGCTTATGAATCAATCTAGAGAAGTGGAAGACACATCGGGATTGACCGAGGTTCCTGGTTCAATGCCAGTTGACGCGTTGACGGAAAGTGTTTTGATAACCCTCGGGCAATTTTTTTGGAGGAGACGTTCAACCGTCGGTTCCGTCTGCATAAAAAGCAGTCGTCATCTCTCATCATCACCCACTCTTCCATTACCCACGCACAAGCCTAGAGCTCATGTGGACATCACCATCCAAAAATGCTGGTTGGACGCACGGCGCACACACTCACCTACATGCTTACCTGTATATACTGTATATATACTACAGAGACATACCGGTAATCACAGTATGGTCATTGGTGGGGAAAGGTCCATAAAAGTAAGTTGGAACATTTTTTTCGCCCGCCACCAATATACTTTTTCCAAATTTTCAAATTATGGGATTACATGCAAACATGTACCCATTCACTCATTTTTCAAACACATCTTGGGAGAAACAATAACATCAAAAATAACTTTTCTAACAATAAAAATAGTTTTTTCAATCTTGATAATGCTTTAAAAGCATAAAATGATGACAACAACATGCATAGGACTTTACTGGCAAAGGCAAATTCTAGGTGAGAAGTAAATCACTAAACATAACATTTGATTTGCATATCATTTCAATTGGGTATTAGCAGAAGTATGGTATGGTGGATTTGTCCGAGCTAAGTTTGGCATCAAATGGCCACACTGTTATTATACAGATTCTGTAGTAATTAAATGCCATTTCAAAAAGAAGACTATGTCATCTACACTGATACTACCTGTCGCATACAATAATATCTTTCTCACCTGTACTGTCCGGGATTAATGCGACCTGACTGTCAAGCAGTTTGTCATCGGTCCCACTATCTGGTCGCATAGTCTGAAACGTTTTTTCAGAAAAATAATTTTCTGAATGCTCGGCTTCCTTCTGTAGGCCTAATCTCACTGAATCTGAATTTACAGAAGGAAGCCGAGCATTTGTCAACAACGATGGACATGGACCAATCAGAGCATTGGAATTGTAGAGCATGCACAGATCGAAAATGCAAAGTCGGATCGGCGTCGCATCGGATCATGTGTGAATTGACTTTATGCAGCGAATTTTTCGGACAACAGAAATAATAAATTATTCTCCACAATTAATATATTACAAAATAAATAAATATATAATACAAACAAAATCCGTTTTCATTAAAAAATGGTGACTTTTTTCTCTATAATTGAAAGTACGGTACCCCCTGTAGTGTATTGGCTACTATATAATTATTATATGAAGAGATATTAGAACTACAAACTAGGATATAAAAAGTAGAAGATAAATAATTTAACATAAAATTCTAAAAATAGAGTACGTACAGTGAAAATATAGAGTTTTTATGTTTTATACGCTCTCTACAGGTTGCATATCTATTATATTTTTATAGGAATTACTAGACAGGCTACAAGTGCTTTATAATATCAAATTATCAAATAATAATAATAATTATCAAATAATTCATTCTGTGTCAAGCTTATGAAAAGAAAAACAGGAAAAATGAGAAAAAATTTAATAAATCAAAACTCACTTTCGGATCAAGCATTACATTCAGAACGTCTTTCCCAGCATCAAATTTATCTATATCTTTAGTAATTTCTACGCCAAATGCTGAAAACAATTATCAAAAATTGCATGCGTTATAATTAAATTTCCAAATTAGATTCATTATGGTACTCCATCATACCGCAAAGTTATTCAAGCTTGTTGCTTGTATAAGAGTATTGGTTTTCTAGTTGATGTCATTTACGGTGTTTGAATTTGATTGGGTTCTGTGCAGAGTACTTGAGGTTAAAAATCGTTACTTTGAGAATGTTTTATAACTAGAACATGATTGGTTTCTACTTCTTTTAATTAAAATATGTAGCAAACGGGTGAATAATGATCAAAATTAAATTTCTCATCAGAAAATTTCTACAATTAAGGGTCGCTTTCCCCAAACGCTGCTCAAGTAATAACAGCTGACGCTCAATTTTTTTACTATACTTTTCCTATTCTCCGAATGAGGCTTAAGCCAGATGTATAACTTGAGCAGCGTTGGGGAAAGCGGCCCTTAGCCTATATATTAATGAAAAACGTTCAAGTCAGCCAGATTCATTCAATTCGACGCTTGGCATTAGATGGATAGATAGATAGAGAGATATTATTTATGATTAATTTTTCCAGCAAACCAGGGGTGCTGGGTTCGATTCCCCCGCCAGGGGAAAAGTTTTTTGTGCAGCAGCGTTCATCGATCGAATTTCCTTACTGGCTATTATTCTGTTGTCAATATTTGCAGTAGCAGAAGTCTTCAGAATATTATATGGCATTAATTGGGAATTTCGTTCAATTAATTATTATGATTTAACAGCAACCTGTATAGTTGCAATATCTCATTCCTTCCATCAGATATTGTTTCTTTGCCATCATCAAGAAATAATCTCTCTCTATCTATATATCTATCTTATGCCAAGCCTCAAATTAAATGAATCTGATTATAACCCAGCTGTCAGAGTCTGTGAGGTCTGAGCGTGACGACATGCACCAAGTCATGTGCGCATGCGGCTGAGACAACCTTCTGTATTTATAGTAACCTTGATCTTCTTCAACTTTGAAAATTGTGGATTAGAAGCAGAGACGTACAAAGTGACTGGTTCATACATCTACCAGAGATATCATCGATTCTTAAAATGATATTCTGAACAATAGATGATTATTATTGTTGTCTCAAAAGTGACAGACTTTGTTTTTAGGTGAGAGGTAGATTTAATTAAGTAACAAATATTTTATAATTTTCCTAAATATTTTGTCAAAAAACATACCATCCAAGTAGCCTTTTCTGAGTGCTGTTAACCTTGTCACCGAGCTGGTACAAACAATAGATAAGTGCACCCAATCTATCCAATTGTTCATTGAGTCATAGAAACAATTTGCAAGATATACTGGCAATTGAAGAAAAAATCCATTATAAAATCTTCTCTCGCTACCATCATGTTTACTATTGAATAAAGCGTTATTAATGGAATCTGATATGTTCTGGAAATAATTAATTAAATGTTCATAAATTTTATCTACACATATACAAACATACAACAATATTTGAAACAGTGCAAAAATGACATATAATTGGATCTGTCTCCTCTACATCACAATAACGCTTTTTCAAAATAGTTAAGTATATTGAGCTTGAGACAGTACTTCATGTCAAATGCATAAACTTCTACCATTTGTCAAATGCCTTGTGACTTGTGATTGGCTGGTGAATGGATCCTTTACCTCCTATGTCAAAACACTTTCTGTAGGATGTAGGTACTAGCATTCTCAGTTTAGTAGTTTGGTGAGTTTGATACAGATGGCAGCACTTAAGACATACGGTATTTTATGTCATACATAATACCTATACAAGTCAAAATATGGTTCATATTATTTAGACATCTTATATGAAACGCATTGTCCATATTTACAAAATATAGACACCTAATGAAACAGATTGAAGGCCCACATTATATGGGTATGTACAACTAATATTATTGTAATTGGTTGAATTATTGGTCATCAAAAATTTGGAAAAAACTGCATGTTACCATTTATATAAAACATCACGCATACTTGTGTAATGCTTCTCCACATAATTATGGTGTTACCTCTTTTGCTAATTTTCCGTAGGCAATGTTAATTGCAAGTCTTTGTGCAAGCGTTCTTTCGCCTATCAGCTGAGCTATGGGAGCATAGACTTTACCATCGATTGCCTTTTTAATCACATCAGCATCGTCCTCAGGCTTGTTTTTCGATTTTTCAATTATGGTCGGGCCCAGAACACTTACAGGTTCTCCTAATGGATGCGGTTTCTGGAACAAAGAACCTAACTATGAAAATACATTATAGACAGAAATCTGTTTCAATTATTTCCAATCAATTTTAATGAACCGCTGACTTATTGTATCCAGTTGAAGGGTACCGTTAACATAACGGTTTTTCCTTAACATAACGTAGTCGTCTATGTAAAACATACAAAATGATCATTCACTCTGCTGGAAACACTCTCTCATCAGTTTGTAAAAAATCATTCATTCATCACAAGAACTGAAATTCAAGCGCAATGCTTTCTTGAAAATTTCATTTAAATTTAGGCTAATTTTGTCTCTTATTTATTATCAATTGATTTATTTCTGCGCTCTCAAATAAGAGCGAATAAATTTCAAAGTAGGCTATTTTATTAGTTTTAGTTGATACTACTATAAATGGGTGATTTAAAAATTATAAAATTGGATCGGATGATAAAGATTTTGAACATTTACTGACCGTCTCGCAATCTGCATGACCGCTAAGAAAGCAAAATAATTGGAATAAAAAGTAAATCCTCCACATTTCGAGATTGACGACTGGGGCTAGAACATACAGTAGCTGCAATTTTAAGCCTACAAGAAGATTTATCACCAACGTTCTAATTAGGTACCGGTACTGCTAAGTTAATTTAAGCCCAGGCCTAATCGCTGAACATTATTATTTACCTCAATCAGAGACAATACAATCTGAATTGTCTTTTCTCGAATGATTAACCATCTTGTTTTATAAGCAAGCATTCAAAAATTAAGAGTATTGTTATGGCAATTTGATTGAAAAAATATGTTCTTTCTTTACCGTCATTTTCTTCTTCTTCTTCTTTTCAAATTGGAGTATTGGAGACATGGACTTTTGCGAAATGGAAACTAAAACAAAAATCATAAACTGTGAGGACTCTCTGTAGTTTAATTTAAATGCCTCTGAACTCTGTCATTATTAGATGATCGAGTTCAGATAAATATGTAGAGGATTTCAAAAAGTTATAAATAAAATGAGGGTAGAAACATGGAAGGAGTTTAGACGTTGCAACTGCTATCAAATATTTAATAATAGGGCAAACAAACATCCAAATAATGCCATGAAGATATTTTCAACTTCAAACATTGACAACAAAAGAATAGTAGGCCTAAATAACATAATTTAATAATATAAATAATTTTAAATGAAAAGCATTCATTGACAACTCTTATTATAGTCATTCTACTATCAATACGGATGAACACCACAATACAACCAAAACTTTTTCAATTCTGCATGACAGTGATCAGTTTTCGTCTAAACTAAATTGTCTCTATTATTATTAATGGAATACCAATTGAGTTTGGCAGTATTGTTCGCTAGCGACACTGTCTAGTGAACGAACACTAAAAAATCAGTCATTACAAAGATCATATTTTTTTAGGATAAAAAGATTTTAAGGGCTTTATATAACTATGCTTCTCCTCCATTGGGAACCTGGCTAATCGTTAGTAAGGCTAGTCAGTCACTCCCTATATTTTGGAGGCATATTAAATTGTTGCATTGCACTATAGCTGCTTAACACAATGTTATCCAGCAGTGCTTTGTTCCCATCACTGGGTTGCGAAGACTAGCTCATGGTTGAGATGTCAATGTGCTAACCACACGTTACATCTTTTCTGGATAATGATCATCCACCTCTGCTGATTCAGTCGAGTGGATGTGAAAGTGGCAACCAGCTGGTAGGCCTAAGCCCATATAGGGCTGTTGAGCCATTGACAAACAAAAAAATATAACTATGCTTGGTTCAATGAGCATGAGAAGAATAACAAAATTTTTAAAACTTTTCTGTTTATTTCAGGAATAAACATTGTATTGAAAGGAAATGGAATTTTTGTCATTGATCTTCAGTTATTTGTACAGGTACAGTAATAAATTTCAATAATCCTATTTATTTGTTTAAAATACAGTTACCTACTCTGTTTAGAATATTTTTTTGAGTGTGAAGCCCACGCATGCTCTCTAGGTTCGTGTGTTGTGGGAAGGGTATAAAGACGAATATTAATAAGTAGCTTATATTATTATTTCAAATTAACTTTGTTGTTCTTTTTCTTCCCAGATTGACCAGTCAACTTACTCAATATTCAATATCTTCACTTTCATGGAAAGATCAGAGATAGAGATTTGAAACTCATGAAACGGCATTGTTGTGCTGTGCAGTATTAATAATGAGAAAAATATCCAAGCAAATTAAACCACTGCATTTGAAACTGGAGATCGTATTATCACTCATTCTCAATATATATGTGATAGTAAATTAAGGTAATGATAACAGTACCGCTCTTCTTGAAGAAGGCTCTATCAGTTTTCTGGAATAAGAGAATAACATTTTTGATCGGGCTAAAAGAATCAACAATTTGATTGAGTAATAATGGTAAGATTAGGAGTCGTGAATAATCGAAGAGTATTATTTAATCTAATCATTTTTCAACTTCTATGAGTTCAATAAATTATGTAGGACTATCATTTAAAATTGGTGAATTTTTATTCCATTTCCTTCATGATAAAACATAACTTAATCATAACATAACATAATCAAAATGACAATAATATTATCGTTTGAAAGACCAATCACTAGTCATGATTGTATTATAATTATTGTACTGTAGTCGGCTATAAAACTAGTTAATACAAAAATAAACCTTGCAACGGATTTTGCGTGCAATTCAAAATCTCCCGCTCTTCAGAGTTTGAGCAGAGAGTGTTCTATGGTAACTTATTACAATGTGAAATGAAGCCACATTGATAAAATATTTCAATATTATTGAAAAATTGATTTCAAGACATAGATATAATGGATTCTATTGTAGAGTATTTTATTTAAAAAAATTAATATTGTAACCTATGAGATGACAGTTTGTAACATTGCTCCTGGATGCGTCATCAGAATCAGCTGGCTTTTGTTTTGTATTTTGAACTTGGCAAGTGAGTGAAGGTTAGTAACGTAGTGCAAGTTCTGTTTATTGAAATGAGGTGACACATTTCGTAAGTATTTATAATAGTTTCGTCAGCTATTAAATTTAAATTCATCATTCAGTTTATCTAGAATCCTTTTCAGTTAATGTAAACGACTGGAATATTACAAGCGAATCAAATGAAAGTTCAATAAGTCAAAGCCTACTTAAGTAACTTACTCATGTCATGCAGCTCAAATCCATTAAAAAGTATTATTCCAAGTGATATTAATTGCTGCCGAATTGTCACTCTGTTTATGAGTGATATTAGAAGATCTGGCTATTCTTATCTCTAGACATTTCCCTCCAGTAAGAGCCCAGGAGAGACAAACTTTTCTTTTTTGTTTCTTGTCTTCAGAATTAGATTTCTCAGCTAAATTCCTCCACGAATACTCGTGAAGGTTTCTCGCGTGGGTAATGGGACGGATTATGACATTTATGAGAGATGAATGGACCTACTGCTTTATGTGGGTTCAGAACCACTGGTAAGCGATTTGATTCTCATGAATTAATTACATTCAGCGGAAAAAGGCTGGAAGTGATCACCCTTACTGTGGGAATTCAAATCAATTAATGTGAAATAAGTTGTAGAATAAAGACAACTTTGAACGACAATAAAGAGTAGTCCTCTTCTTTCAAGTTTTGAGTCGTTTATTCCTCTCCTCATTTGTAACTTTTAGGTTAGAAACACACCGACACACATGAATTCCTGCAACGAGCAAAGCAGCTGTAACCTCGGATCTACGGTTGCATCCAATTGGTTTCCGACTAGTCTGCAATCGTTCAACTCGTGGGCGGTTCCCCACTACTATCCATTGCCATGTCAGATAGCAGTTGTGAGCAAAACTGGTTTGCGACTGCTGTTTCATGGGCGGTGGGCGAATTGAATCCTGCTATAGTTATTGATTTCAGTCATAAGTCAGCTTGCCAGTAATGAAAACAGTGTTTTCAATCACAATATCAGCCAAAGACATCTGGCAACGCTGGGTTGCTGACTGAAATCAGATAGCAGCTGCTTAGTGGGCGCAAGGGCTAAGAGGTCATATTGGTTCTTTCCACCGTGGGTTTACACTAGCGACAGCTGCAGCAAACGCAACTACATTTTTGTAGACGATCAGTCCACATGGGTGGCAGTTTCATCAACCGAAACGCGACCACTGCGGCTTTTCAGTTAGTACATCCAGTTGACTGCACTGCGCGGCAGTCGACCGCAACCGACTGCACATGTACTGTCTCATTTGTCTTTGTCATTAGTGGTCTTCTTTGCTGCTCTGCGATGTGCTTACAGCAACTGTCGCTCTTGTGTACCCAGGTTAAGAAACCTTTTCAGCTAACGGGGAAGAGTGCAGTCTGTAACATTTTTCCATACTTTAGCAATAATTCATTTCATTCATTCACCTGTAGCAATTTTTGGAACGTCTTGACTATCATAGCCTGCGTTCCACGTCGTTGTGGTGAACTCAGCTCTTTTTCTCATGTTGGGGACATGAGACGAGTCCTGCAAACCTTGAAAACATTCCACTTTGTCTATAAATTGTAAATATAAATATATTGATTTATATTGGAAACCCCTCTGATTCTTGTTACTTTTTCTGTTGCAGGTGCGGTAATGTCTTTCAGGCGGTATTTCA
Organism: Laodelphax striatellus; assembly: GCA_017141395.1. NCBI lineage: Eukaryota > Metazoa > Arthropoda > Insecta > Hemiptera > Delphacidae > Laodelphax > Laodelphax striatellus. The sequence goes on from CM029539.1 coordinate 10,259,748, forward strand.
ATATTCGAACAAAAATGTAATTATAGGGCGCGAAGAGTGTAAGATTACAAAACGGTTTCAATTGTTTTTCGTGAGTAGCTCCCTCTATAACGGTTTTTTGTGTTAATTACCCTGAATAGTTGAAATACCGTTCATAATAACAACAGCAAACCATTTAATTGAGTCTGTTTTCACTGTTTGACTCTGATATTTTGCTTCATATTTTATCAAGCAATTTAATATAATGTTTTTAATCATGCTCAATCTTTTGTGATTAGAATGCCATTATAGTCCCATTTAAAACATCAAGTAATTGTTTTCAATCAAATGAATTATTATCGTGCTGCTAAGTTTTCTATTTATAAATAAATAATAAGTTTCAAATGATAAGAAACTCTTCAACTTTACTAATTCTCATTGATTTTTTGATGGAAGAAAGCGCCAATAGTTCCATTCAAAATCAAAATTGACTTAATTCAATTACATGGATTATTGAAATGCTGTCCAATTTCCATTAATAATTCTGGATTGAAGAGAAGCTCTACTGTTTTTAGTGATTAATATTGAGTTATTTAAAAATAATTCATGAGTTCCATCTAATATTAATTTAGAGCAGTTCTATTCACATTCATAAAGGAAAATATCAAGCTTCAAATTTGATTATAAGCGTTGATCCAACTATTTTATGAATCAATAATAAAATAATATGAATTAATAATAATGATAGATAGTATCGAGCCTAAGATTTGAATGTTATTTTTGATCTGAGATTATAGTGTTTTGCAAACTATAATCCCTTTAAGTATTTCTTGTATAACTAAGTAAAATCCACAAAAAATTGAGCTTTTGATATCTGATTTCAGTGAGTGTCTTGCAAACTATATTGATGATTTCCTTCAAATATTCTCATTCAAATCAGTGATATCCTTTCAAAATAGAGCTACATTTTGAATCAACGATTTCAACCATGTGCTTCGTTACTCAATCTCGTGGTAATAGTTGATATTGACTCACATTCCGGTTACAAACATGTGTAGCTTAGATTACAAAGGTGATTAGTGTTTTTGCCACTCTTCTATTAATAAATTTTCAATTATGAGTGGTCCCCCACCATCGAGCTTGCCCACAAGCGGCAATGCTTCGCTGTCTGCCTCTTGCGAATCTCTGGTATCGACCACATCGATATCCAGCACAGCCAGTCGTCCCTCAGGGTTGAGACAGCCTTCGAAAATTGGCAGACCCTGTCAGGGCCATGCTGCTAAACCTCCTGTGCCTCAATCACCGAAAGCAAGTGAGTAAATGATTGATTATTCTGAATTTTATGGATTGAAAGCTTATATTGAATGCTACATTACTCTTGCTAGTTGCTAGCATCATTGGAATGTTGTACAATCCCTATGATCACGCCACTCTTGTTCGATTTTTATGTGCTGAAAGTTTATTTTGAATGCTAGATTAGTCTTGCTATCTTCATTGGAATGTTATGAAATCCCTATGTCCACACTTGGTCGATTTTTTGTGCTGCACAGCATGCTGCATACATTCCATGCTGCATTGGTAGCATCGAAGATGTACTAATTTTTTTTTAAATACTACTAAATTTTCTAGTTAAATTGGACGGTCTCCGGGTGGAAAGGAATAAGTCAAAAATAGACTTATCTCCTTTCACCCACACAAAGTCATCTACTAAATACTTATTACAACATTCATATGGGTAATTACATCTGTTATAGTAGAGTATGGACTTATTGCCTTATACTCAAAGATAAAGCTGTCAAAGAAGTTGATTTTCAATAAAATAAAAAAAATGGAAAAATTGACTTATTCCCTTTTACCCGGAGACCGTCCAATTGTATTTGGTAGCTTGCTGTGCAGCACTTGAAAGTGCGGACATAGGGATTTATTACTGTATTAAAACCAGTTGCATGGAAATGCCTGCCAAAAAACGATGCCTTCCAACTGAACCAATGATCGTTTGCAATGACGTCATTTTACGGTGGTGAAGTTCAATTGGATTTTGATGCAACTGGCCTTCATAATTTATCAAAAGTATGAAAGTCTCGTAAGGTTTGTTTTTTTTGGATCTGGTTATTGGTTTAATCTATATCCTCCTTGACCCTGCCTCATGTACATTCTTCAAATTCTCCTTTCAGTTCAGGTTTACTGTTATAGCATGATATTTTTATTGATTAGTGAAGAGACCAAAATCTTATTGTTATAAATTCTATCGGTGGAGAGTCCCTCAAGTATGTATAATCAGATTCATTTAATTTGACGCTTGGCATTAGATAGATAGATGGATATTATTTCTTGACGTTGCTGATGACCGTAGAGTACGATGGCAAAGAAATAATATCTATCTATCTATCTAATGCCAAGCATCAAATTAAATTAATCTGATTATGTAGATCGTGACTTGTATCTATAGATCGTTGACTTTGCTATGGCATCTGGACTGGAAATGAATAATATTGTCATTTCAGTTTTTGACCATCTCCAAAGTGGATGAATTGTCAATACACTTTCTTCATTGTAGATAGCATTTTGATGAGACAATTCATTGTCAGTTCCTTAGCAAATTAAACGTACTGTTTGGATATGCTGGAAGCATGTTCATCTACACCTCCAACAGAAATTAAAATTTTTTCAACAGAAACAGCAGTTCCTGATTGGAAAGTTGTGTGGTTGGTATTGCATGTGGATGTAACTATAATAATTACACAGTTTTACCCTCTGCCTTGTACTTTTTCACGTTCTACTTTTAGTCTCATGGCAACACTATTGTTTGTTAGTTCTATAGAATCCGCTAGATAGCGCCCAAATACAGCCAGTCTACAGTGACTCTATAAAGAGTCACTGTTATAGAGAGTCACTCTTTATAGAGTCACTGTAGCCAGTCATCTTTGTTCACGTGGGTGACAGTAGGACGACACGACACTTGAAGGAAGTTTTTTGATGTTTTTTTGTTTCGAATTGAAAAAAGAACAAACCTAACCCATTACCCATACTACATGAAATGCACCCCAAAGGTCCGTTTTTATTCCAGCAAGTCCCATCGACAAGCAGAGTTGGTTGTGAATCAGCTGATATTATTTTGAAGCATGGAAACAGCTGTTAGAAACTGCAGTTATATTTTTAATCAAAACTAATCTAATAAAGTAACATTGAATTGAATAGCTGACTGGAGACATCCTGCATATTACATTTTGCTGTGTTCTAATAGTACAGAGTACAGGATATGTCTAGTGTGCCATACAATTCAGCTATTCAATTCAAGATTGTTGCAATAGAAGTTCAACATGCATATATGGTTTGTTGTTAAAAAATGCATGTCTAGATCTCTAGAGTGTAGACCTACCTCACTGTAGGTAAAATTCAGCTGGTTGATTAGCTGGCCATTTCATTACTGGATGGAATTTGATGAAAATTTCCCTCAGGGGCCTGTTAAATAAAAATTTAAAAGTCATTTAATACAGAAAAAGGAAGGATCAATATAGCATGGAATATGATTGAATAAACTTATAAGGCTAGTTCGTAATCGCATCTCTCCTGTTTTTTCAGGACCGAAAAAATTTATGATCCAAAAATCGGGACATTTTTTCGAGAAATAGGGATATTTTTTTTCAAAAATTGGGGCATTTCCCCCAAAAATCGGGAATTTTTTTCCAAAATTTGGGACTTTTCTTTCATAAATTGGGATATTTCCCCCAAAAATCGGGACATTTTTTCCAAAAGTCCTATTTCTATTACTAGAACCAGGAGTTATACGTAACGTTATTATCCAGTTCACACGTTTTCAATATCTATACAGAATATATGATTTGTTCCAGTGATCTTGAACTTAGCGTGTCCAACCTTCTTATGAACTTTGGATGCAATTTACCTGTGAATGAATTAGCATTTATTGCTTCATTGTAGCATAACTGAATCAATGATATTGTCTTAGATTGTAGTGAGGTGCATTACTTAACATTGTCCTTGTGTCTTGAATGAGTCATTCTGCTAGTAATACTATATGTATAGTATGCATATACTTATATATTACTCAATGGATTCACCTGATTTGTATCTTGCATAGTAATCGAGTCATCCCAAGCGAATTATAATTGAATTATATAATCTTCTTTGAATTATAAGTGTATTGTGGGCTAGCGATGCATCTTCCTAACATTGAGTCGATCACACCCACTATTGACATTGTGCATTCATTACCAATAATTGTTTTATTCACACCATAACTCGCTAGGTATTATGTAGATGAGATTCTATTTTGCAACTGGGGGTATCAAGTTTTTTGCGACTGAAATTGATGTGATTTTCTAGTTTAGAATTAGTTTAGAGAATGCTCATCTAATTTCAGTGTTTAAATGTTGGGAAATGTTTAATAGCTACTTTGAACCTAGTCGAGTATGTAATGTAGATTTATGAAATAATGATGGTAGCCATATTGAACCCTCTTGCTGCTCCACCCAATAAATGTAATATTTTTTATGAATAAAACTTATAATAATAATATATGAACTTATGATAATAATAATATCACAGGGTATTATTCTACAATATATAGGAAAGAAAAAACAGACGTTTGCAAAAAACTAATCTTGGTCCAGATTCCAGAATCCTATAAAATATCTGTTATCTGATTCATCCACTAATTTGAATACTCATTGTGCATAGACCGCTGTTTCCTCTTATAGAGCGGGTTTACACGAACGGTTTTAGGGTGGTTGCGGCCACCAACGGTTCCAGGTCTGGGAGAGACAAAAACAGCTGGCATAATCTTGTCTCTCTCCTACACATGGAACCCCTGGTAGCCTCAACCGCCATAAACCGATCGTGTGAACCGAATATTATCATTTAGAACAAAATCGGGTAGTTGAATTATTTAATTTATGATGAAAATTTGAAATATTCATATTGATACATCATATTAAAAATATGAATTATTTGAGAAATTAGTTTTTCAAGTTCTTTCTAATTTATTTTCAATCATTCTTTCCTAAAAATGACAAAAATTGCCCATTGATTGAATATGGGAGGCTTTCTAAATTATCAACAGTTTATAGCACTATTAATTAGGAATTTTGTTCAATTAATTATTATCATTAATTGAATTTTGAGTAGCGAAAAACAGTAACTATTGAGTTTCACTTAGTATTAACACAGTATAATCTATGCATTATCTTTTTCAGTTCTGCTCAAATTCAATTTTTTCAGTACCTATTTTTTTTTTTTAATGTAGATTTGCTTCTTTTTTCTATAACCTTTATGCTAGCTTGTATTTTTTACACTGTGTATGTAACGTCGTGGATCTACATTATTATTTCTGATTAATCTGGGAACAATAAACTCTAGTTCATTATAATCTCAGCTCATGTCTCAAACAATGGATAACTATGAAGCGATAGGTGTTTAATCCGTCTTTTTTTAATTCTGATCTGTCATCTGCCCACACACGTAAACATGGACTAATCCCACATGTCTTGTTCGGTTGATGTGTAATTATAAGCATTTTTAAATCACAGATTGATACGTTTTCGCGACTGTCAAGAAGAAAAATGATGCGGGCTAAATTATTTTCTCTGGGAGTTTTCGTAAATCCTATTTCTGTGTAGTTAAAGTGGTCTACAAACTTCAGCCATACAAGGTTCTATCTAATACCTTCTAACTAATTACGAAGAATAACTGAATCTTCGTTCTACCATTATCAATATCTTGAGTGAGAAATATATAACATTTGTAAAGAATGTTATATTCTGCCGCCATCTTGGTTTATTCATGGTGGCGAGTATTTTCAAGTTGGCCACCATCTATATTCTGATTCAGCAAGTCCTAAGGAAGAGATTGATACCATTTCCATGTCTGTATCAGCAAGGAGTCACGAGAAAATTGATTTAAGATTCTTGCTTATGACCTTATGAGTGTTGAAAAAGTGCCTGCATCCCGTGCAAGCCTTTATTCCGAATGGGCTGGTGTCAACAATAGTTGACTTACAACCTGAATATACATATCATTTGAAAGCTTAAGAACAGTTCTATAACTTGTAGATTTAACATTTTCCTCTATCTGTTGTACAAATAATTCTATTGGGAAAACCCCAAAAAATTGGTTCAATTCTTTCTATCTTCGGTTTTAAAATTTAATATGCCTCATAGAGGAAAATGTTAGATACAAAACTTGTAGAGAATTTTATTGTGAACATTTTGGTGCAAAGAAAACTCAGATATCTTCAATATTGATCAAATTACAGGCGATCTAATAAATTATGGCGGCCATCTTGTTTTTGAGAGTTTGCGTACGCGGCTGACTGGCCACCATGGATTTTCTCATTATACTAGTCCTAATGAAGATATCTGCATAGATTCCAGAGCCCAAGAAAAGATTTTCCCACGGAAGGCCTTTTTTGGTACATTTGCCCCCGGATTATTATTTGGATAGCTCGTATCTTCTTCTGAGGCAGTCTCTGTAAATTTGTAATTGGTCAGCAGAGAAATTATTACAATAATTATGCCCGGTTTTTCAGTCGCTCAATAGACAGTTTATTGATCCAGTAGCACTATTCAATCAATAACCATGTGTTTTCAAATGCAAAAAAAAAGTTATTGATTCAATAAGTTTATTAAACGACTGAAAACCGGGCATCATTATAATAATTATTATAATATTCCTTCTTTCTTCTTCGAGATCAGTTCCGGATGTTTGACCATGCAACACTCCAGTGATAAAATCTCAACCTTCGAGGTTAGGTCACGTGTTGAACGCGTAAGAACATTTTATCCTGAAAGTTCACTTCACTCGATGCTTTCGTGAGATCAAAAACTGTCAAGTAACCACCCACGTGTTGCAATTTCATGCGTGACTCACCCTACAACGCATGTTGTAAGCCGTGTTTACACTACTCATTCGGTTCACACCTTCCAGCTCAATAAAAGTGTCAATACAAATCCTTTTTCCAATCTCATGAACTCTTGAAAACATCGTCCATTGTTGACAGTTCAGAAAGCATTATTGTCAGAACTGACTACAGCGCTTCAGCCTTGTATTATCATGTTAATTCTCATGTTTATACAAGGTAGGTTAGAGTAGAGCTACCTCAGGCTATTGTCCTACATTTGTAAGACAATATTTACAACACGTTGATAAACTTTTTGTAATCTTCTTTTCTTTTTCTTCATAACTTTTATTCTCTTTTGAATACAAATTCTCTTTTACGATTTGTCCGATACTCCAATCCTACGAAACCAGGTGTTGTTAATGTATATCCAATTCATTGTAGTTCAAAATAAATTCACCCCAATTGATTGTTCTTGTTAGGTGTCTTTCTCCCTATTTATTTTATTCGACTATTTCATTTCGTTAATATGTTTATCCAATCTGTTCAATCCTCTAAGACCCTGTGTTGTCGATTTCCAATCAATTCATTGTAAAGTTCGACTCTTAATTTGTATGAATGGACTTGTTCTTGCTAGTTTCTTTGTGGAGATCAAAAGATATCTTTCTTTGCCGACGTGTGTGATTCGTTATTGCTATAAGTATGTTGTTTCAATTCTTTAACACCCTGCGTTCTCAATTCTAATCTAATCAATTCATTCGTAGTTCAACTCTAATATGTGTGAATTGACTTGTTCTTCGTGCAGATCAAAAGATATCTTTGTTCGCCGAAGAGTGTGGGATTCAAGCGCAATTGAATTCATATACAGTATAATGTAATTAAAAGGTTTTCCTTGTGGATTATTGGTTTTTGGTGTTTGGTTTCTAAAACCAAAGCATATTTGAATCCAATACTATCGTATTGTTTTTCTTGTGGACTAATTGTTTCTCTTTACTAAGAACGTTTCTTTTTTAACGTCGAATTAAAAATGGATTTTATTTTCCTACCTGGGAAATGATCGTTTGAAATGTTGTAAGATAGTCGGTTGTAAGATAGTATCGGTGACTGCAAAGTGCGAAATTTATTGGTATTGTTGTTGAGGTACTTACAAAGTCAATTCTATTTCTTTTCAAGATAGTATTGTCGTTGTTTCAATATAGTTCTACAAGAAGCAAGTATTGAGTTGTATTAGAGGAGACTGATATGATAAATATTAGCAGCTGACGACGGTTGCCATGACTACTCATACTCATCTTGTTATTCACTTGTTTCGCCTCACTTCATACTAGTCCTACGTGTATTCTGTTTATTAATAGCCTTATTTCTATCAAAATAATGGTCTTCTTTATAACAGAGACTAATAGTATAGAGGAGAATAATAGAGGAGAATAATAGTATCCTGTATTAATACTCTTCTCTTGTCGTATTTATGTCATATTTGTAAATAATCAATTGAGTGCATTGGAATAATGAGTTGAATTAGGTAAAATGTGTCATTTTCTTATACAGTAATGAGTAGGCTACTCTTGAAATTTGTTCTTCTGTGTAGATTATAATGTATTGTAGCACAGGTTTTGATCATTAGCTGAAATAAAGTAACCAATGAAGCTTCACACGCTTTACAATGCTATTGTTAGGTGACCTTGAAATTGAAATGTACCACACCTTCGGAACTACTTAATCTCGTTCAACAAGTTTGATGAGAAACAGCTGATTGGATGTACTGTATAGTATACCAAATGTCAACAGAGCCACGTTTCTATTGCAGCAAATCGGTATGATGTTGCAGCATATCTTTTTAATTTATTGTTAAATTTCCTTATAAAATATTCTGCCTTCTATCAGCTGTTCACCTGTTCAAACTACGAAGACTACAATCATATGGTTGAGATAGATAGATTCTGTATGATTTTCTCATCATTATATTCCCCATACTGATTGTTCGTATACTTAGTGAGTATGGGAATATAATTATAGTGATATTGAGAAGCTATCCTTTTTTTCGCCTCAAAAAGGATGAAGGAATCGGTTAATTTTATTGGCCAACAACTTGACCTGTCTAAAGGTACCAAGAATATGTGTTTCAAATTTGAAGTTGATTGATAAAGGCGTTCGAAAGTTATCGTGGAACATAAGTTTACACAGCGCTTCGAGCCTCAAGTCAAAAGGAAGAACTCGCTTCGCTCGTTCAATGATAATAATATGAATGAAGAAAGATGAATGATAGATAATTTATTACAATACAGTTATATTCCTATTAAAATTAAATTTTAGAGAAAGGAGAACATTAACTTTAACATTAATTCCTGCCAAGCTAATTGTTAGTTCTTGCCCAGTAAACTCTACCACTTAATTTTTTACTAATGAAAACCTGGCTTAACAATTCCATTAATTGTTACCTATCTCTTAATTACATACAATCTACCAATTCTATTAATTGGTCCATTAATTGTGATACTCTACCACAGTGATATCATCGAACTAAGAATTAATAAGAAAGGGGAGAAATTGAACAGAAGAGGATGGAGTTATAGAAGAGTTTTTGACAGTTGAGTAAGGTCAGCATGACATGTGACTCATTAAACACGTGATAATTACATCGAAAATAAAGTATTGTGGGCGACAGGAAAACAACAAAACCCAATTATTATTTGAAAAGTGCATAGGCGTTCTTGACATCATGCACTTGAACTTGACATCTTAACGAGAGCTTGAAATTAATTCTCGTCTCAATAATGCAGCGTTTAAAAAAGTCAAGTTGACTTGAGCAAGCGGACTTGGATGTAATCTGCCCATTTTGCAAGTGAACCTTACATTGATTTTTTAGCAAGTCAAAAATTAACAATAGTGTTTAAAAGTTGTTATAGTGCTTTTCATGATTGAAGACATCTGAGTACAGAAACAGTACCCCACAACTTTCCGAGCTAGCCAATCACATGCCTGCAACGTAGTCAATAAGTACACTTCTATAATAGTGATGAAAAGATGTTTAATTTATGATCTTCTTCTCTACTTGTAAATCATCCAAGTTAACACAACGAGTCGTGTTACAAGACTGAAATTTCGTTACATGCTTTCTATACATGCTTGCACAGATGATTGAACAGCACACAATGTGACAACATTGCCGGGCTTTCCAATTGGATAACGCACCAAGCTGGCCAGTTGTCTGGATGAAAAGCACTGTAGTAGGTAATCCGGGTTCACGTAAGCATAATAATATACCACTAACTTTGCTTCACCAACACTGTGCAAAGATATGGTATTCAAAAGGAAATAATTGTATTCAGCTTCAGCACAGTATCTATAATATTAGAGTATTCCTCATATATCAGTTTATGATGCACCAAATCTTGTCAGTTGCCAACTTTGTCTGCAATACACTCTCACTTCCCAAGTGATGGATAAAAATGTAGATGATAATAATTAAAATAATTATCATTATGATAAGTGAGTAATCTATTATTGTTCATTCTCTATTTTTTCAATATAAACAAACTATATGGAATAGCACATACAATAAATGAATAAATTACAACGTAGGAGCAGTATGATTCATCCCTTCCTCCAAAATCCGAGATAATTTAGAATAACAACAAACCTGATAGTCATGTTTATTTCCAGAACAAAACCTGCTTTCATTTACTTTTCACGATGATGATGATAATGATGACATAATAGCCGAATGTATACAACCTTCAAATACATCTCAGCGTGCTATTATACGAGTATCCTTCAACCCACGGCTATAAAACAACAATTTCAAAATTTGGTATTTATATACTGTAATGAGGAAAGCAAACGATATTGTGCTAAACTTTATTTGGATAAAGTTTTGCATCTTTAATGGTTTGGAAAGAAATTCACTACTTGAATAACCGTGGGTATGGATCATTGAAACCCTCTAAGGTATTCAAAGGATTGTTTTGATTGAAAACCGATCACCGAAATTATAACCGAAAACCGATTATTGAAACCCTCAAAGCTATTTAAAGGATTGTTTTGATTGAAAACCGATCACGTTGTCAGGAATTATTAGATATTGCAATTACTCAATTGATTTTAAATACTCTTACATCGTCAATCAAACGTAAATCCCAATAGTGCTATCAATTGTCATGTATTCAATAGCAATTGGATAATTGCAATATGCACTTATATTATCCACCATTATAATTTTTCTTTTTGGTATGGCTATGTCTTAAATGAGTTTTACCACAGAGAACAGAGGATACATCTAGTGTTACGCTAAATGGATCCCCAGCATTGAAAGTTGGGTCCCCAGTTCTTAGTTTTCCGGCTAAGGAGAGGGAATTGTGGAATGCCTCTCCCCACTACCAAGATAACTACTGTAGTTATAACAGAGTTTAGACAGAAATCAACATTTGCAGACGCAATTCATGGCTAACGGTATTAATTACAACTGTACTTAGGTGTAACAATGTCTCATATGGATGTTACCTCTGTTCTTCCTTCTCTGTGGTTTTACTATACCAAAAAGGTCTGATGGAAGTGGTCAAGTCACCTGACTGGCAATTGTAAGGTACTGTGTTAAGTTCAAATGTCCCTTTTTACAGGGATGCTAAAATCTGATTCAGTCAGAGTAGTTATAAAGTCAGAGTATATTGTACAATTTGATATACACTGTATAATTAGCTACTCCTTTCTACAGTAATTTCAGCCACATAACATTTTTAGACATTCGTTACTTATAATAATCAATTGCTGCCACTCCTCCAGTCAATTGATTCATGTCTTGTACAAGATCAATGATTGATTCATGTTTCCAACCATCATATCAGATCAAAATAAGGATCGATTCTCTGAGATCGTGACCAATTCAAGGTATGCCTCTCCTAAATCCACCCAACGCACCTATCAAATTTCAATTTCCAATCAATTGTTAACTCTAATTTATGTGTCTGTTGCCTGCGGCTGTGTCTTTCAATATTTATACAACGAATTAGTTTTGTTTGCATTCTAAATCAAAGCAAACTAGAATTATCTAGTTGTTTGTGTGTTGGAATTTTGCATGATTTATGCATTGATTTTCGAATTTATTGTTACCTTATACGTCTATTTGTGGGAGTGAGATCATTACATACGACTGTACACACACACACACACATTCGCACTGAATCCTGGTAAGGAGAAGAAAATGAAGAACAAGAAGAAGAAGAAAGAAAAAGGAGGGGAATAGAATAGAATGACTGCCTTATTTATCCTATCGATGACATTCTTAATTATTTAAATGACATCCTTAATTATTTAAATGACATCCTTAATTATTTAAATGACATCCTTAAAATGACATCCTCATTATTTTATCCTAAGAGGGCGAAGTTAGGCGCAGCCGGCCCTCTCTATACAGAGAGGATGTAGAGGGGACGTAGCAGAGAGAGAGAATATGAACAAAATAAGGAAGATAGGGATGATTATGATGGTGATGATGATATAATAATGAAATAGAAGAGGAAGAAGAAGAAGAAGAAGAAGAAGGAGGAGGAGGAGGAGGAGGAGAAAAGAAGGAGACTTGCAGGTCTAAGAAGAGAGGAGAGGAGGAATTGAACTAAGATCAAGAACAATTGAAGAAGAAGATCGAGAACAAAAGTATAAAGATTATGAGATTATGATGATATTGAAATTAAAAGAAGAAAGAGGACTAAGAAGATAGGAGGAAGAGGTGGAGAAGAAGCAGTATAGGAGAAGAGATAAGATAGATAAGAAGTCGAGGACCAAGAAAATAGAGAAGAAAATCATGATGATGATGATGATGATGACGACAAAGACAAAGGACAAAGACAAAGATGAAGATGATGATGAACTAGAAGAAGAAGAAGAAGAAAAGAAGTACTAGGAAGAACGACAACAAGAAAATGAAGATGGTGATGAAGAGAAGGAGAATACTAAGAAGAGGCAAGAAAAAGAAGAATAAGAAGAAGTGAAAGTATAAAACTAGAAGTAAAGACTAAAGAGGAGAGAAGTAGAACAGGACTAGAAGAACAAGAGCAAGTAGATAGTAGATAAAGTAGTAGTATTAGAAGAAAAAGAAGGAGAGCAAGAAAACTTGGAACTCGTAGAAAACAAAGAAGATGAATAATCATTCTGTTGTTTTTTACCAAATATGAGATCCTGTTGTAGGTATGAGAGAATATGCTACAATATTATAGTTTCATTATAGTGTGTCATGTTTGATCTAAAACCTGCTAGAACTGACTCATATAATCGTTTTCAACTTGGTCTATGCTAAACTATGTTGGAAAAGAAGAACTTGTTCTAAAGCAATTACCTATACAATTACTATTAGAAGGTGGCTTAGGTGGTTGTTGGATTTTCATATAAGGAAAGCTGCAGAATAGGTTGTATATGCAATATTTGCTTAGAATTGGTTGCAATATCGTTCACACATGAAGTAGGAGCCTCTTAAATACGTTTTGTTTCGACTCAAACATTATAGAACATAAACATAAATATGCATTATAGAACGTATTCCAAACCGACTGAGACAAACAAATCGGTTTGTCTCTATGCTGTGTGCATTGGTCTCACCTTCTTCAATGTTGAACTTGTCCCACCGGTTTGAAGCAAACGTTTAATTTCGTTTCGTTTTATCTGATGTGAATTCTACCTTTATGTTCAATTATTGAAATATGAAATATTGTACAATTTGAGAGTTGAATTTTCTATTGCAATTTTACTGAAACACCTAATTTTCTAATGAAATGGATTTGCAAGCAATCCTCAACTTGTTACATACTGATTATGTTACATAATCAGTATGTAACAAGTGAGTAATATAGATAGTTGGTGATTATTTACAAAATAAATAGATTGTAAATGAATAAATATAAAGTGCATTCAAAATGCGAAAACTTAGGTTTCCCAAGTGAATCCAACCACAATCCTTTCAAACACCTACCTTTCAGTCAAACAATGAAGCCTGAAAATAAATTCGGGGGCAGAAATATGTAAAACAAGTGTTGTTTGTCATCTAGCAGAAACGATTCAAGTCTATTTATCCATCTGTGTTCACTATTATATTTAAACAGTCGTTAGTCAGTTGATGTGGGATGCATTGATGAATAATGAACGCGGATTTTAGTGATGCGGGGTCCATTTGAACTAACACAATGTTGGTACAAGTCGCTATATTTATATATAAATCACTGTATATGCATATACAACACTGTAATATATCTATATAGGCCACTATAATACGTATATAAAGTTGGTATATTCAATTTCAAGGTTATATCTCAGAGGGGGACCAATGTACACGGATTTTTTCGCAAACAAATCGTGCTCTGGAAAACAATTGATTCGCCCAATAAGGGTCTAGCAGGCTATCATTTATCATTTATTTATCCATTCTGCATCCCAAAGAAAGTGCATCTCATGATAGAACGCTGGAAATTATCGTGATGTAATTCATGTATTGGACAAAAGAGGCATGTTATTACAATAAATTGAGAGATGATTTTAATTTCAAATTGGAAGCGAGGGTTTTCAAATTGTTGTTACATAAATTCAAGTATAATTTTAATTTCAAATTGTAAATTAGGGCTTTCTCATTGTTGTTGCAATAAACTCGAAGATAATTTAAAATTGGTAGTGAGAAGTATTTGAGTGGTAGTGGTATATGATTGTTCTAAATATGATCATAATAAATTAAATAATCTATTAGTTCTAGAATGTTCCTTATTTCCTTTCATAGAATCGATCACAGTTTTATTCTTTATGGAATTCTGTAGACTTTTCAAAAAATTCATAAATAAATAAAAACGTTGAATTTTTTATGGTGAATAGTTAGTTATTGTTGTTTTGGTTCAAAGGAGGTTCAAAATTCCTAGGAGCAACAATATTTTGAAACCTTTCAATGATTGAAATGTTGCCAAATTCACCGCATTGACATCTTCTCCTTGATATTTATTCAAAATATCTTTATTATTTTCTCCTTGACAGTTCATTAAGGTTTTTATTTATGTGTAACATCAGCAACTCTTTACGTGGGCATAGGATGTTTCCTTGCAGGTAAATAGATTTTGTAATACTGTATTATGATAGATTATTCTGTAATTATGCTGTGAAGATCTTAATAAAAAAACTTCATTTGATTTAATAAGAAACTTGTAATCGATGGTCTGTAGTCGAGCAATATAATTTCCCGGGAAATTGGTTGTCCTGTTGAAATTTGCCTGGAATTTTAAAATGAAATTGAAATTATCAGAAAAATGGGATTATCAAAGACAGCAGAAAAGCTCACAATAACAACATTTACAATTTAGAAGAAGTGAATATGCGGGGGCATTAACATCTCCAACACTTGAATTTTTGTGTGTTCAGATCATCGAATTAAAAATACAAAAGCCAGCTATTCAACGAGTGGAGTTCAATGATGATATCGGCCAATATTGAAGGCGTTGTGGTGCATATGTGTGGTGATTGTGTGTGAGTGTGAATGCGTCCTAATTAGCACAGATTCATCTATCAAGCAGTTTGGGCTTGCTGTAATGCAGTTCGAATGCTAAAAGCAACATAAATAACCGCTGATCAAAGAAGGCGAGCCGTTTATCTTGATTTGAAGAGGCGTCGATGGCCCCCTAATAAAACGCCCCCTTTTCTTAAATCCGGATTTTTTAGACATGAATGGAAAAGTTGAGTTTTTTGAAGCAAGTATCACACTTCTAACACGAGCTTGTTTGGTACACTTGTTATAACAATGTTGATAGTTTGATACAGTTTGTCCAGTGTCCATGTATATAAGCCTCGTGATCATTTTTTTCCATATTGGATCAACTTTTATGATGTTTTTAAATGCCTCGAGAATTCGTGTAGTCATAGCCTCCTCTAATACATTAGCCTCCTCAATACATATGTGTGTATTATAATACATATGTGTAATGTATTAGAGGAGGCTATGGTGTAGTGTAAACCAGACTTTATTCTAAGATTCCTAATCCTGATTACTGGATAAAGTCGGTTCATCTCTTAACAAAGCAGCTTTATTACTTCAATTAAGTTGTCAGTTGTGGAAAAATCAGATAAAGACTTTACTTTTGCTGTGTGTTTAGAATTTCAATTACCGTACTTCTACAGAGATATAATGTGTACAGAGTAATAGTGAGCTGTAGATATCCGTAAACGTCCAAATTTGAGGTTCTGTCATTTGAGTAATTAGTGCTATTTTGTGATTTCAACCAGACAAACACTGGATACATGTACTATGGGAATTGTTTTAATATAAAGTAATTTGAATTACAGTGAGACCGAAGTCTTGACAATACGTTGCAAACGTTAATCACGAAATTATTTACTGGTTGCACGAAAGTTAATTGAATTTAACCGTAATAGAATGACGTCATCTGATGAAGCTCAATTGTGCAATTATTGCATTGCTCAGTGAAATGATTTCATTCCACAGGGGTTGAATTTACTTAGCTTTTGTAAGGTATCAAAAATAAAGTTCTGAGATCGATTATTGTAGTACACGAAATGACAAAAGTATGTTTCCAATTCAACCTATTGTTTGCATGATTCCAATAATAAGGGTCCCTGACAAATAATTCCAATGATAAGGGGCCCTGACACATGTGTTGGTATAACTTGTTTGATATTTTACAACATAGTGGTTATAACAAACAAATATGCTAAAAATATAAGTATTACAAAGGTCAGTGTAATTAGCGTAGTGTTCCAAGAAAGTTCATCCAAAAAACAAAGGTTTAATAGAAAAGCATCCCGTGAGTGGGTGAAAACTAATTATTCTTTATGGTAAAATTAACTCGAAAAGGTGCAGTACCGCCTGTATTTGTCGAGTTTAGTAACCGATATTATGATGCAAATTGAGGAATGCTGCGTAAAATTACTTTGAAGGCGGAACCTCTCAACTATAAATTGCTCTATTGGAATTGAGTTTCCATTTTCAAACTGAAATTTCTTGTTTTTATTCTCTCTGTACAGTATTAGTCATTGACGCCATGTTTAATTCATTCACGTTGTAGGTGAGCTTCATTGTTAAATACAGATTGTTCTTTGAGAGAGCTTCCAATAGGTTTTCAGTGTAGGAAATTTTGCATTTACAACTAACCAACTAATAGTATTCAGTGTAAGGCTGCTTCAATGTATGCAAACTCCTTAGGGGGTCCTCTTTGAAATCACCTCTCTCAGAATTGAACAGATTTCTCAATCATTACAGTACAATGTTTTTGTTTTCTGTTGTGTATTCTTCTCTTCTCAATTTACCTCTTGTTTAATTAATACTGAATTTGTACTTTAAAATGTTTTGGGCCGGGCGAATGCCTGTAGTTCAATTATTATTTGAACGTAATAGTTGAAATATGCATTTTAATGCGTAATGTATTTCTGATACTTCTGAATATATCCGATACTAATGAATACTGTACTGTATTTCTCAGTGCGTAATCTATTTCTATAATATAACATAGTCTTACCAAATATCTCTAAACTCTAAATATATTGTAGTTTTGAATAATCTTTGATTATGATGATAAATATCTGTCATTGTACGATTCTTATTCTCTAAAAATTACTCTAAACTCTAGAAGTTTCCCCTATAGTTTCTGTTCAAAGCTTATAATTCACGATCAAAGTTTTCATCAAATTCCATCCAAATATGTTAACCTGAATAGAAGCTGACTTGTATTCTCACATTAGTCATGAATATTATTATGGTTGCTGCTTTGCAACAATACATGTCTAGTGTGTGAACTCACCAGTCAGCTGTTCAATTCAAAGTTATTTTCTTAGATGGTATTTGATGAAAAATGGTATGTCCAAGAAACGTCTTCAATCTTAACGGCTTTGAGACAACTAAGCTCGATTGGATATAATTTTTTATCCAATTGAATTTGTAGAAATCAAAAATCCATCAATAAATTCACGGCTAAAAGCAGAACCAGGTCATTCTTGATTAATTACAGCACAAACCTATAATTTACAGCTAATATTTCAACATAATAAATATAGATTTTATGATAGCATTGGCCCGTAGTAGTGTGAACTTCATTGTAAAGCAACAAGGTCAAATTTGTTGTTGTTTATGTTTGCGTGGTAGTAAAGTAACTCGGTGAAGTTGGAAATTAAACTGGTTGTTTTGTCCCAGTTTTATGAAACAAGGTGCAGTCGAACTCCTCTTTATTATTCAGCTGTTTTAACACTGAACGCTTGAAGTTTGAGTGTTTCACTGTTAATAGTCAAATTTACTATGAATGAAATAGGATAGGTGTGATTGATATTTGAAAGTTTGTAGGCCTGGTTTTTTTGTTAGTCAATAGATTTCGAAGCTTTTACAAGGAACAACTTGTTTTAACGAAAGTTCACAAGCTTTGTAATCGGAAATTTGTGAATATTCAACTGGTTAATACAATAATTATTATTAATATTTAACTGAATTTGCAACTTCTTTTTTTTTTAATTAGAAATTTGAGAATGTTTTATGAGAAATGATCTATTAATGAGTGGTTGAAATCTCACTAAAATGTTGCTATCAGAGCAAGATTCATTATTTTTAAATTACAACCTGAAGAAATGGTGCTTTCATGCTCATTTTTTGTTCTGTCAACGGATTCCTTATCTGTTAATGTGAGGAAGGATCCTTGACGACCATCTGATTTTGCTCAAATATGGGGTTGGGAACACCCCAAAGTCAAAAACAAAAAAAATCATCAGAAAATGCCGCTTTCTCCCGGTTTATGATGAGAAATGATTAGATGTAATGTATTTTTTGTGAGGTTGATGCCCACATGAGCAAAAGGCTTGTGCATGGGTAATGGAAGAGGTAATTATGAAAAATTATATTAACGATTAATATAAGTCTATATTAATATAATAAAGACTATATTAATATAGTCGGCAGCCGGGAGCGACGGCTAGAGTCTTCCGAAACACGGGAAAGGCCCGAGAAAAGTATCTCCTCAACCGAGTTCGAAGTTCGAACAGATCCTTGACAGACCAGCATTCATTACGGTTTCTATGACGACGCAGATGATTTTATAGAAAAATAATAGAAGGAATGAAGGAAGATTTAAGAATAATGAAACATTCATAATCACAGATCTTGATAAGATTTCAGAGAGAGTAAATCTCCATTCGAAGTTACCAAACTTCCCAGCTTCTCATTGGTCATTTTTATTGTCACGTATCAGATATTACAAGATAGTTATCACTCCAGTTGTCATATTTCTCCATTCTTCCTGTATTTTTTATAGCTTGGCGACCTTGTCTACTAAAAATAATCTTTAATTCAATTATTCTTGCCGGTATCAATGATTTCGCAGTGTTACGAAACAGTTAATCCAATAAATCAAAACTGAATCCTACCTTAACTTCAACTCGTACAAAGGCCGTCATAAACCAGCTGATCTGAAAAATGTGATTCTTTTCAAAGTCACAGATAAATAATCAAGTAGATACTGTATTCGTGTAATACTCAACCTCTTAGAATATTTAAGTCTGTCTTTGCGTGGGTCCCCTTAATCTTGGAGCTCTAGTGTATTTGGTTAAGTTTGTGGTGTTCTCATCCTACTCTGTTTCGTGTTTCTTATTGTTTACCTCTTCTCTCTTCTTCTTCTTTTTCTTCCTCTTCGTCACCACCACCTAAAATTATTCTGACTCAAACATCTACCTACTTCCCTATTCCTCAAATTGGTTCCTGTCTTCATAATTCATCAAGATCTTTGTCCTGCCTCAATGTAGTTTTACTTGTTCGTAATTTGTGTGTTATTCCGATGTGTATGCTTTATTCATTTCGATTTTTATTCCCGATTTTTTATTCTGGATCCTTCTCAGCGTGTAGGTAGATTAAGAGAAGATGTGATGGTACAGACGAGCTCAAGTTTGCATCTATTTTCATGAACATTCTGAGCTCTTTACTTTATAATAAGCAATTTAGTTGTATTTTAATTAATTGGATTTGTAAGATCTATTCTTCTGTTGATTGGCTCACAGTTCCCCTTTATCTTCTTAAATAATATGGCACTTTTCCCAGGAATTCCATGTGGTCATGAAAACGGGTCCGTGATTTTTTTTGAGGATGATGCCCACATGTGCTCTAGCCTTGTGCTTGAGAAATGGGATGGGGATGATGAGAGATGACTACTTTTTAGGCAGTCGGTACCAACGGCTTAACGTTTTCTTCGTCTACAGGGATCGAATCGGGAACCTTTTTTCATAACCTATGAAAGTTTCAAACCGACTTAAACAAAATGTTTGCGTATTTTCAATTTCTCATCTTTTCACTGAGCTCTGATTGAAGTTTGAAAAAATAGTTCATAAGGAATAGGTTTCCTTGGGAGGAAAGCTGGCCGTTGGGAGGAATTACTTCTCGATCCGTTTTTGGTCAATTGTTAGTCCAACCTCTATTGATAGTCTGATAATAGTTGATGGTCTGATGGCTGATCAGCTGATTGAACAACAATACATAGTGCATGACAATTTTCCAATTATTGTGCTAATGTATTTAATCATTCATAAACTAATGAATTTCAAATACAGTAATGGTTAATTTATTAAAACTTGAAATTATTGTTAGAGTTATTCATTTAGAAATGTTATTTTATTATTTAGATTAGGCCTATTGTTAGAGAGATATTATTTGAGTTTTCTATTTATTTAGAGACACTTGAACAATATTGTATATGTATAAAATTAACACTTGCATCAGAGATATTGTGGAACTTCTCAATAGAGGCAAGAAAGAAAAACAATTTTGTCTATTCCACATTAAAATAATTATTTAAAAAACAAACTCATGTTTTGATGCTCATGGCATCATCTTCAGTGTTGGTTGTGCTTAAACTGGAGTTTGTTTTTTAAATATATTCATGTGGAGTAGACAAATCGTTTTCTTACCTACTATATATATATAATATTCCTATCTATTCATAGATGGAAAAGTTTTCTGGGTTCCGAAAGTCTCTCCCAAAACAAGTTGTCTGATGCATTGCGTGTAGTACAAGTATGTGGGTGTTATTTGCAACTTGTGACGACTGTTGCTATTTTCTGGGTGTGACCAACTCGTCGTCATCTGCTACCTCTTTCTCTTCTTCTCCCCTACCCTTCCCACCTTCTCCTACTGTACTTTGATTCTCTCATCTCCTTCTCCTTTCTTGACTACCTTCTGTTCTTATCCTTTCTGGTTCTCCTTTTCTTCGTTTCTTCTCAAGTTCCCGTCTTTACAACCTCTGCATCACTAACTGCGTCATGTATTTTATTTCCTTCTTATTCTCTTTCATTTTCTTTCTATTTTTCTTCTTCTTTTTCTCAGTCTTCTTCTTTTTCTTCGTCTTATTTTTCTCCTTTCTCCCCCTCCCTCACCCCGTCCTCCTCCTCCTCCCCCGCCTCCTACTCCTTCAACTCGTACTTCTCCTTCTCATCCTCTCCTCCTCATCCTGCTCCTCTCTCCTCTTCCTCCTCCTCCTCTTCTCTTCTTCTCTTCTTTATCCATCTATCTCTCTTCGTTCTGCTTTACTCCTCCTTTTCTCCTTCTTGTTTTTCACACATTTATTTTATTTTTGCCTCCACCCTTCTTTTGCTTTTTCTTCTTCTTCTTCTTCTCCTCTTCCTTCCTCCTCCTGCTTCTCCATCTCTTCTCCTTCCTTATATTCCTCCTACTCCTCCTCCTCCTCCTTTTTCTCCTCCTTCTCTTCCCTTCCTCCTATTTCTCCTCCTCCTCCTCCTCCTCCTCTCTTCCTCCTCCTCCTCCTTCTCCTCCTCCTCCTCTTCCTCCTCCTCCTCCTCCTCATCCTCCTCCTTCTCCTCCTTCTACTTCTCTTCCTGCGTTTCCTTTGCTCTTTCTACTCCTACAACTCTCGAATTTTTCTCTCTCTCCCTTTTCCATCTCCGTTCAAAAACATCGCGCAAATTCTGTAGGCCACTCAGAATTCTAGCTACGCTACTACTCTACCTACGACTAGTAATGTAAAAAACATCGATGTTTTATTTATCGAACATCAATTAGCCAACGCAACTCTTATTAGATAGTTGAAATATTTTTAAACCAATACATCCATGCTTTATGATTGAACATTCATGTTCTCAGAAAATATAAACCCTGTTGAACTGGGATCTCTGTTGAACATCAATGTTTTCTCACCATCGATATTCACAGCGCAATACATCGATGTATCGAAACATCGATGTTTTGATATTTCACGACACCGCCACTACCTACGACAACAGAGGCTGCGTGAGCTTCGTTGGTCTAGTGAGCCACAGTATTGAAACTGGTTTCTTGTTGTGATGGTGATCAGGTGTTTTCAATCCTATTCTCTCCACGATTGTGTCTAGATTGTAATCTGAATTGTTTGACAAGGATATTTCAATCGACGTACGCCGGTTTGATAGGATTTTCCAAGTCTGTAGACTACCGGTCAGAGGTTTTTGCGATTTTTATTCAAGTGTCCAACTTTTTAATCTAAAGCAGTTTGATATTTTGATTTGACAGAATTTCCCATGTTAGTTGATAGTTTCATTTATCTTGGTTTGATAGGATTGGTTGACTACCATCAGAGTTTCATGTATTTTTAATTGAAGTTGCAGTAGTTTAATGAACAACAGTTCAATATTTTGATTTGATAGGATTTTCCAAGTTGATAGACCATCGAATGCAGGTTGTAGTTCTGTTCAATAGGATTTTCAGATTATAGCTACCTACCATTAGTTTATCATCCTGATGGAATTACAGATTATTACCGATACTCTATTGTGTCATTCTTTTACTGAAAGTTTTACAGTTAAAGTTTTTAGTATGTCACACTGACTGGTGACATGATTGATATTGCTACTGTTCTTAAGTTACCAAGTTTGTTTTGAAAGACATGTTTATTATTTTGAAGGATTTCAAAGTTGTAACATCTGCTTTGAAATTTTTAATTCCTGTTACACGAGATGATTAGATAGATTTCGGAAAAATATTCATTTATTTTTTATCAATTTTCAATTTTTGATATGTTCTAAAAATTTGACAAGAAAATTAAATTTAATTAAAGAATAGAATGAATTTATTGAAGGAAATTAAGGCAGTCCATTTATCCCCTATTACTTTTCAGCTTTCAATTTAATAGGAAAAAAATTGTATATATATGGAATTCAAGATTAAGGATTTTGATAGTAATTTTTATCCCATCACCTATCACCAATATCTTCATGTGTATTTTACTATTTTCTTTGTTTCTATTGCCAAGCTCAAATATCATTATCAAGTCTCTTTTAGCGTACCTAGTATTATCATTTTTTTTTTAGTTATGCAGTTATTATCATTTTCCTGATTATCAAGTACTTTTCTAGAACCTTTCAATATTGATCTATCATTTAGACAGATCTACAAAATGAATCATCTTCATCTGATTCTAATTTTTCTCTTCTTTCAAACAGATCTAGGAAGTTTCTCACGGTTTTGTTATAATATTTTTTCGTGAGTCCAAAATGTTTGATAGAATTTTCAAATTTGTCACTACACTCTAGGTGCCTGCTCAAATTTGCGCCTGTGTTAGCGAGTTTGATATTTTCATTGGTCGCTGATCGATTTTAAGGACTGTGATTGGTTGAAATTAGTGTCCATCATGCCTGCATCACGTGTCGCCACTGACACACAAATGGAATCGTTTTACGTACGCAAAACAGGTATTTTTTTGTTAGTGTGACAGAATATGTTGATACAGAATAATTTTGTGTAATTGACAAATTAGTGTACGCTAATCTAGTAACGATATAGTATTATAGTTCAACCATTATAATATATTATAGGATAATAGTAACGATATAGTATTATAGTTCAACCATTATAATACAGTATATTGTAGGATATTTTGACCAATAAATTAATTAAAATCAAATAAGAATTTTGAATAAGGCTTTTGAATAGATTAATTGATTTAGAAATAAATTTTGATAGAATGTAATGGGTTATAATAATGTAAACAACATTCATGAAGATGTCAAACATATTTCAATAACCTCTATGATTTCAAGAATACGTTCAATTTTCTAGAGTAGTTTCTAGTTTTCTGTTTTTCTACCGTTCATAGAAGTCTCCGAAAAAGAGTAAATCACAGTTTAATGTGAACCTCTGTTTCCAAAGCAGTGGAAAATAATCACATCTTGAAGACAAGTTAATGAGTAAGAAATGAGTATGATTACTACAGTTCAGTAAACATGTACACTCTGGTTAAATCTGACTTTGCTGTCAAATAAAATGCCAAAATTTGAAATACTGCACTCCATTTAGGATTAAATTCACTTCATCTAAATATAAAATAATATGTAGAACATGAAACATCATTAAATTTTCATCTCCTCCTCAAATTTTAGTAATTCATTCTTTAAATTCAATTATTCATCACGTTTAGTCTTCATCTAATCACTTACATCACTATATGGAACATCATAAAAATATCATCTCCCCCTTCAAATCTTGTTAATTGAATATATATATTTCTCTAAATTCAACTTACATAGCTTTCAATATTCAACTTCTCACTAACTAAACAATATGGAAATGGAACATAATATAATTTTCATCTTCCCCTTAGTACCGTAATATTCTTCTTCTTATTCTTCGACTTTGCCTTATCCCATTTAAATGGGGTCGGCATTACTTAATATACAGTAATATTGAATATCAAAATTCAACTCTCATGAAGTAGTCTTTAACCACTAACTAACTTGACAATATCAGCTAATTACTATCGACTTCTATCCCATCTAATAACGGTACAGACCTGTCTCTCACAGCACTGACTCACAGTCAGTGTTTCTGTAAAAGGACAAATTCCTTCCGTCAATTCCTATCTAGGATGACAGACAAACATCATAAAAGGACCTCCAACAGCTGACAGTTGCACAAATGTTGCATAAGAACATTGGAATGTCATAAAAAGAATGTTAATGACAGTACAACTGAAGCATTACTGTCAATCAGTTTCACAACAACTGCATGAACAAGAATTTCACCTGACTATATTCGAATGCAACTTGAACAATTATGTTGGTAAAGTTCTATTTACAGCGATATTCTGTCAAACTTCAAGTTAAGTACAGTATAACTTTACAAGTGAAAGAATGCATATCGAGCGTTTTGATTCTCATTCTTTCTATAACAAGCTGTCAAAAAATCATAAACCAAGGTTTGATAATAAATAATAGTTGGCCTACTCCACATCCTTGCACCCTTGGACCCAACAAGGGTCCCATCCCTTACAACAACATGGACCCAAGTTGCAATTGCATGCTTAGGTTATTTTTATGAGCAATAGAACGGCTCCAGCCTTTGTATTTGGCATTTTTCATTAGTGTAAATAAATATGTTAAATTCAGAATTGTTACATTCTGTGATTGATGTTCTTGTAGGTATTTCATTTTCCTCAGGAAATATTATATTATTATTGGAGCCCATTCAGCCAAAACATCAATTTATTGTATCTGGTTCAGCAATGCCACTGATCATTCATTATTCTACAACTCTCACGCAATTTTAATGTTAATTTTCATTTAACAACTCAACTTCAGTTGATTTTTTAGGTGATATCACTGATAAGACCAGTGTTAATAATAAAAAATTCTTGATTTTTCAACCAGTTCTCAACGTTAATACTTGCGTTTAAACAACGTAACTTCGGTTATTTATTAGAGATATCACAGCTAAGACCATAGCTTGGTTAGTCTATGGTGATATTTATTTATTCAGCAATGTACAATTGATACTCATAGATGGCCCAACAGCCTTACGCCCAAAACTTTTCCTTTTCCAATTTACGAAAACCGTCCAAATATCCAAGTATAGGTTATGTGATACTTTTATTGTTTCCACATTAGAATTGACGACATGCAGTCAAATATTGCTGCAACAGTCTGTTGGAAAAGAGTTCAAAGGAACTTGAAAGCGCTCCAGTCCAGTGAGTAACATTTATGTTAGTTACAGCAATATTTGACTGCATGTCGTCAATTCTAATGTGGAAACAATAGTGTTAACTTCGTGGTCCAATATGTGTTCGTCATGGATCCAAAAATTCAGAACTGTGATACTTTTCACAAAGAAAACAATTTTCACTCCGATATGAAACACTTGACAAATTTCAAAAGATAATGAAGTTGAATTCAACGACCACATAGTAACCAATAGAAACAATAAGAAAAAAGTAGTAACTGGTTATAAGTAGCTGGTTAATTTATTGAAAATGACTAGAAAATGACATTGGAAAATAACATCAGAGTCAATTGATTCTACACATGTCACTCCTTTCTTGACAACCAAGTCGTGGGTTTGTTTGCGGCCCATTTCTAATCGTTCAAACATTTTCATCTTGTTTACTCTCGGTCCCAAATTCGGCAATCCAAGTTCACTAGGCGATTCACATGTAATAATACCTCCTGACCTCTGCTCAACAATGCCCAGCTCACATCTTTTTATCAATGATTTACGTTTGCTCAACACTTCTCATCTACTACGCGATGTAGTAAATGGAGAATGTTGTTTACTAAAATATGTAGAATGTAGTAAATGGAAGTTGTTGTTTACTAAAATATGTAGTAAATAATGTTTACTATGATGTGTAGTAAATAATGTAATATACTATTTTATGTACGTGAATAATTTTTGTCAATGTTAGCTTGTTCATTTACTACCCAATCACTTCTAGCAATGATACTGCTCGCTTCAATGATAGTATGGTTACTGGGTATTAACGTCGACGTTATTTATTGTTACCTCCCCGTTGTCACGGTAATTTGAATTCAATCAAATCCTAAACATCCTCGATATTGCCTTCCCACACTGACAAAAATTCACGTAGGATTACATCTGAATACCACCTGCAGAAAGATTAAGAAGTAATACATTATTGTAATCGATTGTTCTTGGCCTCGATGTGGTTATTATGATATTAGAAGTTTTTATTTTTGTCTGTTGGGTCATTAATCCTGAAACAATGCTTACGAACGAGCCTGTTATAGAATAGTTTGATGCTTAATTTGATGGAAATGTCGGGGCTTTATTAGTTATCGGTGATAATTTCTAAGTAATTATGCATCACATTCTTTGGATGATTTTGATATGCAAGAGATTGTCATTGTATTGCTTTATTGTATATAAGTTCTCTCAATTCAAAACTTGTATTAGATATATTCTTACAGCCAGTTGCTCGAAATTCAATTTGATTTAACCACCGTTAAATGACGTCATTACATCGAAGTTAGATTTGTTCATTGGTTCTTGTTGCATTGGTTTCGATGGATTACATCAATTTACAAGGACATCTTCATATACATTATTACATTCAAGCTCATATTTATCTTTGAATTCAGCTTGTTCATACACTGCCTTATTAGTGAAACTTGAAAACTTCACTGAAACAGTAGCCTATTGTTAGAGATCAATAAAAAATTCAAGCGAGAAAGAGGTCAATGATTTAGCTTTGGCCTAATAACGGTTGAACCACACAAGAAGTAGTGTACTAAGCTCACCCATAAAACAGGTAAAGCATCAATTTTAAGTCCATTGTTCAGTGCCCTGTATATTTATAACCTGTAAGGACAGATAGCCTTATAAGTCACAGAGTGTGTGTCTCTCTTGGTAATTTCTGACCACGCTTTTAGCTTCAACTCTGTGTGTTGGCTGATGTAGTTTAAAGGTAGAGACGTTGATGTTGACGAAACGAAACTGTTTTCCAGTTGATAAACCAGTTGAAACTTTTTTATTTTACGAAGATTATGTCCCGGTTTCGTTGCAATCTACCACTTTTGGTTAGAAAGACTTTAACTCATAGTCTCATTAGTGAGAGTGATGCCTACTTGAGTTCAAACTTGTTCAAGACTCATATTACGTACAACATGACCAGAGGAGTTTATTTATGAAAAAAATAACATTGCAGAATAAAAATAGTCTTAGAACTAATTGAGAATTATTTTAATAATAAATTACGTGGCTCTACCTATAAACTATATTAATAGAAATTGAATTCTATAGGAAATAGTGCTCAATAATTGTGATTTCAACAATCAATATTGAATGAGAAGATCTATTCTATTCTATTTTTCAAACAATTACATTCAAGGAATCCGATAAGTAGTACAATCTGACCCGTCAAGTGCTGCCATCTATAACAGTATACAGAACTAGGTATAGAAAATACGAGAACCATAGGAAGCCTTTTGACGTAGAAGGGAAGGTTCCAATTCCAGCCAAGGAATCTGACGAGTAGTAGAACTCGACCAGTTAAGTGCTGCCATCTTCAGCAGAATATGGAACTAGTGAACTGAGATGGCGAGAACCAGTAGCGTTGTGACGTAGAGGGGGAGGTTCCAGTTCTAGCCAATCAGAAGGCGTTTGGCTGGTAGGACCGCCTTTAACTCTTTCCCTCAGTCAGACTCCATTTTTGAACACAATTTTATTGAGAAAATCAAATAATGTATTCTTTTTTATTATTATTCAATATGTTTAATGTTTCCTTCAGCTCATACATTTAACAAATAATTAAATTAAAGTAAATAACAACCTGAATGATATAAAACTGTACTGAAGATGATCTTGTCACTCGTTTTTCTACTGACTACTTGAATTTTGGAATCTAATCAAATCAAGTTTAGTTTAATAGAAGTAGCGTTTGAGACGTTAATTCGAAAAATTCTTTGACTGATTGGCTGAGGAGATAAACCAGTTGAATCATTGATAGAGGTAGTTAATCTTACAAATTTAATGAGATTGGCGTTTGAATAGTTTGTTCGTTCTCGTTGACTGTTTGCTGGGTAGATGAACCAGTTGAATCGTTGATAAAAGCGGTTAATTCAACGAGTTCGTTCATTCAACGCCCACCTCCAATGTTGTGGTTCTGTATTGTTGTTGTTGTGATGGCCTAAGGTGGCGATTTGGACTTGATTTAAGTCAGTGCTTGCAAGTCCTCAAGCTGTGTCAGTGTGGGAGGTGGCTACAGAACACCACTGTTTAACGTTTACGGAGCCGCGTCAGTGTGAAGCCTTCCGTTTAAAGCTGTTGAACTCATTTGCTACGTCAGCGTTGCGCGGGCGGTGTTTTTGGTAGGGCTTGTTTTTTGTGGTTGTGAAGGATTTTCACATCCTTCCGGAATTGACACGAATTCGTATCACATGTTGAATTGAGGATATAATCAAATATGAGCTTTGTGGAACTCCTCTGAAGATTTGTTCACCAATAAAAAATCTTTGATTAAGCGAGTGCTGCAAAAATCAGAACACTTTGATCGGAATGAAATGGAAACATTATTAGGCGAAGATTCTACCGCCCAATCTTCACTCAAAATTAGGGGCTAATCTAAAAAAGCTTTGTTTTTGTTCATGGCTTTCCTATTGAACTTTAAATCTCGCATTTCTTGTGCAAAGCTACTTATAAATTGGTTGTTTGTTTCAAGAATATTATTTTAGTTTTGTATTCTGTTTGACTTAGTTTTGTCAATACATTTGTCAATTTTGTGAGTGTGTCTTGTATCGCCTTAACTTTTGTCTTGAGTTGTTTCGATCTATAGGCTTTTTTCAACTAACCAATAATATTATAAATGTCATGATACAGTTTGATACCGTATCTTATGATACAGTACCTTATGATATAATTATGAGATGATGCTCTACTAGTTTTTACTGATTTGAGTAACTTTGCTAGATAATGGTGTAAAAACCGAAACTAGACTCACTTCTAATAAATGTGATTGTGCCAGTAGAAATTCAGTTTCATTTATTAAGATTGTACAAAAGGAATAGTAAACTTCATAATGATATCACTTGTCGAAAGATACGTTCCATTCTAAAATCGAACTATAGATCTCTGTTTAAAATGTTGGTCAAAAAACAAGTTCAATTCAAAGCTTAGTATCCTTGTCAAGATTGGTATCACTTGTTACGAATTTAATCCATTTAAAATTATCGCCTAGTGCTGTTTTGAAACACCATGTTCCGGTTTCAGAAACGCGTTCCTGTTTCCGTTTATTCGCCCACACTTGAAATTTATTCGCTTTTATATCAATCCGCGCACTTTTCTCAATTAAAGCTGGCCGCATCAAAATACTGCCCCAAGTCCTGATTAGTATGTATTCAGATCTAGTGGCTTTTGAAATCTCATGCAAATATTTTGACTTATATAGATCCGAGCTGTGATAAATCTTTGCGCTTCCATGAATATTATTATCCTGGATTTGTGTAGTCATGTTTGAGAAGAAGGATGCATATATAATCACTGATTAAGCAAAACAAGAGTCTTTAAAATCTTTCCATTTATCTTCTACTACTGCATCACTAACGGCAGATTCGACTAAAAGCCAATTGAATTGAACCGCCGTAAAATGACGTTATCTGACGGCACCAATACAACGATATGTCTATAGAGTTCTTCAAATAATGTTGTATTTACGGCGGTTCAATTTTAATGGATTCTCTGAAATCGGCTTCAAGTCAAATTTAAGCGGGTTTGGTACAGGAAAGAAGAAGCGCCTTCAGGTTTTTGTTTCAGACGCCATTTTAAATCTTCAAAACATGTAAATTGTTCCAAATTGTTCAGGAAGACTAGAAAAACTGTCAACAATCTAAAAATTATAATTTATAGCTTCATGTTTTTCATGAAAGCTAAACCTAGATCAACTTTGAAGTAAAGAAACAAGACAATATCAAGATAGAAGATACTCTAATCTATTGTTTCATAATCATTATCATTATCAATCATTACATTAACAGCATTCATCATTCATCAATACAATCATGTCCATTAATCTTTGCATTACAAGTTATGAAAAAATGATGATTCAAATTTGAAGAGTGGAGAATTACTCCAGGGAATAAACTACCAGTTTTCTGAAATTATTTTATGAATTTTATTATTTGTTCCATGAAGTTGTTTTTGGAACACCACGTATTCTAGTTGAAATCTATTGAAGTCTTATTTATGAAATATTAAACTTTGTTGGAAATATCATATTCCTTACTGAAAACTTTCTTTAGAAAAGCGTTTCTCTTGCTATCCTCAATGTACCAAAAACAATACTTGCACTTATCGCTTTTCTCTTCTTTTTTATTAAATATTTTTAATCTTCATTTTATTTCATTCACTATAATTATTTATCACCAATTGTCGTTATTAAATTTCTCGTAGACGCTTCTAGTTTTTATTTTATTTCAATTCTTCTCTGTTTTTGCACTGTGCACTGTGAATCTCTTGTGGTTGTCTCTTCTAACTCACTCTGATGCATGGTTTTCGTTTGTTTTTGTCCTTTTTGCATAGATGGAACTAACAGCACTATACAGAAGCTCAGCGATGATCTAGCGAAAAAGAAAATAAGTGTTGGTAAGTACTATTTTGAAAAAAAAAATGAAAATTCGTTTCTATCATGTCATGATTCATTAGTTTTTGTAGTTCTCACTCGCTTGGTGTTGCTGGAGTACTATAGATTTTATTCATTGTTCCCAATCAATTCCTAAATCTTATGTACTGTTTTAAACGATTAAGGGTCGGTTCATGAGCTCGGAATTTAGCCAAGTCCTAGACTAAAACGGGTGGCTACCGTAGCATCGACAAACGTTTGTCTCGACAGGTTAGTGAGTTAGCAGCATAGAGAGCCCTTAGTACATAGTGTCGAGGCTAACGTTTGTCGATGCTACGGTGGCCACCCGTTTTAGTCTAGGACTTGGCTAAATCCCGAGCTCATGAACCGGCCCTGAATTTATCATGAAATTTCATCCAATAAAAACCTTGAACCTACAGCTGATTAATAATAATAATAATTCCGTGAAACCTGGCTGGCTCAGGTGATTAATGTAAGGTATCCTTACACTTAACATGTAGGCTACTGCTATAATGCGACAAATTATTATATGAATGTCTTGTGTTAAGTTATCTTACCTAATTGTAAAAAAGTTTGTGACACCTGTACTCTGATCAAAACTTTTTTCAAAATTTCAAAAATTTATTTGCCATAAATTTACAAGACAAATGGACAAAATGCACATATACACAAATTAATACAAATACACATTTGAATCTGATCTACATAAATTAAATTAAGTCTCCTGAGTATAATATTAAAATCGATTATGTGAGTACAGTATGCAAGTGTCAATGTAATTTTATTAATATTGTGGCTCGACTAGCATAAGTTAAAACTTGTGCGCTAGCCGTGATTTTGTGTAATTGTTGTTGCAAATTATATGATTCATTATTCTATTGGTGATAATTATTGATATAAAGTATTATTCGTAATTAATATGAATGAATCATTTAACAAAAGAAATTTAAAATTAAAGTTGAGTAGTCAGTAATAAGTTAATAAGTAAATATAATAAGGTATATAATATAATAGATATTATATATAAGGTATATATAATCAAGGTAATAGATAGAGTTAATTGAATACATAGATTAAGTTAAAGAAGCTAAATACAAGTTATGATGTGGTGGTCAATATTGGCTAAAAGTTGTATAAGGTACAGTAGGCTGTTGTTAATATGATTATATTCCTAAGTCGAAGTAAATTTTTTCTTGGATCCATTTATCAATATCTTTAGCTGTGGTTCCAGTGATTTTGTTGTTGATGAAAGAGATTGGTAGTTTGTTGATAATAAATTTGCTATAATAGAACATTTGATGGCGGTTTACTGATAAATCTGTCCTGTCTATATTGTAGATATTTGCTGCTGACTGACGAATATTATAAGGTGTTGTATGGATTGTGAATTGATCTTTATTTCTATTGATGAATAGAATTATATTTCTTACATAGGTTTGTCGTAGAGTGTAAACTTTCAATTCTTTAAATATAAGTCTGCTGGGATATAGTCTGGGTCTACCTAGGGCGGCTCTTATGATATGTTTTTGCAAATTGAATAGTTTTTTGAAATGTGTGTTATAAGCAGCTCCCCAAACTTCAATAATATATTGGAAAAGGGAATGTGCATAAGCAAAATATATTTTTCTAATAATCTCAGTATCTTTAATTTTATTCAATCTATAGAATACGCTGATCAAGTATTTCAGCTTGGAGCAGAGGTGTTCTATATGTTTGTTCCATTTTAGGTGTTGGTCAACTATTATACCTAGATATTTTATTGATTGAACTTTTTCCAGTATTTTGAATTGTGAGTTGTTATTAGTGCCTATATTACTATTTTTTATTTTGAGTTCCATTTCTCTTGGAGGTTGTCCGCTATTGTTTGGTGAGAAAGTTATGAATTTAGTTTTGTTTATATTCAATGTAAGTATGTGTTCTTGGAGCCATTTACGAATTTTTTCTAGATTAAGGTTAGCTTTATCGAAAGTATCTTTCCAGTTATTTCCTGTGAATATGAATGTTGTATCGTCTGCAAAAGATATTGTAGAATAATTTTTACTATCCAGTTTGAGAAGATCATTTACGTATAACAAAAATAAAATTGGTGATAGGACGGTTCCTTGAGGCAATCCAAAGCATGTTGAACGAGTTACGTTGGTCTCGTTTTTCAATGTGAGACATTGAATTCTATTCTCCAAGTAGCTCTCAAATAATTTATTTGCTACACCTCTTATACCACATGATTCCAGTTTGCTCAATAGTAATTTATGAGGGATGGTGTCAAATGCTTTAGATAGATCCATGAATATAGCTAGTGTTTTTTTCTTGGAGTTATAGTTATCATAAATAATCGAATTTAAATGAATTACTGCATCTTTGGTTGATTTATTGGGTTGAAAGCCGTATTGATTTTTGTCTATAATATTGTGTTTAATTAAGAATTCCATAACCCTAATCTTTATTATTTTTTCTAATATTTTGGACAGATTGCTTAATAAACTGATGGGTCTATAATTTTCGGGCAGATTCAGATCACCTGATTTGGGTAATGGGATAATTTTGCTACCTTGAATCTTTCTGGGAAATAACCCTTGTTTAAACATTTATTGATAATGAATTCCAATGGTTTTGTTATGAAGGGTGATATTTCTTTCAAGAGAGAGCCTGTTAAGTTGTCAGTGCCTGGAGATGATTTATTGTTCAAATTATCTATCAACATACTTATTTCTTCTATGTTGGTGGGTTTTAGAAAAATACTTTCATTACATGTGGGTGATAAAGATTTAGGAATAGGAATATTATTGGCGTCAGGGATAATTTTTTTTGCATAAGTTTCTCCTACTTTTGCAAAATATTCGTTCAAAATTTCTGGTTTCAAATTGGGAACGTTTTTATTTCTTTTGATTTCTAGAAGTTCAGCGATATTCTCCCAAGTCTTTTTAGGATTGTTCTTGTGTTCCTCAAATTTTTTATTAAAATAATCTATTTTCGTTTTTTTGATCAGGTTATTTAAAATATTTCTGTAGTTCTTGTAATGATTTTTGAGTTGGATGTTGTGTGGTTGTTTGACTAATTTCTTGTGAAGTTTGTCTCTTTCTCTTATGGAGTTCACCAGACCACTGGTGATCCACTTTTTCAGCGGTCTTCTGTTCCTACTCAATTTGATTATTTTTGACCTATTATTAACGAGTTTTGTGATTTCATCAATTAATAAATCTACCATCTTTTCTATATTATCTTCCGGGGTATTATAAATTATATTCCAGTTTAATTCTCGAAAGTCTTGTTTAAGACCCTCAAAATCTATTTGAATTCTTTTTTTGTTCTCTTCATCTGGTTGATATTCGGTCCTATTTCTGCCTATATGTAGCGAAGTTATGTAATGATCTGTTATGTTAGTTTTAGTAATAGCTCCCAGAATAGAATTATTTGTTAACGAGTGGTTTTTAAGAAAAATATGGTCGATACAGGAGCTGCTTCCATTAAAAATCCTGGTTGGTTTATTTATATAAGATTTGTATCCATTTATGTGAAGTGTACTTAAGTATTCATTCGACAATGAGGTATTTGCTAGAATATTTAAATTTATATCTCCTAATATAATTACATTTGCATCTTTTTCAATATTTTGAAGGACTGTTTCTAGACTATTAGTGAAAATATTGATGTTTAGATTTGGTGAACGATAGATTGATATGAGGTTGTATTTTATGTTATGGATTTCAAAGGATATGATTATAGAATTAGCTTCATTGATCTCAATGTTAAAGTTGTTGAATGGAATAGTTTCATCAATATAAACAGATAACCCATCGCATTTGGAGTGAAGACATTTCTTTTGTATCATATTATAGCCTTGAAGTGAAAAATTTAGTTGCATATCGTCTGTTATCCATGTTTCTGTTAAACAAATTACCTGATATTTGATTTTATTGTTGCTTATGTAATGTGCAAATTCATTAAAATTTTTATTTATACTTCTTATATTAGTATGAAGAATATTAAAGAAGATATTATCTTGATCATTGAGAAAGTGTTGAGGTTGAAATTCGAAAAAGTCATCAACTTCAACTGTGTTATAGTAGCCAATTGACTCACCATCATCATACGAATTAAACATAAAAATAAAGGTTTGATTTACTTAATAACTAGTTTTTATGTTAGTAAAAAAGTAAAAAGGTTGGTTAGTGTAATGCAGTCCGTTCAGCTCCACTATTGAAGTCATTCACTATTGATTTCGTTCAATTCCAAAGTAGTAGTTTATGTAGTCCAAAAGTATGTTTCGTGGTAGTTGAGTAGATATAGGTAGGTAGCCGAAATTGTTGTTGGTTGAAGATGGCCCTCCAGAAATAAAGTTGTGGGGTTTGTTGCATGTTGATGTCTGGCATCATGTGGCTGCAACAATAAGCAAGAAAGCCAGCAGGAAGGGACCAAGAAAACAAGCCAAAATGTATACAATAACATTGAATGAAGTAACAATAAATTAGGTACCGTACTCATTCTCAGAATATAGAATTATATATTATGGGTATTCAATAAATATCTAACCATATGGGTAACAAGTAATTTTCCAAGAATAAGTAATATAATTTATTCCTGTGATGAAGAATTATTCTACGTGTTATTCTACGAGTACCTAAAACAATTATCTAACAGTAGTATTACATCCGTGAGATAATATTGTGACATTATTTTGTTGTGTTGCATAAAAGTGGGGAATTTTGAACACGTAAAAATTTATCCTTCTTGTGTAAGATGTCCAGGGATAATTATTTCCTTTACACTTGGCCGTGAGCGG
Organism: Laodelphax striatellus; assembly: GCA_017141395.1. Lineage (NCBI taxonomy): Eukaryota > Metazoa > Arthropoda > Insecta > Hemiptera > Delphacidae > Laodelphax > Laodelphax striatellus. The sequence goes on from CM029539.1 coordinate 10,295,692, forward strand.
TTTATTTTTAGTGCTTGAAAGCCATTAAAATATCGCATTATTCAAATATTGATTACTTATTGAATCAAAGATAGTGGCGAATTTATGTAATTTTTTTATCAAATAATATTAGATCAATGTATTCAACACTAAATAATGAGATTGAAATTGATTCAGCATTATTGATTGGAATTATCAGAAGGATGATCCGGTCTATTTAGGTTGTATAGTATAACAATGGAAAGGTTGATGATGGAAAGAGTGAATGAGAGCGTGCTAAAGTGAGAAGGGGTAATCCAAAAGAGGTGTAATCAAAAGTAGGGCAGAGTGAAAAGGAATACCAACTGACAATCTACATGAAAAACAAAATGAGGGAGGTAGATGATAGCGTAATTAGTCCATTTTAGATGCGCAATTTGTGAGAATGTATAGTGTGTGGAATAAAATAATGAATAGGAACGGAAATATTGCAGGAGGGTGACTCTAAATTTCAGGTGGGCGAAGGGTGAAAGAACAGTAATTACCAACAGAGTTGACGAACAATTGTGCAGAATTTATTTTAGCAATAATTACAAACTAAATGTGCCTACAGTTAATTTCGGAATCAGGGACTTACCTATATTTTGTCTTAATGCCTGTCATACCGAAAAATAGAATTTACGCTGATAATTCTAGTGACAAAAATAAGATTAATCTAAATTAAATTTGCTTTTATTTTTGTTATGTATTAACAGAAAAAAGCAATAGACTTGAGTAGGTACTATAGTAAAACACATGCTCACACGCTGATTTGGAAGTGATGAGTTATCGTACCGTACAGTCATAACCATCTTAGTTTCACGCTTGATTGTTTCAGATTATGGGTTGATCGAGTAGGCCTAGTAGTTTAGTTGTTCAGTGCAGTGGATATAGTTAAGTGATAGGGATAGGATAGAAAAAATTGAAATGGGTGAAGAGATATGGTCATGTTAATAATTTATTGAAATTGGGTGTTATTGATGAACAGGCTACCTAAATTTATGGAACATACTTAAAGACTACAGTGTCAATTGAAACATTTGAACCTACCTTATTTTTTGAAGCTCTGAGAGTCTTTCGATCGTGTGAACGATCTTCCTTCCCCCGTTGTTGGTAGCGATTTTGATGCGCCCGTCGACCGACCACACAGATTTGACGCCGAAGCGGTCCACTGCAGCGTTGAGGATCCGGAGTCGGTGTTTGGTTAGGTCTTCCCTGATGGTGATGTTGGTCCCCTTCAGAGCAGACTTGGCCTCGAAGATCCTGCGCCGCGTCCTGTAGCTCAGGAATCTGATGATGATGGGTCGAGGTCTGGGCCGGCCGCTGGAGTCCTTCGTCTGGGGTTGAGGTTTTCCAACCCGATGAGTTCTGTTGATTTCTTCGAGTTGGACGTCAATGCCAAGTTTCTCCTTAAATATCTTCATCGCCTCTACGTCCGTATCTTCATTGGATTTTTCCGGCACCCCAAAAATGCGTAGACTATGGCGGCGCCCATACTGCTCGAGGTCGTCGACTCGCAAAATCATCGCCTCCTCAAGTTCTGCTAATTGGGTTTTCAGTTTATTGTTCTCTTCCTTCACCAGTTGCAGTTCCAGAAGAATTTCTTTCATGGCATTTGAAACTGCCAGTTCTACCTGGCTTCTCATATTTGTCAGAATTTCGTCGGCTAGGCTGCTATTGTCCAGGGTGACGGACGACGGTTTGCTTCCCGAAATAGAAGCGCTCGCCTGCCTGCTGGGGGTCGATGAACTCCCGTTCCTCTTGCCCATTGTTCTTCCGTGTGAATTTAGAGAAAGTAAGAAGTGAACTAATTGAAAACTAGTGAAAAATTGAATTTATAAAAAAACTATTGATTTATGAGAGTAACTACTGTTATCACGTTGATCCACTCGTTAAGATGTACAATATGATATAAAACTAAACTTGGAAAGTGTGAAAAAACCCTACTTTTTCGACTTGCAATGCGGAGCTGGTTTTAAGGTGCGTCTACTCGCTGGGCATGCCTAGACTAGACTTGAGTATAAACTGTTTTAGTATTGAGACCCGCTTAGCCTTAATGGTGAACCGCTCTAGCCCGATCCTAAAGCAGTTTAAATCAAAGTATTGGATTACACGGAGTTTTGGATTATCGGGGCTCGGATCATAGAGACTCAACTATACTATTTCAATTCCGTTTCATCACCTTTATTTCATCTCGTTTCTTTCTTGTTTTATTCTAGTTCATGCACTTATTTGTATTCAAATTTCTGTTTTCTCTGTCATGCACTTCATTTTGGTTTATGTTCTATGTTTGCACAACATTTTCTTTCATTTGTATAATTGAATCATTTTGTAGAGTAGTAGGCTATAATGCTACAGAGGCTGTGTAAACATTATACAATCTCTGTAGTATTATATGCTGCCTTACTTTCAAGCGTTTGAAACAATTTTCTTGCTTGTGTATGTTGCTTTTCTTTCTTATATTTCACGTTAGTGATTGTAGTGTGTGTGCTATGTTGCATGTTTTCATGTTGATGCTTGATGTTGCCGATGATTTGCATAGATGAAATGATGGCATTCCCAACAAGTGAAAGGAAGCAGAGTTATGATCGCAGGTCTTCAAGTCAGTATTCTTTCTTCATTATTCTCATTAATTTCCGTTCCTTCTAACAGACCTTTTCCAATTCCATCCAAGAAACGATCACCTTAATTTGAAAAAAGAATTAATTGTATTCTTGAAAACATCAGGGACCTCTTTCATAAATTTCTAGTAATCTCGTCAAACGAAAAATAGTGCACTCACAATAAAGGTTAGGCCTATGCACGGAATATAGAAGAAGACGTTAAGGCTAGGCGTACACCGGTTAGTCAAGACAAGACAAGACAAGATTAGTCACGTTTAGTCACAGTAATTCACATAGTTGCTTATGAAGCAGCACACACTGATGCAATGACTAACCGGTGTGTGTTTCTTCATAAGCAACTATGTGAAGTACTGTGACTAAACGTGACTAATCTCTTCTTGTCTTGCCTTGACTAACCGGTGTACGCCTAGCCTAAGAGTCACGCGCATTTGATACAAGAGAATACAAGAGAGAGATACAAGAAAATACTCTTAAGTATGACAAGTTGAGTGTATAATGTACACGTCACGTCAGCTAACAACTTTCTAGCACAAAGTTGAAAGAAATAGATATTGAATTCAATAGTTGAAATTGTGTAGAATATCGAAAATATCTCATTTTTCGTGGACTAGAACACTTGCCTTGATTCAGTATTGCACAACAGAAAAACGTCAAGGAGTTACAAGATAAAAAATCATGAATTTAAATATTAAAACTCAATTTATCTTACCATGACTTGCTGAACCTTCCAATTCCATTTTAATAATTATTCATCAATATTTGGGGTGGAAAGGCTCTTGTATCATTTGTTTCATGTATACTTTTTTCTGTTTCATGCATCATAGTACAATCTACAATGTATCATGTTACAGTACTTGATTACAAAGCATACAAATAGAGACAAACGTGTGGTACAGTACCGTAATTTGATACACACATATGACACACCTTTATGAGTGCTCAAATATCAGCAATACGTTACTTGATGTCTATATTTTCATGTTCTTTACTCTTTTTTGGAGTCTTGTTTGCAGATTAAACCAGTATTCTCCACTGTATGTTTACTTAGTTTATTAGCGTGAGTCAAAACTGAAAAACTTCTTGCCTTTTGAAAGCAGTTAAATAACCAACAAATATTTGTCTTTCTCTCTGAGTTTTTTGAATCATATAATTATATCCACAATGCAATAAGATTTTTATAAACTGCTACATAGTGACCTTTCTCAAAATAACCAATGTAAAATTGCAAAGAAATGTTATAAAAACTCATGTAGACTGGACTGAACTTGAATACACTGGAAATACTCAATAAATACTCTGGATATACTGGATAAATCAATACACTTGAATATAAACCAACTACTACTTTTATAAAGTTTTAATTTTGGTATAATCAAGTGGAAATTATCGCCATTGATTTTAGATTTTCTATCTAAATTCAATGTTATCACTAACATATTAACCACCTATTTTAAAATGCTGGTTCAGCTATTTATAAAGTTCATATTCATTCATTGTTTTTCCTACTGCTCATTTGAAAAATGTGTATTCGTTCTATTATCAGTGGTTAAAAGTTAACTACTATACCTATATCTGATTTAAACTGCTTTAGGATTGAGACCCGCTAGGCCTTTATGGTGGCCGAGCAGGTCTCAATCCTAAAGCAGTGTTAATCAGAGTATAGTATACTTACAATGTAAGTTGAGGTACCTATGAAGTTCAATTTATAATAATTTATTCTACTTCTGCTTTCTCAAAAACGTTCATTCTTTCTATTATCAAGCTTAGATGACTAGATTTTCATTGATTAAGTTACAAAAACCTTTTAGCTGTTTAGTTGTGTATTTGTATATTTTTATTTATATATTTTACCATGTTCACTCTTTGGGTTATTGGTGGAATGATTTTATACACTCTTAGCATAAAATTGGGATTTTTCATTGGGATTGGATTCTATTGGATTATCCATTATAAGCATTTTGTTAAAGTTATTGGAAGGTGATTCTTGTATATTTTGTAACATTTCATACATTTTCTTCTACAATATACAGTGCTATTCCATGAATGTGGTCAGAAGATTGGGGGAGTTGGGCTTCTTTTGGGAAAACTGAGCACGTGCATTTTAGGCCGTACATGAACCGGGGTTTTTTTTGCATAATTGTATGTCATTTCATTCATTATTTCTACAAAACAAAAACATTTCATGTATGTGGCTAGTGATTTTTTTGCAAGTGCCTGTTTTTTATTGTCACTGTTGATTTCATTACTTTTGTCTGCTGTATAGCTCCTTCATTTTGCTATGGCACCTCGACTGAAAGTCAATTACCTTCATTGCAACCCACGATAGCGTTCTATCATGTTGAAAATGCATAGATTTTATCCATTTTACAATATTTATATGGCTGCATCAGAGTGGATGAAATCTGAAACACTTTCATTATCGTTTACAAAGGTAAATAAACTGTATGTAGTATTGTAATGTAGTAATGCAGTGTAGTACTGTATAGTAATGAAGTAATTCATTGTCAGTTCGGGTGCCTTCGCAAAATAGCACTATACCTTTGGTCCTTATGCGCCATCTTTGTTTAAACTCAGTTTAACGAAACTAGATCAATCTGTAAGGATTTTGGTTTGAACTGGGAATCTTCAAAAAACATTTGGCAATAAAACATTTTTGATTCCAAAAAAAACCAACAGCTCACTGTAAGTATTTTGGTTTTAAGACTGTCATTTTATATTTGATGAATAAATTTTGACTTTGACTATGTTAAACTTAGTTTAAAGGGAGATGGTACATACGGGTCTCATCTATCAATTTGTGAATTTGTATTTTAATCGCCTGTTCTCTTTGTTGTTTCATTTCATTGTTTCTATCTCTCATTGCATTTTTCGTTCTTCATCTATTTGTGAATGTGTTTTGCAAGTGTATGTTTCCATTACATTTCATTGTTTTTCATCTTTTTTTATTGTATTTCTTTTCTCTGTTTTCTGCATGTGAATGTGTTTCTGTTTCTCTTTGTGGCTTCTTTTGTGCTGTGATTGGCTGCTTGCTGCACTCTCTTTCTCTCTCACTCTCCCTCTCTCTGGGCTGGATGCTCTCGCTCCCTCTTGCTCTAATAGAGGGCTCAGACTCTTTGTGGGCTGATTTGAGACGACTTAGCGAGGCTGGTGTGCGCAGGGGTTCAGGTAGAGTATTGAAATTGAAAGAAACAATGGAATAAACTAACTCTTATTTGGTCCTCTCTAGTCTCTACCGTTCATACATTAAAAATATTTGAAGAACTAAAGAAATAATTTTGGGTTAGAATTCAGTCTAAAAACTTAACCCCATACTATGAGGGCACAAAAATCGTGAAAGAATTTTTTTTTGCGCATGCGTCAATGACAACGAACCAATTACATAGCGCCTTGGTTCATCGTGATTGGTTCCTTTACCATTGACGCATGCGCAGAAAAATTGTCGGTTGCGATTTTTCTGCCCGTATAGTATGGGCTTCACAGCATTTTACACTATAATAGTATATAATAACAATAATAATAAATTTACATAATTTGAACCCATGTATGTATGATTTCATAATATTATTTCAAAAAATGCAATCTCTCTTCCTTATGAGATCAGATAGTTTATTACAAAATTATTGTTTTCAACCAAGCCCATTGAAACTAAATTTTCAATTGTTACAAAATGTTCTATTAAATTAAGAGTGTATTTTCTTGTATGTATTGTAAGTGTATATGCTTTGTATACTCTTTTCATTTTTTAGTAATTATGCTCTTATACACTTGAGGACTGTACACTTTCAGTAATCAATTTCTTGCTTAAGAGATTTGCAGTGAAAAACTCAAGGCTTTTTTAGAATCTATTCAATCAATCTATGTAATTTAATCTAGATCTATTCAATTTTTTCATATATCCAAGGCTTGTTAAACTTTATTCTCCAATTCAGGCTAATTAAAATGTTTCCAAATCAGCAAAACTTCCACTATCAGTCGAAGAACAGGGCTTATTATCATATTGTTATGAATAAATTTTTCTTATACTTTCAAAAATTAAAAAAAAAATCCAATGTTTTTTCCCAATTCATGCTTATTGTTTTCAAATTGGTTATAAAACATCCATTATCAGTCAAAGAACGGGGCTAATTAATTTTATCCTAATTATTTCAAGTTATTATAATTGAATTTATTATTTACTTTCACAAGTTTTAAAGGCAAATGTAAAGTTTTTCTCCAATTCATACTTGTCAAAATGTTTCCAAATCGGGCAAAACATTCACTATCAGTCGAAGAAAGGGACTCATTCATTGCACCGTAATTATGAAGGGGGTTTCTCCAATTCATGCTGTTAAAAATCGTGTTTAATCGAATCGATTCAATTCATGTTTAAAATCGGCTGAAACATCCACTTTCATTCAAAGAAAGGGGATCATTCATTTTATCCTAATTATCAAACTATTATTATAGACTTTTCATCCCTGTTCTAATTATTCATTGTTTGATTGCAGACTCGAGCATTGTTCTGACTGAGGACACAGACAGCTTCATAATTGGCGAACATGTGTGGGTCGGAGGAACCAAGCCGGGCCAAATCGCCTATATCGGAGAGACCCAGTTCGCTCCCGGAGACTGGGCTGGAATCGTACTCGATGATCCCATCGGTAAATAATTATCTTAATTTTTTAAACTGTGCTCGTGTCAAATATTTGTAGATTTTGAAATCTTAAATTATCTTTAAAATAAAAAATTCTTATGCTACCAAGATATCCCAGAAATTACGATATGCAAATATTGATCCCATCGGTAAATAATGATCTTTTATTTCTATCAAAACTGTGCTCGTGTCAAATGTTTGTAGATTTTGAACAAAAAAACCCAAGGCTACCAAGATATCTGGGAAAGTACGCTGTGCAAATATTGATCAAAATGCTAAAGCCGAAAACGAGTAGCCGGTTGCACTGAAGTGGATTATATCATAGCTATTTCTAGTGGATGGCTATCCCAGAACTGGCTGTGATTAAATTTGATCTTCGATTACTCATAAGAATTTATATTTTTAATTGGAGATTGAGCTTCCTCAAAGACGTCTGTAAAATTTGGAGTCATATTCTGATTAAAACTGCTTTAGGATTGAGACCAGCTCGGCCTTAGTGGTGAACCGCTCTAGACCGGTCCTGAAGCAGTTTAAATCAAAGTATAGTTAATGAACACAAACACAACGTTTGACTAGTGTAGTAACATGCATTGATTCTCCATTGGGTATTAAGCCACTTGCATTTGTGATCAAATATATGGCATTGAAATTTCTTCATATTGAGCTTTAATACGGCTTTTAATAGAGCGTTTCATTTCTAAATAAATTCATAGTTTTTTTAGATTCAGGAGTTGAAATTGTGATTAATAGTTAATATGAATATGAAGTCTATTTGAAACATTCATTGAAAGAGAAGACGTTTTGGCTGTCTTTTCATCCTATTAGTTAATTGTAGTTTCCTCAACTACAATATTCTTGTAGTTAGTTTATTCTCGGATAAATTAATTATTTAGTTGAAGTAGGTAGCATACAATTGAACAGCTAATCAATCTACCCACACTTTACATGCGCTATTATTAACTACCAAGCCTAGGTAAGGTGTAGTTTGAAGGTAGGTTAAACTTAGCTTTTCAATTTTACTCTTTTTAATTACATTGAATCGATTGAACTATTTGATCTTTCACAAAAATCGCTCATGAGAATAAATCAACATTGTTAATCGGAGATTGAGCTTGATAGAGTTTTGTGCTTCTGTTACTAAATACTATTATAATACAGGCCCAATGTTTCAACTGTATGGACCGTGAGATTTTAGCTCGAGCCACTCCTCGTGTTTCGGAGGACACGCTAAGCCGTCGGTCCCGGCTGCCTAAAAACAGTCGTCAAGTCACGTCAGAGACGACCCTGAACTGATCAGGAGTGATTGATTGATTGATTAATTGATTTTATTAATATGCCAGGTCTTGAAAAAACTCTGACACCAGACCTGAGCCAGCCAGGTTACGGCTCATAATTATTATTATTATTATTATGGTTGATAATAATATATTTAACATAGAACTTTTCATTATTTTAATGTAAACATCTATTGCAAAACATTTGGGATTGGATACTGTTATTATGTTCCAACTGAATGTTGGATTATACTGTACATTGCACTTTTTCTTTGTTATAATGTTAGGAGCTGCGAAACATTTGGAAAATATGAAACATTTGGTGAATGAAATTCAGAAATAACAGAAGATAAATCTGTTTTTTTTTTAGGTAAAAATGACGGCTCAGTGGCCGGCGTTCGCTATTTCCAGTGCGAAAACAAGAAGGGCGTCTTCTCGCGTCTGACTCGGCTGACAAGGAAACCGCTGCCTGGCAGCACCGCTGATCCGCTGACTCGACCAGTGACGTCACCAAGCGCTCCCCCCGCCACCCCACTGGCCCGTGCCACGCATGCGCACAACACTTCTGTCGCTGCCACGCCGGCTACTGCGCATCGGATGTCCAGTGAGTACGATAGCTATAGTGCTCCCACAAAGAGAACAAAGTGATATGAAGAGAAAATTGCTACTACGCATGCGTTTCTGTGAAAATTTTAGTGTCAAATCAGTTTGCCCAACATTGTGTAGCTTTCACTAAGCGTGATAGTTCTGATATGGCTTTATCAGAAGTTGAGCTATCGCCAGTTTTATATTTTTTCATAATAGTCATGTAATGTTTATATGAAACTTATAATGTTTAAATTAAACTTATATGAAATGTTGGGAGCATTGCAGCAGACGCCATCTTAGATGTCCGTCCACTTTTTTCAACTTTGTTTTCTTTGTGGGATACAAAAATATGACCAAAAATTACAGTGTGCTGTGAAAGTGTCCATAGTGTGATCATGTTTTCCCCACCACATATTTTGCCTATGTTTTGAATTCTTATATGTGTTTACATGCATACTTGAACCCATTCACTCATTTTTTGAGAAGAACAACATTGAAAATTGCTTTTCCAACATTAAAATGGTCTCTCTACTCTTTGTATTGCTTTAAATGATCTAAAATGATGAAAATTAATACTGGCTTAGGAAAATTGTGGGTTATAAGTGTATTACTCAACATAAATAGAATAGAATGACTTCTTCATTTTACTGGCGTGGTGAAGTTTGTACAATGATGTCCACTCTACTACTTAACCACGTCGTGAATTACAAAACAATTTACAAAATGAAAGATATTCAAATTGAAAAGTACAAAAATTGAAGTACTTAACACATGAGAGATTAGATTAAATTGATTATTCATGAAGATTACAATATATAAAATGGTTTACATTCTATAATGTATATTCTATAATGTACATTCTATAATTATAATTATGGTTAAATATTATACAAATTTCAGTGTCAATCTATTTGAAGAGAGATGAATGGGCTTACAGCTTTAGGTGGATTCCGAAACACCGGGAAGGGATTTTGGTGCGCAGTAGTGAATTAGAATACAGATGAACCGCTAATTTTCTTATTTCAAATAACATTGCACAAAATCTTGAAATAATATCAGAAGATGGCCGAGGCGGACTTGTTCTACACGTAATTATTGTGTTGTCCTTTGATAGAAAAAAAACTGTAACAAGTGAGGTTATTCCATTTTTTATGTGCAAAATAAACACTTATTTGAATTTGAAAAAAATTGAAAATATTAGGGCCGGTTCATGAGCTCGGGATTTAGCAAAGTCCTAGCTCATAAGTCCTAAATCCTGAGCTCATGAACCGGCCCTTAGAATTCCATATGATCGGTCGTTTTTTGACAAAACGATTCTAGTGGATGACCAGGCAAGGGCATGAAATATCTTTTTTAGTGTCCGATGTCCGAACAGCGGGCTATGTGATTCAATATTAGCATTTCGGATGATTGGTCGTTTTCTGACAAAAACGATTCTAGAGGGCGACCAGGCTTAACATTGGCATGAACTATCTTCTTTAGTGATTCTTTCTCTAGGTATTACTGACTGATTGTTTTCGAATGATAAAATTTGTAGAACAAGATTTTTCAATTGTTTTTGAATGGTTTTTCTTAGAAAACATCCAATGTCCAAACAGCTAGCCATCTGATTCAATGGTAGCATTTCGGATGATCTGTCGTTTTCTGACAAAAACGATTCTAGTGGGCGACCAGGCTTAACATTGGCATGAACTATCTTCTTTTGTGATTCTTTCTCAAAAAGAAACAGTATTACTGACTGATTGTTTTCGAATGATAAAATTTGTAGAACAAGTTTTTTCAATTGTTTTTGAATGGTTTTTGTTAGAAAACATCCAATGTCCAAACAGCTGGCCATCTGATTCAATGGTAGCATTTCGTATGACATGGGCATGAACTATATTTTTGTGTGATTCTTTCTCTATTACTGACTGATTGTTTTCGAATGATAAAATTTGTAGAACAAGTTTTTTCAATTGTTTTTGAATGGTTTGCAGCCAGCCACCGCGGCAGCGTGAGCAATGCGAGTGGTACTGGAGCAGGCGATGTGAAGGTGGGCGACCGCGTGATAGTGATGAGCTCGCAGGGCTCGAAGGCGGGCATGCTGCGCTACCTGGGCGCCACTCACTTCCAGACCGGCCAGTGGTGCGGCGTCGAGCTGGATGATCCACTTGGCAAGAACGACGGATCGGTCGCTGGCACCAGGTCAACACATCAATAGATGAATCATAAAAATTATAATATAATAAAATTAAATTATCTTATTTATTTATTTATTTATTTATCTATCTATCTATCTATCTATCTATCTATCTATCTATCTATCTATCTATCTATCTATCTATCTATCTATCTAGCCTATCTATCTATCTATCTATCTATCTATCTATCTATCTATCTATCTATCTATCCAGCCTATCTATCTATCTATCTATCTATCTATCTATCTATCTATCTATCTATCTATCTATCTATCTATCTAGCCTATCTATTTATTAATTAATTTTTTTATATTTATTTATTTATTTAGCGTATGGCTTTTAATAGTGGGGAGACCCGAGTAGGGTTGTCCCACTTCACCAACATAACCAATTATCCCTTGATAGGGAACATGGTGAAAGTTTGTTTTCACTTAGAAAACAGACATCAGCATTAAAAAAAAAATGCTGAATTGAATTATAAAATTATTGAATCATAAAGATAAAGATGAATAAAAGATTAATTGAATGAATAAATAGATAAGTCCATTGAAAATTCACTAACTGGTGATTTTTGAAGGATAAACTATTATCTCCAACTGGAATTATATCTTTTGCAATTTGTTATGGCTCAAAAATAGACATTTGACTGCAGTGACGTCATTATCACGACTTTTCTTTTATTCTATACACCTTATAGGTGCAACCCAACACATAGTAGCATTCATTTAATTTGGCAGATGGCATAAGATAAATATGATTTCTTGACATTGTTGATGACAGTAGAGTCCGATGGCAAAGAAGTAATATTTCTCTATCTATCTATCTAATGCCATCTGTCAAATAAAATGAATGCTATTGTAAGTCTCTTTCTCTTTTGACAAGTATTGGAGAAATGAATTTGATTTTTTCGTTTCGCAGGTACTTCGACTGCCTTCCGAACTTCGGCCTGTTCGCGCCGCTGCACAAGGTGTCCAAGTCGCCTTCCGGCGGTCGCAAGTCGGTGTCGTCCGCAGCCGGATGCGTGATGCACCCGGCCGGAAAGAAGCACGGATCGCGCGAGTCGCTCAACTCCATTGCGACCAACGCGTCATCGGTGAAGAGCAGCGCGTCCAGGGTAAGGCTGGGTGTCACCTCGCTCAGTCGGGCCGCACCTAACCTAACCAGCACGCCCCTCAGACCGACAACGGTAGGTGCTGGGCATGTCACGCCACTGCTGATGGGTTTTGTTCGAATTAAAATTTTTTCATAAGAACCGAGACTTCAACGGAGTTGGCAAACCAAATTGAATAGGCCATTATACTTGAATGTTTCCATCATTTTTCGAATGAAAATAGTTGTCATGCATTGATTTGCAGTCATATCATTGAGTGAATGAAAATACTGGGTTCAAATAAAAACTCTTATGCCTGGTTTTTCAGTCACTCAATAGACAGTTTATGGATCCAATAGCACTATTGAATCAATAACCATGTGTTTTCAAATGCAAAAAAAAAGTTATTGATTCAATAAATTTATTGAACGACTGAAAAACCGGGCATCAGGCAGCTCTTACACCGGAGCAATAAGCAATAAGCAAAGAGCAACACATGGATCATACGATCGTCTACTCTATACAAACAAATAGTTCAATGCACACTGAAAAATCTGCTTCAGGTGTGCATTGGACTATTTGTTTCTATAGAGTAGACGATCATATGATCCATATGTTGCTAGTTGCCTGTTGCTTATTGCTCCGGTGTACGATCTGCCTAAAACATTGTGTTTTGGTTCCAACATGTAGCATTGCTCTAATGGCAAAAGGAGGACTTTAACGCTAGCAGATTCAGGTGAATGAGAAAGTAAAGAAAGCAGTTGCTCACTTCTAAAAGACGAAAATGTAGAAGTTTTCTTTAATTTTTAAATCTAAAACTCGGACATTTTATATTATTATCTTTATGTATCATTCATTACTTTTTCAAATACAGCCTTTTAAAATCCGATGATTTTTTTATAGTAGCCTGTATAATGATCGCATTTCTCATGGAAAAGTATAATAATATTCTTTGAAGGAAGAATCTTTCAGATCTCAAAAACTCTGGATGAAGTTTAATGCAACCTGAAATGATTGGAATATTACATTTATCATACAATAAAATCTTAGCCTAGTTGGTCTTTATGACGCGTTTTTATTCATTATCCCATTGGTTGCAATCTGCTATCAGTGTGGAGAACTGGACGTTATGACTCAAGACTTCTCTTCCAACTCTAAACAATTCGTGATTATAATTATTTCTGATAATATGAAACTCTATTTCTTCTATTAAAACGTATCCGTTCGCTCATTCATATCATAAATACAAGTTTACATGTTCATTGTTTGAAAAGCATTAGTGAAGTTTGTCATTCATTAAAATAATCTCACAGAAATAATCATTGTTTTTCCATAGAGGAAACGCTTGTATTAAAATTATTTAACATTAAAATAATTTAATGACACATTATTAAATTATAAAATATATTAATAATTACACATTATTATAATTAATGACACATTGTTTTCAGAGAGCATTGAAACTTAAAATCGTCAATAACATTCACGAATCACCCGCAAAAATTCACAAGATTGTATTGTGTTCAAATCTAATTGTCTGTCTCATGTTTTTTGCGAAGGCAGTGAGGTGAAGAACTCAAAGGCAGTGTGACACGTCTGGACCTACCATTCATTTTTTGTCTTTGTCGGCTGCATGGTTTGAGCTGTTTTCCATCCTTTTTTAACTCCCGTCTCATCTGCCTGACTAGATAATCGTCTAATAAATTCCATGTTATGGTTTGCTGTATTAGAAATCAATCATTACTGCCTCATTTTAAAACTTTTGTTGGTTTTTGACCTTACTCGTTGTGTTTTGTTACTAATTTATGTCCTTATCTAATTTTTCATCATCATAATATTCCCGATTCACGTGGCCTCTTAGATCATCGTTTGATAAATTCCTATTTTGGTATCAGTAATTCAATCTTTTTTATCTAATTATTAGTAATCTAGTTAACTTATGTCTGAAAATCTCTAGTTTTGATAAAACTAGATAATTTTTTTTGGTAACTAATTCTCTTGCTGTTTTAATTTGGTCCGTAATAAATTCCAATTCCCCTGCTCTACTAAATAATTGTCTCATTTTATGTTTTTCTGCATTATTAGTTGATTACTAGCTTGTATTTTGAACCATTGGAGCCATCGTTGTTTTTACTTCTTAATCGTTAACTTTTTATTGATTTGGTCCGTGTTCTATCTATCATCAGTCATCACCATAATATTTCCAATTAAAAGCCCAACCTGATAATCGTCTGATAGATTTATTCTTTCGTTTTCCTGCATATGTAATCAATTACTACTTCAAATGTTCTTTTCAGTAATCTGTTTGATATTATGCCTAACTCTATCTGTTTTGTGACTAATTTTCTCGCTGTTCTAATTTTTCATATTTATTATTCCAAATCGACCGTCCATTTTTCATTCTACTGTATTTTACTACTTATTATTACCAAGTCATTTTGTCGGTTTTTGGCTTAACTCATATTTTGTTGCTCATTTGGTTGCAGTTTTCATTTATCATCATTGTAATTTATTATCCATTAATTCATTCCTAATATTTTTGTCCAATTTGATTTGTAACCGTTTTCTAGATTCCTCTCTTGTTTTCCTGCACTAGTAACCTGATTCTTTGAAACATTTTGTGTTATTCTCGACTCACTTTATACCACTCATTTTTTGTCGTTTCAATTTATTTATTTTTTTCATCACTTAGTGAAAATCAGTACAATATTTGAAAGTTAAATGCATTTTAGAATATTGGATGATTTTTGTTCATTCTACATTGCTGGTTTTATTTTTATAGAATTTATTGTCATATTTTCTTGGCTGTGGTGCAGTATGTGGACTTTTGTGTTATTCAACTGTTTAGATTGAAGATTACAATTTATTGACAGAAGTCCATATACTGCACTTTCTCCATTTTCTTTTGTATATTGTTTGGCTGTATCATTCATGTGTACAGTAGGAAGTGCTTCAACCAGTAGCTAGATTCACTTCACTCCAATTTATTTACTCAATCATGTATTGTAGATGAGCATGCATTCCTTCTTACTATAATCTATTAATACTAAATTCTTATTGTGTAAGAAATAATTATTAGTAATAATTCTATCATTAAATTCAATGATCGCTTTAATGTCTGTTGACTATTAGAAGTACCAATTTAAGAGGATTATTAATGATTTAAAATCATTATGTTGGAATCTGTATTGATAAATTTTATCAGGAATATCATTACATATTTAATAATGTGATAATTTACTTCACATGATATCTCAAAAATGCCATAGGTGATTGAAATTTCATTTGTAAATGTCTCCAAAAAGAACTGCAAGTAACAAATCAAGAAAATACTAAATCTTATTAGTTTGATAGATACTTGAAGTCTGGAAATTCTATTGGTTGATAATATTCATGTGATTATTCTCAATTTCTTGAAGAATATTTTAAATAAGTTACTTTTTGTTCATCATAATTCAATCTACAGCAGAATGTCAATTCATCAATGATGTTCATGATTTTCTTCCAATTAAAAATCTCACAGAATGTATCAATATAGGCTTTACACTTGAATATCATATAATAATAGCCTAGAAGTATGCTCGTATCTAGTATCAAAGTATCTGGTATAGTATCCTTGTTCGAAAAGCATAGTTTAAAAATCATCATTGAAAATACTTGATTGAAAGAATTCTGTAAATCGAGTTGTAACTAATCTGAATTTTTCAATTTTCCAGCTTCGAAGTAGTCATAATGACTCATCAACCAATGATAAGGGAAAATCTCCTCTCCAGGTAATAATCGTTTTTCAAACATTCGTCCTTCTGTCTTCTTTATCGGTGTTGCATGATCTACTGCTTTATAGATTCAACTGCAAGTACTTGGTGTTGGTGGGTACTTCATTGCTTCCTGGTTAAAGTTAGAGGTCAGAGTTGTTCTGGTTAGTTCTTCATTAATTCTTGGTTATTCTTGGTTAAGTGGTAGAGTGGACATTACTGTCCAAACTTCGCCACGTCAGATAAATAAAGAAGTCGTTCTATTCTATTCTGTTTTCAAAAAAAAAATATTTCTCATTCTCTACTAATAATTTCCATTATTATTTAATTCAATTTGATCATTTCTCACAAAGATCATTGGTAATGCATCCTTGGGCTAGGCGTACACCGGTTAGTCAAGACAAGACAAGACGATATTAGTCACGTTTAGTCACAATAATTCACATAGCTGGTTATTAAGCAGCACACACCGATGCAATGACTAAGCGGTATGTGTTGCTTCATAAGCAGCTATGTGAAGTACTGTGACTAAACGTGACTAATCTCGTCTTGACTAACCGGTGTACGCCTAGCCACAGATAAGGTAGTATAAGGTATTACTACCTTATCTGTGGCCTAGCCTTACTATTACATTAAGACTGTTGAAAAAATATCCTACTACTTATTGCTCTGCTTACTTTCCATTATTAAAAACTTGTACAAAGGTTTCAGTGATCAATTAATGAGCTTTGTCCAGAAAATGTCTTAGTAAATTTCATTTCTTTATAAATTTCACAGTTTTCTATTTCCACTGTTGAATAGCATGTTACTCACAGGTTATTGTACATATAATAGTTGTAGATCATTAGAAAACTATTGAATCAGATCAACATATTCAGCTGAAAATATAAGATCATCAATCTCAATTTTTAAAATTCATCATCTCATCATCAATCAATAATCAATAATGTTTTAAATACTCCATAACACTTTTGAAAATGTATTTTGTTGTATTGGTGGAAGATAATGATGGCTAGAAATGATAAACTAACTGGTAAACAATGTAACATTTAAGGGCTGGTGTTTTTTCTGTATAAAATTATATTACCTTGAATCCATTACACCTACTAGTTTCACTAACTCGTGTTTTGTTTATTATTTCAATTTATTGCAATTCCCTCTTTTAAGTAGGCTGAATTTTAATTTTTAATTTCAGTCTCATATTTCCTAAAATTGGATTAGATTCTCGTTCCATATTAATTTGGATCATCCATAATTTAATCCCATATTTCTGAGTTGATGATTTATTCAGTCATTTTCCTTTTCATTAGATTCATTACTCTTGAAGATAGACTAAGATTAATATCAAAAGTTGTGAGAATATGAAATTCTGGAAATGAAGCAAGATATTCACAGAGTATATAGCTGGTTCATTTTGCTAAGGACTGACAATAATTGACCATCCTCATCACAGTCTTCTATTGTGTATATAAAAATCATCTGCTTTGATTCAGCCTTGTTAATATTGTACAATGGATGAATTCTTATACATAAGTATGATTTTAAAAGGTTGAGATGTATAGGCAAAAATTCATTTTCAATACAGAAACCTATTTCATATAAATTTGGAAGTCTTATAATACACAAGAGTAGAACGGCGTACAGTAGAAATGAATTAATACCTCTAGTGTGTGTCCGACTTGCTCCTGTATTACATGACTCCTTAATTTTAATGAAACAGGTTTCAGGTGTTTCAGCAAAGTGAACCAGCGAATCTGTCATTGACTATTGTTTTCTTCTAATTTGATTTTAGAATACTTTCTCGGCAATATTCATATTACAATTTATTGTACAATTCATAGTACAATCCATACAAAAAATATAAAAAGAAAATATCTAGTGCATTCCTTATTAGGCTAAGCCTGTAGGCTAAGCCGTAGGCTAAGATATCCAGGTTCTAATCACCTTTGGAAATATTTGCTGTATATTACAGCAAACATCAGTGTATTACAATCATTGGAATTTGCTGCCATATTCCCAAATACAGTATCGTTTTTTTATGTTCTTTGTTTTCACTATTATTTAATTTTCAAGATTATTTGTTGATGATGACGATGATGATGAATTGCACAGGTGAGAGTCGTAAAAGTTTATTATCCTGATTGGGAGCCGGGTTACTATTGAGAGAGAAAATTTGAAAAATGATGAGAGTGAGAGAGACACTCCATGAGAGAACATCATGGGGCCATTCATGACGTCACACTCGAGGTCTACGCTTGCGCCATATTAATTTGTTCCTGATTCATCAACTTCAGGATTTTCCGCCTCTACCGTACTAAGATTCCACTGCACTCAATATATTTTTGTCAGCTGTAGCCTCAAAGACAACACAAAACAATGAATAATACACCGTTGTTGTGACTTATATCCAATTTAACAGTTACTGTGATTCAATAACTGTTTTAAAATAACTTTTACTACAATGTACTGGAAGGAACAATAGGTTCTTGTAATTATTTTTGTACTGAATACACTTTATGTCATTTAATTTAATCAATAATTTTGAATTATGTTTCAAGTATGATTTTTCACAAAAAATTAACGCTTAGTTTGTTAGTAGTTGTAAATGTTTTTTGTTTAACGTTTTTGTTTGTTTTAACGCTTCTTCGTTCTGTTGATTGTGAATTCATCAAAATAAATATTTTTATTGTTACTAGTTAGCTGTGATAACCTATTAGAAGTTTCAAATTCAATTTGAACCACTTCCATTAGAATGATTATTTCAAACCCTATTATTCATTCATTTCGAAGTACATTTTTATCAATATTTCTTTGTGGTAGTATCTGTCCATGCATCGAATTATTTAAGATTTTGTCAAATTCCACTTTTAAGTGCACTATGGAGCGGAATTTGACGATTTCTTGAATAAGATTACTGTGTGTTTTGATAACTCGAGTTTCTATATTTTTTGGGATTCTGTTGGATTCTGCATGATCTTGATGTGTGTTATTGATTTTTTTGGTAGTGTAGTATTATGAATATATTAGTAATTTCAACGAAAAACTAAAAAATAATATTGGTTGCAACCTTCGTGGATGAATGCATTCTCTTCTAATCGTTCACAACGTTAATTGTGGATTTGGTAGGTATCACAAGGTAAGTTACAGAATAATACAATAAAATATTCTTTTTCTTTCAATTATTCACACAACAAAGCTGTTTTGAAAAGTAAACAACGAATTTACAGCATAATTATTGCGGAAGAGCGCAATATAAGAGCGTAAAAATATTGGTCTCCTATGTAAGTTTTGCATTTGTATTCAAATACTGTACCAGTTCATACCAACGATAAAATAAGATTATTTATTACTGTATTTTTTAGGAATAAAAATAATCAAGTCTTGAAAAATTTATCCACATCAAGTCGGTGGAATGATACTAGCCTTGATTGAATCTTCCCTTTTATTGTCAATTTCAAGTCTTCATCAAACAAGTAACTTATTTCAAAATAGAACTTGTAAACGAACTCAAGGAGAACGTATTAGCCGCACGTAATCGATCAAAGTCTCCATCAAATCACATTCATTAATATCCTTTAAAAGATCTGCTTGACAAGCTAATTCACTGCAACCAAATAGAAATAATTTATTGAAAAATTAAATTTCTGATTCTGCTTTCTACATGTATCTTTACTGAATTAATTTGAGTGAAAATAAAGGGATAGCTTGAGTCGGTCAACTATATAAGGTGATACAAAAAAGTTTATTGAATACAAATCTTACTGACATTGCTCGAATATCGAATTGAATTTAACCGCCGGAATAATGACGTCATTCAACGGAACCAATGCAAAGAAATCCCTCTTAAGCTCCGAAAATGACGTTCAGTCAAGACCAAAGTAGAATTAAAGTGTTGAAGAATTCAAAGATAAATCAAGAAAGAATTCAAAAATAAGAGTTGATAGCTCCAGAAATATATCACTCTACATTACTTCTGAAAAAAACTTCAGAATGGATTCAATTATTCATAATTATGATCAGGAATGAAGTCAATGAAGGGCTTCCTTACTTCTTATACACCATTATTCTCTTTTCCGAACATCAATCCTATTACAGAGAAGGATTCTCTGTTTCAAAAAATATTATTTATCGACGTGAAAAAATATTAATCTTGTCACTATACTTCTACATTAATATATTTTCAAGTGACTATAAATACATAATAATCATAATACTGCCTCTGCACAAGAATTAAAAGTGATTCTATCAATGGTTTGAGATAAGAGAATTTACACAGTGAGTTATATAGCTTATAAATTATGCTAAGACACCGGAATGACAATGAATTACCGAATTACAGCTTCATGCAGTCATATTAATATTGTATAGTGGAAGAAATCTCACTATACCGTGACTAGTGTAAACCTACTATACACTTCTACACTTTGATTATTGTAGAAAGCAGTTATGCGCTGCATTAACAAGAATTCATTTCCAATCCGGGTGCCTTAGCAAAATGAACCAACTCTACACATCTGGAATAGTCAAAATTTCATGAATATACCTGGAGATTTATAGTCTGCGTTTTAAAGAAATGCATTGAATTTAAATGAATGCTATACGATTCTATATTATTATTTTATTAATAATAAATAATAATACAATTATCACGGATGAATGCTAGAAAGCATCCAATCTTATGGATGTAGTGTTCTACATCCATGAGCATACTCGTATACTACTAGTTTGCACAAAGTACTTGTATGTTTCAATAAGGTCAACTAAAAGATTAGGATCAATACTACAGAAATGCAGTACAATTAATCACCACGGCAGGTACCTACCTACTTTAATAAATGCATAATCTTTCTACTTTCTACATCCATGAGCATACTCGTATACTACTAGATTGCACAAAGTACTTGAAGATTCAATAAGGTCGAACTAAAGATCCGTACAGGATCAATACAACATTAAGTAAAATGCTCCTCAGAAAGTTCATCACTGCAGTGATTGCAGGACCATGCTGGTTTCTGAAAAAATAATGAAATGGATTCATGCTGAGTCACTGCCCGGGCCCAAATTGGCTGTCGACCAGCAACCAGTCTAGATTTCAGGGTTATTTCTGGTACGAAAACGTTATTTTTGAAAATTTTATAAGTGACACTTGAGTATTATGGTATAATAATTGACATGCAAGGTTATTAGAGAGTTATTAGAACTCATTGATAGCAAGATTATTAGTGATCTGTCACGCCATATGACATGTACACTATCCCCAATTCAGTTCCGACAAACGCATATCAATTTTCTTCAACGGTTTGCCAGTAAATAAAATCATAGACAACTCTGGTTACTTTGTTGGTTGTTACTGAAGTAGAAACATATATGGTTAGTCTATGATAAAATTGAAAAAATAACCCTGAAAACTAGTCGGCTAGTAACATAATTATGACCAAGGTATTAAACTCTTTAGTCCTAGAGATGTGTAGCCTAATATTTGATGAATTTTTTAAAATGTGCTTTTCAACTCATTGATAGCGAGATTCGATGAGTGATTCAAGTGGAGGAGGGGGCTGTCACGCCATAACTTCGCCCACAGCACTATCTAGCAAACCGGTTCCTAGCAGTTCCGACAAACGCCGAGAGATGGCGTTGAGATTATTTTACAATTTTTACCTCTTCAACGTATTTTTTCCTAAAATACAAATGAAACCTGCGCTGCACATCTAGGACCACTAACCTTTCTTTTGGAGCAAACGTCATCTAAACGTTGGCCCAAATATAGAGTTCACAATAGCTGTCATCAGTTTTGCAAGCAAGGAGAATAGTGAAATACATCATTTAAATTGCAATTAAAAGGTACAAATTGTTTCTCTTATTGTAGTAAAGAAGTGAAAAATACAATTAATTCTGACTTAATATTCCTGATATCATTTTAATATTTTTTTTCTCCATCAGGAGCTGCTACGCGAGAAGCAACAGCACATAGAACAGCTGTTGAAGGAGCGTGACCTTGAACGAGCCGAAGTGACCAGAGCGGCTAGTCAAACCGAGGAAGCCGAAAGGAAATTGGCCGACTTCAAGCAGGAGTTTTTGCAAGTGAGTCATTTGCTCTCTATTTAATATTTATAAGGATTAAGACTAAATGTACAAGTCAACAGATGAGAAACAATTGGACAGTCTCCGGGTAAAAGGGAATAAGTCAATTTTTCCATTTTTTTTACTTTATCGAAAATCAACTTCTTTGACAGCTTTATCTTTGGGTATAAGGCAATAAGTCCATACTCTACTATAACAGCTGTAATTACCCATGTGAATATTGTAATAAGTATTTAGTAGATAACTTTGTGTGGGTAAAAGGTAATGACTCTATTTTTGACTTATTCCCTTTACCCGGAGACCGTCCAATTTTATTGATGACTTCCTGAAGCTAATTTTCTATTCAAATGCAAAAAGACTGTTATCAGCCAATCAGATTTGAAAAAATGATCACCCAAAATATTTCAGCAACTCTGATCGTATTTTGAAATGATTCAAAGCATAAAATTTCTCTGTTCTTTTTGTATTTCATGTTATATATAAATATATTCTAACTTTGGATTGTAAAAATGTTTTTTAATTAATAAACTTTGATTTCATTTGGAAAAAATACAAGTTCATCTGCGAACATCTGAATGTGCAAGTGATTTGTCAGATTCAAATGGATGACAGGAGGGGATTCAATCATCCAGCATCTTACAACATCTCATCTTTATTTTAGGCTCAGGACGAGGCGGCAGCTCGACTGCAGGACGTGCAGCTGCAGTTGGAGGAGGCGCAGCGCGAGAAGCGCCAACTATTGACACAATTGGACGATGAGCATCGGCGTGTCGAAGATGCTCAGTTCCGTTATGAGGAGGAGACTATTGCCAAAGCTGAACTACAGGTATTGCCAATGTAATAAACAACTCTATCTAATTCAATTGCAGTTCATTTATTAGTATAGTATAATATAAGTACAGATTGGTACAGTGTAATACAGTGGGGTATAGCTTGATCGAGATAAATAGAATACAAGATAGTGTTCATGAGACACAATCTAAATCAGATTAGAAATAAGAAAGATTAATATTGTTAGACTGAAGCTATTCATATTTGGTTGCAGAGTCAACTGAATATGCGATGAAACCATCTATAAATAGCTAAAATTGGTAAGAGCTAAGGGAGAATCCATGTAAATAAAACGCTGGCGAGTAAACTGTATAGTAAAGACTCAGGTTTCCCCTAGTAAACACTAGAGAAGAGAACAATAGGGGTTTCCACTTCGAAGGGACAGTTTACTTTTTGGGCAAGCGTTTTCTAAGAGGAGAAGACTTAACTACCTAGACCGTACCATAGATAACAGATTAGAATAGATTTCCCATCGTACGTTAAAATTTGTGACCAGAAATGAAGCGACATCTTTTAGAACTCAGAGTAACTGGAAAGCGTAACTGTAAACTCGCAACTGGCGATGAGACAGAGAATGGGTGTGCGAATGAGAGTGAGTGAGCGATCGATTGAGAGAGAGACGCCAGCGTCAGCGCTATCTTACCTTGCGGCACCCGAACTACGTGGCCAGCACGATTTGACAGCACACAAAACCGGCACACAGTTCCCTATGCCTTGAACGATCTACTACTATCTCTTCTCTATGACCGTACTAAGACGAGTATTCAAGTTTTTATTTACTTGGTCCCATATTTTGTTGCGAGCAATTGTTTGCTATTGAAAACAGCAATAGTGTGAATCGCTTCATCATGCCCTTCTCTTTCATTCCATTCCTTTCATCATTCGCTTCAATGTTGAATTTTTTTGTATTTTTTAATTACTATTTCTCATTTTTATCAATTAATGTCTTTCCTTTTTCAGGCAACTGTCGAAAAGTACGAGAAACAAATCAAAGATCTGGAACAAGCGGACAGAATGGTGGCCGAATCACTGGAATCAGAGTCCAACAAACTATTCGAAGCCGAAGAAGCACTCGCCAAACTCAGAGAAGACTATGATAGTCTCAAATCACAAACCGAAAATGCGGGCAAAACCGATCAAAAACTCAGAGAAGAATTCGACGAAAAAATCAAACAACTCCAGAACGAACTCAAGACAAAAACAGAAGAACAGTTGAAAGCGAATGAGATGATAAAACAGCTCACCGAAACAAACCAGAAGAACTTGGAAGCTTTCGAGAATGAAAAGAAAGTGATGAAAGAAGAGGCGACGAAGTATGAGCGGAGAATGGAGGAATTGGAAAATCTGCTAAAAACTGCTGAAGAAAATAAGAGTGTGTTGGAAAATGCTATGAAGAAAATTGAGGAGGACAGAAAGAAGGAGGCTGGGGAAAGTGAGGAAAAATTGAAAAAGATGGTGGAGGAGATTGATAAGAAAGAAGAAGTGTGGAAAGAAAAAATTGGTGAAATTGAGAAGAAATCTTCAGAAACTGTAGATAAACTCACCAAAGAATCCAATTCTAATAAAAGTGAGATTGAAAATAGTTATAAGAGTGAAATAGAGAAGTTAAGATCTGACTTTGTGACAGAAAAAGAGAAATTACAAAAAGAGAAGGGTAATGTTGAGGAAGATTTGAATAAAATTAGGTTAAAATTAGAAGAGGTTATCAAAGAGAAGGGGGTAATAGAAGAGAAGTATAAAGAAGAAGAATCTGGTTTGAAGAGTAATGTTGAGAAATTGGAGAAAGAAGTGGAAGATTTTAAGAAACAATTAGAAAAGAATAAAGAAATATATGAAGATAATGTGAAGAAAAAAGAGGAAGAAATCGCGATATTGTTGGGAGAGAAAAATAAGGCGTTTAAAGAGTATTCTACACTTAATTTAACTCTTGAAGAGAAAGTTGATACTGTAGAAAAATACAAAAAAATTGAAACAGATTTGAAAAGTAATGTAGATAAATTGGAGGAGAGTGTAAAAAATCTGCAGAAACAGATAACTGATGATAAAAGAGCATATGAAGAAAATTTGATAAAGAAGGAGAGTGAGTTGGAAATGTTGAAGGAACAGCAGGTGAAAGCGAAAGATGAGAATGAGAGTGTGAGCGAGAATTTGAAAAAGTTGAAAGAGGAATTGGAGAAGAGGGATGGTGCGTTGAAGGAAACGAAATCTAGCCTTAAGAAACTCCAGTCGGCTACCAATGAGAAGGACAGGGTCATAGACGACATGAAAACTCAAATTGAAAGTAAGTAAGATGAAGTTTGTTCTCATTTAATTTTTAATACAAAGCATCAATTCAGACCGTGTAATTTAAACTTGGGATCGTAGAACTTGGGATCATGTCAGTACGTGGAAATGAATGAACAAGTTCTGAAAAAGAGAAGTTTTTTAAAACACAACTACTTTTGAAAACTTAGTTCTAGTGCTTTCATTCAAAGAATAGGAATAATTCAATTTTTTGCAGTACAGTATCTTGAATATTTTCAAAGATTCAAGCTTATTCAATTACCATTTTAGTTCTAGTGCTTTCATTCAAAGAATAGAAATAATTCAAATCCTTTATGGAATCTTGAATGGTGTCAAAGATTCAAGGTTATTCAATTACCATACAACACTTTCTGTAAAGTAGTGAAAGTGGTATTGTATGGTTTAATCATAATGTTATTTCAATGAATATAAGGCTGTGATAACAGTTACTCTAGCCGATGATTGTACGAATGTCGTTAGATTTAATCGCTGTAAAATGTCACTTATAATAATTTAGGATGACATTGTTACGGAACTAATGCCAAAAATTTCTATTCAACTTCGTGAAGTGACTTAATATCTCAATTACTGTACACAATTTTCCCAATTTTCATTCACTTCATCATTTCTTTAATGTTTTTAATGTGTATTGAATAATTCTGTGATAAATGATGAGTCTGCTGGTCTCAAGCCAACAATGTAACTTTGAGGTGTGAATCCCACCAGTGAATTATTAATAATAATTATGTAATAATGTACTTTTGATAATACAATAAATTAATTTGTATTAGTGAATTGTGTGTTGTAATTACACTACAACAAAACATGTCACAATATTGATTTCGGCATTATGTTGTCTCCTCAGGTGCCAACAACCAACTAACAGCGTTGAAAGCAGAAAAAGAGACCGGACTCGGTCAAATCAGCAGCCTCGAACTAACCGTAGGCGACATCAATCGTCAACTGAAGGACTCGCACCAGAAATGCGCCCAGCTAGCCGAACAAAAACAGAAACTCGAAGACGAACTCATGAACGCGCTGGATACATCGACCAACTCCAGCGAGCAGCTCACTAAAATCAGCACGGATCTGCGCAGCAAAGACGCGGAAATCGAAAAACTACGCGAACAAGCCGCTGAACAACTAAGATCAGCACAACACAGTCAGCAGGAGATCGAACAGAAGCTTCAGCAACAGATTCGGGTCACAACTGAACTGGAAACTAGTTACAATCAGCTCAAAGAATCAGCGGTGAAAACCGAGCAACAGTTGGTTGAAAAAATTGAGAAACAGGTACAACAAAATGAGGAACAGACAGGAAGATTTGAACGTGAGTTGAAAGAGTTGAAGGACAAATTGAAAGAGAATGAGGAGTATTGTGGGAGGTTGAAGAAGGAACAAGAAGAAGCAGATAAAGAGGGAAAGATAAAGGTTACAAGTTTAGAAAAGGAGTATGAAGAAAAATTGAGGAAAATCAAAGAAGAACGGGATGAAGTTGAAACGAAAGTCAAAAATTTGTTAGTTGTAGAAAATAAATTGAAGCAAGAGGTTGAGGAGAGTAAATTAAAAGTTGAACAAGTTGAAAGTGAGTTGAAGTTGAAAGTAGGTGGCTTGGAGAGTGAGTTGGTTGTGTTGAAAGGTGAGTTGAAAGCAGCTGATGAACGTGAAAAGAAACTTTTGGATGAAAGTGTGGGGAAGAGTGGAGTTGTTGAAGATTTCAAGAAGAAATTGGGTGATTTGGAAGGGAAAATTGTGGTTTTGGAGAAGGTTAAAGCGGAAACTGATGGTGTGCTAAGTGGTAAAGTGTCTGAAATTGAGAAATTGTTGAAAGAAGTGGTAGGTTTACGAGGGGAGAAGTTGGAAGGTGTTCAAAAACTGGAAGATAGTGAGAAAATTAAGAAGAGTTTGGAGGAAGATGTGGAGAAGTTTAAAAATGAGGTAGGATTGAAAGAGAAGGAGTGTGAAGAGTTAGAGAAGAAGATAAAGGAGATGAATAGACAGATAGAAATGGATAGAGATAGTGTAAAGATGAGTGTTGGTGAGAAGGAGAACAGATTGAGAGAAGTGATGAATGAGTGTGAAAAGATTAAGAACGATAAAATTGAACTTGAGAAAAGACTGGGTGAGACTGATTCAAAGATGGCTTTGTTGAAAGAAAGTCATGAAAATCAAAATTCTAAAAAGATCAAGTTGGTAGAAGAGTTGAGTGCTAAAAAATCGGAGTTGGAAGGCTTGGGGAAGAGTTTGGAAACACAGAAGGTTGAAAATGTTGAAATTAGAAAGAAATTTGAGGAAACCACTTGTAAATTCAATGAGGTAAGCAAGAAGGTCGAGGAGTTGAATAGTTGTTTGAGTGAGGAAAAAGAGGCTGGGGTGAGGTTGAAAAGTGAGGTGGCAAGTTTAGAAAGTGAGGTGAAGGTTTTGAGGGCTGAAAAGGCTGATCAGGAAAACAAGCTACTCAGTTCAGTTGCTGATTCTACGGGGAAAGTAGGAGTGTTGGAAAAAGAGAGCGAAAAACTTAGAGAAGAGTTGAAAAAGAATTTGGAAAAGATGAAAAACGACGAAAAACTTGTGGAAGAGTTGAGAAAGAGTTTGGATACTGTAAACGGGAAAGTGGAAAGTGATAAGAAACGCAGGGATGAGTTGGAGAAAGAGATGAATTGTGCGAAAGAGGAGTTAAAGAAGGCGGAAGCGAGGTTGAAAGCGAGTAGAGATGAAATAGAGGAAAAGTTTAAACTGGAGATGAAAGGTGTGATGGGAAAGTTTGATAAAGAACGGGAGGAAGACAAGAAACTTCGTGCATCACTCGAGAAAACTGTGGAGAACTTCAAAACGATAATGGAAAGCAAAGATAAAACAATTTCCAAGTTGGAGCTAGAAGTGAAATCTTTGAAAAGTAACAATGTTGTAGTTGGAGGAGGTGGTGTTGGTAGTAATAATAATAACAACAACAATAACAATGTGTCCAAGGCGGTAGAAAGTGAAGAAATGGAGTCGTTGCGAAACCAAGTAAGTTTCTTGAACTCGATCATAGTAGATTTACAGAATAAGAACGAGGATATGAAGAAGAAAATGGCAAACATGGAAACAAACGGAGGTGTGCAATCAGCTGATTTGACCTCGGTTGAGAGACGACTGCCTGCGCCCAGATTGTATTGTGATATTTGTGAGGAGTTCGACGCCCATGACACTGATGACTGTCCCCGTCAAGCTAATGATTCTCCCCCTCCACACCAACCCCCCACCACCCCCAAGTACCCCCCCGGTTATGAACGGCCTTATTGTGATATTTGTGAACAGTTCGACCACGACACGGCCGATTGTGAGGAACAAGACACTTATTAGAGTGAAAATAATTTATGCTGAATTGCACCAAGCGAAACCAATTTTGATCCAGGATCAAAAATCCTGCACAATTCTAAGAAGATAGGATCAGCTGATTCAAAATAGTTGATCACGGTTGGTGCAACCACAGAGGAGAGAGTATTATAAATAAGATACTCCCTCCTCTGTGGTGCAACCCAGCACTAGAGTTGAAGTATGATAAGTTGTTGATAAGTATGATGTGAAAATATTTGACAAGATCCTGGACCCTGTTTCATAAAACTTGGCAGTCCCGGAATGCAGGATTAAGGCGGACACACACCAAAATGAACCAACTGTAATAATATGTAAGGATTCGACCTTATAGTATATGTTCTTATGTCTCCTATATTACAGGGCTTCTAAGTTTTATGGAACAGACCTGAGTATTGATCTTGGACTAAGCAGAATACTGTTCTACTATTGTAATAAGAAACGTGATGATTCATCAGCTTTTAAGCTCAAGTTGTGACAATTCACATAAGTTTCAAAAATTGCGTGAACAATTTCTCAAGTAGAATATGATCAACCGTATAATGAGCCTTACAAATTTACAATAACTTTGTTTTGAGTACAGTTCGTCCAACCTGTAGCCTTCTAGTTCAAGTTGTTTCCCTATGACAATTTGCCAAAAAATTTCAAATCAAATAATATTTCTATTTATAACGAATAAGATTGATTTTGAATGAAATGAGATTGTTGCAATGATAAGAATGTGTCAAATTTTCTAACGAAATTATAATTAAATTTGAATAACAGGATATCCAAATAGTTATCAATAATAAATATCATGAATTTTATATCAATTGTCAATAACTAAATAACATTAATCGAATTAGGATCAACTGAAAATGATGAAACTTGATGCAAATAAACTGATAATTTCAAGCACTAGAATATTTCATTTTAATCTTCGATTGTTGGAGATCGATTGAAATATCTTCAACAACCATCGGTTTAAGAACAAGAAGTTTTGCATATAATATTTTGAAGATGAGTCTTGTAATAAAAAGCACTGGTAGTTATTAATCCTGCTCAAAGAGTTCAAATCCAAAATATTGCATAGTGTTGCACAACCGTCTATTATTATTTGATGAATAATCTATTGCTTTTAAGATTGATCATTATTTACTCTAGTAATAAAAATAAGGTTTGATATTCTAATAATCATTGTTGATCACGAGTTTGAGGTATAAACGTTTGTGCAACCCGAAATTGTATTATTGTAATTTAATTCTCAAATTATTTATGATTGAATAAATCAGCTACTGTTGACCAGCAATAATTACGTTGTGAGCTTATTGTTAATCAACACTTTATTGTTACTCTCTTAATTATTATCTAGTAAATTAAAGAAAGCTAGATTATTATATGCAGTTATTACTGGAACAAGTTTTTTAATACTTGAATTGAATTTTTGTTATCTTGATTATCTTGCTAATGACATATTCCATGTAATGTAACATTATGACAGTTGATTTTCTTGAGTACGATTGATCAAAATATGATTATTTGATAAGCTATCACTGCTCCGGTGCTGGGTACGTTTCCCACCTCGCCTGGTATTGTTTATAATCCTTCGCCTCATAATCCACGCACAAGCCACAGACTTGAGTGGGAATTATGAGCAAAAACGTTTTACAATGGCCAATAATGTTTAGCGTGGTTTAGCACAAATATACTGTTTTTTTCATTTATTGAACCTATCTACAAGATTTGAAGATCAGAGTTGAAACTCCAATAACCCTGCAACTAAAAGTTGTTTGAAAGAGTATTCCTTGAAACTTTTCTGTGATTAAGTTGTTAGTGTTGCAAGTTATTTATTTGTTAATTCGTTTTGGACAAGACTTAGTTGGTGGCTGTATATGTTTTGTTTAGAAGAGTCTAATAGCTTGTTGCAAATACCTTATTGTTTATTCAAATACGGTTTAAGAATATCCTATCAATTTACACCTGTTTACTACTGTATTATTCGTTGTGAAGTGGTGGTTTCAATATCCTGTCAATGTATATCTGTTTACTGTATTATTCGTTGTGAAGTTTGTTTGATTGTTACTTATTTGTAAGCGGTAACTAACTCTGTTGTCTGTTTAAATAGTATTTCTTTGGTGTATTTGTAATCGATGAAACTAATATGGCGATGGTTTGTTACATTTTGTTGCAATTAAGTTAATTTTTTGAGGTTGCAATAGCATTTAAATTCATATCACCGTAAATTGACGTCATTGTATTGACGTTCGATTATTTTTTTAGTTCTCTTAGATGAAATCATTTTACGGCAGTTAGATTTGATTGGAGTCAAGTGCAACTGGTTGTGAATCTTTTCTCAAGTATTTCTCAATAAGCTGTGAATTCTCGTATTATGCAGCTTTCTGTAAGATTCCATCCATATTATTGTAATATTATTTCAAATGTAGAGTATAAGGCTACGTCTAGCATTATGCGAAGACCGATTTATTCAATAGTTCAAATCAATAGAAAATTGAAATCGTGCTTAAAAATGTTGCTATCTAAGTTAGTAATGAGAAATGACTGAATAAAGTCGTTTGATAGACTTTGATGTAATTGATCTAATGTAGTTTGATTGAGGAGTTAGGAACTTTTACAAGCTTGTACTGAGATGTGGTATATGTTTGGGAACTGAATTAATAAATATTTATATCAATTTTTTAGATTGAACATATAAAGTAGGTAATCAAGTGGAATAATATAATGATAATCTATGAACAATTTGCCAATCATGTCAAGCAGTTGCTCATTAGTCTCAAGACTAGATAGCAATCTATCTTTGAAGAAAAAAAAATGTCAAGCAGCTCTAGTGTCTGTTGAGAGATACAGTATTTTGTTCTCTGAATTATAAACAATAGATAGATTCATATTAAGTTCAGAATAATGTTGTCTAAGTATTCTATAAAATGTAAGAGACTGAATTTCAGTACAGCTACTGTCTTATAAATAATCCAAATATTGAATTCATTCTTGAAAACTCGGCTTCTATTTTATGTTAATCAGGTACCTGATATTTTCTCCAGTAATTTATTTTGTTTCAATAATTTATTGTAATCTGTTAAATATTATATCATTTTATCTTCATTGAGAACTATATTGAACTAAGATGGTCAATCAATAACCATAACTTTCATGTATTTTATAGATTAAATAATATTGCTGGCCAGTTGAACATGTTTGCTCAGTATAGTGTTATAGTGATTGAAAAAACAACAATTCTTTCGCAGAACAAATTATATCTAATACCAATTATGTCTTCCCCATTATTCAGTATGCAATAAACATTTTCTCCCTATTATTGTGCAAAACCAGAGTAGTTATACTATCAATTGTTGCATCTTGATTAATTTTGTGTCATTGAACTTTTCGTTGTAATCTTTTATTTATTTATTGTTTTGGGATTGTGTCTTACAAAAATTGTCTAGGTTTAGTGAATCCTAATGAGTATTCAAATAAATGATGATAAATTAAACTACCGGTAATTGCCTTGCCAAATTTTACTCTAGATTAACTATTAGTTATTGTAACCTATTTATTATCTAGTTTCAATATGTAATAATGTAAATAATTCTGATACAACTCATCCTTGATGGTAGGCCATTTCACAAGAACAATGTAAGTTTTAACAATATTGTAAAATGCAATGTTTGAATAAATTGTGAATATTTATCTCATGTGAGTTTATTGATTTCTTCCTGGTCTCTTCTGTTATTACTTAGAACTTTTCTCAAATAACTTATTATACTGCATTGAAATTAATCCTGAAATAAAAACAAGGGTCATAACTAATTATACAGAGTGATCATAAAGTCTCTCCGCAGTATAGCAGGATTCAATTAACTTGACATAAGTCAGCTGTTTTGGTAATAATTAAACAGTGACTTCCACACAATAACCAAAATGCTTTAAAAGTCCTAAAGACCTTTAAAGTCTTTAAAAGACCTTTTTAAAGAAGACTTTCAAAGAATAACTTTTTAAAAGACCTTTTCAATAATCTGCGAGATTCAGCATTTGTAGGTTAAGTATTGTGATATTGCTCTTTGAAACAGCTGATTTCTGACAAGTTGAATTGGATCCTGCTATAGGTTTGCGGTGGTTTTCTAATGGAAACCCATTGGACAGGATCTTGCTTGCCCATTGATCAAGCAATTTATCTAAGTTGGCGTCAAATTTGAGCACAGCAAGCGGTGTTTTGCGTTCTGAGCGTACTCTAGACTCTGGTCATACATTGCATTTTTAAAAGAATATTTACTGCGTAGAATAAATTGAATTTAAGTTTTGAAAACTCATTGGCTCAGCTATATATTTGTGACAACCACAATCGAATTTTTTTATTAAAATGCTGTGTATTTTTCATTCCTAGAAAGTGTTACGTGAATAAGTCGAGAACTCCTATCAACGAGAGTTGATAGTGAACCCACTAATTCGTTAGTAAAAGTAGACCTTATACGCTGAATTTTAAAATTTCGAAATTTAATAGGAGTTTTGGAATTATTAATTTATTAATCGAAGTTCAATAATAATGCAATAACCATTCATTACTCTAAATCTTGATGCATATTACAATAGCTTTCATGATGTTCAGATGAATTTTTATTTTTGCGTACAGTTAAAACTTCCGCTAATTTATCGAATAACCACCGATGTTGAAAATATCGACTTTCTCATAAAATTAGAATCGACTAGAAGTAATATAACATAACCTCAAAATGAGTGTGTTGACAAACAAACACAAAGAGACGTTTATCAACTTTCATGCTTCCCTCAATGTTTATTAAAATATTGCTGGTATGTTTAACTATATTTATTTTATTTAAATTATAATTCAGTTATATTTTTCTTTCATGTGTCATGTACTAGATGTATTAAGCTTAATTTGTGAATAGGCCATTTGCTTTTCTAGTAGACTTTCATTCAATATTTGTGAAATGAGTCAATTGAAATCAAGTCAAAAACTAATCCAAATAACTGTAAATTGTATTATAATGATCGAATTATAGCTATTTATATGAACTGAACTCGTTGTCAAACTTAAGACTACTTTATTTTTATTCTTTGAAATAAGTGATGCAGTTTGTATGTTAGGCTCACAGTTTATTGGTGGGTACAAATTGAGTGTGGGTTTATGATCTGGAATTAAATGAAAAAATCAATTATTTTATAGTATAAATTTATTAAAAATACCTTTCAATCAACTTCGTACAATTGGATTACCGTGAAATATGAAAATTTATTTGCCTCATTAAACTAATTGAAGCTGACCATGATCTTTCTTCTCTGATCGCAGGAATAGCAGGTTGATTCCAACTTAGATTTATAGTAATTGTAAAGTCAATATGGATAAATACGAGCTAGTCGGTATGGTGGGTGAAGGCTCGTTTGGAAGAGTTTATAAGGGCCGAATTATTGAAACTGATGAGATAATCGCCCTGAAAATTATTAGCAAGGTAAGTAGAATTTATCAGCAAACATTTATTTAAAAATTATTCTTTTCTCACGTTTTTGGAACAGCTCATTATTTAGAATAAGTGCATCTGCGACCGTAATTAACTAACTTACCATCGCAAATTCAATCTTGACTTGAGTTAAATGTAGTTGACGTTTTGTCACAATATGTATCTCATCAATCTCTATGGGTAGTTAATTCTATTTTTCTATATACTTCATTACAAAGAGTATTTAAAGAAGTTTTTTCACTCACAAACAAGTTCAGAGATGTTCAATATGACACCCTCCAGACACTCGAGCAATATCAACCCAAAACATCCCTCAAACTCGTTCCACACTCTCTGTAGCATATCAGGCGTAACAGTTAGGAAAGCTGATGTTATTTCTTGTTTCAAATCATCATATTAATGATTATGGATTTTAATCATCAGCTTCAACTTGCAGTTTGGAAGGTCCATATTGGTCGAGTGTCTGGAGCAGAGAACATCTCTGGTTCTTTGTGATGGCTTAAATACGCTTTGTAATGATGTATAACAGAAGGTTCTATCAAGTTTCTTTCGTTAAATACACATTTTCAAAGTTGTGGTATTCTTTTTGAATCACTCTGTATTTTTTAACATTACTAAATTGTTACTCTTTGTGATTTATCGTTTACTTATTGCTTTTATTATCTATTCTAAACATCATCTTGTCAACTTGCAGTGTGGTAGATCCATGAAGGAGCTAGCTAGCCTACGAAGTGAGTGTGAAGTCCAACGTGATTTGTTTCATCCGAATATTATTAAGATGATCGATTCATTCGAAACAGAAGGAGATGTAAGTCCTAAAATTTTTGTCGATTCCTACCACAAATATCGATTTCGATTTCTTTACTGCATGAATTGACAGAGATATCAATTTCGGCTGTAAGCCTTTCTTCAAGATTTTTTTAGAGAATTTAATGAATAACTAGTTTTAATTATTACTTAAAATCGTCTTCTTAAAAAAACAGTTGGTTGCAAAAATTTTCAGCATTTCCCTGTTACAATACATT
The DNA here is from genome assembly GCA_017141395.1 of Laodelphax striatellus. Lineage (NCBI taxonomy): Eukaryota > Metazoa > Arthropoda > Insecta > Hemiptera > Delphacidae > Laodelphax > Laodelphax striatellus. The sequence goes on from CM029539.1 coordinate 10,330,881, forward strand.
TATTCAGAGCATTGCAGTAACATGCGTCATATTACTTGGGGCAGCCATCACAGTCACAATAATTCAATTCAATTTGTAATCAATCCATGTTCAGCTTATGTACTGAAAAGATTTCGTTATTTTAGCTCAAAAGTTCGTGATAATTACTCTGATATTGAGATTGATTGATTGCCTGCCTTTATTTTCTGGGAGGGCGAAGTTAGGGCACAGCTAGATGGCAGGTCAGATAGACTGAATTGAACTTGTTATCTCTTCATCCCTCAGAGAATAGAGAGGTAGGAGTGTTTCTCAAAGCACTTTCTTGAATCATTTTCAGTGTGCGAATAGGGTAGCAATTTGCACCATTTTTCAAAACATGAAAATATATTTCGTTTACAGATTGTGGTTGTAACAGAATATGCAAACAGGGAGTTGTCAGAGATATTGAGCCAAGAAGGCTACTTGGACGAGATACGAGCAAGGAAGATTATTTGTGACTTAGTTTCTGCTCTCTTCTACCTACATTCTAATCGAGTATTGCATAGGTAAGCCATTAGATTTTACATTAAATTATTTTGTTACTTTTCTAATGAATGTAAAGAATTCTTCTTTTGGTAAATTTGATATTAATACCAATATACTGTATTTTGACCTACTCTTCTTCATACAAGCCACAGATCATATGTGGGCATCACCCTCAAAAAATTTCCAACAATGTTTATCTTCAATCTAAAGAAACTCATCTAGAAAATTAAAGATAGGAACTGTGAATACGTCAAAAACTTGAAACTGTGAAGTGCATGTATAATCAAATTCAATTACCCTCTATTTTCATTCCAAATTATTTTCCAACAAAATAATTTCTTATTCTTTTGATTCGAACAATTCTGTTACCTACCTGAATATTCATCAAACATGTTCCAATTTTACAGGGATTTGAAGCCTCAAAACGTCCTGATTGACGATAAGGGAACAGCTAAGCTGTGCGACTTTGGTTTTGCTCGAAGCATGAGTACTGGTACTCATGTGCTTACCTCCATCAAGGGCACTCCACTCTATATGGCGCCTGAACTTATTGAAGAAAGTCCCTACGATCATAATGCTGACTTGTGGTGAGTGCTACGTATTTTTAGATTAATAATCTATCAAATTACAGAGGCTGTATAATAACGGTGTGGACATTACATGATTGATTGGTTAGCTCGGACAAATCCACCATACTTTTGCCAATTCGCATGAGATTTCCATTGAAATGAAACGCAAATCATATGTTACGAGTTTACTCCGTGGGCAAAGCGCCGCTTGCCTGCTCAGTACTGTATCGTTTGGGAATACAGTATCATTGCAACAGACTTGTATCAGTGTGAGTTCTCTAGATTTCACATCAAATCTCGCAGTGGTGGAAGCACAGTAGAAAGGAATGCGCCAAAATTTTTAATATAATAGATGTTGAGTGATTCACTTCTTACCTACAATTTGCTTTTGCCAGTGTTATTTTCCATCACTTGAAGCTTTTAACACAATACCAAGAGTAGAGAGACATTTATAATATTAGAGAAGTTATTTTTGATGTTGTCTTTCTTCAAATAAGTTCGAAAAATGAGTGAATGGTTTGAACCTTGAACCTTGCCTGCCTGTAATTCCGTATCAAATTAAAAAATTTGGCAAAAGTATGGTGGCGGCGGGAAAAATGATCTCCACATACTGTTATGGAGTGCTTCACACAAATGGCCACACTGTTATTATACAGTCTCTGTATATCAAATGAGTTCATCGCGATTGATATCTTTCACAGTTGATAGGCTACTTATGAACATTCAATGATGTGGTATCTCTCTCATCATCATCCTTTCCATGCACAAGCCTAGAGGATGTTGGCATCACCCTCAGAAAAAATGTCTGAGTGAAGAGAATGATTCGTTCTCCGCCAAGTGATACAAACTTTACTAGTCTAAAAAAATATTATCCTCAATATTCATCCTTGGTACACTGCTCCTGATGAACCAGATTATAACTTAATTAATTTTGTTGCAATATTTCATAATCTATTTCATCCAATGTTTCGAAGTGTGTGTTTTTTATGTGATCTCACACCCGTTAGTGAGATCACTCTCCTATTAACGAAAACTTTTTAATATCGAACAATTTTTATCGATGTATTTTTTATTCCCAATAATTACAAGTATATGACCCAATAAACAATCATTGTAACCAAAATTTATTCATTTCAGATACTAGCTGTATAATTATAAAATGATAATATAAAACATGAATATTGATAACTAGTTGTATCGATTATAAAGATTTTTCTGTATTAAAAAGTTTGCGTTAATAAGAAAGTGCCAGTTTTTTTAACAAGTAATTTACTGGAAACATGGGCGGAGTTGAAAGATATTTCCTGTGGGGGAGGGGTGCTAACTAGAGGGGCTTCTGACATAAAATTTTTCCTACAAACTATTATAAAACTTAATTGATAACATCTACAATAGCTGCAATAATCTGGGGGAATAAGCATCCCCAAGCCCCCCTCCCTTAAATCCGCCCATGACTGGAAAATTTATCGAAACATTTTTTGAAACTTCCAGGTCATTGGGCTGCATTGCTTACGAGATGCTAGTAGGAGCCACACCTTTCACTACCACCTCTATACTGCACCTAGTTCAACTGCTCAGATACGAGACTGTCAAGTGGCCCAGTTTTGTGTCTCCGGCCTGTCTTAGTTTCTTGCAAGGTCTGCTCGAAAAAGACCCTTCTAAGCGTCTGTCTTGGCCTCAACTCTTGGACCATCCTTTCATCAAGGGATCGGTCATTGTTTCCAATGAAGAAGGTCAGTAAGGGTGACCGCTTAAGGCCTTCTCCGCTAAATATTATTTATGAAAACAAAAAATCACTTCTCGGTGGTTCGGAACACTTTTGAAGCTATTAATAGGTCCATTCATATCTCACTATCATCCTTTCCATCACTCACGCATAACCAACAGCTTATGAGGGCTTAAAAATATATACTTACACCTGATATGAGTATACTAACATATACTTATCTAACCTTAATGAAAAGATACTTAGAAGATACCTAACTAACCTTAGAGACAGTATGTGCTTCTAGTACAACTTCAACTAATATTGAAGTATACGAGATTAGTAAAGTTACATTCGACCTTTAAAAATAGTTTGCTCCAACCAATTAGTATAAATTAGTAGTAGCTTTCTTATACTTTTACGACCAGTTGCACAAAGGTCTGTTGAGTTTCTCCAATACAATGTCAATTTTTATAAATAATTGAAGATCAACTTGAAGATCTTGCTCTAGATATTTTATTCCTGTTTCTTATATGTCAACTACCTTATTTATTTATTATTTATGAATAATCGAAGATTAACTTGAATGCATTTTTGTGGAACAGGATCATGCTCTTTTATTATTGTTTCTTATATACCACCTACCTTCTTATTCTAGCTATTCGTTCATTCGTACACAAATAACTTGATTGAATGAGCATTCAGAGTCCAAAATGTCTTCTCTTCCTAATTTCTATAAATATTTCAAACTATGATTTCCCTTTGTATTCTCTTGAAGGTGGTGAAAATCCTCTGACAAGTGTTCTAACAACATCGCAATCTAATGCTAAGGAGAATCAAATGAAGGATTTAGCGAGGAGAAATTCCAGAAGCAGGTAGGTCTAACGATAAGAGTTTCAACATTAATTCTATCTCATATCTGACTTATACGTTATATCATTAATTCAATACAAATATTCCTTTATAGATCTCGACTACCCTTGTATACTCCCTATAGCTCATTACTGCGGTGCGAACGTAGTGTCTCCACCCGCCTGGAGATAGCGTTGAGTTTATTCTAAACAATTGAACAAATTTTCTTTTAAAATACAAATAAAACCTGCACATCTAGAAACACGAACCTTTCTTTTGGCGCAAACCGCATCTAAATTGACCCAGTATAACAGTCACAGTGGCTGTCATGAACTTTAACAAAAGTATTTTAAAAGATGGTTGATATAATGGATTTTATACTCGAACAAATTTACAGTACAGTGTAATTATTCAAACATTTAGGGCCGGTTCATTAGCTTGTGATTTAGCCAAGTCCTAGACTGAAACGGGTCGCTACCGTAGCATCGACAAACGTTTGTCTCGACTGGTTAGTGGGTTAGCAGCATATAGAGAGCCCTTAGTACATAGTATCGATGCTAACGTTTGTCGATGCTACGGTGGCCACCCGTTTTAGTCTTGGACTTGGCTAAATCCCGAGCTCATGAACCGGTCCTTAATATTTAAAACAGCATTTCAAACAAATGCAGCACGTTATTTATTATGACTTGTGGATTGTTGAACTGGATCATTTTACTCATTTTCATAATGAATCTCACTCTTATCTTAGTACTTTTGAAATGGCGTTCAAGTTTCTAATTCTTCTCCTTTATGTCCATTACAGATCGTTGAGTACAACCTCAAATATTGCTTTAAGGCCCCAGGAATACCGAAACGTACCAACGACTGTATCAAAGGATGCAGATTCCAATAAGAAAAGAGGATCAGTTGACTATCGGCGGTTATCGAATGTTACAGTCGAGAATGTAGGTCAGAAATTGGGTCAGATCGATTTGAATTTTCCGGACAAAAATTGCGTCAAAATGACTGGAGAAAGTCTTAATAGAGAACGTTATGATTCATCAACGGATGGAGTGGTAAGTTCTCTGTTTTCTTTGAATTCTATTGACTGACATTTAGGCATTCTTAATGTTACTCTTCTTACTCAATACTCAATAAGTCGACAATAGCTAATGGAATTTTAATTTTAATGTCATTTTTAAAAATAGCATAAATTTTACAATGATTTATATGAAAGACTAATATCGAGCGTTTTGTATTAGCGGTCAAAGCTGAAAAAGAGTGATTTGTAATAAGTTCCAGAATTTGAAATGAAATTTTCTCGAAAATCACCCAATGTTCAATAATGTTTCATAACGTGAAAAATTTCCTTCTTCTTCTAGCTTTCAGATAACATTAAAAATACACCCAAAATTCACAAATCAGGATTAAAGGAAGTTAGAACATGATTATTTCCCAAGTGTGAGGTGTTTGTCTGTTTTATTGCATTTAAATTCAATTTCAATTTATTCCAAATAAATATCACAATACATGATAAAATAAAAACAATACATGGAATAATTATTTCCCCGCATGGACTATTGATCCGTGCGCGGGGAAAGAGCTCATAATTCACAATAAACTTACAAAAAAAGACGAATGCTTAAAAACTAATTATACAAACATTCCTTTCCATCTATCAATAAATTTCGTCTTTCTATTAATCTGTTGCTTCCAATACTACTGGGTGGCGCAAAAAGAACGGATGGATTTGAATAGGATAATATCAGTGGACTAATGCTGTCTGTGACTGCAGAGCGACACCATTTTGTAGGTTAAAGTATCCAGTTTTAGTATCAATGGCGCAATTGACCTTGCAAAATTGCGTATTTGCTGTTGAACAATATTTCCAATAGAATGAATCTGCAATCGTCGTTCAAGGGAGCTTCAGCAGAATGTTTCAAGTCGAGCTTATATTGGCATGAGATTCTTCTTTACTTGAAATTCAAGTTTACTATCGTAAATATCGTTACATTAAAGATTTGAATACTGCAATACATGAATGAATTTGATACTGTATCAAAAGTTAAGAACCAATTTGAGGCTTTTAAAGAGCATTAACGCATTAAGGGCGCCATCTTTCCTATTTAATTTTTGAAATATACTCAAGTGTTTTGGAGTTTCTCATACGAATTCTCAAATTGGGTTATTTACTTAGTATTTTGGTGTTAGGAAGATAAATGTATGATTCAAATAAACTTTCTTATAACACTTTGAAAAACATCCTTTCTTTTTGCGCCACTCTATATACCATGTCACAATAAATGAACTTCTCGTTCTGTTTCTTCCAGCTCAACTCGTCATGTAACAGCAAGTCAGTCGACACCCATGTGCCTTCGCCGCTTGAAATCGAGGAGTGGCTGGCATTCGTCACTCAAAGCCTGAAAGAGGTGCTCGATAATGAGATCGAGTCCATGGCACAAAAGGGCTTTGTGTCCATGTTCACAAAAGCATTGACCACTTACGGCCAGTCGTCCAAAGTCACCGAATACATTGCTCACCTACTATCACTGCCGTTTGTATCGCAGACTGTGACTGAGGAACAGATGGAGAAAATAAAACAGGTAATATCGATTGATTTTTAATTTATTTACGAATTTATTTATTTATTTATTATTTCAACTCTAAATTTGAAATTTATTTCTCACTAGCTAATACCGGCGAACGTTGTCATGCCTCAACTTTATTACCTTATCTTTTCTCAACAGTGGCCTTGATTGTTATTTCCTTAGACCATGTATAGAATAGACACAGCCTATGCTATAAATGTTGAAGCAAACATGAATTGGCTGATTAGGCCCGCCGCAAAGTAATCCACAAAACGTGGATGTAGCCACGCCGTGGGTGTAAGGCTATGAGCCCACGGAGCAACTGCTATCTTACTTTAGTCAGCCATTCAGTGTTGCCAGATAAGGGAATAAGTGTTGCCACGCCGTGGGAAGTTTTGTAAAAGCATGGTTGGCAATGCTGCACCGCAACGTACCACCCAATCAGCGCAATCCATAAAGTAAACATCCACACGTGGGTCGTTTTGTGATTCTTTCACAGTTTTTGTGGGTCGTGGGTCATTCTGCTTTGAAGATGGATACGGAAAGGCTGATTTGTATCGTGCAAGGATATTCTGTGTTGTTCAATACAAGCACCCAGATTACATGAAAGCGAAGTTGAGAGACGAGATATGTCTAATGTCTATGTCTAATGTCTATATAGAATGAAATGAAATGAGAAAAACAATTATAAAAAGTGAAATATGAATTATCTTGTTCCTGAAAACCTAGACAAATTAAAATACAAAAAAAATTGATTTCTCATAGTATCAATAAATTCCAGTGGCGGATCTAGAAATGGATTTGGGTGGGCTTCTACCGACGACCAGGGGTTAGTTGATTATTGATTTTATATGAATTTAAACTGCATTTAATATCGTATAAAAGGATTGTAAACCCAATCTAATGCCATAAACACTTAAGATAATAATGTACGATGAATCATTATAACCTATAATAACAAAACTTTTGGAAAAAAGAAAAAAGTTTGAATAATTTAACATTTTTGAAGTTATTTTTATATACAATATATTATTGCATATTATGTTCATTAGTTTTAACTTGAAAGAACCATTGTTTCTATCTATGCATCTCAAGCGATTTCTCACAATTTCACGTGATTTCGATTTCTTGCGATTCACGTGATGTCCGAAACAAGAAATAGCTTCAGGTGTATTATTAACATAGATGAACTTTGAAGAGCTATATCTCGCAAACTGTTGGGCCTATAACATTGACTGTAATCCTGGTATCAAATTGTAGTTCATTCAATATAATTTTAAAATGATATTAGGTGCTGTTATGAAAAGTGATGCTTGAAGTTAAATTGACCATATGTAAAAAATTGTGTCTTTTCATAAAGGTTTTGGCAATTCGGAAGGTTGCTAGGATCGAATTAATTGGATTCAACATTCCACGATTACACAACAGAAAAGAAACAGGCTACCCATTTCATGCGAAGTCAACCCTACTTTTAATGTCAATTTCATTGGATGAGGCTATATAATGCAAAGGTGTGCTATAGCTTGGAAGAAGTATTGGTTCTTGAAATCAATAATGAAAAGCCAAAGTAAATGTAGCAACTAAAGTAAAGTACTGAGATCATGCGTACTACCAGCACTAGCTTATGGAGCACAGACATGGGGCTGTAAGAAGAGTACATTGAAAAAGCTAAAACCACCCAAACTGCGATGGAAAGAAGCATATTAAACATCAGAAGACTGCAAAAGTCTAGAACACGTTTATGAAAATATAAACAAAATTGGAGGATATAACAGAAACAATAAAAGGTCTCAAATGGAAATGGGCTGGACACATTGCAAGGTTGCAGGATGGAAGATGGACCAAGAAAGTAACCAGCTGGGAGCCAACTTGAAGAAAAAGAGGAGTAGGGAGACATCCGGCTAGTTGGAAAGACGACATTGTCAAGACGACAGGAAAAAACTGGATGTTAGTGGCTGAGAACAGACAACGATGGAAAATCTTGGGGGAGGCCTATGCTGGATAGGGCCTAGTTTCCAAATAAAGGTGTTAATGAAATTTATTTGAATAACTTCCATTTGAAGAGAATGAGTTAAATGAATTAATTTATATCTATTATTATATATTTTTTTCTTTATTAAAATTAGCATAGTAAACTTAATACTATTTCTTCAAGGACTGAGTTAGAATAAATTCATTATAACGAAGGAAAGAATATATTACTGTATATTTTGAACAAGAATTATCAATTTTATTTTGATCAATTTGAATGTATTGAAAAATTGGAAACTAATCACGGCTTTATTTATCTACTTATTATTTCTTATATCACATACAATTGAAGTCGTAGAAGTAATGGTGGTATTTGGTATTACTAGCTTCAAACTAATTTTCAAATAATATATATTATATATATATACAAGGTATTATTGGAAAGTAACCGAACTTTTGCCGCTAAACTTATATCGATCAACTTACCGCTAATAATTGATCAACTATGCTATCAAATTGGGTCAAACTCAAAAGACGTTCACCCAGACCCAGGAAATGTTTGAAGCCTTCGGAGATGATGTTATGTCCCGAACCCGAATTTATAGTGCACAAGGCATTCAAGGAAGGCCGGGAGGACGCCGATGACGAAACACGCTCTGGGAGGCGTTCAACATCAACAACAGTTGAAATCGTCGACTGAGTTCGTGATTTCTTGAACCTGGACCTTCGGACAACACTCCAGGAGATTAGTGAAGACGTAAATCACAAAGGAGTCCTCGAACGGCTCCGGAAACGCGTTACTCGGTGCCGGCCCGCTCTTGTTGACAATTGGACGCTTCATCATGACAACACGTCGGCCTACACTGCGTTCGTCTGCGTGTCCTATCTGGCCAAGCATGGCATCCCAGTGCTTCCATACCCCCCAAACAGTCCAGATGTGTCTCCCCCAGACTTTCTTTGTTCCCCCACATCAAAAGGCAGCTGAAGGGAAGGCGGTTTGAGCCAATTGAAGCTATACAAAAGTGTAACAAAAAGACATTCCGGAGATCAAGTACAGAAATTGTTTCCAACGGTGGAAAGACTACCGGTGGTTAATCGATGCCAAGGGAAGTATTTTGAAGAGTTTCAAGAGTTTTGTACAAGAGTTGGATAAAACTGTTGTTCCAGCAAAAGTTCGGTTACTTTTCAATAACACCATGTATATATATATACTGGGTTTTTATTCATTTATTTATTCATTTATTGTCAAGATGCATGATGTGGGAAGAATCAACAGACATTTGTCCAAGACTGCTTCTATCCTAAATTTTGATAAATAGTCCATAGGTTATGTTGTTGATTCTTCTCACTGAAATTGTGAGTCCAAAAAACTATTAACTAACAATAATTTTAAATTTCTAAGATTACTACATGACAAAGTCAAATTACTTAAACACGAATAATATTAAAAATTCCTAAAATATCATTTTCATTTGAATTTCCCGACAGAAAGATTGAAAGACAAATTCCACTTGTCAGCTGTTATGTAGGTTTGCTGACTAAAGACAGATAGCAGTTGCCCCGTGGGCTCACGGCCTTACACCCACGGCGTGGCTACATCCACGTTTTGTGGATTACTTTGCGGCGGGCCTTAGGGACAAATCATTATAGTCAAAACTATACGAGCGTTCTTGGGGCAAGACCACAAGTCACAATCTATACGAGCGTTCTTTGCTTTCGCATTATAGGCTACACTATAGTACTATAATATCATGTACTACTGTATGGTACATAAACCGTGCGACGGCCCTTGAATTTATAGTGTAGTCGTGCATTAAGTATCTCAACAGCTGATATAATCTTGTCTCTCTCGCACAGTTCACTCGCTCTCACTCTCTCTTAGGGGCAAGAACAGTAGAGATGTTTGCTTCAAAGACTTCTTATGTGAAGATAGGGTAGACCGTGTCTATTCTATAAATTTAATGGTCAAAGGTTATTTCAGTTAACTTGCTATTCACAAAATTCAAAAGTCGATGTAGTCACAGGCTCTATCTCCTAAATCTGCCATTTTGGTGCCTCAACACGATTACTAATGAGGTCACCTAACCACTTTTTCCAATTTTGTACTGTATTTATATGTTGTATTATTGTATTGTTTTTGGAAATTGTGTGTAAATAAATGAAATGGATGAATTTCAGGTTTATGTAGAAGTGAAAGTGGTGAGAACCCAGTATGCACAACATTCAATATTTTTGTCTAATTGAAGGCTCTATTCCCAAAATTCCAGGTTTATGTGGAAGTAAAAGCAGTGCCAAACTTGGTGTACGCCATCAAACTACAAACAAACTGCCTGGATGAGACTGAAACGGCTTCTTGTGACGATAACGTGAGCGCCATCTGTGAGCTAAGCGACGAACAACTGTTGGCCATTGAGACAGGTTGCGTGGTCATCACCTATCTGGTTCATTGTGACACCTGCTTTCTTGATCAGTTCTGTGATGCGCTCGTTATGATGCACATGGCAACGAGGTAAGTCGAGATAATTAAAATTATAGTACAGTTTATTGATTGAAAATATAGCTGATTGACAAAAATATAATTGAGGGGCTGAGATGCAAAGGGGTCCAAGTGATATTTTTTCATGAATGGAGTTAAGCATTGCTTTAGAAATATGGAAAAGTCTTGCTGCAAAGAGATCCAAGTTACACAGCTGTTAAGTGATGCATTCTGGTGGCAATAAATATAACTACTCACTAGAAGTAAACATCTGTTGAGAAGCAAGGGGGAACAAGTACACTTGGATCCCTCTGCTTGTACGGAAAGTAGATAAGGAAAGCTTGAGAAAGCTTATAGGGAAAGGGATCTAAGTAACTATTTTAGAAGCAACGGGGTCTAAGTGGACATTATTTGATTGTTAATATAACGATTAACATGAAATGTAGCTGGTTCATTTTGCTAAGGCACCTGAGCAGACAATGAATTACCTCATTACAGCTTTTTACTACAATGTATAAAAATTCATCCACTATGGTGCAGTCAGACAAAATTGTTATAGACAGACTAAATTTTTGTTGTTTCAAAAATCATGAATTACAAAATAATATATGATGTACTCGTAGTGTATACCCACTCTGCTAAGTCATATGCGCGCTTTTCAGTGAGCGTTTGAAACTAGAGAGTCCGTTATACCCCACATTGCTCAACAAGAAATAGTGGATGAATTTTCATACACTTGTGTGTGAATTATTCAGTGATCTATTTTTGATTAATTATAAACTATTTAATAGCAATTGATTAATTTCAATATCTAATGATTCATTTCATCCTTAGTAATATAATAACTTCATTTCAACTCGTAAATGAAGAACTATTCCATTTATCTCAAACCCTTTGAGTGAACTGAAGATTGATAATTTATTCTGCTTTTGATGATCTGTTATAAGTGATCCGAATCAATAAAAAGAAAGGGTTCTAAAATTTTGAATTTTAGTAGCGATTATATGTGCTCAATTTCAATTTATCGTAGCTATTTCTCATATTTTGAATTATTTTATTGATAACTGGTTATTTTTCTTCCTTTCCTTTCATTTCAAAAAGCTTTGACCTTCTAAAGGAAACATTTCTCCATTTTTTGCTTTACAGGTTACAGTTCCTATTATCTCAACAGGTTCGTAGACGGAAATTGAGAATTGTCACAGACTTAGTGGCAATACTTGCTCAAGTTCTTGTCAAAAAGCCGGGAAACTCGAAACTTGTAGAAGAAATAGTTCTGCTGCCTCCCAACTCAGGTATTGGTTGAACTCTCTGAACTCAGTTCATTCTATTAAATTATTGATCAAACATGTTTTTTAAGTTTCAAGTACTGTTAACGCATAACGTTTATCAAGGTGTTTGTACATGATCAAATTTTCCATCAAATTCCATTAAATAAAATATTATTGGCTTGAACAACTGACTTGTAAAGTAAACAAGACCTGCTAAATAATGGATTAACTAATGGACTACAGTGCTTTTGATCCTTGAAGATATCTGAGTACAGAAACAGTACCCCATACCTTTTCGAGCTAGCCAATCACACGCCTGCAACGTTGCCAATATGCACACTTCTATAATAGTGATGAACTGGTGCCTGTTGCATGAGAAAATACAATCTATAGTCCGTGCAAACCTTAGTTTGCAGTATTACGTTTATGGGGCGCAGTGTTGCCGGATCTACTCATGTAGAATCTAACTCATGACCTAATGACCTTTTAAAAATTATTCATAGTATAATAGTAAAAACATATAAATAGGTAATTGGTGTGCTAATTTTTTCTCATTCATGTAGTTTTGATAGAATAAGAAATGTAAACAAAACAAGAGAGAGCGCAGAAAAGAGAGCGAACAGCTGTGAGTGAGGAGTAATGAATAAAATAATAAGCAAAACATGGCAACAGCGCTTCCATATCCCCATAACAAATAGCATTGCCATTTAAACGCTTACTGCAAACTAAGGTTTGCACGGACTATAGTAATACTAGTTGTCACTATGGTAACTTGCCATCTGACAACTAGTATTACTAGCTGGTATTTTCTCATGCAATAGGCCCTAGATGTTTAATTTCTTACTTGTAAATCATCCAAGTTATTACACCGAGTCGTGATATCAGACTGAAATTTCGCTACACTTGACAGGAAAAATGTTATTTTTCTTTAAGATATGAATATCAACTTCACCCATATTAAAACAATATTAAACTAATATTATTAGTCAATTGATACATTCAAACTATTAAATTCAAAGAATAATTTGGACTTATAGGCAAAAAAAATTGATGAATGTTGTGTTCTGTGTGCAGATAGCGAGCTGCATGCCATGCTAACTCACAGCAGCAGTATCCTTCGCACCCGCACCTGTTATTTGCTCAAACTGATGGCTCGCAACTGTAGCAAAGCTCTGCAGAATATCTGGTCGAAAGAACTCGAAAACGATGTTGAATCTCTGGAATACGATTCTGATCATTCGGTCAGACTGGTATGTTTCTAGCTTTCATTCATATCATTTTTTTGTATTATTCTTATGTTTTTTAAATAACTGTATCATGATTCAATTTAGCATCTTGTTTACATATTATTTAGAAATGATTCTTTTCATATGAGTTTTTTCAGATATGAGTAGAGTGCATAAGAGTGCATAATCTAATCTAGTAGACCAATCAATGATATATTATGTAACAGATAAAAGTTAGTTTAGTCAAAAATTGATTGTATCTCTACTATCGTAAGAGTAGAGATATTATCAGATACGGTAATATCATATGAATATATCATCATATGAATGATATTTTTTCGTATCTGATAATATCTCTACTCTTATGATAGTAGAGAAACAATCAATTTTTGACTAAACCAACTGTTATCTGTTACATATATCATTGATTGGTCTACTAGATTAGATTATGCACTCTTATGCACTCTACTCATATCACAAATACTGTATTTCAGCTTAAGATTCTAGATTGTTAAAGTTGCAAATAGTTTATAAGTAATTATTTGATCATTTGACTGTACTAAGCATAAACTGAAGAGTTAGCCAACGACATGGAGATTAGATTCAATAAAATGATTGTTGATTGGTCAGAACGTGTATCAACAAAAGTTACCAAAAAGATGGAGTTTGGAGAATAGCTACCAATGAAGCAGTCTATAAAGAAATAGAACCAGTCACAAGTGTAATAAAAAAGAAACGGATATCCTTTTTTGGCCATTTAATACGGACATCACAAAATAGAACCAGCAGGAAAATCATTGAAAAGTTATGGAATACTAAATGCGGTATTGGATGGATCACGGAAATTAGGGAGGATATGCAAGAACTACACATTACAATACAGGATTTGAAAGACAAAACACATGCACTCAAAATACTCAAAGACAAACACAGTATCTTACCTGTAAAAGTAAATAAACAGAGAGTGGGAAGGGTGATTTCGGAGGAGGAGAGGAGGGCACGATCTGAGAGAATGAAAGCATACTGGGTCATCAAAAAGAAAAAAAAAAGAAAAAAAACCGATCTTGTATTGACTAAAGTGGTCCAATGTTGGCCATAAAAGACAAAAAAAAAATGATTGTTATGCTCCCTAAGAAACGGTGGAGTTTGACATAAAAATTCCAATTTTTGCGAAACAACCTTCCTATCAACACTCGGCCATATGAACTCCATCACTTGGAGTTACAGGAATTGTTTACATATTCAAAATTGCTAACATTTCATATTTCAACACAAAAACACAATACTCTTTGCTCTTACTTTATCTTATCTTTTCAATAATTTTTATTAAATACAATATTCTTTAAAAAAAATGCTATACACAAAAATTTGGTACAATCTGTTGTCTGTTTTCATAAATTGATGGAATCAACATTTCAGGCAGCTGAAGATGCTCTGGAAGAGTTAAAAAAGCAACCATTTTTCACACACACCAGTTGTGACTTTGATATTTTACGTTGAGAGATGATATTTTATCTAATTTGAAATCGCTATGAAATGGTGAGTGATGATTTATTGTGCATAAATGATTCGTTTTTATCCAATGTATAGGTTACTATTATTCTATTTTGAAAATATTCTCAGGACAGTCAGTGAGACGAAAATAATTGGCCTCAATACTTAGAGAGGCTAGGCTATCTTGTTATCATATTCCCTATGTCCACACTTGGTCGTCACTGGGCAACTTGTAATTTGAATTTTTTGTTAGGCATGTCACTTAGAAGTTATTTTGTTTTGTCAATTGTGACACTGGCAGTTCTTGTTGATTATTATGTTTTTTAAAGTTTCAGTACATTCCATCAAATGTACTAGAACAATCTACAATTCTAACAATTTGTTCATAGAACAAATCATTTCAAATAATAGTATGTGAGCTCACTTACCAAGTATATTTGCACCCCCACCCAAATACTACTCCTGGTACACACTCCTTTTAAACATTTACAATTTTACTATTGATTTTTTTTAATAATATTGTATTTCAACTTCGTACAAATATTTTTCTTGTTTCTTTGCAGCCTATGGTCGTAGGCCTGCAGAAGTTGGGCCACAAAATGAGCAGATACAGAGATCGCGGGTCGGTGGTGTGCAGTTTGGTGCAGAGGAATGGCACCATCTATGCCAATGCCGATTACAGGAAAAAGGGCGAAGTCTATGGCATGAATTGAGAGACAATTTACTATGGACCTGGTGATCAAATTGAAAAATAAATCAGCATTACCTGCTCAGTTGTGATATTGAAGTGAAGCTATTAAATCTGTGGACTCTTATGAAAGCTGTTTGTTTTCTCAGAACAGGATAAACATCATTTGCTGATGAATAATCATTAGTGATGAATTTGAACGTAAGATGAACTAGAGTAAGCCCACAGCTTTAAGCGCTGCTTGCTGTGCTCAATTCATTAAGGGCCGGTTCATGAGCTCGGGATTTAGCCAAGTACTAGACTAAAACGTGTGACTACCGTAGCATCGACACACGTTTGTCTCGACAGGTTAGTGGGTTAGCAGCATAGAGAGCCCCTAGTACATAGTGTCGAGGCTAACGTTTGTCGATGACTACGGTGGCCACCCGTTTCAGTCTAGGACTTAGCTAAATCCCGAGCTCATGAACCGGCCCTAAATGTTCTATTCAACAGACAGGTTCAAGCAGTTCCTTCACAAGCCGAGATATGTCACCAAGTTTATTTTACATTTTTTACTCAAACGAATTTTTTTAAATACAATTGAAACCTGCACATCTAGGACAACTACCCTTTCTTTTGAGCAAACACCATCTAAATTGGCCCAATATAACGGTCACAGTTGATATCATTAGTTTTGCAAAACTCTGAGTTAATAAAATAAGGGTAGAAAAGAAACTATGAAAAGTAAAGTGTGTTTAGATACATACCTCGGTGTATATTTTCTGGAAATTTAATTGAAGATTGAAACTTTTCCAATTTTGCTCTTCACATTTATGGAAGAATGTATTGTGAAAATTAGGGGAAGTGCCCATTCTATCAAACGTGACGTGATAATAAAAATGTTGAAAGCTGATCCTTTATTGAGCGAAGTTAGAACTAGAGAGTCCTCTTTTTACCACTCAATCTTGAGGAATAGAGATAGAACCTTGAATATTTGAGATAGCAAAAGATTGTAAAGAAACCATTTTAAAGAATGATTTGTCGAAATAAATTGTTTTTTGTGAGCAAGATATTGTACTATTATCACTTTTTCAATATTTTTTCTACTTTAAGCTTTCATGAGTTCGGAATTTATGTTCGATTTACATTTTTATGTACATATTGATAAAATTAAATTAAACTAAGATTGACAATAATACATAGATTCTACACAATGTTGAAGGCTCATAATTTTCTTAGTTTCATACTAAAGTTCAAATATTTATTTGCTGCGGATGATGCCCACATAAGTGTTTTACTTGTGCGTGGGTAATGAGGTGGAGGATTCTGTGAAGAAATTAAAAAACTCACTTTATGTATTTAGACAAAATCTGAAGCTCTCAGTTCCAGTACCACAAATTTGAAAGCTGAATGTGAATTCATCATGAGCTGAATCCATTCTTCCATTATCGTTTAATCAGATTGAGTGTTGATTTCCTAAATATTCTACAAGATAAAATTCAAAACTCAAAATAAATTGAGTTTAATCTTAAATCTTGTTAAAATGCTGGTGATTTTCAACCATTCCAGACCCAAAGATTTTGGAGTCCTATTCAGTAAAATCAGCTACAACTCCTAAATTCTAAGTCCTATTATAATACCAGCTACAACTTCGATGTAACTTTGTAACTTTACTTTTGCAATCAACTTTACAACTTCGATGTAAAGTCAATGAATTTTGAGCATAATTATAGTAATTCTTCAACAAACAAAGTTTAATCAAACTTGAAAAAACAAAATAACACTAGAATAAAGTTATCTATTATACTTTGTGAAACGTATTCCTCGGTTATTTACAGATAGAACAAAGAAAATCCAAATCTTAGACTTTGGAAAACTGACTAAACAACATGTAATCAATTCAGGAAAGTCTAGAAAAGTCCATACTCGATTTGCTCTCCCACTGTCAGTTTTGAAACAAAGTTTATGTCCTCAGCTATAGTTCTGCACTTCAGTGCCAAGCCTTGGATGTTTCCTTCTTCATCTGGAGGGTCATAGTTGTAGATCACCTGAAATCATTGGTCAGAAAACAAAATCAATTCAACTAACATTGACGGTTTACTCCTGAAAAATCAAAAATATAATTTTCTACCACAAAAATCTGATTGAATTTAACTAGGGCTCTATTATAACACTTGATATAGCAGGATCCATCTAACTTGTCATGAAACATATGATCGACGAGCATATGATCACAATACTTAACCTACAAATGCTGAATCTCGCAGATTATTGAAAAGGTCTTTTAAAAAGTTATTCTTTGAAAGGTCTTCTTTAAAAAGGTATTTTTAAAGACTTTAAAGGTCTTTAAGACTTTCAAGCCTTTTGATTATTGTGTCGAAATCACTGTTAAATTATTACTGGAACAGCTGATTTCTGACAAGTTAATTGGATCCTGCTATAGATAGAGCAGCATCCGAAATTTTGGTAGACTTCAGACAGCTGTTCATTAAATAGCTTGAGTTGAGTGAATATGCTCGAATTTTTAGTCAGATTAAGCTGGGCTACATTATGAAACTGGGCCAAATTGGTGGGTGTGCTTCTATCCCGTCTTTCTCAGAGCCTTGAATTTAACAGCCTCAAAAATGACTTGTTAGGTGTTACTTAGTCTTGGTTATACTTAGGTTATTTGGGTGTTACTTGTTACTTAGGTGTGACTTGTTAGAACCTTCAAACGCAATATTGGATCTAACAATGTTAGTAATAAGTCATATTAATTCATTCACATATCAATTCTCACATAGGCCTAATTCAAATTTAATTAATTTGATTTGTGAAATTAGAAAAATTTTTAAATTTTATTATTTGTGAATTTTTTTTAATTATGTTAAATTTTCCCCTAAAATTCAACATGGACAAATAATGACAGAAATATTTATCAAATGATCATCATTATTATTAGTATATAATTTGATAGCATCATTCTTCAAATATTGGATTCATCAATTTTATTAAGAGTGAATATTAAATTGATGAATTATTATAGATAAGTTGTTATTGGTAACGGTTTTAATGTGTAAAATCACTCACACTTAGAAATTCATTATAATTGATTTGCCCATCCATATCGCTGTCTGTTTGTTCAAAAGCAACGCGCCTTGCATCTTTTGTACTGTCGTCTCCAAAACTTTCAACCAGTGAACAACTTGAAACGAAAAAATACAATATTAGAACATTTTCTATAAAACTAGAATAACACAAGTGAAGTCATACTGATATACTGTTTCAGGATTACACATTCCCTTTTCCAACATTCTTTGGGGAGTGACAATAGTATAATATTGTGATAAACATCAAATAATAAGAATGAGTAGGCCTATATTGTCATAGAAGATAAAAATCTATATCAGAAGAAGAAGAAAAGGGGGGAAAAGAAGGAGGAGAAGAGGAAAAAGGAGAGGAAGAAGACTGAGACAAAGATTGAAAAGAAGGAGAAGAAAGAGGTGAAGGAGAAGAGTTAAAAGAAGGATGAGAAGGAAAAAGAGAAGAAAAAAAGGTGAAGAAGAAAAGGGAGGAGAGGAAGAAGGTGGAGAAGAATAAAAAGGAGAAAAGAAACGTGGAGAAGAGGAAAAAGAAGGGGAAGAATAAGGAGAAGAAGACGAATGACAAGAAAAAGGAAGAGAAGAGAAAGGAAAGGAGAAGATGGAGAGGAGAAGAAGAAGAAGAACGAGGAGAAGGAGGAGAAGAAGAAGAAGGAGAAGAAGAACGAGAAGAAGGAGAGGAATAAGAAGAAGAAAAAGATGGAAAAGGAGGAGGAGAAGAAGAAGAAGATGGGAAAGGAGGAGAAGAAGATGAAGAAGAAGAAGAATGAGAAAAATGAGGAGAAGGTTGAGAAAGAGGAATGAGAGAAAGATTCAAAAAATGAGGAGATGGTGAAGAAGAAGGAATGAAGGAGAGGAGGAGGAGGAGGAGGAGGAGGAGAAGAAGAAGAAGAAGAAGAAGAAGAAGAAGAAAAGAAGAAGAAGAAGAAGAAGAATATTGATGAGAAGTAGATGAAGTATGAGGAATATTGGAAGCTATTTCATGTATTTCAATAGTCGCAGATTTATGCGACCTGGGATGTCCTAGTTTCATTTTATTCTACCAATGGCAATACTATCACAAGAAACTAAAGAGTGAAGACTCAAGAGTGATAGAATAACTTGTAAACGAGAGAAAAACGTACCTGAGAATAGAATGTAAATGAACTGTCTCGATGAACTAAAAAACAATCTAGAAATAGTTTTTAAAAATGTTTAAAGAAAACTAGTAGGTACTGGTACCATAGTACAGGTGCGGCTTATCGAGGCAACTGTGAGTCTGTATAGTCTTTTTGGGGGAATTCCACTCCATATGTTATACTGTAACACTATGTAATAATGATAAATCATTACTTCATAGTGTATTAACCATGAAATGTATGTACCTTTAAAATATTCTTGATTTGATTCGTCAACCATCTATTATTAACAGTGGAACTTAGATCTGGAGCTGGAGACCCTTTAGAAGCAGTAAAGATTTTCAGTTTCAAAACAGAAATATTTCATTTCTAAAAAGAAAAAGTTCAATAAACTATGAGAATCATGTTTAATTATTGGGATGAAAGCTAATAGCCTAATTTAATGGGGAAAAGCTAATAATTAAATAGGGGAAAAGCTATAAATAGTTTATCAGGCTACTTACAACTCTTTAAAATCGATTAATCCACTGTGTTTCTTATCAAAAAGATGAAATATGCCTTGCAAATGTGTCATGGTCATTTCATTCCATCCAGGAAATGTTTCCAAGAGGCTTTTGATGGCTGTTTCGTAGTCTTTCTCTCTGAGAAGTTTACTCTGTCTGCGTTCGACTAGCAATCTCGAGAAGAATGCGTTGCAAAGATTATCGTATTGTGTCATTGCTTCCTTATCGTCATCTCCTGTTTCGACAGGCTCTCCTTTGAAAAAATAAAATGAAAATGATAAAGATTATAGATCAATTTGATTTGTAACACCATCTGTATGTTAGGTAATACATCTCATTGTTAGGCTGTATTGTTAGGTAATACAATACATCTCATAAGTTGATGAATTGTATAAGTAATATTGTAAAAGTAATACTCGGCTCCTCAGTTGTTCAATAAACTATTGATTCAAGAACTTTTTTCATTCAAGAATACATAGGCTAGGCGTACACCTGTTAGTCAAGACAAGACAAGACGACATTAGTCACGTTTAGTCACAGTAATTCACATAGCTGCTTATGAAGCAGCACATAACGATGCAACGACTAATCGGTTACTTCATAAGCAGTTATGTGAATTACTGTGACTTAACGTGTCTAATGTCGTCTTGTCTTGACTTGACTAACCGGTGTACGCCTAGCCATATGCTTATTGATTCAATACTGCTATTGGATCTATTAACTATATTCGATCTTGGAACCTTTGGATTATCAGACAGGCGCTTATCGCCCTCGGCTAAAGACTCCAAAACTGTTTATTGAACGACTGAAAAACCGGGCAGATTAATCAAATTTTATATTATGATTAAATAATAAAGATAATTTGCATTGGCCTACATTGAAAGTGTACCATATTATGTACATAAACATAAAAAAACTGTTTACCACTCACACAACTCCCTCTACAACATACGAGTAAATAATACTAATATAGGTACAACATACATCTCATTTCTCAAATATATAATGCATAAATACATATTGTATTGGGAAATATTTTCATTTATAAAATTGATCAAAAACATGAAGAAACCCTATCATGTAAACATAAATAAATTCATTTATAATATATCATCCTATAGTTTGATAATAAACTCCAATATTCTAAAATGACTGTGAGCATCAATTAAAATAATAAACTTTAATTCTTGATGGAGTAGGCTTCCGTACAAGTTGATCTACAGAAACATACCAGTTGAAGAGTAGTCCTCTTGCCTCACAAAGCATATAGGTTTTTCTTTGATTGGATAGTCAAACAGCCTTTTAAACACTTTTGATAAATAGTTACCCATCTCTTATGATCTTGAAGACTCTTTTCACTACTTAATATCAATAAATTATGAAAATTGTTGTATTATTTTGTTTCTTTTCTAAGAATCTTTCTTTACAACTTCCCAACACAAAAAGTTTATCTAATGAAATTCTTCAAAACATATGATAAGTTTCAAGTTTTAGAGTAGTACCAAAGGCGAATGAAATAATAATTCTAATTATAATGTAGTAGTACTGTTTTCAATTTAGCAAATTTGTATCCCATCGTTGCAGCATGTTTCATCACTTGATGTTTATTAAAATTGAATCACAGATCCGCATTAAATTTAAAGTTGTAATCCATTTTAAATTGAAATCTCAATATTTGAGAATTTTACATTCCAAGCAAGCGCTTGTAACGTATAATCAATTTTAGTACACCTTATGCAACTATGAGTCAGACACAAGAGAAGCTAGATTCAAGTAATCGTAACAGCTGTCTGTGAACATGCTCCTTTGAATCTATGCAATTGAATTGCGCTATAATTGAAGCGCTTGCTATGAATGCCTGCTTTCTTAATGAATGCACAAAACTGGTCCCTAGGATTAGTGATACTGGTAACATGTATAAGATTATTGAAAGCTGAAATTAAGAGTATTATAGTTGCTTACATTCAAATGTTTTGCATGTATTGTACAGTATCAAGGGCTCTAACTCCTCTCATGCGTCCACATTTAATTTCTACCTAAAGCAACAGGTTGATGTCATTGGAAAGGGTTGTGCCATTGTCTGTGAAAGAGGAAATATTCTCACACTCTCTCTTTCTCTATTGTTCTATAGCGGTTGGGAAGTTCAACGAATTTGTTGCTTTTAAGCCGCTCTGGCTAAAGAGCGCACATTTTGGAGTTGATATTTATGTAGTATTGAGATGAAAAAGTTAGATTTTGAAATCTTATTGATGCTGTAATTTGGGATGAACAAGTTAGTTCAATCAACGTAACCTGTACTTCAATGTGTCTGTGCAACTTTTGTGTCTGTACACTGTACAATTAAATCCAAAATGAGAAATGAGGAATAGTTTCTGAAATCAATGGATGTATTGTATTCAACAATATTATTCTCGAATTCCTTCAATGCTCTGTTACTCTTTAGCGATGATTTTCTTATTTTGGAGATTGATGTTTTGGTTGAAAAATGAATAAATAATGGAAACAGCAGTTGCTGGGATATTTATACTCCAGTAATAGAATATTGCAGATAATTTCATTCCAATTGTTGGAATACTCATTAATAACCATGCTTCTAACATTGAAGATTGGTTGACAAATGGAAAAATGATAAAAAGAATAGATGATCCCTTGATTCATTCACGAGTTGCGATATATATACACTTTTGATTTACTTCACTGTTGAATATGAACTCATGAAACTCGAATGCGCTCTATTCAGTAAGTAATTTTTTCCCCACATTCGAAATGAAATTACTGCATATTGGAAGTGGAGTTATAATAATAGAATTAAAGATGATACATTAATTATCATCCATTGAACTGCGATGTGAACACTAACAATTTTCACTTCACTACAGAAAATAAATGACTGTATCTCGACAGTGAAGGAAAAATTGGTATTCCCAAAACGTTGATCTTTGGAATATTATTTCGGAATCAAACTATGTTTGATAAATAAATGAATTAATAAGTAATTGACTTTGACTATGCCTGGAGTTGGAAGAGCTGAAGGAACTTGAGAGAAAATAAGGTTCATCGACCGCTGAGCTTGATTCTTGTGAAATGCATGTGCATCAGTCCCTGAGCAGGTTATTCATAAGTGCAATGAACCTGAGATCTAATATTACGTCTTCAGTCTATTGTCATTAAAAAGAAACTTGAATTGATTAATTAACTAATAAATCATTTTTCAGTGTCTAGAAATGAGAAGGAAAGAATGCCGTAGTTCGCCGAGGATACTCTGAACTCCTATTTTCAATTTTTCGTTGTATATCTTGAATAATTTTGTGAAAATGTTTTTATTCGTAATAATAATTGTAAATTACGTTCAGTATCTAAATTCTAATCTATACTCAATGTTAGAGTGATTAAAATTATAAATTCCTTGTAGTATTTACATTTTATGCTAAATGTAACAATGATTGAAGAGTTGGGTTTAATAGAATACTTTTTTAATCACAGTACCGAATCCTGTTATCATGATGTTACAGCGCTCTATTGTAATTGTTATATGAAATAATAGATGTAAAATACTTTCACTTGGAATTTTGTATGTTAACAATTTATTTGTGTACTTTAATGTTTGTTTTTCAAATGAATTTATCGATTGCTAAATAAAGTGTACAAGAGAAATTGTTGTTTTTTATTATCCTCTCGACGGAAGGCATGGTGACATTCCTTTGAGTGTCAGTACCTTTCCAAACCTTACCAAATCAGCTGCTCCGTTCAAGTTACTTTATTGGATGGAATGAATTGAGACAAACAAGAGAAAATTCATTGGAGTTGAAAGTTGAAACGTAGACATAACTTTGCTCGGTCAATAAACATGGAAATTTATTAATTGTGAGGAAATGACCCTGATAAGTTTCAAAGTAATTTTTAAAATTACAATATTGTTTAAGAAACAATATTTTTTAATTTTAATTACTTTGAAATACAAAAATGAGTATTCAAACGTAAATTGAAACAGTTCCCAGCAGCAGGAAACCATTCACTCATAAGAACGAAGGCCTCTGCCATCTAGCAGCAAAATCATAAACTACGAAGTCTTCGAATTCGTAATATATCGATAATTTCTCAATCGATGTCTGTCGACTATCAGAATGATCGATAGTCGATGCTTCTTCCTTGCGATATATTTCCTTAAGAATGACAAAATCGAGCAAACTGTACCAGAAAAATTTGCAAGTACGAGATAACGAAATACAGATAACGCAAATGATTCTTCAGAAAAAGTTAGGATAGGAACATCTGATGAACCATGGTCCGCAAATGCACCGTTATTGAGTAAAAAATCGTCAAAGATGCAAAAAACCACATCTTTTTTATTTTTCTCTGAAGTTGCTAAATGATGAGAAGACTTAAAATTGGTGCCATTTCATGTAGATTGAGATGAGGAATCGTTTGAGCTTAAATTCAAGAGGATAGCTCTCATAGTTTTTGAGATATCATCAAAAAACCGAAAAACGCATATAAAAAAGCATGATTTTCCGCGAATTTTCATCTAGTGTTCGAAAACTGGCATACTTACATGTTTCGAACCATCTTCATTCGATTCTCCATCTTATTTTCCATATTTCATCACATTTTCAGATCTATAAATGTTTCACATGCTTTTTAATAATCAAAAATCTAAAGTAGTGAATGGTCATTGAAAAATAAATTTTCAATTACCCTGGACTCTGTAGGACAATATAAGGTTCCAAAAAGTACCTATCATATGTAGAATAAATCACAGAATCGAATAAAGCTAGTTTTGAGTTCTTTTATGTTGAGGTCATTGAAAAAATTGATAAAAACTAAGAAAAAATTTCAACCTTCATGAATCACAATATCCTTTAGGGAAATTATCAATCATCGAATTCTAGGATAGGAACATCTGATAAACACATACCCGGAAACCCTTCGTTATTGAGTTACAGGCTGTCAAAAATGCAAAAAATGAATGATTTTTTATTTTTTTCTAGAGTTATTTGAGGTATTCAATGTTGGAAAATGAACTGATATCACGTGAAATTCTCTGAAGAATTGCATAAAAAATGTTTCGAGAGTGTACGTGTAAGATTTTTCAAGTTATCCCCAAAAGACCTAAAATTACATCAGTTTTTGGTATTAAAATTGATTTTATCGATAAACTACTGCAAGTAGATACTTGAAACCAGTCTTATTCGATTCCTCAGCTTGATTTCCATGTGAAGTCACCTTTTTCTGACGTTGAAACGCGATGGAAATGCTAGAAAAGTCGAAATTACTAAAAAATTGAGCCGGACGTTTGAAATTGCCTCTACACAAGTGACCAGCGTTGAACTAGTAGTCGTAGTAGTTCCTATACTTGCCAAGAGAGAGCAGTACTACCGCTCCCGCTGTTTCTCTCGCTGGTTTGAAAGCAGAGCGTTGTCTATAAGATTATTTTTCAATATTTGTGTAGTAAATAATAACTGATTGCTTTCTCTCTTTATAGAATACGATAGAATGATTTATATTTATCTCTCGCATATATACTTCATAATTATTTGGGAGCAACAATAATATTGATAACGGAATCTATTGCGATGCTTAAATGATAAATTTTCATTGAAAAACGTATAATCTTTATGAGATAATTATTAAACTATTTATTATTTTTTAAATTCTGAGTAAAATACTCTAGATTTAACTCTTATTAACCGTCCGTAGTGAGGTCCAAGTTTCTAGAGAAGGTTTTTAAGGTTCTAGAGAAGAAAAATCTCAAATATTTCAGATGGTTCTATCACCTGAATGGGAGTGAACTTCGTCAATCCCACGACATACGGTATTCCTGTTCAGCTCTTCACGGGAAACTGGGAGGTAAATATAGAAATATAGAGAAGAGGTAATAATCCTTTCGCATGTGTACCTCTGGACACGTAATCCTCTATATTACCTCTGGTAATTATTACCTCACAGCTCACACACACGTGAGGTCCACGTTTTCGATGTGTAAAGAATATCTTAAACGCTATTCTAGATCCAATTTTTCATACCACAAACCACCCGGAAGGTCACGTCTAGCCCTCCCCCACAAATTTTTGTATGGGCGCCCATGGCTTTCCATACCTTATTTCCAGCCTTAAATTCACACTCATAGACAATAAAGTTTCCGTACTATTATTTATCAACGGACTATTATGATTTTAGTACTATTGATTAGTAAATATATTCTACAACATTACCTTGATACTTATAAATGATATAAATATCAAACCTTACTGAATTTTACACTTTGAATACATATTAGCTAAGTTTGAAAGATTTTGAAATTGAACGATTTTCACCAAAATATTGGAGTTTTCAATGCCTTTGGGGCACCTTTGAATTTGAAAATTGGGCTTTGAGATTTTTTTGTGATGAATAGGACCTTGAACTATACTTAAATTGCTATTCCATTGCAATTTTTAAAAAATATTTTTTTTTTCAAAAATTTACAAAAAATGTCAATTTTTCGTAATTTTCTCAAACTTTAAGGCATTTGGGGCACCTGAAGATATTAATCGAATGAGCCCAAATTTTAAGGATTGTTTTTACTCCCCAATTGGCAACTACCCGTGACTATTCCATTAAGTTTATCGAAAATTAGTATTTTTCACTCCACCCTAATAGGTATGTACGAGATATATGTTTATATGGGTTTATAGGTATATAGGTATAGTAGGCCTACTCTCTTAGAAGTCAATGCTCTGAGGCCCTGAGCAATAAAAATGATTACAGACTACGAGTATCATGTGAGAACTGTCAATATTATTAACAGGTACCCACTACTTAAAATGCTCTAGAGACAGGTATTCAAGTCGTGTTACGTTGAAAATCGGGTTAGTAGTGTTAGAGAAGGTCATTGAACTCTTGTTTCAAACTGGTCAAGTCCATTTTAAAGCTCTCCAACCCCCTCCTCCCCCCCATCATTCATTAACAACTCCTTCCCCCACGGCTTGAATTAATACCAAGTATCGGTTCCATAAATACTTATTAGGAAAAGTGAGCAGTACACTATAATTTTCGACTATGATGATTATATCATGATTGTTTAGTCAAGTATCAGATTTCGTGAAACAACCTGTTGCACTTGAAAGGTGTATTATCGATTTATTTCATTCTTTGACAAACACAAAATTCATAATATTATTAATTTGGCAGCGAAAGAAACAGCTTAGCCCTTACTATTTCTCTTCAAAATTGCAATGAATAATTTTGTTAAATTTAAGTAAAAATTTTAAATTTCCAATTCTGTGATAAAGTAGGGGAGCAAATGAATGATTAATTAAAATCAAATTAAAATAAAAACTCCAATTTCACATGAATGTTCTTATAAAATATGAGAAAATATTCAACTAGAGAAAAGAAAGGTATCGATGTAAGGCTAGGCGTACACCGGTTAGTCAAGACGAGACAAGACGACATTAGTCACGTTTAGTCACAGTAATAATCCACATAGTTGCTTATGAAGCAGCACACACAAATGCAATGACTAATGTGTGTTCTTATATCTACTTGATTCACTCTTTAAAATCTCAACTCATTGCTAGCGATCAGACATCTTGTCTATGCTAGCAATGCCATTACCAATGCCATAATTACAATCTTAGGTACTGTATTTTATTCATAATTTTTTATACAATTTTTCTGATTTGTAATATTCTTCTGCTAGTGCATATTGAAAAATATTGTATTGTAAAAATGTTTTTTTTTAAAATGGCAATGAACTAAATTGAAAAGTATGTTTCCACAACAGTTCAAAACATGAATTTCTAAACACGAAATAATGTTTGAAAAAATCTGGATGTAAAGTAATAAGATAAGAAACCAAATGAAATAAAATACATTATAATAATGTATGATGTATTGTATAGAAAATGAGTTATGAAATTGTTTAAAGTTGTTTTGTGAAGTTATCTTCGGGTTGGAAGTTTTCCAATATTAACACCAACTATCATTTTTATATCTTATTTTTATTTATAGCATGAAGGATCCAGTGTATCCCATACATACGTGCTATGCAATTATAATTTTTTGCTGCTGATAACTCTAGCAACAAGTTTGGAGATTTTATGGTTCAATTCAAGTTTTCTCCAACATCACCTTCAATTTTCACGAACTTGAACTAGTAGTTCAATGGTGAATGTCAACAATGTCAGACAATCTTTATGGCTCTTTATTGTCAGGTTCTTTGAGTTTTTTAAACTCTAGTTTTTAAGCTAACCTTGAGTTAAACAGCTGACTTGTAGAGTACTTACAGACTAGAAATGCTCTGAACGGACGAATAATTAATTGTCTTAAATGTGATTAATTGTTTCAAGTATAGCAGGTTCATTTTGTTCCTGGAGTCCTAGACTATCTATGAAAATGATCTTACTGCAACATTCTAAATTTTTTCTTTTCATTATTCAAAGTTTATAAATTCAATTCAATTTATTTATTAACTCTCACATACAAGTATTCAAAACATAACATAATAACAATAAATAATAATAAAATAATAAAACATAAATAATGTAACAATACACATAACAATAAACAATACATATAACATAAACAAAACAAAATATAAGTCAAACCATGTTGCATGTTCACTGTATTTGTACAGTCTCTTCTAGGACTTATTATTTCTAGGAGTATTTCATTGCCAATCCAGGGGTCTGTTTCATAATTGTTGAAGTAATTCAAAACAGGTGAAAGGTGATCACTCACTATAGATTCATCAGTTTATTGCATTATGATTCATGTTTATTACATAGTATGCCACTTTATGCCACTGGTATTTCCGCCTTTTACCGTACCTGTTGAAAGGAATTTCCAAAATTTTATAAAACAGGCTCCTGTTAATTTGCCTTAGCAAACTAAGATAGCTATAAGTCGAAATTGAAACCTTTGAACCATATTTCTATAAATTTTGTGGCACAAAAAATACCTAGCCCAACGTTTTTGTTCTTATCGAATTTGATATGTGGTTAACTGTTTCAAATAGAAATTTTTCAACTCCAAGCGGAAGATTTAGGCTATTTCAAAAAGTTTTATTACTAGTACGAGTCCAGCATTTCCTCTTTAACTTTCCAACTTCGATCGGAACAGTAATTCCAAAACGCTTTATCGCCAGATACACCTAGTCCAACTTTTCTCTTTTTTTAATTGCTCGTACAGTTGAAATTGATGAAAGCATGTAATTAGATGTTGAATGTAGTGAGGTTCTTGAAGAAAGCTGACACAAATCCTACTTCGGGAACCAGTTTGAGCTCTTTTCAAGGCACGGCTCACACGGGTGCACTTACTAAATTCGGGGCATATCGGACTTTCGGGGCCACAGCACTCATTTACAAAGCGGTACTTTGGATTGTAGCTTCAAGACTATTATCACTTGAAGAGGAACATGAACACGTGTCGAGGCCACGTGTAATACACGTGTGAAAATATAGTTTTCGGACACACGGTACCAAGGTGAATAGAATACAAAGCAGTGTTCACAAGAATGATGTGCTTGTAAGTTACAATGGTAAGTTGTCTCAATGATGAATGGTAAGTTACAATAAGCTGATAGTGTGACGTCATTGATGAAAAGCAAGTTTTCGATTTTACCAATATTTTACATTTTAAATTCCGCAATTTTCTATAGGCTATATTTTCCCCACTAACTGCCAGCTTCCTTCCAAGACACCACGACGTCTCATGAGCATCATTGCATATCTCAATACTATCAGACAGTTTATTATTTTAGAGATTTAGAGCATTCGATTTCTATCACATTAATTTCTGTATTCAATTCATCAGCATTTATTGATTATATCAAATATGATTAAATTGAATTTTAATGGCATAAATATCAGACTGGAATCATGACGTCATAAAAATGTTACACTGTATGATATTAAATATTGAATTTAATTAAATACAGTAATCCAGTTGGTAAAGGAAATTACACCATTCTCTAGATTTTTTAACAAACTTTTCCTTGGAAGTTCGTTTACCTTACAGGATTTCAACCAAGCTGATCGGTTGAGCAACTAGATTTGATAGAGCATTAGAGAGGGAATGTCACCAAACGTTTTCTGTCAGTTTTCCTCCCCAATCAGGTTTATTTGCGTGCAGATTTCATTCCCAATTAGCTCAACACTGTTGGCAGGTAGTCTGTAGGCTCTGATGCTATTATCAATAATTCATTGAATTCATTATATTAGTGTGACGCGTTTCTCCATACACAGTATTCTGAATAAGGGCTTGTTTGAGTATTGGCAAAAGTCACAGCGAGTGTTTTGTATTATTCTTCTTCTTCCTCTTCTTCTTCTTCTTCTTCTTCTTCTTCTTCTTCTTCTTCTTCTTCTTCTTCTTCTTCTTCTTCTTCTTCTTCCTCCTCCTTACTTCTTCTTCTTTCTTCTTCTTTTCCTTCTCCTTCTCCACCTCTAGAATTCTTTACCAGTCTTCCCCTACTGTCTCCTTCTTATCCTATGTTCTTCGTATTCTTCTCACTCTTTTCCAACTCCTCCAGTCTTTTTTTCCGTCTCCTCCTGGTCTCTTATTTCTCTTCTTCTCATTTTTCTACTGCCTCTCTCTTCTATCCTCCTTGATTGATCAGTTTTCTCCTTATCTTCTTCCATCTTTCTTTTTTCTGCGGTTTCAATAATTCTATTCCATTTTCAAATTCTAATTTCTCTCTCTTATTATGAGTATTGCTCGTCTATTCCTTCTGCTGTACTCCTTTTACTCTCTTTTTTCTTACCTTTTTTCATTTTTCTTTTTTTCCAATTTTCTCATTCGTCTTCCGGCTTCTCTTATTTTCCCTCCTTTCCTCCCTTATGTTCCAGTTCTTCTTACCTTCCTCCCCTTCTTTTTTCCTCCTTCTCCTGGAATCTTCACCTCCTCTTATTCATTCTCTTCTCCATCTACATTCTTTCTCCTTTGGTATGACTTTTTTCTCTCTCCTCCTTTTCTCTCTTTCCTTTATTATTTTTCTCTCTTTCTACAACACCTTCTCAATTTCCAACCTCTTCTTCCTATAACTCTTACTCTCCATTATGTCTATCCCCTCCTACGTCTTCTCCTTCTCCTCCTCCTGCTCCTGTTCCCACTCTAACTCCTTCTTCTTCTCCCTCCTTTCTCCTGCTCCTCCTCCTCCTTCTCCTCTTCCTCCTTCCTTCTCCTTCTTCCTCCTCCTCCTCCCTCCTCCTCCTCCCTTCTTCTTCATTCTTCTTTTCCTCCTCCTTCTGTTCTTTCTCCTCCTCCTCCTCCTCCTCCTCATTCTTCATTCTCCTTATTCTTCTTCTCCTCCTTCTTTCCTCCTTCTATTCTCCTTCTTCTTCTTCTTCTTCTTCTTCTTCTTCTTCTTCTTCTTCTTCTTCTTCTTCTTATTCTCCATTTTACTACTTATTCTCACTCTACCGGTCTCTCTTCTTCATCATCTTCACCATCTTATGCCTTAGTAATTATCTTCCTCTTCTTTTAGTTCCTCTCTTCCTTACTATTTCTTATTCCAAATCACCTTCCTCCTCCTCCCTTCATCTCTTTCCTCCTCAGTTTTCCTTCTCTTCTTTCTCACCCTCAACCTGCCTACTGTTTCTCCCTCCTACACTTCTCCCTCCTCCACTTCCTCTTCATCACCCTCCCTCCCTTTTCCGTCTCTTTTTGTTGGTAGATCGGTCGTCCACCTCAGTGAAAGTGCTCTTCTGCTATGAGAGGGGGGTCAATGAACCTCGGATGTTTGCGTGTGTGTGTGTGTCAATGGGTGACTGACTATACAGATCTCTGACTCTGAATATATATCTATACATATCACTGATACACGCACACATGTGTCTGGGACTTGCTGCTCGTCCACTTGGCTTGCTTCGTCCACACATTGCTTCATTCGACCGATTCGACGGTAGACGGATTTTAGTTGATTACAAAATCGGACTGGATTCAAATTTTTGGTCGAAACATGTGAAGGGAGACTTCAAGTCGTGAAGTCTATGCTGCCTGATACTCTAAATATAATATATAATTCTCCAAGCCTAATCGTGGAGTTTGTTCATAAATGTCCAAGTTCACTGAAACTCCTCGGAATAGGAAACTTTCCAGACAATACTTTTCAGAGCTTTGTCAAATAACAATTTTTTCAAAGGTGATTCCTACATGAGCTCTAGGCTGAGTAATGGTGAGTAGTGGAAGGACAATTCAATTGCATACATTCGATAAACAAAGCAGGGATAATGCAAGAACAATTTTTTGTTAGTGTGATGCTCTCATGAGCTCTAGGATTTTACTTTGGTAATGCGAGGGGTGATAATGAGAGATTGATTCTATCACAAATATCACAATTACTGACAAATATCACAATTACTGACAAATATCGCAATTATTGACAAATATCACAATTATATTGTAGAATGAGGTGCATTTAACATAAATGTATAGCTATAGTATTTAACAAAAATGGGAAATTTGTGTTTTCTATGACCAAAAATGGAAGAAATATATGAAATTGAAGTTTTCGTATTCCAAAAAAAAATTATTATGGAGAACGTATCTAATTGAATTTTCAAACCAAAACTTAAGTATATAGAAAACATAGGAAAATGGTCTTGATGATTAAACCATAGTAGGGAATCTATTAATTATCTGTCTTTTATGAAATACTTCGAAAGGGACAATATTCTGAAATAATAACTAGTATTGTCGAAATAAAAAAACACAATTAGTAATTGTTTGTTTGAATCAGGCATGGAATAATTCATCAAGGATTGGTTGAAATCCTCAGTTTTTAATTTTCAATTGCAAATGGTTCAGTAAATAACTCATGTCTCATCATTTCTCTTTCCAAGCCCAGAGCACATGTCGGCATTTTCCTAAAAAATCAATCTAGGGCATTTTGAATTTTGAAACTGACAATCTCCTTTCCATAGAGTAAGAGAGAGAGAGGAGTTGAGACAGAGTACAAGTATTCATAAGAGAAGAACATGTGTTAGGCTGGCTTTTTATTCCATATCCGATCACCTAACCTGGCTTGACCTTTATTGAAAGAAATCCTGTTATGGAGATTACTTT
The DNA here is from genome assembly GCA_017141395.1 of Laodelphax striatellus. Classification (NCBI taxonomy): domain Eukaryota; kingdom Metazoa; phylum Arthropoda; class Insecta; order Hemiptera; family Delphacidae; genus Laodelphax; species Laodelphax striatellus. Next base: position 10,363,925 of record CM029539.1, read on the forward strand.
CAATATTGATTTTTCTCATTGGACACATGGGTGCTCTCACATGGAGCGCCTTTCAGGTTTCATCCAGTTGATGGTAAATTCGAATTGAAGTTTACTGGAAGATGAACCCAGAGTTGAACGCAAAAGTGGATTCGACCTTCAGGTTGTAATCTGTGGGGATTTATCATTTATTAAAGGCGAGCATTTGTGATTTGACAAGGTTGAAAGCCTTGAATATCTCGTTAGTTCAATGACCAACGGACGACCCAGTATTCCACACATGTGTCTCTCGAGCTCTGTGGCAGCTCTGGATATTTTAATTTCTCATGTCTAGAAGTGTCCTTATTTTATTTCAAAACTATAGTTTGGTAAAATCTGTGCTGGAACAATATTTAAAAGCACACTTGGGCCCATACACGTTCAAATTGAGATTAACGAAACGATAGTTTACACTGGATATCCATAACTTTAAATTTCCGTTTCGTCAAACTAATTACAAACAAAGACTGTGAACAGTTTTGATAGTCTGTAAATCTACTTTATAATGAAAATTATTTCAATGAAAATACTAATACCGCTATCTGCCCTCCACGCAGTCCATATTGAATGAGTTTACAACGGAGTGAATAGGATAACTGAACCTGAAGGATCGTCGATCAACGATACTACACAAAAATATTTGTTCTACTAAACAATTTGATATATTTGATACTATACTGGAATATTTGATTGCACTATGGATGAAGAATTTCAGTATATTTGATATGATATAGCACTACTTGTTTGTATTCCTCTTCAATTTATTATTAAGTATTTGTTGCGAATGAAAAGTTGCAACATCTCATTATGCCTTTGATATGTTTTATGTCAACGAATATTCATCAATCAACTATATGGAACATAAAAAGATGAATAAGAGAAAAATATGTCTGAAGATCATGCATTGTGAATGTCAGTTACTCGGTTGATTTTATTTGAATTATTTTTATGACTTGGTTCAAAGTCAAAGGTGAAGATGAAAAGGATGAGATATCATTTAAAAGCTTTCCCATTACTAAATTTCAAGTTTAAAGCTTCAATTATCTAATTCATAGTTAAAAGCTTTAACTAATTTGGGAGCCATAACTCCCATGAAAAATACTTTTAGTTAGTTGATGCATATCAGTCACTCGTCCATCTGACTTCAATTGATTCCAAGCCGTTACACAATTATTATTATAACAAATGCAGTTTAAATAATATATTTATATCACAATATTCTCTCTAATAATTTGTTTCTCCTTCCTACCCTTACCTTAAAACGAAGGCAATAAGTCAAAAAAGAAAGATAAAAATCCGGTCATAGAGTGTGAAAGTGGTATCGCAAAAATATTCATAGTATGGTCGGAAATCAACCATAGTATAATATGCTATGAATAATCTTGTATATAAGAGCTGTATAAGTAATAAGTCGAAGCTATATATATAACTACCAAGTTCCATGTAGAATGCTTTTTATGTAGAAGTATGTAGCTAATCCATGTACTTTTATCAATATGGTAGATATAAAACAAACATAAAATGATCAGTACAATAATAGTATATAATATGCATGTGGGGTACTACATGTATATACACCAGAAAATATAAGCTATACTTTGTTTAGTATCTGTATATGGCAGGGCCGGGGAGAGCAGCTAGTAGTAGTAGAAGTAGTACTACTGGATAGTGCTAGTACTAGCTGTATATCTTTGTATATGGTAGTGTATACTATACTGCCGGCACAGTCAGCTGACAGAGTTCAATGACCTCTGAAACAGTGGGTCGCTCCATTTTACGAATACCATCCAGTCTCTATATTCGGCAACCGGCTCTCACAAGCACACAAGCGGCGTTTTATTCAACACACCAGCTTATGTACGCGTTCACACACGATCAGTTTTTATTCAACACACACTCACTTACGTACGCGTTCACACGCGACTGATTCACCAATTACTTTCACCTTTCTGGCAAATCTTGGTCCTTTTCAGCAGCTAACCACGCCTTAAATGGGAGACACGTTCCGCTGAACCTGTTCCGATTTATATTGGGTGAGTGTTTCGAACAGCTGATTTTCGCATGTAATGTTGGACTTAACGGTGATGTCTGCACCGGTAGCTGAAATGCTATTTTTGGGTACTAAATTCGGTTCTTCATTCCAGTATTTTTATCTTTTTTATGCTTTCAATTGTTCATCTTCTTGGTTTATTCTTCGCCATCATCATCATCATCATCATCATCATCATCATCATCATCATCATCATCATCATCATCATCATCATCATCATCATCATCATCATCATCATCATCATCATCATCACCAAATATCCTCTTCTCATCATCTTCTTCTTCTCATCTACTACTTCTTCTTCTTCTACTCTTCTTCTTCTTCTTTCTTCTTCTTCTTCTTCTTCTTCTTCTTCCTCCCTCCTCCTCTTCCTTCTCTCTTCTTCTTTTAACCTTTCTTTCTTCTTCTTCTTCTTCTTCTTCTTCTTCTTCTTATTCTTCTTCTTCTTCTTCTTCTTCTTCTTCTTCTTCTTCTTCTTCTTCTTCTTCTTCTTCTTCTTCTTCTTCTTCTTCTTCTCTTCTTCTTCTTCTTCTTCTTCTTCTTCTTCTTCTTCTTTTCTTCTTCTTCTTTTTCTTCTTCTTTTTCTTCTTCTTCTTCTTCTTCTTCTTCTTCTTCTTCTTCTTCTTCTTCTTCTGCATTATCAACTCCTTCCCATCTGCTCTGTTATCTAGCGCATTGTGGTTCTGTGACTATCCCGTACTCAATGTGTATGCAACACATTCAGATCTCCCAATTTTGATGGATTCTCAAGATCATTGCGCTTGATCCTTTGTAGGATTGTTCTTACTAAGTCCGGTGATGACCCACCAAGCTCGAAATGAATTTTCAAAATCCTGTTCCAATTTGTTTTCAACTTTTGACCCAGCTGATTGGTGTTGATTGGGAGGAGCTACCTCGAAAGCATCTAATCTCAACTTCTGTTGGTTGAAGGTACTCTCAACTTCAAATTTCATCTTCCTGTCTCTTTTCCTTTCTACTTCACTTTTTCTCAACCTGCTCTCTCTACTATTTTCCTTCTCCTCCTTCTCATCCTCCTCCTCCTCCTCCTCCTCCTCCTCCTCCTCCTCCTCCTCCTCCTACCTCCCTCCCTCCCTCCACTACTTCCTTCCTTTGACTCCTCACATCATCTCTCCTCTTTCTCCTTCTCCCCATCTTCATCCTTTACTACTTATTCTATTTTTCCATGACTTTATTTTTTTCAACTTTCCAAAACAAAATTTTGCTTTCTTCATTCTCCCTTTAATCACCACCAACTCCTCATCTTCCTCTTCTTATTCTTCTTTTGTTCTCTTCTCTTTCTTTTTCCTCTACTTTCCTCTTCTTCTTCTCCTCCTTTTCCTTCTTGTTCTTCTACCTCTCCTCCTTCTTCTTTTCCGTCTTCCTGTTCCTCCTCTTCTCCATTCTTATGACCCTTTCTTCATCTTCATCTACCCCCCCCCCTTTTCCTGCTACCACAAATAATAGAGCAGCTTTAGTTAATTCATTTTCTCCCAGGTCAGGGCGTGTTGAAGAGAGAGAGTGTGAGTGTGACAGGAAGAGAGAGAGAGTGAGTGTGAGTCAGTGAGTAGGGGAGTGAGCATGAGAGAGGGTGTAATGCAGGAGCGGGTTCATTAACCCGCTATCACCTGGTTTTGGACTTGGTGCCTCCAATAACCACCCAGCTGAAGTCGGTAGCACTTCTGAACTGAAACAGCTGATTGTTGGGACCCGGAACAACCAGATCAATGCACCAATCACGAACGCTCGTTCATTTTCTGAATCGATCTCAACCTGTTCCTCTATAGATCGATCATTTCAAGAATCTTTTCGTAGATCTTTTCCTTACTTAGCACCAAAACGTTTCAACTTGTTACCACCTTCTTGTCATGACTCCACTACACTTTATAAATTTCTTAAAAATGTTGAAGAATGGCTTCAATCTTCTGATGGTGTAGAGAACATGCTTCATTGATAAATTTTGTAGAATTGAATTTAATAATTACTTTTTTGTTGAAATCTAGGTAAAAAATTAATATTTTTATTGTATCTTTTTCTGCAATATCATTGATTGTAATCATGTATCGATCGCCATCTCAAATTTCATAATTCGCATCGCATATTGAATTATTTTTATTATTATTTTTATACATTGAATTACTTTTTTCATCTGATATTTTTTATTATCTTGAACCCTTCGACTAACTCGTACAAATTCAGTCATTTGTAAACAGACAACTTCAACACACGACCACTACGAACTTCTAAAAGATCTTGCTATCATATCGTATCAATGTATTTAGGTCAATCTGGTTGTAAAATTCAAGACCTTAGATGTATGAATACTTTTTAACTCTGAGCGGCTATTTTTAGATTAAAATTTTCATTGAAAGGCCTATCTGTTGAGTGGTGACTGACCTCTGTGTATGCTATACAGTATACATACACATACATAGGCATATAATGTAGATTACTCACTTTAGAATAATTATTTCAATACAAGGTTATATTGATTTGGCAAGTATCCAATTGAAGAGGAAACTCAGTTTGGTTTCGCGATCTTGAGTTTTAGCAACGTGTCTTGAATTTTAAAGCGAAGAAGCAATTCAATACTTGTTATATAAGTTCAACATACTTTTGTTCAACTCGTTCAACACAATCAGTATAGGGTAATGACGCAATAACACTATTTTGTAGTATTTTATTGTTGATTCTGTTTGAATTTACAGGATGTGATTGGAATTTAATATCTCATAATCTTGCTCTAGCTACTGCAATACATACTTTTTATTATTGCAACTCTCCTCAATCATTCATTTGTTGTATCGATTATCGACTTGTTGCTGTTAGTCGACTCTTCACTTCGACAGTTTTTTATCGATATCATGGGCTGTTCAAATTTAATCTGTTGATGAGTGGGGAAAGCTCATTGATAATTTTAAAAATACATGACAATAGAGTAATCATTGACGTTCCTCAAAATACCGTACAGTAAAGCCGGACTCTCATCAGTGCAATAATTGCTGGTAATGCAATTATTGGTGGTAGAGTTCACTGGGCAAATATTAATTATTTTGTCAACACTCTTAATGGAAGAATACCATTATTTGGATGGTATACTTACATGGTAGAACCATACAAAAGAGATAGGAAGTTATAATCTATTATAACAATGAAGTTCTCTATCTTTATCTATGGTATTCTCTATCTAGATCTGTTATCTATGGTAGAATAGAGTACATTGTAGCACCATGGTAAAGTTACTCAACTATTTTCTAGTATGCCAGCTACTCTATCCCTAATTCCATTAATGAAAATCCGGCATAACCGATAACTTGAAAACGGCTGACCAGTCTCGAGTTTCAACTGAACTCTGTGGTGACTTAAAACTTCTTACGTTATTTCAAGACAAATTCACTCCAAGGTTTAATTTTTTGCGAGATTTAATTAGTAAATTTCTCACTTTCTATTGGAAAGAATTGCGCAATAATTTGGATTTGAATTTTCAATTACAAAAAAGCACTGATAATACACTTTGGGTTCTTGTAAAAAGCTGTGTACTTTACTTTTACATTTTAAGTAAAATGTAAATGGTTTTACAATGTGTGAATTTTACATTTTTAGAATTAAAACGTGATGTTCCGTTCCATTTTTCTTGCAGTAACACAATATTATTGAAAGAGTATTCTCAGAAAGTTACTGGACTCTGGACACACTTGATCTTTATATAAATACTTCTTAGGCTAGGCGTACACCGGTTAGTCAAGACAAGACAAGACGAGATTAGTCACGTTTAGTCACAGTACTTCACATAGTTGCTTATGAAGCAACACATACCGATTAGTCATTGCATTGGTGTGTGCTGCTTCATAAGCAGCTATGTGAATTACTGTGACTAAACGTGACTAATGTCGTCTTGTCTTGTCTTGACTAACCGGTGTACGCCTAGCCTAACAAGGAAAAATATGGGCAGCAATACAATTCAATTCTCACTCAAAAATACATTTATTTTAACATTTGAGTTATTCAATATTACAATGTATCCCATAACTAGCATATTTGTGATAAAGTGACACTAACAGTGTTCAAAGCAGCAGAATAGGCCTCACCTGAAGTCTTCAAAAACCTTTTTTCTCGTGTCCAGTCCTCCACAAAAGACTTGCTGTTTTTCACACACATACTCACCTGTCCAAGGAGTAAAGGCTTGCGTTCTTCAGTCGGTGGATTACAACAAAGGGTTTTAGCACGAGAAGCAGCAGCAGCAGCAGCAGCTTTGGTCCAAAGAGATTCTGAAGCTGTGAGACTACTCAGTCGTGAGCTGAGTTGGGAAGTGGTGTGAGTTTGTTCCTTGACTTTTTGGATTCTCGTTGAAGTAACACAGCTGTTTTAAGAGGTAACTTCCAGCTTTTCTAGGTTGTATTGCAGGGAAATAATGTATCCTCTCAAAAAATTCTCCAAAAAAGAATTCGTCACCCGTCCCCTACCCCCGACCCTATTGAAAACGCTGGTGTGGAAACTAAAATTTGTGTACCAAAGAAAAAATCCAAAAAAATTTTATAAGCTTTCAGTAAGAAAATGTTTTGATATAGCCTAAATAAGAAACCCGTCTCCCTCTGCAATATACATTTATACATACAATATAATAATTATGTGTAGCCAACCCAAACAAAAATGAAAACTCTGTTCTGGAAGCCATTGACATTGAAGAAAAATTTGGAAGAAATTTTGGGGAGGCGAGGGCGCTCAATCTCACCCACTTAAAATCACGAATTAGAAATATGCTAAACTTTCAGGAATCATACTCTCAGTGTTTGAGCTAACAAGTTTTTATGAACTTTCTAAATTATTGAGCGCCCTCGCCCTCCCCAAAATTTCTTCCAAATTTTTCTTCAATGTCAATGGCTTCCAGAACAGAGTTTTCATTTTGTTTGGGTTACACATAATTATTATATTGTATGTATAAATGTATATTGCAGAGGGAGACGGGTTTCTTATTTAGGCTATATCAAAACATTTTCTTACTGAAAGCTTATAAAATTTTGGATTTTTCTTTGGTACACAAAGTTTCCACACCAGCGTTTTCAATAGGGTCGGGGTAGGGACGGGTGACGAATTCTTTTTGGAGAATTTTTGAGAGGATATCAGTTTCAATCACCTTCTTGTTATAGAGGTATAACACTGCAAACACAATGGATGGGGAGAGAGTTAATTTTTTAAACAGTGAAATGCTATGTTATTTGATAAAGATATTTTATCCTCACTATTTGGGTGCTACAACATTATTCTAGCTATAAGTGAGCCAGTTATGGTTAATACTGAATGAACAAACAAGACGTTGTGACTGTGTCTGTTGCATCACACCTCATCATTTACTATCCAGACTTTAACGACATATCATTGTAGCAACATTAATTCATGTATAAGCAGTTATCCACAAAGTTTGTTAAATAAGATTGAGATTTTGAATTTAGATTGAAATTTTAACCCATTACGATAGGTCACATGACCACTTTTGATGAAAAAAATATTTTGTAATCGAAAATGAAATCCTTGTAAAAATTTGCCCAACACCATTATTATACATTCCAGGAACAAAATTCTCAAATTTTCCCCATTAATGATTCTAAAATGAACGATTCAATTTTTCTATTTCCTGTCAGAGTTTTATTTCTTTTAATTGCTGAAATTGTTGAATTGACGCGACATTTACATTCTTTAAAACTTCAAATTCCAAATATTGCAACTTTAATTATTATTCGGGCAGAGCTACAGAGCTTAATCGGACATTGAATGATTTGAAATTTTAAATGTGAATAGACGTCTAATCTACTTGAAGGCCTAATCTTCCAAACTATGAGGCCCTCAATGACCAATCAATTCTCAAATTGTAGGTATTTTAATATACTTTAAGAAATATGTTGAATGTCATATATGAGAAAGTGATACTACGGTCAAAATTAAAAAACAAATGAAAATTACGATAATTCATTGAACTTTGAAGAGCTGTATTTCGCAAACGGTTGAGCCTACAATAACAAATTTGGTCTCAAATTGTAGGTAATTGAATCAGCTTCCAAAACTATGTTGAATGTTCTATATGGAAAAATGATTCTTCAGGGTCATAATTGAAGAAATGTAGAAAAAGTGGAAAAATTCAACAATTTGATAAACTTTGAAGGCCTACATCTCGCAAACTATTGGGTCTACAATAATCTATTTTGTCTCAAATTGTAGATTCTTAAATTATCTTTCAAAACTTTGCTAAAAATCACATTCACAAAGGGATGCTTCACGGTCAAAATTGACCAAATGTAAAAACAAGTGAAAAATTACGATAATTTGATGAACTTTGAAGAGCTGTATTTCGCAAACGGTTGGGCCTACAATAACCAATCAGGTATCAAATGGTAGGTATTTAAATTTACTTGCAACCCTATGTTGAATGTCCTATATGAAGAAGTGATTCTTCAGGGTCAAAATTGCGAAAAATTGAAAAAAGGGTAAATTCTCGTTAATTTTATGAACTTTGAAGAGCTGTATCTCGCAAACGGTTGGGCCTACAATGATAAATTTGGTCTCAAATTGAAGGTAATTTGATATACTTCAAGAAATATGCACAATGTCCTCTATGAAAAACAGATTCTTCAGGGTGCAAATTAGCCAAACATAAAATAAGTGCAAAACTCCGCCATTCTGTACGACTCTTGGAGATGAACCCGTAGTTTGCCTAGGCCTACTACTTGGATATAGCATCCCAGGACTACCATAAACATTACTAAAAAACCGACTATCCAATTTCATACAAGGTAGACCCTATTTTGATGACAATTTTACTGGGCTATTATTGAAAAGGTCGAATTTGGCGGTGGCAACAGTGTGAAACTTTTAGTTTTTTAACCGCTAGGATCGCGACATTTACATCAGGGCCACCTAGGAACATGGTCTAGCTAGACACTGAATTTAAACGTGCAGCTGACGTCATCACATCGTGTCCATAACAACTCATGTTTACAACTCATCCCTGCATTAAAATTGGAATTCGTGTTTGGTTTTTCTCGTCTCGAGTTTATTTCAACTGCACAATTACCTTTTGGTGGGTAAGTAGGTCTATTCATTTATTTTTAAATAATAAAAATTTAAATATTCAAACTTGGTTGTGATCAGTGGCTGTTTATGAACAGTATAGTGGAGTGGTAGGCCTCTTTGCCGTGACGTCACATTTCGAGTGTCTAGGCCATGTTCCTGGGTGGCCCTGTTTACATTCGATAAAAAGCTTCAAATTCTAACTTCAAATTGCAACTTTAATTTTATTCGGACAGAGCTACAGAGCTTAATCGGGCATTAAATGATTTGAAATTTTAAATGTAAATAGTTTAAACATGTCTTCAATCGCTTTTGGTAGTCCGAAATCTCAACTCATTACAGATTTTTTACATCAAGTGCTCAAAGTTGAAAAAAATTGAAAAATCCCAAAATTAGTAAAATGACAAAATACCCGTATATAGTATCTTTGCGAATTTATATCGTAGAAAGTTCGTTCTGATCTTAAATGAAAGCGCTCAAAAATCTAAGAAAATAATGTCATTACAACATTTTAAAATTTTCACTACCTTCCGCGTAAATTGAGACGGCGGCATGCAAACATCAAAGGGAAGTTCGTTACAGAATATATAGTAGTCCCGGTCTTTCATTCGTATCACGGGGGGGACGGGTGGTGGAACGACCGTTCCACTAGATTTTTTGAGTTTCAATTGTATTAGTGAAGTATCATCTTTCATCATCTTTCTACAAACATCACAGCAATGGCGGTTCAAACAACTAACAAAGTAAAGAAAGGTAATTGGTATTTACAAAAACAAATGAAATAAATGAGAATGCTTGAAGAGAACAATGTGGAAAAATTGGCCTGTCGTGATTTCAGACAAGTAGAAGTTTCAAAAGTAGGGTAAAAGAACATATTAGAGATTGGAATAAACAGAATGGGGATTCTAATTTTGCTGAACATTTGATCACAAACAATAATAAGTTCAAGGCTGAGGAGAATGTTGAGTTTCTGCATTTGAATAGTAAAAGTAGACATTTGAACATTTTAGACGCTCTGGAAATAACCAGGGTAACTAGGAATAATGTAAATTACAGTTTAAATGACCAGATTCATTTCAACCAGTACAATACCACAAATATAGTTTTATCATAAGTCTAAGTTTGTTTGTCATTGAATTTTCTTGCTATTTTTATCCCACATTGTTCTCTTCAAGCATTCCTATTCATTTAATTTGTTTTTGTAAATATCAATTACCTTTCTTTAGTTTGTTAGTTGTTTGAACCGCCATTGCTGTGATGTTTGTAGAAACCGCCCATTGTGGGAGGAGCTTATCTAGGCCAATGGCAGTCGGTCACCTTGATAGGCCATTCAACTGCCAATCACAGCGCTCGGTCACGAGTATAAATTCTGCTACAGCTACACTGTAGCCTACTTTAGTTTTAGTTTACCAGAGATTGATAATGGTGTAACAACCGAAACTGCAGTATCTCGTTGTTTTATTAAATATGTGGTTTTGACAACATCAAGTCTTCTTATTCAGTATGGATAACTACCACAACATCACCTTCACTACTACACAGGAAGTTGTAACTCTCTTCATATTCGATATAGGCCTATTAAATAAGTACATATAATGTTCAAATTGTAGATGAATTACTGTTTTTGAAACACAAGCCAAAAGGTCATATTTGATCGCCAAAAATTGTCATGTGTAGAGAAATCCAATATATTGAATATAAACAGTTACAATTAATAAAATTGAATTTTCTCACTAAGATTTTCTTCCTAGTTCACTGAAAATTCGAGTTTATGAGATAGTTAAAAAATTATAGAGGTGATCAAATGACAGATAAATTTCTCTTCTCGGAACACCTATTGATATTTTTTTGTTTAACTTGCTGATAAAAAAGTTACACGCAATCTAAAAAGTGAGAAAATGTTTCTTCTTTCTGTGACACTTCTTTCTGCAATTGCGGGCCGTATCTTTGACATGGCTGGTTTAAACGCATGCTTTTCAAACACACCGTTGTCTGCGTAGAGTCTGCAAACGATCTGCACCACATATGCTTATCTGAGACCGAACATTGATAAGAATCTTCCCATCATTCATCCTGTTGTGTAGGGGCTGTAGACAATGATAATATGGAGAACTCTGGAATAATAAAGAGATAAAATGCTAGTCTAAAAGTATAATGTGTTCTGCAGTAGGCTTCTTATAGGATTCTATTATATTCAGCTGAGAAATAACTATAGATATAGTTGTGATGGAATGTTTGACATTCGATATTGAAGTAAATAATGATGTCATGCCTGGAGTTATTCATGGAACAGCTTGAACTCGATTCAGTATTCAATTTCGTTTCAGTTGGGTCTGAAATTTCTGTTCAGTCAGTTTGGTTCGAATTCATAGTGGATACAACAGTGATTCAGATAGTGGTTAGTGTTTTTGCTTTCAAAGTTTAGCTCTACTTACATGTAGTAACCTATTGTATTTATTGGATTTGATCGAAAATTGGATACTTCAGGTGTATTTCAAGACAGTACTTACTTACTTCAAAATAGTGTACCTCAGATACTTGAATCATAATATTATTATTATTGTTGTTGGAAGTTTATATCATGACTGAGTCTGTCACGTGTTATTATACATGCTATAATACTACCGCCGATTTAAAAAGTGTATTAAATTGAACAGCCGTAAAACGAAGTCACTTGTCGGAACTCAATAGATGTTTCTTTATATTAATTATTTGATTATTTCTGATTTCTTTTTCAAGTTTTATGTCTTCAGAGTTCTTGAATTAAATTTTAATGAAGGATCCCCACTCAGGATAAACTTTGGGGATGCCTATTTAGACAATAGACAACATTGTTTCTTTCCTGAGAATGTAATTTTTGAACTTGCTTTTTGATTGAACAGTGCTTGTTTGTTTGTCGAATAAATTATTTATTTATTGGTTCCATCAAATGAACCATCATACGATGAGACATCTAAGTCTGTTCTCTGTGATGTAACATACAAAACCTCCTCTTCATGAAACAGCGTTGTGAGTATATTGTCATGACTTCAAAAAGGGAATTAAGAAAACTAATTAATTTTCATTTTTTTGCAGGGTTAGTGATATCAAACACGATTATGGTTGACTACAACCTATGGACAATCTCCTTATCACTGCTGCTACCCTGGCTGCTCTACTTCCTCATAAACAAGATCCTCAGCTGGAGAAACCTTCCTCCAGGACCGTGGGGACTTCCTGTGGTTGGTTATCTGCCGTGGCTGGATCCTGAACATGCCTACCTGTCTTTCACGAAGCTAGCCAGGAGGTTTGGTCCGATCTACAGTATTCAGATGGGAAGATTGCCGACTATTGTTATCACCGATCCCAAGCTGATAAGACAGGCGTTCAATATGGACGCATTGACTGGACGGGCGGATCTGTATTTGACTCATGGCATTTTTAGGGGCTATGGTAAGTTCAAAGCACTTCAAAACTATTCTTGGCTGATTGATTTTACAGAATTAACAAACAAAATTCGATGGATTTTCATAGGTTGATGGATTCTATGCATTCTCTTTCATTAATTTATTCTTGTTTGATTGTTTTTCTCTATTATTATTGACTGATTGATTTCACAGAATTAACAAACAAAATTCGATGGATTTTCATAGGTTGATGGTTTCTATGCATTCTCTTTCATTAATTTATTCTTGTTTGATTTTTTTCCTCTATTAATATACTTCTTCTAAATTATCCCTTATTATCCATTCTCTGTTATTTTGTTCTTGTTCGATTGCTTCCCTCTATTATTTCTTCCAACTAATCCATTTTAGTTGAATAGATATAACTATTCAAAAATAATAGTTGAAAGATATAGATTGATAGATTGATCATTCATTTCAGTATTTCTAGGATTGAATGATACAATCATGTATTAGAAAGTTCTTTCATCTCGATATAATATTTTATACTCCCATCAATTTTGGAGAAAATTGTCTAAATAGTAAGAGTATATTCTCAAATCCGATTCAAATAATATCTCAATCCGTTAGGTATTTTGGTGGAAATTCAAAAACCCTTGCCTTTCTATATATAGATTTATACATATACGGATTGATACGTTATAGATTCATACAGATTGATATGGTAGATAGGATGGTAATAGAGAGGGATGTTCAGTATCAATAAATAAATAAATATAAATAAAGATTTTATTCTCAGTCAACGAAAAATACAAACAATACATTCACATAATATTCACATAAGTCAATAAATTTACTATTATGAATATAATTCATAATAGTAAATTATACTTATTATTCTTATCTAATTATTCTTATTATTCATAATAAGAATATATATGTTTGTATGGATTTTTATTGGTGGGAAGACCCTTGAAGGTAGGTCTCCACCTCGCCTTTTTTTTGTCTATTGGAAATGGTTAGAATTAGAGTTAGAAATTTTCAATTCTAACTCTAATTACTAACAAACTCAATTTAATTTTAATTTAATTAATTAGCTAATCAACTAACTTATTCACAACTAACTTAATCTATTAACTAACTTATTTATTTAATTAATAACTAACTAATTAACTCTAATTTCCAACTCAGATGCAAAAAAGAATCATGTTTGTATCGAGGAGAAAACTATCTAAGAAGTATCTCTAGAAGTGAAGACAGTACTGTACTATGAATCATTTTCTTCAATATGACTTTACTTCTAATAAACATGATTTTCTCTTGCATCTGGGTTTGAAGAAGGTGAGGATTGAAAGAGATTAACATAATTAAAATCTAAAGTGTCTAATTTCAATCGTCCTATTTCTAATAGCAAATTTATTGATTCTGAACATCCTTTTCTATTATATCTCTAAATTATCATCTATCACCTCATGCTATCTAGCATATCAAGAAATTTATATGCTTGGAACCATTCGGAAGTGAATTAGTGGAGAGAAAACTAACAAAAAAGAAAGAAGAACATAGAAATTAGAATGGAAATAAGTACTCTGTATAGAGAGAAAGGTAACTTCAAGTGCTCTCTAAATCTAGTAGTCAGTTTCCTAACTAGTTGATCCACGTGATTTGGAAGGTAAATGCTGTGTTACCGGAGCAGAGAGGTCAATGAACCCTCGCTCAACGACTACCAGACTGGACAGTGGGTTATCAGGGTATCAGGACCCCCTCCCCCCACCGTTCCTACTCATACACCTCCTGGGTGAACTTGTAGTTAAATGTTTCACACCTCTTCTGAGCCACTATATTATGATAATACTGTATTCCAGTAGCTGTTCCCTGTATCCTGTTTCTTATCATTAGTGTCCAGTGAGCAGGATCATCTTCAAATAATTATCTCTTCTCCTCCTCCTCCTCCTCCTCCTCTTTCCCATCATTCTTCTTCCTCTTCATCTCGTTCTCCCTTCTTCTTCTCGTTCTCCCTCCTTCTTCTCTCGTTCTCCCCTTTCTTCCTTCTTCTTCTTCTCGTTCTCCCTCTCCTTCTTCTTCTTCTTCTTCTTCTCCCTCCTTCTTCTCCTTCTCCTCCTCTTCCTCCTCCTCCTCCTCCTCCTCCTTCTTCTTCTTCTTCTTCTTCTTCTTCTTCTTCTTCTTCTTCTTCCTCTTCTTCTTCTCCTCCTCCTCTTCTTCTTCTTCTTTCCTTCTCCTTCTCTCTTTCCTTTTCTTCTTCTTCCCTCCTTCTTCTTCTTCTTCTTCTTCCTCCTCCTTCTTCTTTCCTCTCCTTCTCCTCTTTCCTTTTCTTCTTCTTCCCTCCTTCTTCTCTTCTTCTTCTTCTTCTTCTTCTTCTTCCCTCCTCCTTCTTTCTCCTTCTCCTTCTCCTCCTTCTTCTTCTCCTTCTCCTTCTCTTCTCCTCCTTCTTCTTTTCTCCTCTCTTTCTTCTTCCCTCCTTTTTCTTCTTTCCTTCTTCTTCTTATTCTTCTTTTTCTTCTTTATCATCATTATCACATTTTTATCTTAGTAAATCCTATTTTACACTAGACAACTTTATTAGATGCTAGCGAAATAGCTGCTTCTAAGTTCAGCAAATGTGACATAGGTTGTTACAGATACACTAACAATTAAAAAAGGACTACTCGTAAATACACAGCGCCTTATAAGAGCCGGCAGGACTCAGGATGGAAGCCACCAAAAAATAAGATCAATTGAATCATTAATAATTAGATTTTAGAAGCATTAAGAAAATTAGGAAATTTTTTATTACAGTAGCCTACTATCCTTTGAAATATAACGTTGTAATCTTAATATTATAGTTTTTCTCCAAATTTGCGATTTTCTTACGGAATTCAACGATTGTTTCATACAAATAGGAAAATAACCAATCATAAGATTGAGTTTATTGTTGAATCAAATGGAAGCTTGTGAAAAACTGCGTTATATGTATGAGACCATTTCTGTGAGTATGATATGTATATGAGTCATTCTATGAAGCATGTAATCGATTGAGAAATTTTTGCCCCATGCTAAATTGAGTTCGGCTGGCAGAATTGCCGCCTGTTGCAACCTGGCCTGGTGTGACACAGGCCTACCCTTGTAACGATACAGACGATCGTATTTATTATAATTGTAGTAGCTATATTTGAGAAAAAACAAGCTAAGTTCAGTTGTGGTTCAGATATGTGGCCAGTTGCCCAGAAATCCAATAGAAATTAACCAAAAAGAAAACAACGTGACATTTTCGTCAGATTTGTACATTGGTTTTCATTGCAATGGTTCTGTTTGATGACATCTTTTTGCGGCAAAAAATGGAAATAGTATTGAGAAAATTTTGACATTCACATATCGGAGAATTGCAATCACTAGTAGATCCAGTAAAAACCCTATAATCGAAAGTAGGATTTAGATGAGTTTTCTAATAAACTCCAAGATACTTATAATATATCTCTATTATTAAACATTTCGTTTTCAATTGTTTGATCATGTTTCGTTTTTTCAGGTTTGATTTGCTCTGAAGGACCAAGATGGCGTGAACAAAGAAAGTTTGCAGCAACTTGTCTGAAAAATCAAGGCATGGCTAAATCGCATCCTAAACGAGAAAAACTTGAAGCACTTATACTGAAAGGTGTAAAAGATACCATGATGGTAAGTGTTCGTTCTCCTTCAGGAAATTAGATTATTTTCACAAAAAAAAACCATAGTGAATGGTGAACATAGTGAAAAGAGAAAAAACATAGTGAACTCATACACACTTTACTATTACTACGTTCATTCATCACTATCTAATTCACTTTCAAATATTCACTGACAATATATTCCCCTCCACAAATCTATAAATGCAACCCCCATCTAAGTGCATTTTTCATAAAACACGTCTTCTGAAAAGGAGAATCAACTTTTTTTTTGTTGCAGAGAATCACAGATACCGAATCATCAGCGACATCTGGTGTGGAATTCTCACCTTTTCTGACACACAGCATTGGAAATGTCATGAATGTAATCATCTTTGGCAGGGAGTTTGCCTATGACGATCCCACCTGGAAATTGCTGACACATCTGGCTGAAGAAGGCGTCAAACTTATCGGAGTTGCTGGTCCACTCAATTTTCTTCCGTTTTTAAGGTAACTGGGACATCCCAGGTAGCACAAAACTGCGACGTTATTGAACCGCATAGATAGACAGTTCCCAATCCTCCCCTTCTCCTCCTCTTCCTCCTCCTCCTCCACCTCCTGCTTCTTCTCCACCTCCTCCTCCTCCTCCGTTCATTCTCCATGACCACAATGACTTTTCAAATATTAGGCTAGGCGTACACACTGAGTTGTCAAGACAAGATTATTCACGTTTAGTCACAGTAATCCACTCAGTTGCTTATGAAGCAGCACACTGATACAATGACTAATCGGTGTGTGTTGCTTCTTAAGCAACTATGTGAAGTACTGTGACTAAACGTGACTAATCTCGTCTTGTCTTGTCTTGACTAACCGGTATTCGCCTAGCCTAAGGCTTCATAAGACATCTGCTTGATTAGATCTTTCAAATGAGACGTTAACAAACAAAGTCGGTTGAGAAACCATGGAGGAGTTCTGTTTACAAGAAAACATGTTCGCCTATTTCATATAAAATATTTTTTGAAATTCTATCGAAAGTATGTGCCTGAGCTGATGATAGTATCATTCGAATTTTCAATCTAATATAGATAAGATAATAATGAGCTTTATTCCTTTAAAAAAAAACAAAATCATACAAAAAATTTCATTTGAAAATCAGGAACTACAGTTGACCACATTATCCAGTATTCGTGGTCAACTTGTTATTACTTCTTATTTTTATTTGTCTTAACTAAATTGACTCAAAGTTGAATATACTTCATAAAACACCCCCCTTCCCAGCCACACCCACAACAATTCCCACCACGGGCCCACCCTACAGTTCAGGTCAAGCGCCGCCACTGTCGTTCACAGTTCTAGTTGTGAGTCCCGAACTGTTAATGGGTTGTAGCATTAAATATATATCATTTAAAAGGTGGTAGCCAGTAAGAAATTGTGTTTAAATGCATATAGGACTAATTTGAAGGTCCGGTGGTTCCTTGGTTGCAGAGTGATTCCGAAATTCAGAGACCCAATGGATTTCATAGTTGGCGGTTTGGAACGCACTCACGAGATCTACCGGCAGATCACCAGGGAGCACAAGGGGGATGAAGAGGACGTGGTCGGCTGTTTCCTGAGGGAGCAACGGTCACGTGACGCCCAGAGCGGTCATTCGTTCTGTGACGACCAACTCAACTTTTTGGCTGCGGATCTGTTTGGCGCAGGACTGGATACCACTCTGGCCACACTCAGATGGTTCTTTACCATGGTGGCTGTTCATCCCGATGTTCAGGTGAAATCATCATGCTCAGTAATATTTTTTTAATAATATTGGGTTGCACCAAGCAAGATCAATTTTGTTCCAGGATCAGTGCAATGCTAATCAAATGGGATCAGCTGATTCAAAATAGTTGATCCCGGTTGGTGCAACCCAACATAAATGAATTAATTTGAAATTTCTCTAGATTCTAAGTCAAATTTCTCTTCTCTAGAAATACTATACTGTAATGGAACACTGTGAAAATATGTCTTTAAATATTTTCAATGTTTCTTATACTGTATTACAGTAGTTTCAATTTATAAGGACACCCCAGGTCGCACAAAATGAACTACATAGAATAGTTTCCAATTGAGTATTCTCCTCCTCTTTCTTCTCCTCCTCCTTCACATTTACTGCGCTCACTTATAAACTGAATGCTAATAGATTCTAATCAGAGCTGAAATGATGACCCCGGGAAGGAATTAGCTTTGTAAATGTATAAATGTATCTCCTTCCTTATTGTACTGCCACTGTTTATCCATACGATATATAACTTTGTAATAAAAAAAACGGTGCTGTGAACGGAACTTTAACTTTCGGATGTTTAAAACTTCAACTTTCGGATGTTTAGGTTCAACTTTAACTTTCAGGTGTTGAACTTTCATATTCAGCGCATGGTAATTAGACAATCAATATTGCAGATACTGCATAATCCCATCATCCCTTCAGGGGCCTATTGCATGAGAAAATACCAGCTAGTAATACTAGTTGTCAGATGGCAAGTTACCATAGTGACAACTAGTATTACTAGCTTGTATTTTCCCATAAAACCGGCCCCGGGTGTTAGGGGTCATCTTTTCAGATTCAACCATTACTAGTAGGGCTCTCTATAAACATTTTATAGAGCCTTTATTAATAGCAAATACTCGCAACTCGTACCAACTCGCATCTAGTGTAACCGTGGCCTCAGCCCCGTGTCGACTGGGTTTGGGAAACGATTGTATCACAGTAAAATTCTAAAATTTCAGGAGAAGATCCACACGGAACTGTTGACAGTTCTGGGCCCTAACAAGCCCTGTCTGGACGACAGTCAGCGTCTTCCCTACTTGGAAGCTGCAGTCAGCGAGAGTCAGCGTATGAGAACAGTGGTTCCAACCGGCATTCCGCATGGTGTCAACTCGGACTGTGTCCTGGGGCCGTATCGACTGAAAAAAGGCACCATGGTGGTGCCCCTGCTATGGGCCGTGCATATGGACCCAGAAATGTGGCCTGAGCCTGACAAGTATAGGCCGGAACGATTCCTTGATGAGGTTGGCAATTACAGGAAGGTGGATGCTCTGATGCCTTTCCAGATTGGTGAGTTGAATCAAAGACGATAGGAAACTATTATTATTCTATTTTTGAATATTAAGACTATTAATTGTCTTTGGTTGAATCTAAGACAACTAATACAAGTGGAACCTCGGTTTTACCATAGAGAAAGCATAGGAGAAGTAGATGACTCATCAGGTAGGGACGATTGTTTATATTTTCAATGTACGGCGAAAATAGATCGTGTCAGGCGAGTTCAGAGGTCGCGTCGATCGCCCACTTGATTAACACAGCAAGTGCTTGAAGTACTCTCGAGTCACCAGAGATATCGCCACCATCACGTCGTTTTTATATCATTCACCGTTTAAAATATTGATGAATCATCTACTCTCCTATGCTTTCCTATGTATTTATTCCAAATCCATTGAAACGTACTAAACAATCAATGTAGTGTATATTGTAACTCCGTTTTTACAAATACCTCGATAAAACGAATTTCTTTCTCGGTTCCTTGATCTATGTAAAACCGGGGCTCCACTATTAATATAAATCCTATGAATATTCCTTACAATATTGTATTGTATCTGGTTGAATACCACACGATTGTATCTTGTATACCACACGATTTTCATTTGGTTAAAGAAAATTTAATTAGTTGAAAAAATTAAAATAGAATTCGTGTAACCGATATCGCATATAAGAGAAAAGTCTGTCAACTCTATGCCAAAATAAATTAAAAAAGAGGAATGAATTAAAAATGAGGAATAAATTAAAATGAATTTTATAGTAGAGGAGAAAGCTGTTGAGGATGGTCAATTGGGAAGGATGTAATGAATTGTGAGGTGTTTTTTATTTTCCTCTCCCGTAAAGAACTGTTCGATGTAAGTCTATAATAATACAGCATTACTAATTTAATCAATTTTTAATCAATGAAGTAGATTAAAGTTCAGCTCAGAAATCCAACTACCAAATTTAATCGTCGTAAAATGATGTCATCTAATGCAACGAAATCCAAAGAACGAATCTGACGTCATTTTACGGTGGTTGATTTTTTTGTGTTGTGCTGCTCTCGAAAGCTTGACTTGTGCGTTGAGAAGGATGAGGATGAGCGAAGAATAGACCTACAGCTTTGAGTGGGTTCCGAACCACCAATAAGCGATTTTGATTCTCATAAATGAATGGCAGTCAGCGGGAAAACTGGTCACCCTGAGTGTGAAAGGTGCTCATCTCTTATCTGATCTTGCGATTATATACCGAAACGATCAAGAAGTCAACCACTTCCTAATTCAATTCAATTGGATTTTCGTGCAACTGGCCGAGAGTCTTTGAGGAATATTCTCTCATGCATTACGTATTGCATTTTTGTCTTATTTCCAGTTATGTGTTCATTTGATATTCAAATCACGAGAAAATTGATGTGGAAGTGATAAATCGAGTGAATAGTGGTGAACTGAGACAGTGGTGAAAATGGTAACAGTGGGGGTTTTAAATTCAATACAATTTATTTGCCAAAAAATATTAAACAATTACCTGTATATTGTTCAAATATTTTTCAAATTGTTTAAACGTTCACTATTCAATCGTGATTGTTTATAAATTCAATGTTCTTATTTTACAAACATTTTTGCTATTTTTATTTTATAATGTTCAAAACTTTACCCCCGGGTTTTTATTGTATATTGTTTTTATTTTCATACTTTTTCTACTGTAATTGACTTTTACTAAATTTTTACTTTCCTAAATCTGAAATGTAAATTTGAAGAGTTTGTTGTAATATTTATTCTTTCCCTTCTTTTTGTTTCTCACCAGTTTGACTTTACGATAGCCTCAATCCATTCTTTCCATGTTTCTCTGTACATCGCTATTCTCTTCATCTCTGAAACTGTCCTTCCCCTTCTCCTTTCTATCTCCTCATTCTGATCCTCATACGAATATCTTAGGCGTCCCAACGTTCTTCTTCCCTGTACATTTAAATACTGTTCCGCCATGCTAAACAATGATATTTATACTGTATAAGTTCTAAAAAATGGATTCATATCCATGGATTCATATTGGTATTTTCGTATTGAGTGGCTACTTTTCTGCAATTTCAAACATACGATTGGATTTGGACTAAATATTCAAATGTTTTGCATTGAATTTAAATTGGTAAAGTTGGGATCAACTCTCTCAATATGTTGAAGATATCCTTCACAGATAAAAGTGAAACATGGTGAGTTAGTGAGTCATGAATAATGCCACTAACCTTGATCAGAAATTGATTCTTGTTCAAGCATCAAAACTCCTAACAACAATGAAATTTGTACCAATCGTCCATCAAAATTGTGCCTTCATTCAGCTTGAATAAGATAACCACGCAATGTAGTTCAAAAATGTAGTTCGCAATGTAATTCAAATCAGCAACGCATCTTGCATAACTGTGGGGGTTTCAAGAGGGAGGCTTCTTTAATTGCGATCAATTTCATTTCAAATTTATTTCCACTTTTTTTATTTAAAAAAATATTTCGGAATGACCATCAATTTCTCAACTGTATTTTGGATTAGAAGAAGTTTTGGGCTAACTCCTGTTTTTTCTATCATTATATTTTGATAAAATAAATGAATATGAATTCATTTATGTACTAAAGAAGACCTCCCAATCAATCTTGAAGGGCACTAATCAGACTTTCAGACGCCACGTCATTCAATTTAGGACAACGACGACCAAGATGAACAAATTAGGTCGCCGGTTGATTCTCGAAGAAGTGGTCAACAATTGAACATCTTGAACTTATCCTTGACTGCAAAATGGAGCTTCACCTTGACACAAATAATGGTGCGACCAATATGATTCATTTGAGATCAGAGATCTTGTGTGTGTTCTGCGTTTGTTCTATGTGTACTTGTCAACGTAATAAATTATACAAGACGTATTTCATTCTAGCATTTATTCATGTAGGATATCAATTTGAACATGTCTCAATTTTATTGTGAATAATGATGCATTGTCCACATTCAAGGCGGAAATGGTTATAAATTCATTGTTTTATCTATGAAAGGTATGGAGTAACAAATATAATCAATTTTCAATTTCAATTTCAATTTATTTATTCACATATACAACTGTACAGTACACTTTACAGGTGAAATAAAATGACTAATAGAACCCGCATATACAGTGCCGTCTGTGTGCGGGAGCAGCTCTTCTATATTATTTTTGTAACAAGATTATACATTATTACGTACTTCAGATAAATATACATTAATAAGAATAAGAATGAAAAATTAATTAAATGAATGATTAATGCAAGTATTAATCATGTTTAACCTTTTAAAACTTTAGAGGTGTAATGGTTATTATCATGTTTTGGTAAATATCTCAATAACCACTGAAGATAAAAACTTTTAACCACTGTAGTTTTATTGGATTCCTCAGTCCTCAACCAGATTTACTGAAAAGATCAGAACGTTTTATATCATTTATAAAATTTTATATCAACACAAAGTTTTATATGCATATTATTTTATTCATATTTACACCCAATAACATTAGCTCAATTTCACTTGAAAATTCACATTTTATCACAAACTAAGATGTCATAATAAATTGAATGAGTTTTAAAAAATAAAATAATTGATGAGAATCCATCGAATAAGGAAAACAGACAGGTATTTTGATTTCATTGTTATTTTGGTAGTTTTTTGTATGGAGCTACACTGTTTTAAATTGATGTAACAAATTGATTGTAACAAAATTGAAACAATTTTATGATCTAAAAATATAAACTTTAACAATCTTTCACTGATTTCTTTGGTTTTACACATTTTTAAATATTCAAAATTTTCTTCCTTCACTTTTTTGGTTTTGTATGTATATCTGAACCTCTAAAACAGTAAAGTTGGAAGCGTATTTGTGACGTAAGAACCAGTTCCAGGTGACATTAACATTACAATGGCGACCCATTAACAACCATTGGCTTGGAACAGACCAATCACGAGGGAGCTCTCGTTTTCATTTGAATAAAGCCAGACTGGATCTCTGGTGAAATTCGCGCACTTCAATTCGCAAATCATTAGGCGAGTTTATATATCTTGGTCCGGTTTTCCTGTACCTAAATTACAGGAGATCGAGTAGAAAATACGTCAAAAAGTTCGTTTTTTTGGAGTTAATTTGTTGCGTTTCTAAATGTGTGATTTATTTATTAATAATTTATGGTTGACAGTGAATGTACTTCTTCTACATTTGGATGTGGATAATATATATGAGATGTGTAAAATGTATGAAACTTGTGTGAGATAGATGTTTGTTAAAAATCATCTCAAACAAACCAAATTAATAAAGAATAATTTTGTTTATTCAAAAAATGTATGAGGAAGCTCTCAAAGCAATACAGTATAGTACCGTGGCGAAGCGTGGTATACTTATTTGGTCATGACCAAATAAGTATATCACGCTTCGCCACTAGGTTTAGACTATAGAGTAGCAAATGTTTGTGTTTGTTGGACTTAACATAAATCCTTTGGATTGTAGACAAAACAAAATGTTTGCGATACGCTTTTCGAAACCAATGACTCATTGCAGTACAATTTTCCAAGAATTGCCTCGAAGTCGTTTTGACCTTAGCTGTCAATCATTTATTCAAAATAACAATATTGGTTTTAAGGTTATTGGCCAATAATGAAAATAAATTTTCTAACATAAATATACTATAATGAACCTTCTAATTTGGCATGTGTATGGAACAGGAATTAGTTTCTCTGAAAATAATGATCTCAATTTGTTTTTAGAATTTCCGATCTTTTCATCATTTTAGAATAGTTTTCGAATATTTTTTGTCAGTATTTTCATAATATTAATTATTACTCTTCTCTTGAGACTCCTTTACAAAAATTTTCAAAGTACTGAAAAGAAGACATAATTTCAGAGATAGAGTAAAAATTGTAGTATAAAAATCATCGTTCAAAAATCCTCAACTTCTTTGAAGATGTATACCTGTAAATAACTGTGACATAGAAGTAATGTTGCAATTACAGAGTGTTGCACTCAGTTAACTGACCTGTAGTCTGTAGAATGTTTAACGAATTTTAAAAATCAATCATCAATTTCAAATTTTGTTTTCAATTTAGTTATGAAGCAACCTTGAATTGGTTGAAATCTGATCGGAGTAACCGCAAGCAAGGAACTCTCAATTATAATTTGACAATTGTTGCTTATTTTAGTAGGTCATTGATGCTGAGTAAATTAGGTCGTCCGGCAAGTAACTGACCTCGTAAAAATTTCCGAGCTATCAAAAAAAGTTTGTCAATTGAATTTTTCATGAATGATTTTCTCAATTTGTCTATTTTTGTAACCGAAATTAACGAGACTGCAAAGATATTTCTAAAACAGGAAACTGTTGAGAAATTTCTTTAACAGACATAAAATTACTAAAAACTTCCTCTACCATCGGGTCAAATTGTGATGTAACAGTTTTGAAAGAACGTCAATATTGCTGAGCTAGGGGAATTTTTACAAGGACGTTTGAATTCTGTGTCGAATATTGATAGATTGATATGAATATTGAGAATTTTGTTATCGTTTAGAAGTATTCATTGAATTCTAGAGTCTAGAGTAAATATCTAGAAGTTTTCTTTCAAAAATAAATCGTATTAAAGTAAAAAAAATCCCATTTAGTCCTTATAAACAGCAGGAATTGATAAATATCAATCTGCTTGATACCGGTACTCAAGGGTATATTACTGTTTGCTGGTTGGCACAAGTCTATTGATTATAGAGAACTCATTTGAACTCTTATTATTTATCAAGATCAAGTTAACAAGCTCCAACATCCGATCGTGTATTTGGCGGATTGCGAATGACTTCCATTTAACGTTTCTATGGTAACGGGTGATGTTATTATGTTGAATTTTTCTACATGAATACTGTATATAACACGTGAAAACATATTTAAAAAATAAATCAACAGAACATAACGTGGAAAAAGTCATTCGCCATCTGGAAAATTAAAAATAAATACTACCATACAGAGAAAAATTGTTTATCTCTTTAGAGAGTAACATGCATCATTCAATGTAACTTTCTGTTGTGAATTTGTTATGAGTTGTAATAATATTGTAAATTTGTTGTTTTTATTTTTATTTATTTTTTTTGAGGCAAAAGTCTAATATGCATTTGCTACAACATGGTTTCTGGTTTTCAAATCTTTTTCAACAAAGTGATTCTTATATTGACATGCTCCAATTATTATTTCATTTCTACGGCAAGTTGATCAAGAATCCAAGTGAATTTAACCGCTGTAAAATGATGTCATCTAACGGAACCAATCAATAGGGAACGAATAAATATTTCGAACGTCAATCCAAAGACACCACTTTACGATTGTTGAATTGAATCGTTTTTAATGCAACTGTATGTACTGTTTTTAACAACTTATTGTAACAGTGAGGATTACGGGTTTGAACGGTGATTAACAAAACAGACTGTTTAAGAAATAAATCGTATTTTTCGTTTAATTTTTAAACTAGTTGAACACTATTTACAAACACATCACTTTACACATTAATACAATTCCGTATAAAACAAGAGTAGAATACTACAAAAATAGTAGAATAATACTAGTGAGAATAGTAGTAAAAATACTACAAATATTTTTCTCAACCATGAATTTCCTCAATACTCAGAAACTATAGTCGACCATCAATAATCAACTATGTGATGAGTCAATGTTTTTCAAGCACTTTCAGATCATTCTTGTTTTCAGCACAAATACATTATCATACTTTGTACTACAACGCTAATAACTAATCATTTATCATTTTAATTTTAAGGACAGGAACTCTCATGTAATGATCTATTACTTAGCCTAGGGTTACAATTATAAGACGTCTTAAACTAGGTCTACGCTTACAAGACATTAATTGAATGAACACAGTTAGAGGTGAACACGTTATTAGAATCTAATTCGAGTATCTATTACAATAATTATTGACTTTTTCAAATTCGAAAGCGATTTTCGAGATATTTCCAACACATGAAATCATATAAATTGAAACCTTAATCATTAGGTACTGTCATTGATTCTAGATAGAATCTAGAATTTTTCTAAAATCAATGGTACTGTTGTTTAAATTAGGTATTGAATTATATGGGGATGCTAATGTAGTAGAAAAATACAAGTAAGCTAGCAGTACGTTAGCTTATTCTAACACACTGCCAACTAATATGAATTGAGGCCCGTTCCCATTACCACTTTTCAACAAGTTTTCAAACTCTGTTAAACGTTTCAAAAAAGTGTGTTCTAGCTCTACAGTTTGTCAGTTTTTTCAATAGCAAAGCTGATAGACGTGATTATTCTACAAATTTGGGTTGAAGTTTGTTCTTACTTTTAAAAATTATCAATGTTCTTCAAACAAATTCAATCTACATGAGAAACGGGACTTGAATATTGGTAATGTTCAGAATGACAAAATTTATCAAAACAAAAATCCAACACATATTATTTTCAAACTAATTAGGACTATTTGTTCCCTGCTTGTGTTGTTAAAAAAGACTAGATAACTATGAACTTTAACGCATTAAAAAATGAACACAATCATTAGAAATTATGAAGACAATAGATTTTAAGTAGTCAATTTGATATGAATTGTCTGATTATCTTGAAAAGTCGATTCCAATTTCAACATTCGTCATTATTGTCAATATGTCAACCTAAATTGACTTGAAAAAAGATTTTCTCAAGTAGAACACATTTATATTATTACAACACAGCCATTTTAAATAGATTGTTCTATATTATTAGAATTAATTTATGTCGTATAATATATACAAATATCGACTACTATACAGTAAGTAACTGGTGAAAGCTGAATAAATAGTATATAATTACAAATACAAGTGAATTTAAATGTAATTACTTGTAATGATTGATGGCACATTGACATGTTTTGTCCAAAAATAATGACATGTGATGTAGCAGTGGTAGTTTATAATACTGAAATTATGTCGGTTATCAATGATTGTGATGTAGGCGAATACATTTTATTTTAAGGTTGTGAATATCTGTTGAATAATATTGCAGTATTCGTAATTCCAATATTATACAATTTCCTTCAATAATTTACTTGTCAAATATTGAACAGAGTATCAGTAGTAGCAAATGGAAGTGAGCAAAACTCTTCTAGGTTTCTCCTCTCTCACACGTTTGTTGTCTCTCTCCATCGCAATTTCTCTCTCCGTCTCTGAATCAATCATTCTCTCCTCTCTCTATTTTTTTCTCTCTCCCTCTTTCTCTCTGTTGACTTTTTTATTTCTATGTTTTATAAAACCAAAATCCTAGTGAAGCAACATAAACTATAACATTTCATTGAACACTCTTATCGTATACTGTTTTCAACATGAATATTCAGCTCTATGAAATTTGGTTTCATATTTTTTTAAATCTGCTTTTCTGATATCAATTGAGGGCTCTCTCTATGATTTTAACATTGGAGTTTTCTAGAAATTGAATTTTTAAAATAATCAACTAAAATTTTTAATCTACATAGCAAGTTATGGATTTGATAGAGATATTTTAGGAATGATCTTTATATGGTAGTTAGTTTTCAAACAATGTTAGGACTGTTTTAGGCTACTTATTTTCGTAATAGGTATCATGTATGTGATTTTCTATTTTATTTGAAAAAATTTAAAATTCCACAACTAAGAAAACTGGATTACATTATTCTTTGCACGTAGCCATCTAACATCGTGCTACTTCTTGCATCTTTACTGCTGAGTGGTATTGTCGAATCAGCAATTTGCAATAATTTGTATCGGGAAAAACCTATTGTTCAACAGTTTATTGCCAAAATATTTCAAAGAACAAAGATTAGCTTTCGACACTCAGCTGTGCAATACTGAGTGAACTTATCAAACAATTTTTTTGAAATGTAAGCCATTTGTACAATGTGATGCTCGTGGACTAACCCGGAATTGGAAAATTGCTGAATAGATCATTTATTCATATTTATTTAATTCTTATTTAATTATAAGATAATAAAATTGCAATTCTATCGGAAGCAAAAAATTTCAGAAAGTGAGAGAGTGGAATTCTTTGCAGTAAATAATAATTTTTTATAAAATTTTGTTTTTTGAAAATAATTTTCAAGTTGAAAAACTATGAACAAATTTTCTAATATTATTTTCCCTACATTTTAAAGTGAGTAAGTGATTCAGAGGGATCGATCACTCATTAAAAAACAGAAATAAAATTCAATGTATTTTGAAAACCTTTAAAAAGTTCAGGTTATCATTGCTTGCAACATCAATTTTCCAAATTGAATGTATCAACTACTTTTTCGCGAGTAAATTAACTAGATTACTAAAATCTCAACTACATCACATTTATCAATTGTATCCTAGTTTAAACTACTGTATCAAATTCTCGTCAATTGGACAACTCTACAATAAACAAAAACGTATGAACACAATATTATTCAGTTATCTACAAATAACGTAGACATCTACAAACAATAAAAATCCCTTGATTCCTATCAAAGAATTATCACAGAACTTGTTGAAGGATAGAGAAGAGTGGATAGTAGATATCTACCACGAAAGAAAAATGAGAATACTATATTAGAAATGGATGTTTTCTATGTTCATGAAAACTGTAATTGTATATTCATAAAATTTGAACTTCTATAATATTCATGAAAAGTTGATTCTTTGATAAATTGAACAGATTCTAATGAAAGGGTTTAACTTTAATCTTCAAGAGCTCATTGTTCATAGGTACTGTATCTATTAAACCTTGTTTCAGTAACCTTATCTTGTCATTTAAAGCTGGAGCTCTAAATACCGGTAAAGGATTTATCATTGTTGATCAAATACTGGCAGGAAATCTACCTTCGAACTAATAAATCTGTGATCTAAAACAGTTCTTTTCTAAGGCATTTTTCTGAAAAATATTATTATTGAATCTACATTGAATTTTTATGAATTAGTGACTTGATAAAGCTAAAAATCCTTCTCATCTGTGGCATTTCTTTGATAAATTATTATCTGATTCCATTTGATGGATACAATTTTAGTGATGCATCGATGAATAGAATAAATACCTAGAGAGATCCATCAGTCAGCTGTATGATACATAACTGTATAACATACGGTTACATACTACAGCACATGTATACGATGGCGATATAATATCGCGCTATAGCGAGACAATTTCGACCGATTATAACGACGCTCTATACGATGCTGAACAATATCGCGCTATAACCGGATATTACAACCAGTTATCAATATAACAACGCTCTAACGATGGCGCTAAAATATCGCGCTATAACGGGACAATTTCGTCCGGTTATAACAACTCTCTATTCTATGAACACGTTTTTTTCATTACTAATAAATAAAATCAATTTACTCGATTCCTCAATGAGATCCTACGTTCCTCATAAGTGATGACTGGAGCTCTGAGAATTCCTGAAGGAAGTCGTAGTCACTCTCTTCTAGAGGGCGTTTCTGGAGGCGAACGGTGAAGTTTTCTGGAGTCAACGTGACTCCGGAGATTCCAGTAAGGCTGGGAAGGTCTTTGCCCTCGGGTAACTTCACATGGAAACAGTGTAGGAGCGATGCGAAGAACAGAAATATCTCCATGCGCGCTAGAACGTCTCCCAGACACATTCTTCGACCTGTCAAACAAATAATGAATGAATAAATTAATTATTGGAACATAAATAAGATGAGTAAAACTATATTGAAGTGAGTGAAGCTGAATTAAAGTCAGTAATAATAATATGCAATCTAGTATGCATTTATAAAATCAAGTAAACTTCAAGAATGAAGGTTCAAATCTCAAATTGAATGTAATTGCAACCAAGGGAAATATTGTGATTATTGTTTGAAAGAAGTATTAGGAAAACGAAGAATTGAACGAAATTATTCTAGAAAACCAAATGTAATTCAAGGAAATGCAAAATAAATAGAGAGGAATGAGTAAAATGGAGATAAGTGGTGATTGATTGGAAAAGGAGCATTAATAGTTGTAAATTAACGAGTCTTTGTGATATGTGATAAATCAATGGAATTCGTAAAATCAGAAAAAGTAGTGGTTCAAATGGTTTGCTTGCAACATTAAAAAGTCTAATTACAGTGGTCAAATTCATTCTGGTCTATCAAATGTAAATGATTGATTGAAGAATTTTTTTAAATTGATATTTTGTTTGAAATTTATAATTCATCAATTTAAAATGGAATGGAAAACTTACAAACTAGGAAGTGATTATGATACTTTCTCTGAATTTTTAATAGACAGTTGAGCGATACATGAAATATATATGAGGTACAGTGGTCGAAAAAATCTCAAAACACTATAAATTTCGTATTTTAATGTTCCTATAATTCAATGTGTCTCCTATAATCTAATGATATTAACTATATTAGCTTTTTTGAATAACTTGAATATTGATTTCTTGAATTAGTCAAATTGTGATAAGTTTAAAGTATTTTTGTGTAGGCTACTCACCAACTCCGAATGGAAGAAAGTACTGCGGTTTGTGTACTTTTCCTTCAGCACCAAGAAACCTCTCTGGTTTGAACTTTTCCGGTTCTTCCCATAACGTAGGGTCCATGTGAACGGCATGCAGAAGAGGAACCACTTGTGTGTTTTTCGGGATAAAATGGCCGCCCAATACAACATCCCTGAGAAAAGAAAAACTTCATTAACAAAAAACAACACATACACTACACATGAATAGCAAGGCTTAATACGAAATCAACTTATTTATATACAATTTATTTCTATGTGCTTTCACCTTTTTCCTGTTTTACATAACTTGAGAATTCTCATGAAATTCCCTGATTTCTATTATTCCATTAGTGATTTCACGCTGAATGAATTCATGATTTTCATGGTGATTTACATTACATTTTCATTTTTAAGATAAGGATAAATCCCCTACTAGAAATCTCTATTGGATACAGAACGTAATTCAATAGAAATCTAATATCCATAGGATATAATGGGATGCCCTTAAAAGAAAAGCCCTGAAAAGCTGCGATTACTTAGGCCTCAATATAACAATTGATATTGAAAACGAATCTAGAAAAAATGGAGAGATACAGTGAATCGCTCTCAAACTTTCTTTTGAGTGTTATCCTTAGTGTATAGAAGATGAGACTGTGAACGTTGTTGGAACAGGTCCCAGATCTTCAGCTCAACCTACGTAGTCCCGTGCACAGATACTATAATACATGTTAGGGTTCATGCGCATATTCCAGCCTAGATTTTCAATAGTGTTACGTTATCATGAGCCGAAATAGATGAGTGGTATTTTACGTTTTCATGGTAACCGGTTCAAAGCTACGTCGTAATCGCAACAGACTTCTGTTCTCCCTATGCGCTCTCATGGCCCTACCGTCTATTTTAGTATCCATGGTCTCATGTATAGTAAACTGTTTCTACGGCTTATGAAATCTGTACTTATTTGAGTGTGAGGGATGACGTAAACATATCTTGATTAGAATTAAAAAAAAAACAGCAAAAATAGTCCCAAACTCACCTAGTAGTCGCATGCGTGGTGCCCAGAGGTACAACGCTGGATCTCCTGAGCACTTCCAGCAAGGTGGCCTCCGTGTAGGGCAAATTCTGTCGGTCCTCCAGCTTGGGCAGCCGCCTCCTTCCCACAACCGCGTCCAGTTCCTCCTGGACCTTTGCGGCCACCTCAGGATGGTGCAACATGAACACGGCAGCCCACTGGATTGTCGTCTTGATAGTTTCCATGCCGGCTGAGAATAGATCGCCGATGATCTGCTGGATTTGACGGTCGTGGTCTTTGCCTTCGAACAGTTCTCCCTCGCGACCCTCCGCCTTTGCTTCCCGGATTTCGAGCAGGTAGTTGTCGGTCATGTCGCGGATGTTGGACGGGTCAAAAGTATCACGGTGCCAGTCGACCGTCTTCTGGAAGAATTCCGCCATTTCGCTGCGGTTCTGCAAATAGAAAACGAGGAAAGATTGTTAGAAAATAAACTTTTAATTGCTACGGAGATCTGTAAATATGGTCTGAACTTCCACGGTTCTGTGGATAAAAAGCGGGGAAGATTGTTAGAAATTTTATTTAAAGATGTGGAAATCTGTGAATAAGTCCAAGCGTTGTCAGTTCTTTGGACAGAAAGAGGGAAACTTGTTAGAAATGTGGAAATGTATAAACATGATTTGAGGAATTTGTGAATTTGAAAAAAAAATAAAATGTGGAAGAGGTCAAAAAGTTATTGAAGAGGTGAAGTTGATTTGAAGTGGCTTGATTTTGTTTTGATTGAAAAAATGCGGAAAATATTTTATACCTTTCTGAATTGGTCAGAAGTTTCAAGAAGTTAAAGAAAAGTTTGGGAATGAAAAAAAATAAAGATATGAAGAATTGTAGAATCGTAGAATAAATGTGAAGAACTCGGGAAATGTATTTGAAAAAAAGGAAGCAGAGATTGAGCTTCAAGTGTGTTTGTCAATAGATAACGCCTCTATGACTGATGCCATCCATAATTTGACAAAATAGAGGAATTGGAAGATAGAGAATGCTTATCGTAAATAAATTATTTCCCCAAGCACTTTTCTGGAAAATTGAATTATTCAATTTGAACAATAATTATTAATTATTTCAGTTTCAAAATTTCAACCCAATATTGGCGTTGCCGTATATAAATTTGTTGAATAAGCTTTCATTGCTGGAGTATAGTCGATGTAAATTTAACTGTCAAGTAGTGTCTATTTTTGTAGTATTCAATCTATTGTAAAAGCTATATTGACTAGTCAAGAGAGGTGAATGACCTGTGTGAGAAGAATCGAAAATAGAAAGAACCCATTAAATCCCCAAACCTGCACTCTGATTGAATACAATTTTGAAACCTTTTCGGGACTCCTGCTCATTGAATCGTGAGATTTCTTTGAACTTGACCGATTTTTACGTGAAAAGAACCCAAAATTACGCTCAGCCTTTCTTTGGTAGGTCAGTGCCCTCTGCTAGCTTTGTCAAAAACTATTCGAAAATTCACATACTGGAAAATAGTGTCGGATCAAGATGTGTGTGAGGATAACTTTGTTTTGTTTAGGAGGGCAAAGACCTCTGGTTCAATGTCCTTGGAAAGGCTGAGAGTTTTCTACTACCTGGCGTTTTAGAAATTGGCGATTTTGAGAATTTCGGTTTTGAAAAGATTTTTGTCATATGGTGGCTTGTCCTTTTTGACTTGGGGTCTATTTTTGAAATGACTGTCGAAAAGAAGGAAGGGTCTCAAGAGGTCTTTGACCTCTAGTAGGAGTGAGAAATCTTTCAGAATTTTCAAGGTTTTGTGTTTTTTGAAAAGACTGTTTGTAGGGCTAAACTCATTATTGTATTGAGAGAATTTCGTTTGGAAGAGTTTCAAGTTCGTTGACCTCAAGTAGAAGGAGTACAGAAGAGAAGTAGATTAGAAAAGTATAAGGATATTTGGAATTAATTGGAGATTCATATTTTCCAGAAATTTGTTTGTGAGAATAGAGTTTAACTTTTTTGAATTATTGTATAGTTCTTCGACTTCAGATCAAACTTCAGTTATTTGATTTCAGACACAATATCAATAAATTGCAAGGATGATCGGTGATAATAGAGTAGCTGAGAACTAATCAAACTAAAGAAACAAATTGAATAAGATGGAAGAAATTATTAAACGTTGCAACTGCTGTGAATACATAATAATTATTTTTATCATAATACATTATTATAATAATTATACATTATCAATTTTTTTATTTGTTTTGTTTTGATTGAATAATAAATTTTTTATTAGAGACACGCCAATCCAAAGAAAGTTACATGAATTAATCTGAAGACTTCTGCTACAA
Source organism: Laodelphax striatellus (assembly GCA_017141395.1). Lineage (NCBI taxonomy): Eukaryota > Metazoa > Arthropoda > Insecta > Hemiptera > Delphacidae > Laodelphax > Laodelphax striatellus. The sequence goes on from CM029539.1 coordinate 10,397,956, forward strand.
CAATTAATATAGGCAACAGAACTAAATAGCAAGAGGATTTATAATTAAATAACCTACATCGTCAATTGTAAAACCAGTTTCCTAGTTTCATTTCTCAAAATCAAAAAATGTGGGCTCACCTGAGCAATCTGTTGTCTTGTCTCTCTGAGTCCGGGCATGTAACGTAGCACAGGAATAAAGTTGACATAGGCCATACGACCAAACAGCCTGAATCCCTCAGCAATGAGATCCATGAACCTGGTGAAATGTGGATCATGATGCTCGAATCTAACACTCATCATGATGGAACAAATCACGTTGCTGATTGAAACCGCTAGAAGTGGTTCCAAATCCACCGAACCATTCGATGTCAACTGTTGGTCAGCCTGGTTATTCAGCTCTTTCAGAAACATGCCGACCTCTTGCTGTAACAAAATTGAATTGGGATTGTTAGTTTTAAAATAATAAATTGAATTAGTTTGTTCTTAAATAATTTATCGGAACAGATTGTTAGTTTCTTAGAGCAGGTTGCACAAAAGTGGATCGTTAACCTGGCTCAGGTCTGGTGTCAGAGTTTTCAGGCCTAATCATAAGAATCAAATAGAGATAAATTACCAGAGAGAGACAAAATAGGAAGATAAAAGACAAGAGATAATTATAAATTAGCTATTCATAAATAAATTTCAAGTCTGTAGTTCCACAATGAGAGATTGAATTTAAACCAGGATCAGCACATTATTCTGAGTACGTGTGATTACGTTGGGTTGAACCAAGCAAGATCAATTTTGATCCAGGATCAGTACAATGGTAATCAAATGGAATCAGCTGACTCAAAATAGTTGATCCTGGTTGGTGAAGCCACGTAGTGACATTTTCAATTTAATTTCACCAATTGATTATTAACTAAAACTAATTTCTGAATTTGTTTAATGACTCACCATAATTTTTGTTTGCATTTGATCCTTTCCCGATCCAAATGTGACTCCGAACCGCCTCAATTTTTCGTGAAGAAATCGTCTCTGATCCTTCCATAAACGCCCGTCACTGTTTATGACACCTGTAATTGATTAAAAAAATATTTAATCATTTTATGATATAGCCTATTTGGGGATTTGTTTCAGTCTTATTGATTTGGTAAGAGTTCAATCTTGAAGATAACTAAAAACATGACCTATACAATGTTTAATTATTGTGGTTGGTTCGAGTATCTATAGTCGATTATTGGATAACATGATCTCTTCAAAAGTCTCTTCAGTTCAAAAGTTTTTCTTCAATCGAGAACCAGAAAACACGACCTATAAAGATGTTGAATAAATTTTAGATTTTTCGCAATTTTCAACAGCGAAGCCTGTTTCTCAGATAGGTTTTCGATTATGAAATGATTCAAGGAGTATTAACATGACACAAATTTTACACCAAAGAGTCTTGACTTGACCCACTTCTCTCTTACAGCACTCACAACCTTGACATTGAACCTCAACACTGTCTTCTCTTTTAATACTTATATGAAATACATTCATTAAACACTCACTATAATAAGAGGTTACTTGTGAGGTACCCATACACTGCATACATATCATTGTTTGTCGTTTGTCGCGTTATAATAAAGCACGTCTAGTGTAAGGGTGAGCCTACACTGCAGTCCAATTCAAGGTTATTGGATGTTATTTGGTGAAAATTCCTATCTCGCAGGTCTACAAATTTAGGCATTGGAGTTTTATATGAGTTTCAATGAGCCAAGGAGTTTTATATTTATTATTCATCCATAAGGAGGACTTATTTTACAATAGGCCTCAATAGTGGGTAGGTGTAGTACGTGGGATTTCTACTACATAAAAACTACAGCGTATATAGTATAATACACTATAGTATTCAATACACTATTACTACTGTGATACGGGTAATTAATTAATTACTACTGTAATACGTGAGCACAGAAGAGTAGAGTGAGCATACTTGAGCATAGAGTGAGCTCAGAGTGAGCATAGAGTTAGTGGGCAAAGAATTAGTTAGAGTTAGTGGGCATAGAGTTAGTGGGCAAGACGTGTGGTTTCTACTATACGAAGACTATAGTGTTATTATATTAATGTATATACTGTAGTATATACACAATAGTATTATTTTAATACACTATTACTATTATAGTAGGCTATATATAAACGCCTCTATACGATCTCTATTCTCTTTCTACACATATTTTTTACGCTACCATATCTATATTATCAAGCCATATCTCTGATTCTATATCGACAATCTTCGATGGAACAATTCGATAATTGAAATGCGATCTCTAGGTCTATATTAGGCTATACATATTTCTCACACTATGTATCAGTGTTATCGATCTAGCCTATATATTTCTTACGCTATCTATATAACATGCTAAGATGTATATCTATATCTAATCTCCCGCCGGGCAACTCGATTATTGAAATTTTGGCACCTTCAACAGAATAAGCGCCTCTGAAATGCGACACTACTATTGTATCTGGGTTGAACACCTATTCGAGGCCATTGAAGGCCTACGCGGCAAAGTCAGACGTTCGAGGCCGTTCAATCAATCGAAATAATAACGTGTAGGTTATTACAACGCTTTAGATGTTATCAATCATTCACTTCCAAGTGCTCCCATGAGCCTGTCTACCAGATTTGAGGTTTTTTGGGTTGATTGTTTCTTGATCAACATAAGAAAATTTTTGTTTTCGTGATATTCATTTAATTTGAAACTTGGCATTAGATAGATAGATAGGTATAAAGAAAATTATTATTTCTTTGCCGACGGTCATCAGCAACGTCGAAAAATGATATCTCTCTATCTATCCATCTATCGAATAATAATGAATGTCAAACTAAACGAATGTTACTTGTCACTGTATTTCATAAGGAATCACTCATCACTCACTTTCAAGCCCTCACATGAGCCTATCTTCCAGATTTGAGCTTTTTGGGTTGGCTCTTTCTTGATTAACACAAAAAAACAATTTTTGGTTTGGCTCTCTTGAAAAACACAAGAAAATTTAAGAAAAACGTTGTTTTAAGGCAACTTCTAACTCGCTTTTTAGGGAGCATGACAAAATTCAATGTTTTGGTTGGCTAGTTTTTTCTTTAGATCTCATGGGAAGATTGTGACATTTTAAAAATTTGATAGAAAGTTGTAATCTAGTGAAATCATGAATGAGACAAATTCTGTCTATTCCACAATGATACATACTATGGAGAATTCCACAACATCTCTGAATTATGTGTAAATTGTAATCCAATTTTTGTTTTGTAAAATTATTTGTATTTTGGAGAATAAGTTAAAGTATTTTTTCCAAAGCTTGGTTTGCAACAATTTCTCGTTTTTTTTTTGTCTTTTAATAATCTACAGTCTACACCAACGAACCTGCAGACTCGGTTCAAAGACCCCAATTCAGTTTAGTGATTTCGTAGCAAATTTTATAGATGTATATTCGATATATATAGACGCCTTACGCAATACCCAAGGCCCAAACTGTGAGTTAACTGTATTAGTTAACAGTCTCGACTTAATCCAAAAGAGACAAAAACGTGTTTAGAATTCGTGAGAGGCCAGAATTCTTGGGTCAACGGTAGCGCGAAAATTTGAACTGATAAATGTTTTGAAAACGTTGCCAAAGTGGGTTTTGATAGTGGCGAAATAGGTTGGTTTATTTTAAAACCTTGTATTATTTCAAAACTGATAGGATTTCGTCATTCTTGAAAGCTTGGTTTTGAATTCGGCTAAAACACGAGTTGAGATTTGTGAATATTTAATAGTAGGCCTACATTGATTTTTTATTCAAAATTGTTATTTAAATATGAAAATGAAATTCATTGCATTGAATGTTTGATGAGAGTTTGGACGTCTTGATAATCTTTCCAATTGAGTCAACTAAAAACTAAAAAGATCAACTTCTCATCAACTATTCATTGAATTTCAATGTTGTAAAATATGATTGTTACGAATGATTTTCATTTCAAGCAAAACGGCGCTAATGAAGAATTGAGATTCATAAATTTCGAATACAGTACCTATTTCAATTCATAAATGAAATAAGGATAACAAATCAATTTTCAAGAATCTTCAGCCATAATCTCTATTCAATACCATTTTCATCCTAATTCGCTAGAACCAATTACTCATTAAAGTAATAAAAATTCTCTTATTACAATTATACAGACTAATAGATATAAAAAATTCGATTCGAACTCTGTAACATCACAAGCCATCATTCATCAATTTGAACTATTTCTTTAATATATTATGTTTCATCGAAAAATTTATAGAATTCCTTTGAATGCATTTCAAATTTGGATAAGAAGCAATCTTGTGCTGGAAGCATGGACAAAAATTTTGAAATTCTCCATTCTCTGTTCTGAAAGCCTACAACGCCTCTCCTCATTTCTCCATTTCCAAGAATTGAAGAATGATGTTTCTATGATATTAAACATGCTTGGATATATTATTCCGTTACTTGAAAAAATAAAATGAGATTGAGTTGAATTGGATAATTAGATAGCTTATTGGGATTTTAACAGTGGCCTTGAATTGAATGAATGGAATAGAATAGAAATTCTATTCTATTCTGAATTGAATATAAAGAGAATTTAATATCAATTTCCACTCACCATATCCTCCCAGGATGTTGCTGAATTCTGTATCAGGTCTCCCAGTAAACTCCTCCTTGCTGAAAGCTTCTCTTATCGTCTTATAGTCACTGAGTACCACGATTAGCTTGTTGCCAAGCCGGGTGCTGAAGATCGATCCGTATTTCCTCGCCAAGTCCCGAAAATGAAGATGGGTGTCCACTCCCAAAAAGGGCAGGTACCCCGCAAGGGGCACTCCCCAGGGTCCGGGGGGCAGAGACGGTTTTCCGACACTTTCCAATATTTTGACCAGAATTACAACAGCGAAGAAAATGGCCCACAGGGTCCAGTTCACGTATTCCACAAGCATTTTGACGGTGATGTTCGTGTGAGAATCGAGAAAAGCGGCGGAAATTTTGAAAAACTAGCAGAGTTTCAAAGGAATAAACTTTTGTCACTTTTTTCTCATGTTAGTCTCAAACTTCTTCGTCAATACAGAACAAATATATATTCAATTCTATGATACAATTTTTAATGTTTTAACAAGTTGAATATAATAGAATTTCCTTCGTAATTAATCCACGGCACTTTCAACGTTGTTCAAGTATGTTCTAGTTCTAAATTTTTTGTAGAATAATTATTCCTCTAAAAATTTCTTGTAAAATTAGTAGTTTCACGACACTTTTCACAACAATGTTCAGACTTTTCAATCACACTCTCAACACACCGGTGACTATTTTCACACAACTAAACTAAAATAATTTCTAAAAAATAGATCTAGGTCTAAAACTGCGGCACTACCGTTCAAGACGACCGGCACGTATAAAATAGTCGTCTTTTGGCTTGTACTACACTTATATACGGAGATCCCGGCCGGCGGTAGAGGCTGCGTGTGTGCGTGCGTACGTGCGTGTGTATTTTCTTCTTTCAAGTGTTTACTCCTACCCCCGCTCTAAGAGGGTTGCAATCGCTGGTGGGGGGTGCAGGGGTTTCACTACGTAGGAGAGGGGATGGTAGTAGGATTTCGAAGGATGCACCATGCTTGAAGAAGAACTGATGAAGAAGAAGGAGTTCTTGGAAGGGAGGAAGAGTAGAGCGAGTAGACTTGCGAGTAGGGAAGGGGAAATCGTGTTTCAGTTTGGGTTTGAATTAGGCAGTATGCCACCAGGCGTCGAGGAGGATCGTAAGCTTTTCCACTGAGCATTGTTCATCGTGGCGATGTTTTGACGTTTCTGCACTCCTGGAAAAGGTAACTTCGAATCATTTTCAACTAATTTATATCAAATTTCAAATGAATATTGTTGTTTTGTGATAGATTTCGATGATATGAAAGTGTTTATAATACTGTATTCTAATCATTGGATAGAATGATGAAAGGCCCAGTTATTGATAGTGGGGAAAGGGTAATATTTTGAGTTACTTTTTAGTAATTTATGTGAAATTTCAAATGAAAATTGTTATTTTGTGATAAATTTCAATGATATGGAAGTTTCGATAAAATTCTTTTCGTTGGATAGATGATAAGACCTTCAAATATTGTGGTTTATGATAATAATAGCCTACTAGTTATTGATAATGGGGAAAGGGTAATTTCAAGTTATTTTCTGTAATTGATATGAAATTTCAAATTAATATTGTTGTTTAGTGATAGATTTTGATGTTGTTGAAGTGCTGATAAAATTCTTATCGTTAGATACATGATAAGACCTACAAATATTGTGGTTTATGCTTTATGATGATAAAATTACTTATTGATAGTGGGGAAAAGGTAATTTCAAGTTATTTTCTGTAATTTATATCAAATTTCAAATGAATATTGTTGTTTTGTGATAGATTTTGATGTTTTTGAAGTGCTGATAAAATTCTTATCGTTAGATAGATGATAAGACCTTCATATATTGTAATTCATGATAATAATATTACTTGTTGATAGTGGGGAAAGGGCAATTTCAAGTTATTTTTGTAATTTATATCAAATTTCAAATGAATATTGTTGTTTTGTGATGGATTCTGATGATGTTAAAGTGTTGATAAAATTCTTATCGTTGGATAGATGATAAGCCTACAAAATCTGCACATTATACTGTGATATATCATATTATTATTTAATGATAGTGGGGAGAAAGTGATTTTAAGTTAATTTTAAATTATTTGTATCAAATTTCAAAGAAGGAAAAATTGTGTTTTGCTAGCCTACTAGAGTTTCATGACATGAAAGTGTTTATTGAATTCTTAACTTTTACCGTTTAAATACAAAATATTGTACAGTAAATACTGTACTGTAGTTGATAAATTAACTGAGGGAGAAGAGAAATTTTCATCAATTTAAATATTTGAATCAAATTTCAAAGAAATAATGTTTTCTTTCCTAGCAGAGTCTGTTATGTTTGTTTTTATGAATTTAAGTATTCAAATAAATATTTTCTTTTGCAGAGTTTGTGTTCGTAGAACTTTTGTTGTTTGATAGATACAAACCTACTGTACTGTTTACTGCAGGTAGCTCATCAATTATCTGAGAGGAAAGGGTAATCTTGGGCTACTTTACTAGTCTTTTTCTTAATTTTTAAAGCTTTAAACTTATATCTAAATGAAAAATTAAAACCAACTTCCATGAAGATGCATTTCTCAGAATAGGCTCCGGTTTTAAGAAAGGTGATCTTCTTGATAAGTGTTTGTACTGTATTAATTTTCATTCCTAATATATTAATAAGTGGCTTTATTTTCAGGTCTACTGGCTCACCTGACCAGTGTTGGACCCTGATGAATCAGATATCATGTGATAAAGAAGCTAGAAAATGAGCCGGTAAACCTCTGAGATTTTACAAATAAAAATTCCATTATAGTAATGTTTGTGATAACAATTTTCACGACTGGTTATTGGTAAGAAAAAATTCAAATTGAAAATTCATGTTCATGTTCACAGCTCATATTATGTCTAGTTGATTATTTTGTGATCTTCTTTTTTCTTAACTTTCAACTTACTTATTGATTGATTAATTAATTATTTTTAACTGTTGCATGCTCTATGTAACATCGAATTTTATACTTTTAAGTAAGTTACAGAGGTTGTTGTTCTTTAAGTAACATTAGAAAATTATTTAGAGATAAATAGTTTTTTCTAGTTCCAGAATAGTTTCTAGGGACTGGGGTAAAACTTCCAAAAAAATTAATTGCATTAATTAACAATCTATCACTCACTATTTCAATTTCAAGTGAGCTTGATTTCTTTCAAATTTTCATAATTATTCATGCTTCATGCATTTTGATATGCTAGACGTGAATCTACTACGACTATGATTAAACAATTCAAACCAATTGGTTGATTAATAATAATTGTTTTATCAATTATACTATTATATATTTATGAAAAAATACGATTTCATTTTTATTTTACATTCTTTAAATTTGTTTAAAAGTAAATTAATCCAATATGAAAATAATTTGAGTTATTTTACTAAATTATTTAAATTTACAGTTCGTTGAGGCCTGAAGGGGAATACATTCCTATATATGTCTCCATAATCTTGAAAAAAGGGTTATCGAAGACATATTCTATTTCTATTTATAGAATTATTATTTGTGGTGTTATCAACATTGTGTGAGGAATCTAACATCAAATTACGAATATTCCACGTTTTATTCGAATAAAGATTCTAAAATAGACAGGAATAACTCAATTAATATTATGCTTAGGGCTTAAACAAGATAATAAATGGAATGGTAAAAGTGAAATAGTGCTTTTGATGTGTTGAGTTTTGCGTACGAAATTAAAATAGAAATCCATTAAATAAAAAAATGAATTTTGTACTTTGAATTGAATTTGAAGTTCAAATAAAAACCAGTTATTTTCAGTAACTAAATAATTACATTTCTTAAATTATTCAAAAATAGCTGGTTTTTATTTAAACTAGATAAACAAGAAGTTAACAATTTGGGCTGACACCAATCATTCATAGCAGGACTTGCAAGGTAATAATAGTAAAAAATAGTATTTGGTCAGTTGTAAAATAGTAAAACAGTAAAATAGTAAGATAGAACTTGTCTGTTGTTGATAATTGACAACGGAATTATTGAATAAAAACTTGACAACTAACCTTGAATTATTCAAGGTCTAATAAATGATTTTCTGGATTTGATATTTTTATGATTTCATGAAAAATTTGTCCATATGCCAGCTACTTACGGCTTGAAAGTGATTGAATTACTATGAATATTTTGTTCTTCTTTGAATTTTGAAATATAAAAATTCTTTTATCATCTATAATAATACGAGTACTACCATTAAGCTGTGAACATTGAACTGAATAATCAGGTGACAGGTCATTTACATCCGAAGAGTATTGTTTTTAACCATTTTTACATGATGTTACTACTGTATTAAAATGAATTTATGTTTATAAAATTGTCTTTCTATTCTGTTACTATCCATTTTCACGTCAATATCCATGAATTTTCAATTGAAAAAAACCGTTACTTGCTCTATATGTTTGTATAGATTTGACAATCATATGATCCACCTGCCTCCAGTAACCTGAACGTCTACTAGAATCGTGAAATCCAGCCATAAGCCTACATTTGAAACTGTGAATTCAAAATATTTTCAAAGATTGATTAGTTTGATGCAGTGATATTATTCTCAATGTTTATTAGTTGAAAAATTTCCTGAATAATCACAATATGAAAGTAATTTTTCAATTGAAGTATGAAAGTAATAATTAGTTGAACAAGAATTCAAATAATGCTATGAATGATTCTGAAGACCTGTGCAACAGCAAAAATTAGCAACAGAACAATTCATCAGTTAATCATTCAGGGTCTTCAGAATTATTTGGATTTTTGTTTAACCAATTATAAGTACTGTATTAAATAAAAGTTCAACAATTGAAATGTATAATGATTGCTTCCATGTGGAGTATGAAAGCATGCCATTTCCTCAAAACTATGGAATAAACCGAATAATGTAAGTATTTTATATTCAAATACTGGATTAATTTTCCAGTGTATGGAAATTAGAAATTTATATCTATTAAAATTATTTAATAATAATAAGAGCTTTTAAAATATAATCTCTTGATCAAACGTATCACCCTTCAAAAGGTTTAAATCCTAGAGCTGTTCTAATCAGAGTATAACAGATTTCTATCTCACTTTCAAGATAAATTAATTATGATAAGAGTATTGGCTATTTGTATAAAAATCTAATTGAACCTAATCACCATAAAATGACGTCATTGCATTGACGTCAAATTTGTTCATTAGTTTTCAGTCTCTATAGAGCCTTAGTTTCATTGCTTACTTGGATGACGTCATTTTATGGCTCTTAAATTCAATTGGATTTTGTCTCACAAGCTTTATACATTGAGTTTCTTGTAGCTTATTTTGCTTTTGATTTTCAGTGAGTGAAATAATAAGTGAATTTTGATTGATAGAACATTTTTAATATTTCAATTCAACATAGGCTGAATATGAAGGAAATAAATTTAAACTCTCCCTCGATAATAATATTAATGCACGAAAATATTTCAATCTTATTTATTCAAGAAAATAAATATGAAACATTGAAATTCAAATAGTCTACTAAACTAACTGCTTGAACCAACCGTAGATTAAAAAACAAAACCTTAATTATTATTATACAATATTAATAACTACACTACATTGATATTATCATAGAGAATACTCTCTAATACACTAATCTCTTCTCTGTGATATTAGTCACTATATTAGATATTGCTAAAGTTTCAGTTTCAATAACGATTACTATGTTTCAACACTGTTTTCAAACATACCTTACAAACAATAACTGCTGCCTCAGTAACTGCTACTCTTGACACCTGCCACGGTAAAAAAATCTCGAATGATTTCAAATAAATACGATTGATACGATATTCCGTATCTCAATTGATAGAGTGAGCGAGATATAGTGCAAGAAGTATCAAGCGATAGTAAATAGTGCTACAATACTAGTATTACAGGTAGTAGTGCCGTAGAAAGGTTATTGAACCCAAACAAAGGATACTGGCTCCCAAACCAGACAATTATATAATCGTAATACTCTATCAAATTATGTTATTATCTGGCCACGTGTTCTAGTTTCTTTGATAGGGCTTTACAATAAAATAGTGGCGGAACTAATATTTTGATTGAGAAATACATTAGTTTTTTATCATTCAGAGAACAGGTTGTAAATAATAGAGATAGTGTAATAAATATTGATAATGATGGGAATAACGTAGGTAAAGATAAGACAAGGTAGATGTCAAGAATCGGATGCGTAGAAGTTAGTTAAGGTGGGTTTTCGTTACTGCGCAGCGGAGCCCGACCCAGCGTTGCCAGATGCAATTGATGAAAATCACCACTATAAATAGTTGGGTCTCTCGCCAAAACCAAAATTATTATTACTTTTCAAGGAATCTTTCCAATCTACTGTATTTTTTCAAAAGAGATGATCAAATATTACATTATATTCATTTTATTTAGCCCAATAATGCGCTTGACATCTACCTTCTTATTTTTTATATCGTGATACGTCTGGTTATGATAATAATATGTTTAAACTAAAACCCAAATAATGCCATAAAAAATCCTGAACACATCTGGAACTGCAGTTATTGACGAAAGAAAGAATAGCTAAAGAAAATATTAAGGCTCTTGTACAAAAATATTGTGTCCGGGCGGGAATCGAACCCAGCACTTCCTGAATGCCGCTCAGGTGACTTGTTCACAAGACACTTCTGTAGGAAAGACGCTTTCGTTCATGAAATTAGCAATATCGTCCAGATATTGAAGATCCAAGGAATTATTTCAGGCATGCAATTAAACAATAAGTGTCTTAAATCCAGGGTACATGCAACTTCTTATTCATACACCTACCACGTTATATAGTAGTTATTAAAAAAAAATACAGTTGTTATAATACTACTATTATGAAAATCTATCTGATTAGAATTTAAGATCATCGTTACTTTATAATAAATTATTGAATCTGTTCTCAAATTTCAAATCTATTTTTGGCTCGCAAACGATTCAACCCACCGGCGACTATAATTAAGAATGTGTTCGTTTTTTTGCAATACAACTTCCCAGCTATATATTTTCGTGGCGAAAAATGATGAGCTAAATTTAGATTTGTATTTAACCGCATACCATGGCGTGATCAGCACACCGCCACATCACTATAATATCTATGTATAGAATATACATATCTATTTGTGTTGTTTGTAAACAACACCAACTCATCTTTCATTTTTGATTTTCTCATTTTTTCATATTTCCTTTTTTTAATCCTGGATGAGATGACGCGCACAGGAGAGAATGGGAAGATAGTTAGTGATTAAGGTGGAAAGAATTCTCAAGAGAGAGGGAGAGAATCAGAGAAAGAAAGTGAGAGAATGAGTGAGAACTCTCCTCGTCCTTGAACGTTGTTTATGAGATGAAAAGACTGCATCACAAATTTTCCTACTCCCTTTCCGTTGTAGTGCGTCATTCATATTTTTTTATTGCATGCATCTTCTATTTTGCTCCTGTTCTTTTGGAAGGATGATAAAGTGATAATCTCGATGGATGCATCCTTCAGATAACCTTCTCCAGTTCACCAAACAATGACTCGGTGGAAAATTTTCTACTGCGCAGTTTCTGAGGAGAGTGTAATGTTTTTATTGGTTATTATTCAGTGTGGGTAATTAGAGTTAGTTAATCGACATCTCATTATCAATCATATTATTTCATTTATTGTAACGGATTTTTTTTACCTAATCAATATTGAGATTGAAATTATATTTATTCTCCTTCATATCTCCTTTTATTCTCTTTTTATCAACAATGGAAAAGGTTTAAGATGATACAATCGAATATCTATCTAGTTCGCTTGCAAATTATTAGATTTGGAATATTGGTCATCAATCTAAGAGAGGAAGGTTAACAACCCGAGCAGTCGGTCAGAAGAACACCTTTGCACCTACAAAATTTACCTAATCTAAAAAAAATGACGCTGAAAACATTAAAATAACACTTACTACGACGATAATAAATTCTTAAACATTTAATTTGAATTCGAGTAGTGATTTACTCCAGCAATTAGTTGAAATTTGACCAGGTCAGCATGTCACAGAGACATGAAGTCTAGGTTGATGCCTTGAAACACCTTACGTATTTTATGTTGTTTCATCAGTAATCAGTTATTTCACTAATCCATTGACGTCATAAAATGCTGACTTTTGAAAATAATGTAGTACTATTTGGAGTAGCAAAAATGTACAAGATAAATTAGTGGATTGATCTAAATCTAAAAATCTTTTAGAGCAGCAATGTGTAAGCTGGCTTCTCTCTTTTCTTCTTCCACTTCTTTACTTTTTTCTTGAAAAAAGAGATGATTCCCTAGATCTAGGGAATCATTATTCACCAATCATTCACATCCATGACCTAACTTTGGAAATTTCTCAACTAAATTCCGGATTAGAAGAAGTTTTGGGCTAACACCTGTTTTTTCTTTCCTTTCTGTTTAGGTTCGAACGGTTTTTGGGCGGTTACCAGCGGTTCATGTGTCGAAGAGAGACAAGATGATGTCAGTTGTTTTTGTCTCTCTCCCACACATAGAACTGCTGGAAACCGCCCAAACCGAAACCACCCAAAAACTGTTCATTTGAACCCGCTCTAATATTGTATTTTTGATGAAATAAATGAATATGAATAAGTTAAATTCAGCTTTCAAGTCTTTTTGTTAGTTTGTTATTCCTTTTTTACGGTATCAACTATACTTTCTATGACTTTCCTTTCAATTTTGTTTTCAATGCTTCTATTCTTAGTAAGTCATACAGTATTCAATTCTATGCGTTATGTTTCATACATTTTTGAATATTTCCTGTTTTCATATTATACAAGCAATAAGCTACCTGTGAAAGGCGATTGCTTGGAAGTGGGAAGCAGTTTACAAAAATAATATGGATATTCATTAGTCTAACAGTTTGAATGATAGGTTATTAATAACCTCATCAAAGAATCTTAATTTCTGGGAGTCAATGGGCCAAGAGTTATTGATCTTATTGCAAATGATAATCCATACTATATAGTGGACCTAGAGAAAGATGTGTATTATTTCTTGTAATAATCTTAGTCAATTTCGTATTATCATTACCCAAATAGGCTGTAAAATTCCTTTGAAACAACCGTCTGTGTTTAGTTGCCAAATTAGTTACCATAAATAAATAGAATTTCTAGAAAATATTTTGTTATTGTTTATGTTGTTCTAGGTTAGTGATCTGAGGCGAAGAAGAGGGGAGGATACCTAATTCATCATTTTCAAGTGATACGTCAAAACAATGAGTCAAATCACTACCCTCAAGCCATATGAATTAGAGAAAGGGAGAGAAAAAAAGAGAGTGAGAGAGAGAGCAGATGAAGGTGAGAGCAAGAAAGTGTGTAAGTGTGTGTATAAGAGAGAGAGTGAGAGAAATAGTGTGAGTGAGTGAGAGATGAGTAAACGAGAATACAAGCCGCCCTCTAGCTATTGTGAAGTGAGATAAAGAATTAAAAGATTATGTATGCGATGAAAATTAGAAAAGAATGAGATGAGCAATCGAAAGATAGGATGGAGTGAGAAAGAATGAGTGGATGTGAAAGACAAAAATAATAAGAGAAAAGTTGGTTTGTTGATTAGAATATGCAGCCTGTTTAGGAATCAGTAACCTATTATAGTATTTACAACAGTAGAATGAAGAAGTTCCTGGCTGAAGAAAAATAATAATTCCAAATAATTATGTAAATAATTTGAGTTTAAGAGAATCTGGAAATAGTATCCAGTATAAATTTGTAGTGTATAAAGTATAGACTAATAGCAATAGCAGTAATTGACTGCTATTGTATGTTAAAGTTCATAGCTCTTACATTTCTTGGATCATTTCTTTTTCTTTCCACAATAAAAGCTTTATTTAGTTGGTAATTATTGAAAAATTTCATTATTTTCTAGTAATACCATACTTTGTCCTGAAAAAGGAGTTCCCTCATGTTCTCAAACATGAGAAAGGGGTTTGCAAGTTTACTATTAAATTTCAAAGAAAGTTGGAGTGATATCTAATAAATCTAAGAATAGGAACAGTAAAACAAAAATCAACAAAATCAAATTCCAGAAAGTTCGAGAAGTTTGAAAATAAGAAGACCTCAATGTTTTTCTCAAACAGTTGAATAACCTCAAACCAAATCAAAGCAGAAATAGTTCTACAAGAACATTCGGGAGACCAAGAAAGCATTATGTAATTTCTTATCTAGAGATGAGCTGAAAATACAGAAATCAAGTCCTGGAATGTTCAGTTGTTTCTCTAGTTCAAGTATATCAATTTCGAGCTCTGGAGCCCAATTTCGTAGAAAGAAAAAGTGATGTCTCATCCGAAAGAGACATTTGTCTGAACAAAAATCGAACAAACTACAATTCCTAGAAGTTCAAGAGGGCTTTGATCTTGATAAGAGGCGTTTCACAACAAGTCCAAGCAGAAAGAATTCATGAACCAATTTCGAAGAAAGCAAAAGTGATGTGTCGTGAACCAAAATAGAACAAAACTCAATTCCAAGAAGTTGAGATTGAATTTAGAAGCGAAGTTCAAGTTCAAGCACTAGCCATTCATTTTTCAAGTTCACGAGACCGATTTCTAAGAAACAGGAGTCATCAATAACAATCCGGAAGGATTATCGAACACCGAAAAAACGTGGACGAATTCCTGGAATGAATAGAGACAACGCGCCGAAGTTCCAAGAAATACTTCCCGCGTTCCTGGAGGAGTGATTGCGTTGCAGTGACGTCACATCTCCAGCCGTCCATTGATGAGAAGGCTGTTGATGACCTTTCAAGGTCACTGGGGTTCAAGGCAACGCTCTTCTCGCTTTCACCTTCTTCTATGACGTCATTCACACGAGTGCACTCGAGCATCATGGGGCATGGAAAAGGCACGTGGAACATGCAACAAGTAATGTACAACATCATAGAGTAATAAGTAGATCATGCAACATGAAATGCACAGCACAATTATTTAATAAGTAACACGATAGATGAAACAAGAATCGGGGATCTGTTTTGTAGAACTTAGAAGTCATATAATACAGGAGACTGGATTTTTTAAATTCACTGATGAAACACACAATATTTACAGGCTTTCGGTTCATATCATTAGACTTTTATATGAAGTTGAAATCAAACCTTCAATGAAAGGGATATCCTTTGTTTGTCACGTAGGCTAGTACATTCTCTTACTTGGTAACTTTCCTAAAAACTTGAGTTTCCACTTTCTATTTTTAATTATTACAGAGAAAAAGTATGACTAGGATAGTTGGGTAAGAGAAAGCCTTCACTGACTGATTCTCAGATGCAGTAAAGTAAAATACTGTATTATTATATTTATACTATACAAGTGTATAACTTTCCTATTTGTTTACGAAAAGATTTATCATGATTCTCTTAAATTGTTGAGAATGTTTAATAGTTGTATGTTAAATGAGATACAGATTTGATTACTAGCATGATAAGGTACATAGTTTAGAATATTCCTTTCTTGTGTTATTCCTGAATATATTATAGCTGCATTATGTTATTCAACCAAATTTCAGTAATGTGATTTCAAAATCTTTTCCCACTGCTTAGAGCCCGTCTAAAACTGTAGATCAATCGCGCAATCAATAGATCAATCACCACTCCCAACTACCCACAAGTCTAGACTCCAACGACATCTAGAAAGTAATACTACAGAAACATTTCCATTGACTTAAATTTGACTGTTGGATAGATAGATACATAAGTGACATTATTTATTCAACCTTTCTACGTTACAAAAGTGCTGTGGGCGAAGTTGAGGAATACAAGCCCCCTCTTCCACTTAACTCACAATAGATGGATAGATGGACGGATTGAAAGAAATTAAGTGTTAATATAAATTAGTATTAATTGGCTGTAAGCTTTAAAGGTGTTGATGTGAATGTTCTATTTTACGGTGCTTTTAAAACAACTTTGAAACACCCAACCATTTCACAACCCAAATATTCCTGTAAAATACATTATACACCTCTACTCAAATGCAAACACATAAGTTTTAGTTATGTTGGCTGTGCCAAAATGTTTGATGTATGCGCTATGTATTTTTTGTATTTCTTATTTTTAATTTATTTTTATTTCAATTATTTTTTTCTATTTCTATTTTAAGTATTGCTTTAGATAGTATAAGACTTTTTGTGCGCAAATTTTGAACACTGAATTATTTTTCGTAATCCCATTCTTATCCTATTCCATTCATACATTCCTATTTATACTTTTGTATAATAAAAATATTTCCGGTGTTACACTTGTGGTTCAAACGTGTCTATTTGACTTCCAAATTGAAATTTTGCGAGTCTAGAAATAACGGCACCTGAAGATAAGCGCAGCCTCCTCGATAGTTTGGTCGTTAGAGGATCTCACTAGCCTAATCAATTCACAGGTAAACATGTTTCAATGACCAGACATCGTCAACGAAGGCTATTGATCCTAGAAGCTATCGAGAATAAGAAGAATAATCGAAGAAGCTATTGGAGAATACAATTAGCTCAGGTTGAAAATTGCCAACAACTGAGTCATTTTGCCGAATTTCCAGAAATCATTACGAGAAGTTTGTCTAGCACAAAATACAGTGATATTTCTAGTTTGTCAATATCAGTATTCAAAACCCAATTCCATGTAAATATCTCATGAGACTTTCTATGAAAGTGAAAATAATAGAAATTGAAATTATTTTCAAAGGAGAAAGAGATAACTAATCTTTTCTCAGTCGGACTGAACTCAACGAATTGAGACACAATATATTAGCAAATTCACTAATGACTATAGTTTGTATTAGGATTGAATCAAATATGAATTACGATGTATAATTGCACATGTTAGAATAGTTTATTCATTCCGATAAAGTGAAGCTGAATAAATCTCAACCCAATGGCAATAAGAACAAGTTAATTTTTACAATTCACATTTTTCCTATTCACATTATTTTCCAATATAATTATTGTGAAATTCCTGTTTCAAAAATATTGATGTAACTGGCGAAAATGCAGTTAGCCTAATAAAGTAATAGAGATAACTCGATCAGTGCAGCTCGAGAAGTTCCAAAGTAATAAAAAAATATTGAGTTATTGGTTCTCCAGGATTCCGAATTTATGAAAACATCACAGAAACAGGATCTTTATTATAATTTATTTGCTATAATTTGATTTTGAACAGAAAAAGGAAGCTTGAAGCTACATTTACCAACAACCATGCATGAATATTGAAAATCTATAAATTGAATCAAAGACAATTTACCTAATAAGTAGTTTAACTATTAACTATAACTATTCAACTATTATTTAAGTAGTTGTAAGTAGTCTTTGATTGAATGTAACCAGCGTAAAATGACGTCATTGCATTCACGTCCGATTCGTTCATTGACTCTCAACGCATTCGTTTCGTTAGATGACGTCATTTTAAGACGGTTAAATGAATTTGGATTTTCGTGTAACTAACACTCATAATAAAAAATCTTACTGTTTATGCTTCTAATTATAACTCATAGATTCAGAGCTATTCCAACTCTGTGTGGCTGTGGAGTCTGTATATTTTGTAGCTCTATCTACAGTACTTTGAAACTCTATATTACTAGAGTAGGCTCATACAGGTCAATGAACCCATGCTCGCAAAAATGTATGCTATCTTGCTAACTAGCTCTCTTTACATGGTGATGACTTTCACTTGAAATCTATATAGATATAACATGTTATGAAGAGTAGGTTAAAAATGTTGTTTAGTCCATTAGACATAGATATACTGGCGATTGGATTTTGCCAACACGAGTTTTGGAGTGATTTGGTGCAGAGTTCTCAAACTACTTTCCTGTAAGAGGAAAAGCCAGTTGAAAAACAATCAACCAAAATACTTATAACAGGACCAGTGCTTCCTTATCATTGGCAAGGGACTGACAACGCAATCGTAAATTTGAAAGTTCTATTGATTATCGCAAAACTTTGTATTGCTAATAATAAAAATAAATCTAGTGACGAGAAAAACTTGATGGTAGCCAGGAAGGAATTTTGAGTGAGACTCTAAATTTATGAGATGTAGCCTACAGAACACAATTAATTAATCAAATATTATGTAAATTTGATTAGGTTAATTGGTGTTATACTGTACCACAACATAAGAATTTACATTGTTAAGTTAAGGACATTTGGAGAGTTTTATATTGGAGATTAAGTTCAATTGACTGGGACAAGTTTAACTAAATAAACTTGGCTTTGTCAAGTGCAACTGGGAAAAAATCATTATAGATAGAATAATATAGATATTGGAAAGTCAGATCCCCCCTCCACGAATAAAGAGTGTTCCACGTTCATAGAACCAGTCTCATGGTAAAACAGTGTTTGACGCTTATGTTTCTTGTAATCCAACACCAAATTACCCAGATTCTAATTCTGTTAACAGTACTTCTTCTCTTGTCCCCAAGTAACAATCTGGTTCGTTTTGTGATACCGTACAGTTAAAAATGATACGGTGTCAAGCTCAGGATTGAAAGAGGTCGTTAACCTTAGTTGTGATCTAACAGTTGATAAGTGTAGGCCTTCCTTCTTCTTAAAACCAGTACCCAGAGGTTTCTTCAGTTGAAAATTTGAAAGTTAACCGGCAGCAATTCAAGTTTTACGTTGGGAATTTTTTAAATGAATTTTCAACTATTCAGTCCAGTAATATAGATTCCTGTAGATGGATCTAACAGATCTCAATGTCGGGAAATCTAAAACAACGTCATTTTATGGCGGTTCAATTTAAATTGATTTCGAACTACTGGTTACTGGTATTTGCAATTTATAACAATTTTAAATAAATAAATAAATAAATAATTTATTTCCACTTCTTTGCAATACATAGACAAAAAAACAATTTAAAAATTATCATAATATAGGATAATACATAGAATAAATCACACAAACATATTACATAGAGGTTACAAAGTGTCATAAATAAGAAACATCATACAAGTAGTATTATTAGTTCACACAAGTAATAATAATAATGTAAAATAAAATAATAGTAATATGATAGTATAATAATAAATTTTGACAATGTGGTTGATTGCCTCACACAAAATTATTCACAATATGTGGAATACGCTGCTTCTGAGGCTTTTGTAGCCTGAGTTGAAGCAGCCATACGATTTTATGTACTTAGATGGAAGAAAAACAAAACAATGGGGTGGCGGGTACAGAAACAAAATAAATATTATTCAATTACAATCAATGATATTGCAGAAAAAGATACAATAAAAATATTAATTTTTACCTAGATTTCAACAAAAAGTAATTCAATTCTACAAAATTTATCAATGAAGCATGTTCTCTACACCATTAAAAGATTGAAGCCATTCTTTAACATTTTTAAGAAATTTAAAAAGTGTAGTGGAGTCATGACAAGAAGGTGGTAACAAGTTGAAAAGTTTTGGTGCTAAATAAGGAAAAGATCTACGAAAAGATTCTTTATAAGGTCTCGGTATTCTAGTCCGGTTTGTTGCTCTCAGAGATTGACTGTATATATTTGGTTCCCCAATTACATTACCACTCCTAATATAAAAAATTCTAAGTACTCTAAAAATATATAGATGCCTTAAGGACAATTTCTTTAAAGATGTGAAAAGAGGTTGGGATGGAAATCTCCTCCCCTTATGAAGTATCACTCTAATGAGTTTTTTTTGTGAAGTTATTATAGGTTTTACTGTTGTCATGTAGGTCCAATCGAAATTTTTTAACAGCGTTACAGTGCCTTCGTTTGATTTTGGGCCTTCTTAAGTATAGCCAGGGGCGTCATTTGGGGAGGGCAGGGGGGGGGCATTTGCCCCCCCTGATTCCTGGGTTACAGGAAATATTCTGTACTAGCTAATGTACAAATGAGCATTTTATCCGGCAAACATCCCCCCCCCCGGTGTTTGCCCCCCCCCCCCAAAGGTTTTGGTGAAATGACGCTACTGAGTATAGCTAAAAAAGTAGAAAATTCAGTAATAAAGTTATAGCTATCAATAAAATATTCAGTAATTATCAAATACATTTGTGGAGCCCTGATAGAATTATATTTACGCAAACTCTAATCGATTTAGGAAATTGACGAAAATTCTAGTCAATAACCTTTTACAATAACAGGCCTATTAATTATTGCAAATAGGTAAGAAATGTTATTGGCAGGCCCATATAGGTTAATAACCCTTATTGTTTATAAAAGCAATAATATTGTTACCTCCTACTACAAGGCTATACAGTACTGTATTTGGTATAAACTGATTCAATCAAAACTATTCAAACATACAATCAATTACTATACCTATGGGCAAGCTCGTTACGTTCATCAACCAATTTAAAAGACAAACTCTTTAATTGCGATTATAATTGTTCGGGATTCAACAATTACAAATTGTTTCCAAAAGAATTTCTGTGAGTTCATCACTTCCTCACTAATCATTGTTCCAAGAAAATGGTAATCTCAACCAAATTACAGCTAAGATCAATAATCCATTTCAGCGATATTGTAAAATGGTTTATGACAATAAAGGCTTCCAAAAATTCCGGTTGTTCATCACTTTGATCAATTGCCAATCGATTGTTAAATTCCATTTACAGGATTTTGTTCTTACCTGAAAAGTTGAAGCAATTTATTATTGAAGAGTTCATCAAAAAGTCATTGTTAATTGTTGGGAAATTGATTGATCGATTGACAATCGTTTGGGAAACAATTGATCAGGTTATTCATGAAAATCTAATACCTGCACAATTCATTCAATTCCTTTTTCATTTAGATTGTTCTATATATTTCATTGAATTCTACAATATCATTGATTGTACGATTACACTTCGATTTTTTGGTTAATTGTTGAAAATTTGTGTGGATCTCAAGATAGAAGATAATTAAAATCGATTATGATTCGAGTTTATGACAAAAATAGTTCAAAACTGTGTACATTTGGCATGGAGTAATAGTCTCCAAAATGATTAAACTAGCAAGTTCACGCTGAAGTTTCCCCTAACTAGAACTCCAATATTCTCACATTTTAAAAGACAAACAAGAGGATTATTATCCTCCCAATGTCAAATTATTTCAAAACACAAAATCCATCATCACAAATATCAAATTTCTGGAATCAGCTCACGACTGAAGGAAAATGACACCACCGACAATACTAGGCTTAGGCTACTACCCGTATACAATAATGTATGAACTTTCCTTAGAATGTGCCCTTGAAAAGATAAATGCAATATTTTGTTTAACTTATTGGGAAATCAAAAATCTCAACTTCATCAGCCAACAGTTGAAAAAGAGTCAGTCAAGCTTGAACATTATACAAGTCCGTACCAAATTTTCTACTGGTTGTAAGTACATTTTTTGTAGTGTTCTAATATTCCTTTAGTATCACTAGTTTCACTAAATCCGTTTAGTTCTATATCATCAGCTCTACCTGTCTACCTTCCATTTGTAACCAATATAGTTCTAGCTCTGCTGTTCCAGAGTAAACATTGCAATATTTCTATAATGTTGCCTAGTTCTAAAAGTTCTACTTTTCTACAGTTATAGTCTCATTAATTCTACGAGTTCTTCAAAATCCTAGTGAAAGCAAAACTCTCTACACTAGAGGTATTTACTAAAGAGAGATATTTACTGAATCTATTTAACCGTGTGTTTATAAAGTTCCGCCTCTAGATTTCAATGGACTATACCTCCAGCTGAATGTTTATAAGTATTGCACCCTTTACTTTGAGCCGATCAAAATTTATTTGTCACATCAGAGAAAGTGAACTCCGAAACTAGTTCAGACACATAACCAGTCGTAGTTATTATTGTTAATTTCACCCCAAGGTACGTTGTACAGAGCAGTGCAATTATAGTCTAATAATCCTTACAAATTATGTTGGTGAGGAGATATACACAACACATCAGGAGTGTTTACATGGCTATAACTGGGACCGCTAATTCAATATAAGGTAAGAAACATAACTTTGTTGACTATTTGTAATCACAGATTAACTATATTGGGATATAGTTTACCGCTATTTATTTGCATACCGATTATTTAAATAAATATGCCAAACAATGTACTCCAGCAGATATAGTTGGATGAACTGTAGTGAATTGACGCCATTGCTGAAATTGTAGGTCAATTTAGCAATCTAATCTCTGAACAATTTTCTTACTTACTGGGAAGCAAGTTAAACAAATATTAATCTCAATATATTATTTTCTAAAATATCATGCATAATTAACTTCTTTCTACATTCTTGTTATCTATACTTACAAGTTTTAATCTATGTTTGAATCTTTTATCAGAGAGTACATCGCATTGATTTACAATCACGACATTATGTTTTAAGGGAAGATTTAAATCTGAATGCAATTTGAAAGTGAATGTATTCAATAAAATGATATTTAAATTTTCAAGTATTGATTGAATTGGAATCAATTTATCGGTCAACATCCTCTTTGAATAGCTCTTGAATATACTTGGAGACTCTATTTACGATTTGAATACAGTAGAATACTCACCTGGTTGAGTATTTTTCAGGATCTGTTTCATGAAAATTTAGAGATCCTGTAAACAAGAACAGCTGACTATAAGATACCAATTCAGTACACTAGATATGCACTACTATTAAAGAGTAGACTGTACACTAAATTAAGAGTTTTCTTATTATAAACGAGCATAATGTTCAGTTATGTTCTATATTGCTGAGGATTCCGCCGTGTTGTATCAAGCCAGCTTTATTTGGCTAGGTCAAGTTCTGCTTTGAAATCAAAAGTTATGACTAATTGAGGTTAATAAGTTCGCAAGTCTGGCCACTCCTGAGTAATGAAACATGAATGGAAAAGTACCATGAAGTACGAAGTCCTCCTTCGTAGAATAAATAACATGTAATTTCCTCTCTACCCCATTAATTGAATGTGTATAATCCACTAACAGACAATTACTTTGAATCATAGCTTTCGAACAAGTCTCAATTATTACTGTGAAAACCAATGACTCAATATGATAATAGTAAGACGTGTAAAAAGTATGTTATGGAAGATAGAATGTGGAGTAGTTCACCTACTCGAGTTTCATCACCATCAAATAATTTTGAATATAATAGTAATCAAATTGAAATTAAATTTCAAAGGCTCCATTAATTTGATACACAGGTTAGCAATATTGAAGGTAATAAATTGAGAATCATATTGCAGCTCAACAGTTATACATATCTCCAGTACCATAGCCGTACCTGTATCATAACTGAATCCTCTAATTTTCCTATGATAATGATGATGAATTTATTATTCCAAAATAATATTTTAATTCCCTAAATTTGATTCCAGTTTATTTCAAAATTTCAATCGCTCATTGCTCATCACCAGTATAGCATAACTGAAACCTCTAATCTCCAAATATAATAAATATATGAAATTTCCTAATAAATAATGATTTATGATATTATTGGAAATGATTAATAATGAATGAAAAAAAATTATATAATGATTATAAATTATTCGAAATAGTTTTACATTTTCCTAAATTAGTTTCTTTTTTCAATTCATCAATGCATCAATCACTCATTACGCAATAATAATAAGTGATTCCCTACAAGCTGCACCTTATACAACACTCAATGTACATTATTCACATAATTTTTCAATTTTATTGATTCATCGAGTGTAACACACACAAAAAAAAATGAGACAGCCAATTTTTAAATTATCTTTGAACGGTCATTGACTCCAGTCAACCTTACCTATTGCCTTGCATTCGCCGTATCTTCAATCTTGATGCTTATCAACATTATTTATGTAAGCACAAGACATCATAAGAGCTGCAGACAAGACAAAGCATAAGTTGAGCATTGTTGTGACGCAAGATAAGAGACTGTATGCTTCTAAATTTCATGTAAATTGTTTTTGAATCAGTGTATTACATGGGCTATAGACCTATCACAAATTGCGTTGTGATATAAATTTTCGTCGTGATTTTCAACAAGTGATTGAATCTCGGTTTGCTGAACGGAAGTCAATGGTGCGGTATCTTTTGCTGCATTGTTTTGAATATTTTCGGAGCGCGTGTTCCTCATCTCACGTTTGATGCTTCTTTTTGACCAGTATTTGTATTTACCTGAATTTGGTTTGGTGATCGTATATGGTCACATGTTGGAGGCGTTCGAGTGTTGCACAAGTGACGGAAAATTGCGATGTTGAATTTGTAATTCCCGATGTTGGACATGGAATAACATCCATGAGATGTTTCCTGTCTGTGAATAAAAACATAAATGATCATGATGAGTTTCCTGAAACCTTACACACATTTTTACAGTCGTTACTACAGTGAGATTAATTAATTTATAAGCTTACAGTCAAACCTATTTAATTCATTAAAAGTGAATTCAAAATTCATAATTCAAAATTATTTTATTCGGAAAATTACAAGCAGGCATATTACAATCAATAAATATAATCGTCCATATGGACCTCTAGGGTCTGTGGTTGGACGATGGTTTTAGTAGCCGATCATGACAAAATAATACGCATGCATTGCAGAAAAAATTAAATAACAAAATAAAAATCACAAGCTTCTTAACTGTAAAACTGTAACTGACTTAAAGTAACTAAACATAACTAACTGTAACTGATGAAATAGTAGTTTACATGGTAAATCATTCACTCACACATTCACGCACTCACACACAGGTTGAGGTTGAGATGAAGTAAAGAAAGAACTACGAGAGATGAAAAAAACAATAAGTGAATAAGAAAGAAAAAACTACCGATATCAAAACAAGGAGAAATCAGAACTAAACGTAAATAGATCGGAGCAAACGCCCGCACTCTCCCTGGCTGAGAGTAGTCAGTCATTCAGTTATAATTCTTTTATATTGGGATACAGAATGTTGTAAGGGATTATTTATATGTGTTGGACAGTTTCTTAAAACTACATGTGTCAGGTAGGAGACATTTCTGTCACATACCTGTCACATACCGAGCGTAGGATTAATACAGCGAAATTAAGATATACCGAGCGAGTAATACAGTCATTCGTGACAGTAAATTACTGCCACTAGTAAATTAAATTAGTGAATTACTTGAAAACTGTTGACCATGTGTTTATATTGATATGAACAATTCCGACAATGTGACTCAAGACGTTAGTAAAAATGATTAAATCTTAAATCTTAATGATTATTCACAGCATTTTCTGTTATGAATTGTTACAACTTAAAATTATTTAGTCATCCTTCCACTGACAATGATATTTTTTATATTGGAATGGAGTTGTGTGAATATGTTCAAGAGCTCTTCAGAAAGGAATTATCAATTTACTAATAGTGACTGCGCCACTCACATTTTTTAGTATATTCTTGATACGAAATCTTCACATATTTTGTAAAAGCGCCATTCGAGAGTGCAATAGATGTGAATTTCTTGCGAGAGGCTTCGATAGGGTTGCTGACCACCCGCAAGGCAATCACACAACCCGTCCTGCGTCAACCTGTCCTGTCCTCAAGGTTATTGGGAGGCCATAGGGGTGGCAAACGGCAGAAGAAGAAGATGAAGTAGTACTGCGAATAAGAAGAAAAACTACTAGAATAAGAAGAGAAAGAAAGGGAACTAGAAGAACGAAAAAAGAAGGAATGGGAAGGAGATGAAGAAGAAAAAGTACTAGGAAGAGAAGAGGAAGAAATAGAACGAGAAGAAGTTGAAGAGAAGGAGAAGAAAAGTAGAAGAAGAAGCGGAAGAAGAAGAAGAAGAAGAAGAAGAAGAAGAAGAAGAAGAAGAAGAAGAAGAAGAAGAAGAAGAAGAAGAAGAAGAAGAATGAGGAGAGGGTGAAAGAGGAGGAAAGGAGGAAGAGGAGGAGAAGGAGAAAGAGGAGGAGAAGAAAAGAGGAGGAGAAGGATTTAGATTTAGATTTATTACTTAATTCATATAGATAACAAATATGACTTCTTAAATTCTAGATTATAATAACATATACATTTAATTTTATTCATCAAATTTACATTAGCTTATAACTTATGCAGTGAGTAGATATAAAGCAAAAAATATACTGATAATTTAAAATTGTAAGTTATCTAGATGAAAAGGCGAAGTTTGGACATATGAATGTCCATTCTTGGAGAGAAAGATACATAGAAATCCTTTTCATCAACACTTAACCTTTTTAAGGAGAAAGAGGAAGAGAAGGAGATTGATTGATTGAATAACGGCAATTAATCAATTAATCAATCAATCTCCTTCTCTTCATCTTTCTCCTTCCCCTCCTCTTCCTCCTTATCCTCCTCTTTCATCCTCTGAAAGAGGAGTAAGAGGAGAGAGAGGAGGAGAAGGAGAAATTGAAATTCAATAAATGGTTCTCGAGTTATCGAATATTCAATGACAGCAAGTAGGCATATTTTCAAAATATCGAAACATCGTTATATCTCGAAAACAAAGGTCCATTGGAAAAAATTTTACTGGACATTTTTTTTAGGAAATGTCATGTAGAATCAGTGGTCAACGGCTGTAAAAACCTTGGTTGGACACTCTGTATAGACTAGCCATGTATACTAACCACAGTCTAAAGACTAGACTGAGAATAGACTGAGAGGATTATTATTGAGTTCTGAGTATATATCGTTTTTATGATAGTAACCAAACGTACTTGATCTCCCATAACAAAACTGTTCAAACCTTTAACTTAGTTCATCATAAAATATCGAGAAAATTTACGCATAATTCGAACAAAAAACACCAAATTGAAAAGGAGTAGAATATTATCCAATGTTATGCAACTGGGAGGGACCAAGTTCATTCACCATTCGATGATTTCGAGATGTTTTGTTGCTCGTATCCTTGGAGAACGTAGCAGACTCCCGCCAAAACAAAAAGCCCGCACACCTCCATATTGATAGCCAGAGACACCTGCTGCTGCTGCTGCTGCTGCTGCTAGCAGGGTTCATGAACCTGAACTTCGGCATTCATCCTGGACAGAGATAGATTTTCTTTATATTCCTCTTCTTCTTCTTCTTCTTCTTCTTCTTCTTCTTCTTCTTCTTCTTCTTCTTCTTCTTCTTCTTCTTCTTCTTCTTCTTCTTCTTCTTCTTCTTCTTCTTCTTCTTCTTCTTCTTCTTCTTCTTCTTCTTCTTCTTCTTCTTCTTCCAGCAGCCCTTGACGGGCCTCTATTTTGCGTCTCAAACTAAATGAAATAAAAATGTCTTTCAAATATTCGTGGTGGAGAAAACTTCTAGCTAGTTCTAGATCATGTCTCGCATATGCTGGTCATCAATAGCTATTGCTATGTTTGTTTCAAGGGTTGACAGACCTGCTTTTTTAAGGGAGTTTAGACCTTTTGTAAACGCTAAATGCCCTTTTTTCTTCGATGTTACTGGATGTATTAAGGTTTTGGCAATCCTCAAGATCTTTCAAGATCATTCAAAATTTAGGATTCCCAGAATGGGATTTGGATTTCTAAATATCGAATTCGTGATCGGAATAATTATAATATTGTTATAAAACATCAATATTTTAGGAACGATGTTTATTGAATATCATTGTTTTTCAATAATTTATTGGATATTAAAACTTTTAACTAGCTGTTTAGGGATCTACAGATTTTTAAAACGATACCTCTTTCAACATTCCAGGGGTGTGGCCAGGGGGTATAACGGGGTGTATCCCCGAAATGTTTAGGATTTTGATTTAACATTTTGAAAATGTTCTTATACATAATGCTCAAAAGGTCTCAAATCCTAAAAAATATGAAAATCATAGTAAAAATAGTCAAAAAATGCGTTTTTGCTTAAATACTTAAAATTTCAGGGGTTGGCTGGACCCCAGTCCCTCCGAAAATAATTCCTGGCTACGCCACTACAACATTCCGTTCTTTTTCGTTTTATTTTGTCTTCATTTTCCGTCCTCGGGGGAAGTGCAGCGGACTTTGTCAATTTTCATCCTCTTTTCCTCCTTCCACTCCCTCATTCTGCCAGTTTTTCTCCATTTTTCCTCCTTCCTCACTCTTCAATTACCATCGATTCCTTCCTTTTTGTTTTATTTTCCATTCTCCGGGGAAGTGCAACGAATAAAAGTTTGAAAAACTCCATCAACCGTTGGCTGGCTGGCGCGAAGAAGGCCGTTAAAAATGAAGAAATAGAAAAAGGAGATGAAGAAAAATAGCAGATGAAATAAGAATAATAAAAAGCGATGATCCTTGAAAGATACAGTGACCTGTTGTAGTGGAACGACCTTGACGTTTTTCACTCACCGAATACGAAAACAAATATCTCCAACGCAAAACTAATGACAAATTTATGCTAATCAGAATATTTTCAACCGATGTTTCTTTTTCAATTTTGTTTCTTCTTTCCGATATTAATTTATTCGACGTTTTACTTTGTGTTCAGTATTTTTCTATGTTACCCGCTTATGACGAGTCTACAAATCAGAAATGCGAGCAATATACTGTATAGGCGGGCATTATTATACATATTATAATATGGAATTATAATAAAGCGAACTTAAGCGGCATAATTATATACGGTCAGCTTATATAAAGCTTAAATACGGTCAGCTTAAATAAAGCTTGAATATAGCTTTATACGGTTAATGTTCAGTATAATATGTGAACATAATTGGAACATAATTCCATTCAAATCATGTGAATATTTTCTTCTAAAAAAATGTTTATATGATTTTCTTTGCTATGGTGATGCCCACACAAACTCTTGGCTTTTGCTTACGTGGTTAATCAGAATGATAATGTATTAGAAGATGATGATGTGAGATGATTGCAAGGAGAGAAGGTTGAACACTTGCAGGTTGAACACTGGGGGCTCAAGTGTAACACCAAAGTGGAGGGGGGAGTCTGATTTCTTGATTCATCTAATGTCACTCTTGCGGTCCGCCAAGTATCAGTCAATTATCAACAACTGATATTATCAAAATAAATTTTCAAAATGACGTCAGCCGAATCATTCTTCCCACTCCAACAGCTTGTGGATTCAAAAAGCATTAGGAATGGTTCAACCTTCTATCTAATAACCTTGAGATGAATGAATCTACTGCTTCAGTTCGGTTCCAAACCACCTAGTTATTGATTGGTCAAAAATGAATTATGTAATATAACACTTGTAATATGAGAAACCTGTACCTTGACAATCCTGTGAGAATCCTGTATCCATGAGAATACAGGAATTTTCATGTATTCATGAGAATACAAGAATTCAATTCATGAGAACCCTTTTGAGGCGTTCATTCTCGATCAAAATGCCATCCAATGGAACTTTCATGAATGGAAGAGCTGATTAGTAAGTACCAACACTTTACATGTACTGATTTAAGACCACAAACTAATATATATATGTCTTCAGTGTGAGTACCTTATATCTTACCTAATCAGCTGATCCGTTCAAGGTTCTATTGATGATTTCTAAAGGTGATTTCTATTGGATGAAATCTGATGAATATTGTGATAGAGTACGAATGCCTTTAGACAATTTCAAGGGTTTTATAAATGCAAGTGATAAATTGATTCGCATTCAGATGTACACAACTTACTATCAAATCAGTTTCTCTGTTGATGTTGATCTTTGACGACACAAATAATTCTTAAATCTTCGTGAATCATTTGCACTAATCATTAAAAAAAATAGAACTCTTTCCTATAAATCTTTCATAGAAATCTGTAATTTTCTATAATGAAATGCTGCAATAGAATGAAGAAACTCACTGATATTGCAACCATCCATTATTATATTCATTCTTTTTATGTTCATCCTATTTCCACAGTAATAATTCAAGAATCCGCCATTATTCCTGACGTTTATTATCAATTGTAGCTCATAAATATTAAAATATTTCAAGGCGAGTAGAAATATTCTTTCAAATTCTCCCAATGACCTCTCTTGAAAATTGACTGCAGACTAAAAATAGGTCAGTACTTCTGCTGGATAAAATTTGCATTAATTGAATGATCCGACAGTGTGCTAGTTTTATTCATATTCCAATTCTAAAATTTATCAAATTTTGCGATATTTCTAAAATTCAGTCCTGAGGAATAGGAATTAGCCTGCCTACGCGAAACTTCATTCCTAGCCACTAAGAGGATTGAACATCCATTAGGTTACGAATACTGTATTAAATTATAGAGATTTGTATTAAAATATATGTATTAAATTGAATAATATGTATTAAATTATTAGAGATTTATTAAAATATGCTATGATATATGGAATATCAACAATGAGATACCTTATTGAGCTTCATTATCTCAAACAAATAAGAAATAGGCCATTGTATTGCAACAAAAACATATTATTCACTCAAGAGTCAAACATTTTTTTTACAAAACATTCTCCTAATAAGTATTAAACATTGTACTGATTGAATTATAATGAGCAACTTTGAATCTCAAAGTTCAAAACAAATACAAGTAGGTCATTAAGACAGGAAACACACTATTCTCTGAAGCATTATTTCAAATCACTTCTCCCAAAACAAGATGAAATTTCCCTCTTGAGAAACGACTTACTCCAATTCAACATTCCCAATCCAATTCTACAATATTCAATTCCCATTGACGTATTTGTTGTTGAAGCTAACAAAAATCGTGTCATACAAAACCTAGTGCAACATAGCGAAATGAAGTAAATATACAAACCATTCATGAATAAAACATTTTAAAACTAGATCATGAAATTTTCACCATGGAACCTTCTCGAATACGTATAGTACAGTATGCATTCAGGCCAGAATAATTAGGTCATGTCCGGTGTATATACGTGAGTCGGTACGAAAAATTGTGACGAGGAAAAATGTCAATCCTCGCCAAACACGTGACTGGAAAACACGTGTACCAAAATTCGGTTAAAATTTCTGGAGGACAGCCTATCTTTTGGATCAGAATCAAACGTCACAGACGCATAAATCTTTGCGAAGCATGATTAATGAAATCAAGAAACAACTGATTTCCATTCAAAAACGTTACATAAGTGTGAAGGCTCGCATGCAAAACCACGAGACTAATTTGTTGCTATCATCATCTTGATTGAATTTGAATTTCGAAAAATTCTCAACTAGGTATAATTTGAATAAGAATTTCTTAGATAAACCGTTTCGTCCTTCCAAACTAGGCCAACAGTTGATTATTTATTGTAGTTGATAGACGACGCATTTTAATGAATGGACGGCATTTTTTATTCGTTCATTGAAAATATGAGTTCGTTCCACAAACGTATACTACACACGACTACCGAACTACTAAATTATTGTTTTTTTAACAGTCATGTGAGCTTCGAATCAAGTTTACAGCATGATTTCGTTATAAGTGACCCATTTGCAAAAGTTCCATGAATTTATTAACCCAACATTTGTGATTGTGATTGTTGATTTTATTAACCTTACTGGAACAGTTTTCAATATCCTTTATTAAAATTCGATTTCTAAGAGACTGAGACAGACGGTGAAGAGAGTACAAGACTTACTAAAGGTTTCACAACGAGAATGAAATGGTCGAAGAAAGGATTGAAGAAAAATTGAGAACCTTCAAAGTTTTGGCTTTTCAATTCCATAAGTCAATAACGTTTATTGTTGAACAATTTACTTATTGAGTTGAAAAATCGTAAGTAATTCTACAGATCTTTATCAACAATTTGCATCTTTTCTAGAATAAATTACTGATCAGAAATTACTTACAACTTATAGTGAACTAGTTCTAATCCTCACCACCCGAAAATAGCTAAAATATGACTTAAAACCAAAACAGTTCAAACTGAGGTGGTTGTTTCTCTAGGAATTACTCATCATTCATCTTTAATTTATTTGATCATAAATATAATATCAAGGGAAGAAAAATTACATTTCTGTTCCAGAATTAGAAATTTTTTATAAGAAAAGTGTTCAGAATCCCTTATTTCTAGTTTCGAAATGAAAATTCACCTAGAAATGCATGTAAAACAATGTCTTACAATATAATCTTCAGCTCTAACTATCTATGAGAACTCAATTCAGTTCCTTCATCCCAATAAATTATATACAGAATTAAATAATTATTTTCTCGCATGGACTGAATATTTATATTTATTTTTTCCTTTTTTTTTCTTGGTCAACTTATATTTTTCTATATTTTACCCATATTGATCCGTGCGCGGGGAAAGAACTCATAATCTAGAAGACATGATTTACAATAAACTCACAAAAATATGAGAGCTTGAATTCTCTCGAACTCAAAAAGGTTTCCTGTTTCAGAATATCATCTCATCTTTTGCACACTTTTGAATGAATCATTCATTATAGAAAATCTATGATAATAAAATTGTTTCTAAATAACCAAGATTGATAAGTAGGACTCAAACCGCACCACTTCTGTCTTACAATAGAATCTCTAGCTCTTTGAGATCTTGAAGATCTCCACTCGTGTTAAAATTATATCAAGGACACATGAAACGAGTTTGAAATGTCTTCCAAGAACTCCCTGCCATTAATACTGGATCCCAACTCTCAGAGGAGCCGTGCTATGCACCACTGCATCCTTCTCTTCTGAAATCCTGCAATGCACTCACACTCCTCTATTTCTTTTTTCCTATTGTAACTGACTTACATTATCACGCACGCGCTGTGTGAACTTCAGAAGATGCTCACTTCGCCATAAATTACTCGATTCTTCCTCAGCCGAACATTTTTATGAGTTTGTAGACCTTGCAAGGTTTGTAGACCTTCCACCCATATATGTGACCTTAGGTCACTCACCCTATGATGCACCTCCCTTTTGAAGAAAGGAGGCAAAAAGAAGAGACAAATCGAGGAAGAACTGGAGAATAAAGGAACTGTGTTAGCCACCCCTGGCCGTAACTAATCAACGGTCGAAGACCCCTTGAAAAAAGAAATCTTCGGACATCCCTGCTAAGTGCTTCCAGGGTGTATTCTGCATACAGTAGAGTTTTTTTTCTATTCCATGCAGGTACCTGACTTCAACACATGCTGGGGAATATGCATTTCTAATGTGAAGACCCGGTAAGGTCGTTGACTTGGAAGATCATTGACCTTGTGGCTGGGGGTGAATCTATTGGTTTTCTAAATACGATCACTCCTCAAGAATGATTCTTCATTAAAAAATCTTCTTCCTCTTCTTATTTTACCCTGTCACTATTAGTTTTGTCACGATACAAATTCTGGCAACCAAATAAAGCCTCAATAAAATATTGTCAATAACCACTAAGTGTTGGTATTATAATAGATAGCATAATTAACGGTAAGCTGACCTAATTTAGCAGTACTCAATATTGATAAAATAATGATAACAAGGAAGCGAGCTCCGACTCACCACCAAAAGTCTCTGACTCATATCACATTGTATATTTATTTGTATTCTTTGATGTTAATTTATGTAATTGAAAAATCCAAATCTTGAAGATGGCCATAACCTTCATCCAAAAATATCAAAACACACCACTGCCTATATGGATCATCTACTGAAAGATGTCAATGCCAATAAAATCATTGGAAAAATTATGATTCATCAATTATTTATAAAATGTATAAATACTTAATCCACATATGTTAACTTGCTATTAAATAATGCATATTATTATTTGTACTCACCAAAATATCATCCCAAGCCGGTGAAATAATGTATATACAGGTCTCATATCTTCGGTGGTTTCACGAACATAGCAATATATTTTGGAAATATTTGTTGTATATGAGATTATACTATTTTAGGAGTCAGTTATTTTATATAGCATAAAATATTTGGATGTATATTAATTTAGCAATAAACTTTCAGTTCACCTTTGAATTTGGCAGTGGAGTTGAAAAGTAAAGAATATTTTTAAAGGCATCTTCCAAAAATAAAATAAAAATTGAAAGGATTTTAACGTCCTATATGTTATTTTGTATTATATATAATATATCGCATATTATTTAAATGGTTATTGTAGCTAAATGTTGAACTACTTTGTGCATTGTACTGACGTCGAAAAACACGATATTAAATTGACCAATCACAGCCCAGCATTTCATTAAAAATTCTAGAATGTTCTATTGAAAAAGTCTGTTTCCTTGAATTTTAGCAAGGGTAACTCTCTTCCGTTTGAGACTCCTTAGAGAGCAGTTGTTTTGAGCACATGAGTGCAGTTTAATTATTTTCAAATGTAATCAGTTTCAATTTCAATTTAAATGTTTTCTAACTGTGATATATTGAGCTGTGGCAATATATAATTGATTAAATTCATGTAAAGTCGCGGAAATATTATAACCCATGGTCCAGAGCCAAGCAGTATCGTGAGATGACACACGGAATCCAATCTACCCTGAGATGGCTGCCTAAACCAGGATACGGTAACCGACGTCAAAGCATCGCCAATACTGTGAGTGATCCGTTTATTTAATCCTTTGGCCAAAGGCGCGAAAAGCCTCTATGAAGTGAAATAGTGGGGAAAATTATCATACTGCGTGAAGCATAGAAACATGAGCTCATGGTCTAGTATTTAAGACACTCATAAATTTAGAGATTTTGTACTATCTTATTTGCCAGGCAAAATACCCACACCCACGCTCTACCGAAGATATAAATTTTGTAACAAGCTATTTATTGTTATTAATAATTATTAACGAAACTTGTAAAATTCATTTAATTATTCAAGTTATGTGTTCTAAAGGAACAGGAGAATATACTCCAAGTTTTTCACCTAATTACTGGGTTTTCTAGTCGTTCTTGCACCTGTCTTGGCAATCCCAATTGATACATTAAATTTATTTAATTTATGAAAATATCAGTATCCTGGATGAGCCCTTGCAAGGCCAAATTTTGACATGCCCAGTCACGTAAGGAGTATGCTTAGCCAAGTGTGTTACGTAAGTGGATTGAGATCTTGTCTTTGATGCGTGACTATATTCCATCACATAGCTCTCCCTTATCTTGTGACACATTTGACTATATTTGCTTGATCCTGACGTCACGGGACATACAACATAAAAATAATAGCGTTACACACATGACACCATAACGTGGGGCTGTTACATACATGACCCACAACATAGTAATGTTACACATGGCACCCAACATGGCGGCCTGACGGAGATGTACAAGATTTCTTTATTAAGAAAGCCAAAAATTTGAACTCAGAAATCACAGAGTTGATGGTTGAAAACTTTTTGAAATTGAAAATATACCTTATGGAATTGCCAAGCTTTAATAAAGTAATTAATTAATTTGAATATTGATTTCATTATTAAATTATTCCTGAGGAGACGTCGAGGAAGAGTATACTCAGATATATCGCCTACAATTTAAAGAGATATATGCATTTATTGCTTCGAATCACATTCCGTGATCATTCAAATAATTATTTTAGGTAGCCTATTAAGAAAGCTAGCTTATTTAACCTTGAAATTAAAGCTTTAAAGGTACCAAAATATTATTAGTTTACCAAGAGCATTAAGGTCTTGGGGCTTATTAATTTGTTAACCAATTTGTTAATTTAAGCAAAATCCCCAAAAAAGCGATATCATAGGCAAAATATTAAGAGTATTAATTGTTTATTTATTGTTTATCTGTGATAGTTTGAAAATCGCCAGATTATTAATGAGCATTGAATATAGGGCTATTTATTAATAGTTACCATATATAAAATTTATTTACTGGTAATTACCAGATATCTATTGATTTAACTATCATTGCATGTTTATTTTGTGCATGTTTATTTGTAATAAGTCTTGGAAAATTTATTGTCTCACTGTATATATCACTTATCACTTAATCCTTTCGGTCAACATTTCACTGCACTCGAATCACTATCGCACTCGCGCCGCGCATTCATTTCCACGCCGCGCATACACCCTTCGCCGCGCATCTATTTCCACGCCGCGCCTACACCCTTCACGCCGCGTTCACACCATCGGACCGCGACATCCTTGGATTTCACCACTAGCCCAGCTGTCCAAATCCTAACTCACCATCATGGAGAACCTTTCAGCCAACTCATCTGTGTCCTACATGGAGCTGGGAGACAACAACACTTTGCGAGAAGTGACCACACCTAACCCCGAGGCAACAAACAACACTGATGAGACAGCGCCCAGGGAGCGAGATGCAGGAAGTATCACTAGCGCCAACTTCGACCCTGAAAATCTTCGTCAGCTGTCTTCCACCCGCCTGGAACCAGAGGTCGTCCCGACGGAAGTGCCTCCACGTACACCGTCACATACCACTGTCAATCCCACCACACAACTCTCGCCAGATGAACTGAGTCCATTAACTACCAGATTAATGAATGACACTCCAACCGATTTGGTCACCCTCATACTTAAACTAAGTAGTGACATCAAAGATTCCCGAGAGGAACTGGGTAGTCGAATCAATAGTCAAACAGAAAAAATGGATAGTCGAATGGAGAAGATGGATAACCGAATGGAAGGAATGGATAGTCGAATCAATGATCAAATAGAAAAATGGATGGAGGATTGAGAATAGAGATCAGAGACATCAGGGAAGAGATGAAGGATATGAGAAAGCAGTTAGATGACACTACTGTATGCCTCAACAAAAGAATGGATGACATGCAGGTGAATTTGAGGAAGGAACTGAGTGAAGATTGGAGCAAGCATGCGATTGAACTGGAAAACAAGGTCATGCAAAACGTAAGTGAACACACTGATGGATTAAACAAAAAACTAGAAAATCTTGTAAAACAAACCAAAACCGACATACAACAGGCAGTAGAGAAACAGAAGACAGAGTGTGCCACCACCTGCAAGAATTTGGAAAAGCAAATTAGAGATTCCACCCAGCCATTAGAAAAATCTGTACAGGAAATTAACACTCAACTAAGCCTAACTAACACATCTCTAAATACCACTCAAATCCAAGTTGAAAGTCTAGTAACCGACATACAACAGGCAGTAGAGAAACAGAAGACAGAGTGTGTCATCACCTACCAGAATTTGGAAAAGCAGATTAGAGATTCCACCCAGCCACTAGAAAAATCTGTACAGGAAGTTAACACTCAACTAAGTCTAACAGACACATCACCAAATACCACTTTTAATACAGATAAAGATAATAACCCACCACCTTCTACTAGTACACCATCAAAAACAAATGGAAAATCAAATAATCCATCAGGGAAAAATTCCAGCGGTGACCATCATGCAAGACTAGGAGGAGAGAAAACTTATAAGACTCTGACGGTTCAAATTCCGGCAGCCCAGAGCAAAGCTAAACGGCAGTCCAGCAAAATAAACAGTAAAGTGTATCACAACTCAGGCTTTCATCGGAAACATGCTCGATATAAAAAGTCGACAGCTTTCGAGAATTATGCATGTTTTCATCCGCGGCACACTCGCTTCAAGCCCGCCCTAAAGCCAAGAGATTGTAAAAACATGCTCAATATAAAAGTCGACAGTTTTCGAGCATTCTACATGTTTTCATCCGCGGCACACTCGCTTCAAGCCCGCCATAAAGTCAAGGGATTGTAAAATTTGGACACCAAAACCTAACCTCTCGAGACGTTGATCGAATACCCACAACAAACAGGCCAACATAACCTAAATCGCCCACATCTGGTATACGAAAGGTTAATAAGAGCAGCTTCAGGACCCTGAAAACACTTCGTCTATTTGGTACGAGAACCTCGCCAACATTAAACCCTACTATAGAGAATGAACAATATCATTCCTAAGAACCACATGCTTCCGGTTTGGAGATAAACGAAAAAAGTGATTTTTCTACAACAGGATTCAAACTAACATGAGCCAGAAATCGTCCCAAGGATGTACTACGACGCCTGACCGTATTAATTACGCAAAATAAGTGATATTGAACTTTTTAGAAAAATACACAGTTCTGTTAATAAAATAATTGATGGCCAACGATCGCCATAGTTTCTAATCAAACCAAATGGAATCCTAACGGTAAATTATTACCAACTTCAAATATTAGTAAGAAATTACCTTCTTTTCCAAGACTTACTATGTTATTATATCATATATTTGTTAGTATTAGTAAATATCTGAACTTTTTGTTAGCTTCTACGAGGTCACACGTGATGCTCATAACCAAAAAACACATATGTTATGATGTCTACTTGTGTGCGTAGACGATATATTGTACACATACGATAGGCCAATGCCACACAAATCAAACAGCATGTATATATTCCATACTTCACAGCTGTGAAAGTTTATAATCAAATTATTATAATGTAGCCAGTATTATTAAGTAAATTTTGTTAAAACTAAGATTAACACATATTTTGATATTATTATTGAATGTTTATTTATTTGTAACCATAAGTGTTTGCATGGCAGTGAATTTTGAGTCAAGTGGTGAAACCACAGATTACGATTGTGAGCCCTAGGCTAATAACTTTGTCAATCGATAAAACAAGTCGGCACCCATTTAAGTTAACTGCTATTTCCTTCAGATCAGTTACCAGAGTTATTGTGAATCTGTCTATGTAAATTGTTTGAGAGCTTTATTTATGTCATTTATTGTCTAGCAGAACTTATGAGTTTGAATTGTATTGTATTTTCGAGTGTCATCTGAGATAACCTCACATACCTTTTGTGCATCAGCGCTTGTAGAGATTCCTTCGGCACCTGGCATACTCTTTGGTTTGACATGTCGTCATCATAGTATTGTTTTAGCCGCCAACTTTTGAATTCTCATATTGCTCTTTTAGATGTATTATCTTTGCTCTATTTTTTCTCAGCTAAATGCTTGATTTTTTGTGTAAATCACTGCCATGATTAGATGTTACGCTTCTGTAAATCTTATGAGTAGGTAACGTAGAATGTTTCCGCCGAATTCGAGTCGGAGGTAAGCTAACATGAGACAGTTGTATTCACATATTTTTTAGAGCCTTCTTTATGTTATGTGAGATCTTAGAAAATTCGCCTCGTTTTCTTTGTATAGTTACACAAACTCGCTCTATCTGCAGCTTATTAAAAGCTTATTTATTCGCTCATTTATATAACTATAGGGGGCTTCTGTCACGATACAAATTCTGGCAACCAAATAAAGCCTCAATAAAATATTGTCAATAACCACTAAGTGTTGGTATTATAATAGATAGCATAATTAACGGTAAGCTGACCTAATTTAGCAGTACTCAATATTGATAAAATAATGATAACAAGGAAGCGAGCTCCGACTCACCACCAAAAGTCTCTGACTCATATCACATTGTATATTTATTTGTATTCTTTGATGTTGATTTGTGTAATTGAAAAATCCAAATCTTGAAGATGGCCATAACCTTCATCCAAAAATATCAAAACACACCACTGCCTATATGGATCATCTACTGAAAGATGTCAATGCCAATAAAATCATTGGAAAAATTATGATTCATCAATTATTTATAAAATGTATAAATACTTAATCCACATATGTTAACTTGCTATTAAATAATGCATATTATTATTTGTACTCACCAAAAATATCATCCCAAGCCGGTGAAATAATGTATATACAGGTCTCATATCTTCGGTGGTTTCACGAACATAGCAATATATTTTGGAAATATTTGTTGTATATGAGATTATACTATTTTAGGAGTCAGTTATTTTTATAGCATAAAATATTTGGATGTATATTAATTTAGCAATAAACTTTCAGTTCACCTTTTGAATTTGGCAGTGGAGTTGAAAAGTAAAGAATATTTTTAAAGGCATCTTCCAAAAATAAAAATAAAAAATTGAAAGGATTTTAACGTCCTATATGTTATTTTGTATTATATATAATATATCGCATATTATTTAAATGGTTATTGTAGCTAAATGTTGGAACTACTTTGTGCATTGTACTGACGTCAAAAAACACGATATTAAATTGACCAATCACAGCCCAGCATTTCATTAAAAATTCTAGAATGTTCTATTGAAAAGTCTGTTTCCTTGAATTTTAGCAAGGGTAACTCTCTTCCGTTTGAGACTCCTTAGAGAGCAGTTGTTTTTGAGCACATGAGTGCAGTTTAATTATTTTCAAATGTAATCAGTTTCAATTTCAATTTAAATGTTTTCTAACTGTGATATATTGAGCTGTGGCAATATATAATTGATTAAATTCATGTAAAGTCGCGGAAATATTATAACCCATGGTCCAGAGCCAAGCAGTATCGTGAGATGACACACGGAATCCAATCTACCCCTGAGATGGCTGCCTAAACCAGGATACGGTAACCGACGTCAAAGCATCGCCAATACTGTGAGTGATCCGTTTATTTAATCCTTTGGCCAAAGGGCGCGAAAAGCCTCTATGAAGTGAAATAGTGGGGAAAAATTATCATACTGCGTGAAGCATAGAAACATGAGCTCATGGTCTAGTATTTAAGACACTCATAAATTTAGAGATTTTGTACTATCTTGTTTGCCAGGCAAAATACCCACACCCACGCTCTACCGAAGATATAAATTTTGTAACAAGCTATTTATTGTTATTAATAATTATTAACGAAACTTGTAAAATTCATTTAATTATTCAAGTTATGTGTTCTAAAGGAACAGGAGAATATACTCCAAGTTTTTCACCTAATTACTGGGTTTTCTAGTCGTTCTTGCACCTGTCTTGGCAATCCCAATTGATACATTAAATTTATTTAATTTATGAAAATATCAGTATCCTGGATGAGCCCTTGCAAGGCCAAATTTTGACATGCCCAGTCACGCAAGGAGTATGCTTAGCCAAGTGTGTTACATAAGTGGATTGAGATCTTGTCTTTGATACGTGACTATATTCCATCACATAGCTCTCCCTTATCTTGTGACACATTTGACTATATTTGCTTGATCCTGACGTCACGGGACATACAACATAAAAATAATAGCGTTACACACATGACACCATAACGTGGGGCTGTTACATACATGACCCACAACATAGTAATGTTACAGTTTCTGGTTCACAATTTGTTCTACTATATTATTGTATGGATTGTTATCTGATATGATACCTGACATGCCTATATAAGCCGTGGCGAAGCGTGGTATGCTTATTTGGTCATCGCCAAAATAAGCATACCAAACCTTTGACCAAATAAGCATGCCAAACCTTTGACCAAATAAGCATACCACGCTTCGCCACTGCATATAAGTTAGTTTAGAAAACGTTTTGCAGTAGTTCCATTACTTTCAAGAGAGAAATTGCATTATGTTGAAATTCAACCCTTTAGATACGAATGTAGGTACTATTCAAGAGTTAGTATTCTCATCAGTATTTACCCTTATGCCTTCGTCACTACATAGGCAAAGCTTATTGCAATAATTTAATTCCAATCATTTCAAAATCTCACTTTGAAACTACTAAGAATCAATTCCAGGCCAGCCACACATTTTCCCTGTCCCTCCCTATAAAACACATTATTATTTGAATATTATTAAATAATAAAATTAACTTGCATCAGAGATGTTGTAGAAGTAATACAATGTATAACAACAATGTTGTCTAGGTATGTTTTTAAATATATGCATTGTGGAATATTATTAAATAATTAACTTGCATCAGAGATGTTGTAGAAGTAATACAATGTATAACAACAATGTTGTCTAGGTATGTTTTTAAATATATTCATTGTGGAATTGACAACATTGTTTTCATTCTTTACCTATTAAATTAATTATTGAGATTTCATTCCAATTCTTTATAACTTCCCAATAAAATGAATGAATAATATTTTTATCAGTCAAATAAATAATTATTACAATTGGTTGCTTATAAAATTATACAAATCCAAGACTTATAAGAAAAACTCCAGAGTATTTCACCAATACATACTATTACCATAGATAACAGATTAGAATCTCCTATCTCTACTCTATGCTATTACATCTCATTATTGTAATACAGTACAGTATGTAGTAGGTATTGATTTTACCCCTTCAATCAATTGATTCACTGGAGCCAAGGACCCGTGGCGAAGCGTGGTATGCTTATTTGGTCATCCATATCAATTGGTCATCCTATAGGAAATATACCTGGCGATGACCAAATAAGTATACCACGCTTCGCTACTACCAAGGACGTATTTTATGGTGGATCGTCTTTGCTGAGAGTATCGTTCTGGAGACAGTGCACTGACCTTAATCGACTATCGAAAAAACTCATCTACTACGAAAAATATGCGACCAATAAATAGAACTTTTCAAGGTTATGCCGACAAAAAGATCTAAGATCCATCGATGAGCAATCTTTCGGTATTTGTAGAAGGGAAAGACGTTAACAATTGCTAAAAGGTTAAAGATTATGCCATCGCCTAGCCGCGTCATTGTGAGGTGGCTCAGCATTCGCGGAATTTGAAAAAGACAAAAAAGCAACGTTCCGGTGAGCGTTGGGAAGTTGGAAAAAAGAAGAACACGTGAGATATTTATTGCGTTTGCGGAGCGGTCTCAACTGCTTCTAGCGTATTTTTTAAGATGTTTTTTTTTTGTCCTTTTAGTATCGGCTCCAGAGTCAATGGATGGGGCACCACGTGGTTTGGCTGCGTGTGATACGAGTTGCTACACTAGTCAAGAATGTGGCGAAGTTTTCTTTTGCATTTCTTCTTCTTTATCACCCACCTCTTCTGCTTGGCCTTCTTCTGTCTCTAGTACTCCTGTAACTTCTACTATATCTTCTATATAACTTCTATATCTACTATAACTTCTATATTATCTAATATTACTTCTTCAGTAGTACACTACCACTAAGTACATTACTTATACAGTATAATAATATTACTGTACTTCTAGTAATCCTTTTTCTAATTTTCCTTCGTTTTCTATGAGTAATAAATTTCCCACTTCTAGTTTTCTTGTATTACTGTTTTTTTCAACTCCGCCTTCCTGTACTTCTTCTAATCATCTTCTCTTGTGTTCTTCAGTCTTCTTCTTCCTCCTCTTAATCTTCGCATATTTCTGTACTTATTTCTGTTCATTAGTTATCCTCCTCTTTCATATTCCACATTCTCCTCTTCTGCGCATCCTTATTTTCTTTCTCATCCTCTCACACCGTCCTTCTTAAACCTCATCTTCTCTTCTTCTTCTTTCCTTCTTTATTCTTCTCTTTTTCTTCTTCTTCTTCTTCTTCTTCTTCTTCTTCGTCTTCTTCTGTCTTCTTCCTATTTTTCTTCTTCTTCTTCTTCCTCCTCCTCTTCTACTATCTTCTCTTCCTATTCTTCTTCTTCTTCCTCTTCTATCTCTTCTTCTTCCTCTTCTTCTTCTTCTTCTTCTTCTTCTACTTCTTCTTCTTCCTCGTTCATACTTCTTGCAACTCCTTTGATTTTCCCTCGAGATTAATTTTTCACTCTTTTCCCATTTCTTCTTCCATCTTTAACATCTTCTTCTTCTTCTTTCATTCCTTTATTTTGATGTTGCTTTTCTTTGTCTTTTCAATCTTCATATTTTTATTTTACTTTATCTTCTTCTGCTTCTTCAACTTTTCCCCCCCACTTCATCAAACCTTTTCACCTCACTCCTTCCCACTCCTTTCTGTTTCCCTTTTTCTCTTCTGCTCCATCTCGATTCATTCTAACAATAATAATAATTAATAATTCAATAATAATAATTCATTACTTATAACAATTATAATAATGCCTGTTAGTGAGCACAGGATATGAGTGTAAAGGGAGATACGGCGAAGGATGCAAAGAACGGATGAAAAGAGAGAAAAAAGAGAATAAGATGTTGCAGCCAGTCGGTTAGAGTGAGA
Source organism: Laodelphax striatellus (assembly GCA_017141395.1). NCBI lineage: Eukaryota > Metazoa > Arthropoda > Insecta > Hemiptera > Delphacidae > Laodelphax > Laodelphax striatellus. The sequence goes on from CM029539.1 coordinate 10,442,208, forward strand.
CTGATGGGTGGAGGGAGAGGTTAGGCCGTTGACCGGCTGAGAATTGTGTCTGAATTCCAAGACACAGCCGACTTTTCCCGCCTTTTTCTGAGATCGAATCTACTCTGGGCGCCAAAGCGCTAAATCTGACTCGATTCATTCGATTCAATTACATTCTTCTGTACATTCAATTGCAGGCGTCCTGGGAAATTCGATACCTGATAAACATAGATCAATAATCATGACTTATACTCAATGTCAATCATAATTCATAATTGATTATGAACAATTTTTAATCAGTCAAATTTTTTATGAATCATAGTTGATTATTTTCATATTTTCATTATCAATTCTCTCAATTATTTCAATTCCCTCTTCACTCCTCAAGAATTAATAATAATTGATGATCAACCGCCTTAATTAATCGTATTTTGGAAATTTTTAAATCTAATTAGATCAAGATTTTTCGAATCTATCATTTGAAAGGATTGAAAACAAATCGAATACTTGGATATTCATGCAAATGGAATAACTCAGTACACAATCTTCCAACTTTTTGCGTTCCTTCCAGCTGGATTTCTTTTATTCTTTTTCTCATTCCATTCTAAATGTTTTATTTTTATTTTCATGCGAGCAAACAATGTTGCAAGCAAATAAGATTTTTCAAAATGAATAAATAAAATAACTGAGCACGTGATCTACTCATGATCAATTTTTAGATGTTTTTCTTGCCTGCATTCATTTTCAATATTTTTGTTGTTTTCTCTCTTCTCTTCTTCTTCTTCTTTTTTTTTCTTCTTCTTCTTCTTCTTCTTCTTCTTCTTCTTCTTCTTCTTCTTCTTCTTCTTCTTCTTCTTCTCCACTTCCTTCTCCTCTCCCCCGTCTTCTCCCACTCCTTCTCCCCCACCCCCTCCCCCTTCACCCCCTCCTTCTCGTCCGCAGTCACCCTTGACTCACCTTGATATTTTATTCATTTTCTCTCACCTCATTCTATCCAACAATAAATAATCTCAAGACATAATGTCTTGATAATGTAGCTTGTGTAGCGCTTGGTTAATAGGAAATGTATTCAAACATTGCTTTAGTCAAGTCAGACTTCTACAAGCTCTAGGCCTGGTCATTTTTTTCTTTGCTTCTAAAGCTCTGTGTTCACAATATAATAAATTTTCAATTCAATTCCATCCCATAAAATAGCCTATTAACAGCTAGGTCAGGCCCCCTCACTAAGCTAAATATCTTAACTCAATAGTTTCAGTGACATTCATGTAGTTTGACGCTTGGCATCAGATAGATAGATAGATAGATCTTCTATCTATCACATATCATTTCTTGACCTTGCTGATAAGAAATAATGTCTCTCTAGCCATCTAGCTGATGACAAGCGTCAAATTAAATGAATATCACTGATATTTAGCTCAGTGTTATATCAGACATGAATTGTTATAATGCATCAAATTTAACATGAATGTTTTGTATACCTTATAAGCTGTTTGTTCAAGGTTATTCAATGCATGAAAATGGATAAAAATTCGACTGTGGACACTCAGGACCCAGCATTACAACATAGCTATTGAAAATTGGAAATACTGTACTGAGTATATTTTTTGGTAGACTTTCTACAATTTTCAAATTTAATATAAGTCTATTATTAAGTCTATAATGCAGGATTTTGACATTGATGAAGACATTACTGATTACTGCATTCTGCCCTTTATAGTTCCACATACTCACTCTCTTCTATAATCATTCTCCGGATTCTCCCCCGTTATTGTATCCTCTGGTCTCCTTCTCTGGACCCCACCCATCGTAAAACATCATCATTTGATTATTTTTACTGTGTTACTAAAGAATCCATTGAATTTGTCCTTAGCATTTTAAAAATATTCTAAATAGACGTTTTTGAAAAGGTGCTGGATACTGACCTTCACTATAGATTGACTCCTTAGCCTAGTGGACTGGCTGTGCTGTAGTAGTAGTGAATCAGCCATATAGTATGCACTGGATAAATTCAACTGGGAGTGCAATAAATCAACTCCTCCTTCTTTTTCTTCTACTTCTCCTTATTTTTCAAATTCTCACCTTTCTCCTTTCTCTTCATTTTCTTTTTCTCCTTTTTCTACTTCTTCTTCTCCTTCTTTTTTCTCTTCTTCTTCCTCGTCATCACTTTTCTTTCACCCCACCATTATCTCCTTATCCCCTCCATTATCTCCTCTTTGCCGCCATTTATTTCTCCTCCTCATACTTCATCAAAATCTTCTTCTTGTGCGTTCTTCTCTTTTTTCTTCTTCGGTTTTATTCATTACCTTCTTCCATTGATCTCTTCTTGTTTCTCATACCTGTACTTGTTTTTCATTCTCCTACCTTCATTCATCTCCTTCCACCTCTGCTTCTTCTTCTTTTTCTTCTTCACATTTTATCCCTGTTTATCTGCTGCATCTTCTTTTTTCATCCCTTGATCCCTTCTTCTCTTCTGATTTTATTCCAGATTTTTCACGATTAGAAATAAATATTATTTCTTTTTGTTCGTTTCATGATGTTTCCTCCACTTCAATCAACTCCACAATCCATATCCTTCCTTTCACAGTTTTCCTTTTACTCTTTTCATCTTTATATCCCTCTATCTCGATCTTCGTCGTAATCATATCACCTCCTACTTCCTACCTCCTTCATCTCCAATTTTCTTCTTCCTTTTTTTTTGACTGACCAATGTTTTTATCCATAGTCCTGTCACAGTCAGCGTCTTCTTCTCCTTATTCATTTTTTTCTCTTTTTCCCCTCCGTTTCCCCCTTTTTTTTTATTCTTCTTCTTCTTCCTTTTTTCTTCTTCTTCTTCTTCTTCTTCTTCTTCTTCTTCTTCTTCTTCCTTCTTCTTCTTCTTCTTCTTCTTCTTCTTCTTCTTCTTCTTCTTCTTCTTCTTCTTCTTCTCCTCAATCATCTTACAGGTCGCTGAATTTCAATGAGCACTTGGAGTGAATGAACGCCTTTTTCGAAATATCATTGTCCGCGAAAGAATTCGTAGTAGTGGAAAAAACACACCTCAAGGTCGTTGTGCATGTACAAACCTGCAGTTCTTGGAAAGGGTGTTGGTTTCTATGTTTTTTATTTATTTATTTGTCTGTTTCTGTATTCATATATTTTTTTATTATTTTGTAGACATCGTTTTGAGTTACGGAACCTCAAGGCGAATCGTCTGGTCAGGACTCGGAGTAAAGCGGTTGATTCTAGAATATTCCAACTACTTCAGGACTTCTTTAGTATTTTGGTATTAACATAGGATGAGGTCATTCTACCACTATCAATAATAGGAGTTTTGAATCTTTTTCACGTTACACGACGTAATTCTATGGTGGTTAAATCTAATTTGCTTTTCGTTCAACTGTCGATAGAAATCTCAAAATGATTTGATTTATAAAGCTGACACTAATTTTTCAAAACCGATAAGTTCCTCATTCGCTCATGTCATTTAACCTTACAAGGCAACAACAGTAAACTATTAAAACTCCACACCTTTCCAATGTGGCTTACCTCGAAGCTGTCTCGTGAAAAAAATTAATTCCACAATTTTCTAAAAGGTCACAATCAATCCAATGAATATAAATTTATTTTACTGATTTAACAAACGACGGCTTATCATAATATTAATGGTAGACCTTGAATTATCAACACATTACTTTGAATCCAACGCTGTCAGATTCCAGGTGTGTTTACTTACCTTTATGGTAAGCGAACTTCAAGTTAAATAAATTTCTAATTAAATATTCAAGATGAATAAATTATTGTTCTCAAACATCAAGAGATGCAGTTTCCTGGCAAGTATTCCATTCTTTTTGTTTTGTTATCAGGGAACATTCACAGTCCATAATTAGATTGATTTGCATATGCAATGACACCTGCACTTTTAGAAAAAATCATGCTTTTGATCATCTAAACTGACCTTCAAATTGTGACAGGTTTTCTCTTTGTATATCATTTGTTATTGGATGGTTATAAGTTGCGTTGTTGGTCTGTAATGCTATCAAATTTATTGAAGAATGTTCAGATGTAGCTTAGATGTGGCTTAGCTATCTAGCTGAGTTCAGCTAATTTAGATATAGCTGCTTCATTTTGCTGCAAGAAGGCTACTGGAGACGCCTTATTCTATTTAACTAAGGGTCGTGTTCGTCAGTTTGGTCGACCAAATACTTGGTCAGGTATTTGTGAATTGTCTCGTGATTATGGTTAAAAACAAAAACTACTATACGTCTCAATGACATCAATTATCATTGATGTAATAACATTATTGATAATATTATTAACAAAAAAATATTAACAAGCGTCACCAATTAAAATACTTGCATGTTTTCGAAAAATATAATTTGTTTATCAAACCTCAAGCACTTATTTTGGCAATCTTGTATACTTCTTTCAAAATTTCATGTAAACAAAGTCTCTCCTCATTGACTATTTTTGATTTACGAGTATTTTGCATAAACCAATCAATCAATCTGTCATACCATCAGCAATAACGAATAACTGTTTACTGGCTCACTGATTGGTCCATTGATTTACTGATGATTGGTTTTAATGATTGTTTACTGACATGAAACAAGTTTCAAACATCAACAAACCTGGCTTTGAATATTTGTCAACTAGTTGATAAACCAGTTGAATCGTGAATGTTTTCGGGCCACAAATAATGATAGTGGTATGAGATTCAACCAATAATACAGATCTTCAATACCAATTCAATCAGACTACGTTAATTTTAAAATTTCTATTGGATAATAATTAATTAAATAGAAATTTCAGTCAATAAGTCCTTATTTAACAGCTGATTGATTCAAGTTCGTATTCAAATGAAAATTTGGAGGAGCATTTTCAGATTCTTATTGGTTTTGACATAGTGAATCAGTTCACATAATACTCAAAGAAGATAATGGATAATTAACATTTCCCAATACTTTCGAATGGAACCTTTAGCGTAAAGATTTTGAAATTGACTTGATTATCAATACAAACTATTTTTGAATCTTTTCTGTAGGTTTTTAAATTAAAATGTTTTGAGAAAATGTCAAAAAATTGTTGTTTAATTATTTTTTTGTACAATATAACAATTCAAATGAATCAATTGATATAATTTGTAACCTCAGTGAAATAACTTATTAGGTGTCGTATGGAATGATTAATTCAGGACAAATCTTATTTTGAAGAATTACAAGTTTGAGAATTGCAATCGTTGTTGAGAAAACCGTTGATTCAACTAGCTGTTCAATTTAACGAAACTCTCGACTCTCGAACAAATAACTAACGTAGATTAGGTCAATATTCTGGGTACAATTGGTCCAATTCTTTAGACAGCTATTCTCTTTCTGTTTGAAATCGATTGTTGAATGCTTTTGTTGGAATTTAGTGAGAACGATTTCTAGGAAATACAAAACTTAAACACTATTGTTGAGGATTCGAAAGAAATAATTGGGACAGATTTTTGAAAAGGAAGCTAGGAAATAGTTAGGGAGATACAAAAAACAAAATAGCCTACTTTCCAATGATCATTGTTTTGTTCATTGTTGTTGACAAGCAAGCTTTCAGCTACTTCAAATTAATGGTTTTTGTTTTCTCAACTACCACAAAAATCTACTGACCCACTATGGTGCTAAACTTCCAGTACTATTCTACTAGTGATTTATTTATTCTAGTGAACTAGCTTTCTCCCATGGTAGCTTCCCCCTAGAATGTAACAATAATTGGGTTACAATAAGCTCCCTCTTCTGAGGAAGTTGTTGTTCGAGAAACTGTTTTTCACTTGTGACAGTTAAAAATAATGAATGAATGTGGGACAAGTAAAGTGACATTTTCAAGAACAGTACCCTCTGGGGTGTCGACAGTACTAAAGAACAGAAGAAAGAATAATGGTTTTCTGTTAAATTTTTATTCTTTGTTTGAAGTTTGAACTTTCCATGTTGTAATTGAATGAGCCAGAAGTAGTTCTTATTTTAATAGTTGTTGAATGTATTGAAACAGGGGTTTTCCCTAAAACTAACTGAAATTAAAAAAAATATTTAGGGCCGCTTTCCCCAACACTGCTCAAGTAATAACAGCTGACACTCAATTTTTTTCTATACTTTTCCTATTCTCCGAATGAGGCTTAAGCCAGATGTGTTGCATCTGTAAGCAGCGTTGAAAGCGGCCCTTAGAAGAGTAAATGAAAAATAACAATCATTGATAAATAACAGAGGATCAGTTGCCTATTTAATGAAATTTGGAAGTTCGGAGAGATTATCAGACATTGCAATTGCTGCAATCGCATTGAAAAAGCTGCAATCAGCTGCAGCTTTTAACCTACATGATAATTAGTTAAACGAGAATCCAAATAATGATATCATCGTGGTGACTCTTGAAACGAGTATACGAGATCGTCAAATAATTTTGAGGATCTCTGCACTGTAATCTGCAAACATGAACAACAGATTAGAAAGCTAGAGGAGATTCGATTAAGGCTACTGTATAGGAAAATGTCGGTCATGTATGAATTCTTAAAAAAGATGTATAAATATTTATTTATAAAATGTATGAATGCGTTTCATTGTCCGTCTATAACGGTACTTGTGAATTATTTTGAAAAAATACTTCAGCATCCTTTTTGTCAGAACAGCAGTCTGAAGCGTCTTATTTCCTGTTACAGATAGAAAATTTAATTCTCCAGCTGCCACATCCCATCTGCAAATATTTTCCAGGTGGAAAGGCTGTAAGATGCAGCTTAGTTCCTGTTAGTTTACCTTCTGTTTATTTCTACATCCACCAACCTGTACTAATATGTACTTTATTGTGGTCTCTGCATTCTCCTCCTCGACTTCCCCTTCCCCATATTTCTAGTTCCACTTATTTTCCTCCTTTTGAAAATTCTTCATATCTCTCTTCTTCTTTTTTTCTTCTTCTTCATCATCTTCTTCTTTTTCTTTTCCTTCTCATTCTCTCCTTCCTTTTCCACCACATCCTCATTTCCCGCTTCCTTTTTCTCCTGCTACTTCTCTTATTCCACCTCCTCCTCTTTATCCTCTTTTTCATCTTTCATCTTCTTCTCTTCTACATTACTCCATCACAAACATATCACAATTTCTTTATAACCTGTTCCTTCCTGAATCCTTCAACCTAAGCTATTCTCATTCTCTCTCTCTCTCCTGTTTTTCGTAGCATGCTATTCCATCTGTTACCTTTGGACCAACAACGGCTGGATTATTTCCATCAACATTTAATACTTTTTTCCTCTTTCTCCTCCTTCCTCCTCCTTCTTCCCTTTCTCCTCATCCTTCTATTCCTTCTTCTACTCTTCCTTCTCCTCGACTTCTTCTTCTTCTACTCTTCCTTCTCCAACATTTCTCCACCATTTCTCCTCCTTCTACTCCTTCTTCTTCTCCATTTTATCCTTCTTCTCCTCCTTCTTCTTCTCGTCCTCCTCCTCTTCGTTCTTCTCCTCTTCCTTCTTCTTCTTCTTCTTCTTCTCTCTCTTCCCTACTCCTCCTTCTTCTACTTTTTTCTCCCTTCTCCTCCTTCCTCGTCCTCCTCCTCCTCCTGCTCCTTCGCCTCCTCCTCCTCCTCCTCCTCCTCCTCCTCCTCGTCTTCCTCCTCCTCCTCCTCCTCGTCTTCCTTCTTCTTCTCCTTCTTCTTCTTCTCCCTCTTCCGACCCCTCCTAATCCTCCTCCTTCTACTCCTCCATCTTCTCTTCCTTCTTATCCTTCTCTTCTCCCTTTTCCTCCACCTTCTCCTCCTGCCCCTCCATTTCATCCTCCTCCTCCCCTTACCCTCCTCCCTCCTCTCTCCTCCTCCTCCTCTTTCTACACCTCCTTCCACTCTACCTCCTCCTCCTCCTCCTCCTTCTCCTGCTCCTCCACCTCCTCCTCCCCTCCACCTATTTATTTCTTCTTCACTTCCTTCTCTCGATCCCAAATATCACATCGCATCTGTTACTCGTATAAACACCATCGGTTTTCCTCTAGCAAATCTGTTCAGAAACGGTTTTCACTCTGCCCCACTCCCAACTGTTTACGGAAACATCTTCTGAATTTGGCCGAAATGCCTCTTCTAACGGAGAATGCGAAGCCCTCTCAATGTCCCCCAAATGGATCATTCAATCTACCTGGCCTACTATAACCCATTCAACCATTTCATCCCATTCATCTTCCGAGACAGGTGCGCAGTTTTGCAAAGATGTTTCTGTTCCAAATAACAGTTTCTCCAAATTGGGTTCTAGGAACTCTCCTAAAAGGAAGCTTTTCTAGTCGCCGTTGAAAGGGTGACAGCTGTAGTTATTTGCCAAATATGTTGTATATGTTTTTGTGCTGATTTTGGGTTGCTGAAGTTTTGAGTTGGAATGGAAGTGGGTCAACTGAGGCTGCGGGGTGCCTGGAAGGGTTGCTTTTGTTGTGTAGCGACATAAGACGAATGATGATGAACTAAATCTTTCACTGGACCGTTGTCAGAAAACGGTCTTCTTTCTCTCCATGTGCTTCTCTATCTTCTTCTGATTCTCATTTTTCCTTCTCCCTTTGTCAACATTCTGCTTCAACATTTCTGTGTTTCCTCTTCTATTTCTCTCGTATTCTTCTTCTCCTTCTTCGTCTTTCATACATTCTTCCACTACTTTTTCTTTCACGATCTTCTTCTTCACCTTTTTCTCCGTTTTGTTACTGTTCATCTTCTCCTTTACTTCTATCTTCTTCATCGACTTATTTTTTCTTCTCCTCCTTTTTCCTCTACTTCTCCTTATTTATCACGTGCTTTTCTGTCTCCTCCTTCTTTTATTTTCTTCCTCTTTCTCCTCCTCCACCTCCTCCTCCTCCTCCTCTGCCTCCTCTCCTCCTCCTCCATTCCTCATCCTCCTCTTCTTCTTCCTCTTCTCTTCTATATTTCCTGCTTCTTAAATTATACATTTCTTCTCTATCCCGGATTTCCCTTCCCCCCGGAATTCCAACGTCGGTTTGAAAGCAAAACATACACATCTTCAGAAGGCACGACCTCGTGGTTCGTTAATGGATATGAAGTTCCATTCATAGCATCTATGGCATTCTCCTTTTTAACTGACAATAGAGTTCTATTAGTATCTTATGAATACTTCAGTTTGGCTTTGAAATTTTAGCAGAAGTTCACAACTGGACGATTTCATTTTACAATCTCAATTATTTTGACAGAAGTTCTGGAAGTTTTAGAAATAATATTTGTTTCAATAGACTCAAGTAATTGAGTCAATTCAGTAAAAGACTCAATCCAATTGAGAAGTTTGAAATTTCATAATCGAAATTTATAGAAAAAGAAATATATATATAGAATTGTGTTGAGGTTGGTGATTCTTTCGCCGTCACCAGTTTTGGGGCTCTGTAACCAGCCATTCTGTTTTCATTATTTAAAATTATGGCTAAATAGATTTAAGGATTTTTTTCAGCAATATTTGAACAGTGTACTCAAATACTATAACACTCAAATATTGGCTATAAATATTAAGACAAGGAAATAACCTCACTTCGTCGAATATTTATTCAAGTATTCTGTTTCTATTCTACGTTCGTACATTTCAGTCTTATCATCACTAATATGCTTAAAACGCAAAAATATTGTCAAAAAATCAAAAACACTTGTTTACGATCAAAAAATTTTAGATAATAATATACAAAATAATGCAATATAACTAAGGAGTGTCATTAGAATATTGTTATCTTACTATCAAAGTATCAATTATTGTCATATGGAATGCATTCGTATGGTACCTAATCGATGGTAATAAAATTCTATCCATTCAGTGAGGGAGAAAATATATTAATCTATACAATGTACCTTCTTATTTTACTTCATCGATTCAAGACAAGGAAAGTTCCTTTGCTTCTTGGAATTTTTTGAAGTTATTCACAGTCTATTCAACATTTATACATCTGAAACTTGAATAATTTCATCCAATAGGAAGGCACCTCATTGCTTTGAATAATAAATAATAGATGGCAAATCTGGGTTTACTGGACCCTGACCTACATGGAGCCTTCTTACACATATTGTCTACATTTTAGCACTGTTACAAATTTCGCTAACAGCCGGATGACCTTCTCTCGTACTCTCTCTCTCCCCCACACACTCTCTCACTCTCTCTCTCCCATCATTTCTTCTCTTTCACTTGACCATCTTCTCTCTCCTCCCTGCTTCATCATCCCCGTCAATCGTCTACTTTTTTAACTTCGCAATCGTAAACTCTTTTCTGTCAAAATTTACGTCATTTTTCGTACGTGTTGAAAACTATCTTAAGAAGGACATGCCGAGTTCAGTATGCTATTCTCAATTTCTGCTATTATTTATTCTATCTCTATTAAAGTATTATAGTATTTCGTCTTCTTCTATAAAATTATATATGAAAGCAAAATGGCACTGTTTCATTCATCAGCAAAACTAAAAATCTTCTGAACCGAATGCGTTCAAATTTGGCATGCATGTTCAGTTGGACCATTCCTAAGAACGAATTTCCAAAGATACGCCCAATATTCGCGGTTTTCGATTTTTGTGCGTTTTTTTTTCTTCGAACTGATTGGCAGAAAATTTTGAAATTTGGTTTCAGGTTCGTTCAAGGTCTAGATTAACAGGATTAACCTGTTAAAAAAAATGTTTGAGATCTCCCCCAAAATTACGCCAGAAATCGGCGTTTTCGCAGCTTTCCTTGCGTTTTCAATGCGTTTTTGCAGATTTTTCAACAATGACTGAACTAAGAACGTTTAAACCTTATACACAGGTTCAGCTAAGGTATAAGAAGAATTGAAGTATTTTAAAATCATCCTCAAATTACGCCTGATATTGACGTTTTTCCAGTTATTCTTTGCGTTTTTGAGGCGTTTTTTCATGTGTTAGAAGAACGACTGCTATCTATTCCCATATAAGTTTTCCTCGGTACGGTAGTCACCTACATGGTTTCTCACCAATTCAACTCAACATTTACAAAATAACCAATTTCACAGTTTTTACAGTGTAAATTATTTTTCATTACTCACGCATAAGACATTGATTAATGTGGGCATTACAGAAAAACGGTATCCATGCTGGTCCAGTAGCTAGATTCATAAGATCAATTTAAGATCCTATTCAAGATCATTATGGGGATTACAGGATTTATATTTGAAAAACTCTATCAATTAAGTTTAATTCACTCAATTTATTCAATGCAAATTAGATAAATGATATTGATGATAGTTAGTTAATGCTGAAGGTGAGATTGTTTCCCAGCTAGATTAATTCAACAATCACTTTTGACTTCCAGTCTATGTCAATAGTATATAGAATATGTGTGATGTATATAGTAATAGTAAAGTTGTGGATTTGGTATAATAGGAGATTTAGAGACGTCTTTTTAGAGTAGTAATGAGTGTATTGAGGCCATGCGGCAACCTTGACATGGATTTAAAGAAGCAGTATGGATGTAAAGAACATTCGCATTCACACACAAAGAATTTCGACTTTAAAACTCACGTAATAATCTACGAGCCGAAGTCACACTGTGTGCTGGACAAAGAAAGAAGAGGAGAACAAGGAGAAGGATAAAGAAGAAGAAGAAGGAAGGAAGAAGAAGAAGAAGAAGAAGAAGAAGAAGAAGAAGAAGAAGAAAGAAGAAGAAGAAGAAGAAGAAGAAGAAGAAGAAGAAGAAGAAGAAGAAGAAGAAGAAGAAGAAGAAGAAGAAGAAGAAGAAGAAGAAGAAGAAGAAGAAGGCGATTAAGAAGGAGAAGAAGATGAAGAAGAAGAAAAGGAGGGAGATGAGGAGGTGGAGGTGTTGGAGGAGCGAGAGGGGGATTAGGAGGAGGAAGAAGAGGAGAAGGACGACGAGGCGGAGGAGGAGTAGGAAGAAGAGGAGGAAGAGGAAGAAAAGGAGAGAAGAAGACAGACAAGCACGAGATACAAAAGAAGAAGTAGGGAAAGAAGGAGAAGAAGAATGAAGAAGGAGATAGAAGTAGAAAAGAAAAAGAAGAAAAATGAGTGAAATATAAAAGAGATACCAGATCTTGCTGGGTATGAGAGCCATACTTACAATCTGATATATGCATACCACTGTATAATCCATTGCTCTGAAATAATAATCTGTTTGATAGTATTGAAAATATGAAGAATTAAATGTTTGAATATTAAGTTAGCCTAATTTTTGCTTCATTTTCAGAGTTAAAAAGTCTCTCCGCGGTGAAATATAGTAGAAAGGTACAAGTTTCACAAGGATAATTTAAGAGAGACTTTGTCGCTGCTCAGTACAAAGAAGCCGAAAATTAAATTAAATTTAAGAGAATGCGTCGACCTCAGTCGGTGAGGTGACGTACATGTAAAAGATAGCGAAAATCAAATTCTTATTCTATACTCTATAACAGAAACATCATAGTGCAGCTGAATGAAACTTATAACTGCGGATCATTCTCATAAACACTACTTTTATTCTATTCAAGGTGCTTCATAGTACATAATGTACTAGTATACTAATAAGTGTACTAATATATTATATCATTTACACATCTTGTTATCACCTCTGGGTAAGACTAGACCACCCGGAAAGTTCAACAATATTACAACATCCCATCAACATCAATGATACTAAAAACACACCAAAAAACCTTGTGAATATTCGCCAAAATTTCCTTTTCTTCACGTGACCAGTTTCCACTCACAATCACAATTCGAATATTTTAGGCGTCCATTTTGTGTCAGCAATGACACTGACCTGCTTAATTGTAGACGTAGTTCGGCATCTCAGCCTGAATAAAAAGGCTAGTTTAGGCTTCCACATCCAAATTGAGAATAAGGAGAAGCCTTTGCCTTCCTCGTCCAAGTGTCAGCCAACATTTTATGAGTTGTCTCAGTCACCTTGGTCGCACTGCTTGTTGCTGCTCCGTATCAACGTATTTTGTATCAATTTGGTACGGTTGGACGAGTTCTGTATCATGTCTCTGCGTTTTATGTCTTCGTTGTTTTATATCTTCAATGTTTGTTGTTGTTGTTGTTGTTGTGAACGTTAACCAAATTTAAATTAACGACATCGAAGTTGTGTCATAATTTTCATTTATAGGATTAACATCTTGAACTATTTTTATCATGAGAAATAATAATAAATACGGTATCACTTTCGTATCAAAATCCATACCCAATAGTTGCCACCCAATGTTCTGGTTTCATTGTAATGACTCCCATTGTGCCATTACATTGTAAAAATATAGTATATTCCAGAATTTTGTTTTAATTTGTACATCTTATTTGCTATATTGACTCAAGTTCTTAACATTTTCTCAAGAATCTTTTATCTTCTTATTTTTAAATCCATTCTCATAAAACTTTAAAATTGACTAGAAAATGGCTAGGAAACACAAAAAATAGGTTTCACAAAAGTGGAGTTTCAAATTTCATGAAACACGTTTCCTCGGTGTGCATCTCATTTTATGACGGTTTAATTCAATTGTCTATTCGTGCAACTGGCCGTAAGACCAGTTTCGGCCGGTTTGCAAAGAAGTGGATTGATTTCAATCTCCAATAGCTCATATGAATTAACATCGGGATTGTGCTTATAGGGATTATGGGTAAATAGGGATATTATACTTGATTATAGGGATTGTGCTCAGTTCAACTGGGACTATTGGTGTCTGATTAATCAAACATTCAGCCTGAATTCCAGTTTATTTGAATATTCTATTGTGGTTTGATAGGTCTGTCATTAATCAGAAATTCGTGATGAAAAGTAATATTGAAAAGAGCTTTCTTTGTTATCACCTAATGTAATGGCACCCAATATGCCATTACATCGTAAAAAATATCGTATATTCCAGCATTTTGTATCTATTTGTACACTATTACTTGACTCAAGTTCTTAAAAATTTCTCAAGAATCTTGTATCTTCGTACCTGTCGTTCCTCTCCCTTTTCCATTATTCACAGTATTCATCCACATTTCGAGGAGAATATTGATGAATGGAAAACATGAAGGTTATCCCATCAATGGTTTCCTGCTGGGTTCAAGAAACTGTTACAATCAGAACGTTACAACTGAAACAAAAACTGTTTTGTCTCATTATTTCGTCAGCATCTTCTTTCAACCCTATTTTGAAAAATTCAACCCCTTTTGACCTCTTTCTCGTGTCATCTGTGAATGTTTCTGTAACGGAAGGGTAGAATGGAAGAAACAAAGGTAACGGTGAACTGTGGAAATAAGAAAGAAGCAAAGGAAAATGTTTGGAAAGCTTTGATTTACAGCTTTTTCTGTCCTTCCATGTGCCCGTTACTTTTACCGTAAGTTTTGTTCTGTTAGGATGACCCGTCTTGTCGAGAAATATTAGGACAGTGTGAAAAGTGTCATTATACAATAAGGTTTTCAACACAAAAGTGTTGTAAGATAAAATGGAATTTGTTATACTTTTATGGACTGCACAAAAACAGAACAATATGTAAACAGTTAGTGGTACCATTGAATATTCTTATATATCCAAAGTATATATATTCAATGGTGGTACATTATAGTAGGTCTGTTGTTGAATTACGAAAACGAAGTTATTTGGTAGTTGAAATATTCATGAGTTGGGACTAAGAAATCGACCAGTTGCACGAAAATACAATTGAATTCAACCACCGCAAAATGACGTCAGATAAGTTCATTGATACAGAATCAATTGGTTGCATTGGTTCATTTGGTTCCGTTAGATGACATCATTTTCAATTGGATTGAAATTTGTCGAATAAGTTATATAATGAAAATAGGTTGACCACAAGGTATCAAATGTAAGTCTTTTTCGACTCAGTATTGTTATATAAAATTATGTTCATGTAGTAATTATTTGAAAAAATATAAAATAAAGTTTTTTTTTTTTTAAATATAGAGTTTTATTAAAAACTAGAGTTATCACAAATTGTACATATTACAAATCTGGGATACTGACTTTAAGCTTAAACCAAATTAATACTGTATTAGAATTTTGTCAATCAGATTCAAGATAATATTATTTTCACTCTAAAAGTAAACACATGATCATTTTAGAAACACTATTGTATAGAAATTGAATTCACTGTAATTGGCGTTTCTATGATTTTATATTGATAAAAGATTGATTTAATGGAATAAGTGAGACAGTCCTTCCAAAGCGAAAATCCACAAGTATTACATTATTCAAAGTTATTTATTTTACAAAAAAAATCAAATGATTGTATGCTGTTTTAGTGCATACTCAATGTAAGCGCCTCTCATACTTCAATATTTACTCGAGATTCTTCAACTATACTCTCATAAAATACTCTCATTAAAACTGCTTGAGTCCCGCTTGGCCTAGCGGTGGACCGCTCTTACTAGTCCGGCCCTAAAGCAGTTTAAATCGAAGTATAGTTCATTACTTGTATCACTTTAAATAATAGTTAATTAAATCTCTTTCCTCTTGAGGAATATTTTTATACATCAATTCAGATTTGAGACTGAGAAATATTAGTGAATAAAATCAAATATTTCAATGTACCCTTGACTTTATAAAAAGTACACTGCCTCTTACAAAAACACATGAGAATAATTCATAATAAAGAATTATCAGTTTCATTCCGTGTTCTAAAACTGGAATTGTGTTTTTTCATATTCATCCAGTCCAAGTTTCCAGCTCAAGAATAAGTATGATTTGCCATGATTTGTAACAAAACTAAAAATTTCTACGTGATTGGAAACAGCTACACAACTAGTCTTGATGACATTCATCTAAAATCAGTACAAATTCGAGCGGAAAGCACACACTCGAGCCCTCTATTTGACATTGAAGGGATAAATAACCTTGAAACCGAAAACACTCATTGAATTGTCTATTTTGTAACTTTCACCGATTTGTAACGGTTTCAGTTGTCAAAATTCATTGAAACTCCGTGAGAAAGTTTTAACTTTTGCTTGACTTTCAATTCGATCTTTTCACCTGTACAGATCTATTCTAGAGACCTCCAACAGAGCGTTCAAAATTGTGTACTAAATAGGAATAAAAGTGAAGGAACTGTCGCAGTTCCATATTTCACTGTCACAGTTTCACTGGAACCGTATGGAGAAGACATAAATTACCTAGTTTCCACTAGGCCAAGGTCAACAGATTCCTGGAAAGATGGTTGGAAACAAAACATGGGTTGTTTACACTAAACCACTACACTACACTGTGAATTGGGAGTGATTTATCTCGTGAAACTTCTAGAAAGATTCTATGGAAGAAACACTACTTTACGGTTATCAGTTACAATTTGTATCCAGTCTTTATTTGCCAGTTTTCACTACTGACCCATATTATACTGTGTGGTTCTAGGATTTGATGAGAATGAGAGGGACAATACTGATCTTGTTTGTTTGTATTCTACAGTTTCAGGGGATGAGATAAGTTCATAAGAATCCAATAATATAATATAATAGCCATATTGAGAAATTTGTCAAAAATATTTCAATCGATTATAAAGCATTATTAGAGGTGTCTTGCTCTATTTTGCGGCCAAATACAGGATTGAATTTAGAATAAAAAATTAGTGAATTATTCTACAACATTGATAAATTCAATAAAATAGTATATAATACGGTTAAGAATCATAATATCAGAGTCAATGGTAATTATTTTGAGCTGTAGAATCTAAATTCTAGATAACTGAGAAAAAGCTTATAATGTCAGGTATCATAAGAGTTGATTGGAGTGATATTAATTAGTAAGTCGCGATCTTGGGGGCCGTATCTTCGACAAGACTGCATTGAATGAAATAGTAATACTGTCATAAGGCGTAGTTTAGACTTCACCTCACTAATCATCAAATCTTTCATTCAATCACTCCACAATATTTACAAAGGAGAGTACTATAGGCCCAAAACTATTTACATTTCCCTGGCACAAAACCAGGTAAAGTTTTTTATTTCGAAATTAGTTCTTGATAGATAGGGGATTTCGATTTCTAATTAAATGGGAAGAGCTTATTCTCATTCTCAGTTGAACAATTCAACTACATCCTCGGAGTTCAGAGTCATCTTTTTCTCGTCGTATTGAACTCAAAAATTGATAAACCGTGTAAACTGTTCATATAAACTGCTCTACAATCTGTATCCTATGTTTTTCAACGATATAAAAATTCTCATAGATATAATTATAATATATATATGGAATAATCACCTAGGCTTGAAGACGAGGAAAAATGAGTTGCTGGAGATTTTAGTTTACTTTTTTTAAATTTAAATTCACACCATCCAGAAAAATCATGACTATTTTAAACAAATTTTTAAATAAAATATTACCTATTCAACTTTTTAAAGAAATGAATTATCATTCATTCCTACATTTTTCATTGAATAATCACAATGTGATGTCATCTTTCATTCATAAATCATAGTTCATTGAGTAAATTTGCCACAAGCTCATAAGAACTTATCGGTCTGGAAACCAAATTGATTTCATTTGTCTGATTTGCAATGTCTCCTCAATGATAACCATGACGAATACTTATCAAGAACAACAAATACATTTTAACACAATGAAAAAACTTTAGAGAATTTTGCCGCCCTCTGGGTTATTGAACCCTATGAGAGAGCACAGTTTATGAATGCTGGACTAGTTATCAATAGATGCTCTACTATTACTGGAGAGATCACAAGAACATAGTATTGTATTCTATAATGTACTGTATTCAAGGTTTTTAGAAGTTTCTCTTTTTTCATTGAATTCATAGGGCAATGCACTGAGCAGGTAGAAGGTTTTTCCGGGCCTAAAAATAATAAAAGACTCCAAATATAATAGTGCAGTCTTCCCCTGTCAAGGAAGATATGGGTATCCCTTGTTATTTCTGCATTATGTCAATCACGTACCCTGTGTCTTTTTGTTTGCCAAGGGATGGATAATGCTTTAGAAAACTTCCGCCCTTCTAAAGAAGCCGAAATGAATATAAATTGTAAAATTTTAAAGAATAAAAGAATCCATCTGACAGTGTTCCGCCAGAAAATATTTACAGACTTGTCACTAGAAATCGTCCAACAGAAACCAGGAACAAAGGTTTATTGTATAGGACAAGTTCAAGAACCCTGTGAAATGAAACCATTTGAAAGGTCCAAAAGCCCTAGAAATCATTTTCAAAGGTTGATTGTTCATAAAAGTTCAAAAAACTCTGGAAGTACCAAAGAATCGTGAGTTCGTTCAACTCTTCCTATATAGTGAGTCCTTGGATTAAACATATCGTATAAATATAGATGGAATTCAAAATAGATTCCCGATTAATTCGAATTATTGTTGAAAATTACAATGGGGGAAGACAAAAATGCTAAAATTATCCGATTCGAGATTATTATTTACAAATAATTTTAAAAGCTTACACTTTATATTCTTATTTTAAGATTCTTACGATCTGTAGCACAAAAATCAAAATTTAACCAACTTGACGTCTTCCATTATTTCTCGTTGCATTGATTACGTAGATGAAATTTTACGTAATACATTCAATTGAATTTTCATGCAACTGGATTCTTTTTTGACAAAAATACATAACATCATTACATTGAATCTCTTCAATGACAAATTGTTAATAATTACCATTTAGAAAATATTTTGTCAAATTTATTCAGATTGATGAGTAGGCTGGATTGTTAGTAGATTGTAGTAGATTGCTAGTGATGATGCCCACATAAGCTCTATGCTTGTGCGTGGGAAATGGGAAGGATGATGATGAGATATCAATGGACCTACAGCTTTAGGTGGGTTCCGAACCACCGGGAAGCGATTTTGAAGCTCATAAATTTTTGTATTTAGAGGAGCCGGTCACCGTTACAACGGGAGTGGTACTAATTTGAAGTACTTGTCAAGAAAAAACTATTCACTCATGTTAAATATTTATTTGGAAAGATCACACAAAGATCTTTACATATGTGTGGACTCACAGTGATACTATTATTATACTATTTATATTAATTATTTAATTATTACATACTGTTATTACTATACTATTATCATTACATACTATTATTACTATATTACATAGTAGTGATACTACTATTATTACAGTATCCCAGATCCCTGACTTTGTTGATTTTAGTTTGCTATTTTCCCACGTTTATTGATGGCATTATATCATAATGGCATTGATGTCCATTTTTGTTTGAAGACAGTTGTGAGAAGTTTAAGTTATAGTTCGCGACTAGCATTCATAGCCAATTTCTTTCAAATTCAATATAAATAGCTCCTATGAATAAATTTACGTCCAGTTTCGAATAACATCAAAGTTTATGTAACTCTCTTTGTCATAGCATGATATCATAGCATGAGTAAACTGGTTCATTATTTAGGTACGAATTCATTAAAAAACCATCAGATTTTATATTATTATCCACTGCTGATATCGACACAAATACAATAAATCACTCGATTTGCTTGAAGTATATAGGTGTATACTGTATAGTTTAAAGTAACTTATATCTTGAAGTAAATAATAATAATTCCGTGTAACCAGGTTGGCTCAGGTCTGGTGTCATAGTTTTCAGGTCACTCCTGATCAGTTCAGGGTCTTGAAGTATATAACTTAGATCAATATTATTCCATGTATGGTTATTATTCAGTATGCAATTCATATTCGTCCATTTTTAGAACTAGGAATGTATTTTTAGAGACTGTCAATGTTGAACTACAAGAGTAAAATTTGAGTTGAGAACAAGACTGGAACTATGACACACTATTTCATCTTTTATCTATTCGAAATTGAAAAATTGTTGGTGGACTATCTCTATTACATTGTATAAAAATGTGCCTTTGATAAATAGTCATAATATAATCATCATTACATAATTTGGAAGTATTTTTTATTCAAAAACGTAGAAGCTGACACGAATAATAATGTTGTATGAGTATATTTCCAATCCATTCGTACTTATCTGCTCATCATTACCTTGTGTAACTTATTCTCAGTAATGATAATGTGGGTACTTTTGTCGAAATCCTAGTAACGGGTAGAGTAGCCAATTATTGTAAAATGTTTTGCCAATTTTGAATATTTTAAAACTTATGCATAGAATCCTGACATGAGTTGAACAAGACCACAGAATGTCTCTTCTATTCTGTGACAAGACCTAGCGAGCGCAACCTGTTGGGCATTATTGGAACTGGTAACGACTTCCATTCACTTTGCAACAATCATTCCTGTACTGGTACGCGCTCTGGTAGCTAAAATATGTACCAATTCCCAATCATCAATCCATGTCCAGTTTGTCTTCAGTGATAAAGAATAAACACCAAACAAAAAGAATGAACATCTTTCCCAAAAGATGATTAACTGATTGAAAACGTAATATTAAATCTATAAAATCTTGTACTGTTAGTATATTATGTATACTTGGAGATATCACAGATACGAGGTATTATACGAATGACACACGGGAGATGGACGGTTTTAAATTGAATAACACTCAGCCAACTTTACAATATTAATGCATGTTTATTTACACAAAATCAAAGCTCGTTATTCGCCATTTCAGTTAAAAAGATACTGTGTTTGTGAGAAATAATGTTGTCAAGAAGCTGGTGATGTCCATCATTTCGAATGCTAGACTCAAGACTCTTCTCGAAATCCTCCATTAAACGGACTATTATAAGGTCCAATAATGCAATTTCTTGAATGATTGCATTCTTCAACAACTTGTCCAATTTCTCCAACTTGGCACCTTATCACTTGCGTCCTCTACACTCAGAAAAACTAACAGTTTGGTATGCTCTGGGCTCTGTTGGCATTATTGGACCTTATATTTCGAAGAGAACGGGGTGACATTTACTGATGATTCGGTTTGTTACATTCGTGTGTTTGAAACATTCTTGAAACATTCTTGAAACCAGAACTAAGAAGACCATGAGTCCCTTTTTTAACGCGTTTGGTTCCAGGAGGATGGGTCATTATTGCACACCGCAAACACTTCAATGACGAATAAACAGTAATTAGACGCATGTTTTCTGGCCGGATTATCTCACGTTTTGGCAATGTTCCTTAGCTTCCCAGGTTTCCCGACTTGTCAGTATGTCACTTTTGTCTGTGGGCGTACCTTAAGAACTGTGTCTATAACCATAAACCACGAAGTTTGGACGAGTTGAAGAATGTAACCATTTAAGAAATTGCTGCCGTCCCTGCAGAGATTTTAATCCGTTTGATGGAGTATCATGAGAAGAGACTTTCGTCCTGCATTCAAAATAATGGTCAAGACCTTGACAATATTATTTTTCTCAAACAACTTTTTTTCAACCAAAATGGAAAATAATTAGCGTTGATTTTGTGTAAATAAACATGCATCAATTTTAAAGTAGACTGAGTATTATCATTAACTATTAACCTACAGTACCTACTACCATTGACTATAACCCTGCTCCTGGTAGGTTAATAGGTTAATAGTCAAAGCCTACTACCTACTACCTTCTGTAGGTTAATAGTCAATATTGTATTATTCAATTAGAAATCATCCGTCTCCTGTGAGTCACCCTGTACTAGAATATACGTATATTTTTATATGGTTTTTTTATTTGTAGGAGACCCTCACGGGTAACTAGGTATATGGTCTGCCTTGTATCATAGAGAAGAGATAGGACATAGGATTCTAAGAGATAGGATTCTAATCTGTTATCTATGCTTGTATACATCTATTGTATACTCTTGTCTGTGGTATTATATTCCCATTTTTGAAATGTTTGTTGAACTTTATTCATTGTAGTTGTGCTTGGTACATTATGTCTGATGCATTCTGCTTTTTCTTAGATGCTCATTGTAAATTGTACTTTATTTTCGTATTTGTATTTCGCTTACCTGGTTTAAGCATCCTCTTCAAACAAGGTGAAAGAAGTGAGAGGAGATTGATAATGAAAGCACTAAAGGCGTAAAATACGATTCATTTGCGCAAGAAGACATTATTAAAATATGAATTATTCCAGAGTTGAGAACCCGAATAATAAACAGAGCGTAACCAGGCATTCAACACAGTCGTTAAACATGAAAAGCAACTAAAGCAGCAATTTGTTCATTTATTGTTTCATTGCAAAACGTTTATTATCATCAAATCAAATCCTCGTAAAAATGTAATTCATTTATCTAGTGATCTATATCAATCAAGCTATGAAGCAAGTAGTCGTTTGAAAAAAAGCATTCAATTTTAAAATATTTATCATTTAATTTATATATTTTAAAATATTTGAATTATAATAGATGGAAGCAAGGATGCCAGGTTTTTTTTAATATTTTGCTATTATAATTCCATGTAGCTATTTTCAAATTGATTTTGAATCGCTTATTCAACATCCAGTAGAATTTGTAGAAAATATTGAAGGAATTCTTAATATAAGTTATGCTTGTTATGAGTGTAATCTTGACTGATTAGTTTAGAACTGAATAATTGTATTTTTTCCCAATTAAATAGAATCTGAATAGATTTACTTATCTTTTCATGGGTGGATTTTTCAACATTTCGGCACTGTAAACGCTACGATATTATTCATTATTCAATTGATAAACTTTGACGTTATATTTTTAGTACCACATTCAAAACATATTTTTAGGAATTTGATAATTTTTTAGAAATTCGACTATATATTTTTTTTAAATGTATACTTTAGAAGATTTTTGTAAAATATATAAGTAAATAATTGAAAATTCTTAACAAGATTAATTATTTCGGAAGACATGACAATTATGTATTGTCGGTATATTCTAGAAAAATATATAGAAAAAATTGCAAGTAAACTACTTTATTTCAAATGTTCAAAGATTCTCTTCTTTCTATTTTGCTCTGGACCATTGAATGGCTGCACTCAAAACGTTACTAAATCGGACTCAGAAGCATAGAATTGATGTATTAACCCGAGCGTTATAAGGAGCTTGACTAGATACATTGAACAACACAAATTTTAAAAGCTGAAAGAGTCGTCATCTTATTATACAACCTCAAATATTAGATTCTCATCTTCTCCACACAGCTCGTGATGTAAGCAGGTTGAAAGCACGTCAAGATTTACGTGCTAGTGTGATCGTTAAACTATTACTACAGGCGGTTATAAAAGCATTTCATAGGAAAAATGAAACTTAAACTCTTTGCAATACTTGCTAGCAATGTTTTTGTAATCATTCTGTCATATCATGCTATTCTTAAGCTATTGATTTGTTTTCTCAATCAATTTGCAAACTCTCACTATTGCAATTAGTAAGTTATTAAATATGGGTTCAATCAAAGACAATATTCTTCAATTCTATTTATCAAGATCCTTCAAGTAGCTCACTTAATGATTAAGGTAGTATTCAAGTATTCTCTCTTACATTATCAAAGAGGGGCCCAGGGGTGGATCCAGGGGGTTGGATGAAGGGGATATAACCTTTCCCCGAGATTTTAATACAAATAAATTCCATGGTGGTATATCCCCCTCCAAAAAAAATTAATCCACCACCAAAAAAATATTTCTGGCCCTGCCCCAGAAAGAGTGTCCCTATTGTATTATATCTTGTTTTATAATATTGCATATGGTTCCTGCCTCACACTGTATAATAGCCGTGTAGTACTTTTCAATAATATTGTCAGTCAATTATTTCCCATTTTTTCTGTAGTTGAGGCAGCGTTCACACGCTTACTTATAATGATCAGATTAATATTCGAGTAGTAATATTCATAGAGTGCCTGCCCTATTGTATTCTGTCTTATAATATTGTATATAGATCATATATCTTTGCCTTGCACTGAACAACTTACTATGTAAAACCTTTTCATTGTCAATATTATTTCCTAGTTTTTCCCGACTTTTCAATTTCTTCAAATTGTCTCGAGTTTTTTTTCTCTTGTTCAGATGACGTATAAGCTAAATAGTTCACATTTTTACTGAATTTGTATGGTAATATCTTTACTGTTTATTTTCATTTTTTCTTTAATCTATTGTATAACTGTTGCATATGGATCATATCCTGCCTCACACTATTCAGCCGTGCAGGTCCTTTTCATTGTCAATCAATCATTTCCGATATTTTTTCTGTAGCTGAGCTGGCGGTGGGGATTTTCAAGCGCTGAAACGGTGTCTTGTCGACGCAGAGTGTTCAGGGTCAATGTGGTGTTTACTGAATTAAAGCGTTTTAGTCAGTTTCCCAACCCGACCCTCCTTTCACCGGTCGGAAAATCAATTTCGCAAACTCCACTAGCTGACGGCTTCTGTTCCTGAGACAGCCTAAATTTTTATGTCCGCTTGTTGCACTTATCGATACACTAGAGAGGAAAGTATCCTAGTAGGCTAAGCAGTGGCAAAGTTAGCAATTTAACCAAGAACAAGACATGTCCGATCTGCGATGTTGATCTATATTTATTTATTTTAAGAAATTGATAATATTGATTCTTTCTACATTTTTCATAAACCAATAATCGAAAAAAAGACTTCTAACTTAAACTACTTTAGGACAGGCCTAGAGCGGTCCACCATAATGGCCAAGCGGGTCTCAATCTTAAAGCAGTTTTAATCAGAATATTATAATTATCATTAAAGAAAGCTGTAGCAAGTGCTTGAAAAATAAAGAAATTTGTTTTTACCCTCTCTGTATAGGACGATCTTTTTAAACCAATTATAACCCAAAAATTAACTCTAGGCCTATAATTTACGATATTAATAGACTGAGAATGGACTAGAGGTCAATAGATGAATAGAATAGACTGGAGAATATTATTACAGAGAATAGACTTAGCAATACTAGAGAGTATTGCTTCTCTATGATATTATTTTTTTATAGTATCATAGTTTTTTGTCCTACCTCTTACTGTCAATTAACATGCTACGAACATGGGCGGATTTATGGGGGGGATTTATGGCTACAATCATTGTAGCTATTGTAACAAATGTTATAAATGTAGTTATATAATAGTTTGTAGCGAAAAATTCATGTCAGAAGCCCCCCCACAAACAGGTAGCCCTCTAGGGAATATCCTCTAGCTCCGCCCTTGGCTACGAAGAATCTGAACAGTCTTCTTTAGGTGCCGTCTCCGTTTCGAAGGTTGGCAATCATCAATGCGATTTTAACTTTTGAGACCGCAGATCGAAATAGGTCGTTATTGCTGCATCCAAACCAGTCCCGAAGGTTCTTCAGCCATGAGTTTCGTCTCCTTCCTACGGATCTTCTTCCTTGGACCTTCCCCTGCATAATAACTTGGAGTAATTGATATTTTTCTCCTCTCATGACATGTCCCATGTACAGCAGTTTTCTTTTCTTAATCGTCATGATTATTTCCTTTTCCTTACGCATGCGTCTCATCACTTCTACATTGGTCACTCTCTCCACCCATGAAATCCGTAGTATTCTTCGATAAATCCATAGCTCAAATGCCTCCAATCTCCTCACATCAATCTCCTTCAGCGTCCAGGCCTCCATGCCGTAGTACAAAACAGATAACACATAGCACCTCATCATTCTCATCTTCAAATCAAGATTCAGATCCCGGCAACAGAAAAGCTTCTTCATTCTTGTAAATGTACTTCTGGCCTGTTCGACTCTGATTCGTATTTCTTGGGTACTGTCATTGTTTTCATTGATGGTTGTTCCTAGGTATTTATATTCTTTTACTCTCTCAATAGGTTGGTTTTCTACATATACCATAGGATTGTCCTGAGTTGCTTTTGTGATTAGCATGTATTTTGTTTTGTTTATGTTCAGTGACAGCCCATATTCTTTGCTAACCGCGACAATTCTATCAAGTAGTGCCTGTAGTTCTTCACGTGTTCCAGCTAAAATAACTGTATCGTCAGCGTATCGCAGATTATTTATTGCCATACCATTGATTTTGATGCCTATGTCTCGATCAATGAGAGCCTTATCTACTATATCTTCAGAATAGAGATTGAAGAGGATTGGTGACAGTATGCATCCTTACCGAACCCCTCTGTATTTCAATTTCTTCCGATGTTACATTTTCTACGTACTGCTGCTTTTTGACCATAGTAGAGGTTTGAAAATCATTCTTATGTCTCTGAGGTCTATTCTCCTCTTTATTAATGTTTCATGAGTTGGTCATGCCTAACTCTATCAAAGGCTTTGTTGTAGTCGATAAAGCACACGTGTAGGTCTTGATTCATATCCAGGCATCTTTGTGATAGAACATTGAGCGCAAACAAAGCTTCCCTTGTTCCTAGTCCTTTATGGAATCCAAACTGTGTATTGCTGATGCATGCATCCAATTTCCTGTATATTCTATTATGGATAACCTTCAACATGATTTTTAATATGTGACACATGAGGCTTATGGTGCGGTAGTCACTGCAATGCTTGGCACTTTTCTTTTTGGGAGGGCTATGAAAGTTGATAATAACCATTCTTTTGGTATCATTCCTGTTCTATATACTGTGTTAATTAGTTCTAACAGAATATGAATCTGATCCTCCTCTATCAATTTAAGGATTTCTGCTGGCAGTTGGTCAGGACCTGATGCCCTTCTGGGTTTCATTGTGTTGATTGCATATATCACTTCATCTTTAATTATGTCTGGGCCCAACTCTCCTTCCATATTTTCAAGATCAAGTTGTTGTCTCTCGTCTTTAAAGAGTTGTGCAACATAGCTTTTCCATATTTCTAGTTTTGTTCTATTTCTGTGACTATTTTCCCTTGTTATCATACAATATATTGAGTTGCCTTTTTACCAGTACCAGTGAGCTCCTTAACTTTTGTGTATGTTGAAACTATCGTGCTTTTGCTTGTAACTCCTCAATTTCCTCACACTTTTTGTTTTGTAATACTGTTCCTTTGCTTCTCTAATCTTTGCGCGGAGTATTCTTTGTGTTTCCTTATATTGTTCCATATTTTTGCCTTTAAAGCTTCTCCTCCTATCCATGAGGTCAAGAATTTCGTTAGTTATCCATTTTCCTTTCCTATGGATTTTGCCTTTTAGAATGTCTATTGAGGGTTCCAATAATGCTGATTTGATGCTGCAACATTTCTCATCTATATTTCTGCTGGTTTGATAACATTCCTTGCCTTCAAGTGTTCTCAAATTAATGTTTATTCTTGTTTGTAATTAATTAAGTATGTTCTGGTTCTTTAATTGCTCTACATCCATCCGAATTTCTCTTTTAATGTTCTCTTGAGTTTGATATGCATTTGGGCCACCAATGGATTGTGGTCCGAAGAGATATCAGCGCCTGGGTACGTCTTAACTGACTTGATGCAATTTCTATACCTTGTGCTGATCTGAGATGTAGTCTATTTGATTTCTTATTGGATTCTGATCACTGTCTCGTGGAGATCTCCATGTGTAGAGTCGTCGCTTTGGGAGCTCATAGAAGGTATTAGTTATTATCATCTCCTCCTCCTGGCAAAATTGCACCAATCTATCACCTCTTCCATTTCTTATCCCCAATCCATATTCACCAATGTATTTGTCACATGCTCCCTTGCCAACCTTCGCATTAAAGTCTCCAAGAATTATAGTGATATCTCTTGACTTTAGTGATTCCAGCGTCTGCTTGATCAGTTCATAGAAATGTTCAATATCTTCATCAGGCTTATCTGCAGTAGGAGCATAAATTTGTATTATATTTAGTTTCCTGGTGTTGGTTTGCAGTTGTAGGAGCATTACACGGTCTGATATGGGGATAAAATTGGTGACGCATGCCCCAGTATCTCTTGTTACAGCAATTGCGACACCGTATCTGTGATCATTATCTTCACCTCCAGAGAAGTACAGCATCCCTCCATCTATTGCGACTTGACCATGACCGGGCAATCTTGTTTCACTAATTCCTAGGATGTTGAGTTTCAGTCTTTGCATTTGTGTACAGTCTTTGCGTTTCGTGAATCTGAACAGTGAATAATGCTTAAAAAATATACTGTCAAATTTTAAGATAAAACAAGTCATGTGACAATGCTTATCTGCAATTTAAAAATTGAAAACCATCTACTACTTAGAAGTATTCCGTGGCGAAGCGTGGTATACTTATTTGATCATCGCCGGGTATATTTCCTATTATATATATTTCCCGGCGATGACCAAATAAGTATACCACGCTTCGCCACTAGAAGTATTGAACTATAAACTGAACCATGAAATGTCATCCTCCATAACTGAAATAATGAATAATGAACTGAGATTATGAGGAGAAATAAGAAGCATTCTGATGTAGTGGAGGAGGTTCCAATCCCTGCCAATCAGAAGATGTTGGGCTAGTAATAGGAATTAGCTCGTGTAGTGCTACAGCACGAGACATACTGAACTTAGTTAGATTGCGAGGACCAATAGGAGGCGTTATGACGTAGCGTAGGCGGTTCCTATTCCAGCCAATCACATGTCATTTTGTCAAGGAGAAGACTCTGACCCTTCAAGTGCTGCCATCTGTAGCAGAATGAGGAACTACTGAAAAGCCTATGTCTATGATGTAAGAGGGCGTTCCCAATTCCAGCCAATCAGAAGGCGTTTGGCTATAAGACAGCCCGTTTACTCTTTCCACCAATCAGGAGCCATCAATTATTAGTATAATTTTATCTAGAGAATTTAAGCAAATATCTTGGATATTTCACCTGAATTGAATATTCTATTGAAATTACTCATTTACAGTAGGAAAGATTTCGAAACATTGATTTCAAAGAAGCACGGGATAAATGCACTGCTTCGGTTGCTATTTCAGTAGGCCTATTCAATTTACAAATTCATAAATCATTGGAAATTATTTATTTATTTATCGCTTGACCAGTTCAAAATTATATATAGCCTAAACATTGCTGAAGATTGAAGTTTATCTCACAATGAAATTCTATTATTTCTTAAAACCTCTTCATAACCACACGTCAAATTTTCTAATTATTTCTCTAATGATTTATTAATACTGTATAGTCTTATTCTTATTGGAAAAAAATCTAATAGAAGACTTCTTGAATTCAAACATTCTCAAAATTCAAAAAACAGAAACCACTATTGCAATCTGGGGAGCTTTCTCCAAGTTCAACAAACTCCAAACAATTCAGAACACCCCATTATTGTATCTTTTGTTGGTACTTTTTCTTTGTCGAATAATCGAAAATACCACATTTTGTCAAGATGTTTGTCTCAAGTTTCTACCCTGAAATGACCCGGACGTGTATTCTGTTTGTAGGGTGCTCTATTTTCGTTTTTTCTCCGTTTCTTTGTTAGTAAGTCCCACATTTAATTCTACAGCCTAAAACACTGTCGAAATGTGATAAATAGACTTCTTAAACAATAGCAACAACTTCTTCAGAAGAGGGAGCTTATTGAAAGACGAGTTCTTGGACTGATTTATTTTGGGGAAAGCTAACTAGTAGGTCAGTAGAAACTTCTGGTAGTTGAAATACTGGAAAACATTAGCCTAATCTACAAAGTTTCGAAAATAGAAAAAATACATTGTCTCTACTGTCAACCTCTTTTGAAATTTGAACATTTTCTGTTTAGGCTGGAGTATATTATCTGCCTTAAAGCTCCTCTATTTTGAAACCATGAGTATTATGATAAAGTATTTTGCATTATTCCATTATCATTAGAATCAGCATAAATTACAAATGAACTTATTTTAGTACCGTAAATAATTACATAATATGCATTACCAGTGTCACTCTTGGAGTAGAGCTTTCTAGAATTCGTTAAATTGGAACGAATTACATTGCAGTATACTTATAATTTTATTATTTGAATATTAACACTGACAGGAAACAAACTAATTACAAGAAAAACATTCAGAAAACTTGCATAATGGTGAAAATATTTCGTAGGCATGGCCTCCTTCCTCAATCCATGCCAGAGTGCTGTGATGAGCTTTGAATTCTGTTCATATGGAGACATTGGGATTAGAACATATTTAATTAAGGAGCGGCCATAATAATACTTATGAATTATCGTATACTATAATAATTCATTCTGACAGCAGACAGCATTCTAGCATGGACTGAAGAAGGAGGCCCAGCCTCTGAAATATTTCTACAATTGTACGTTTTCTTAAGGTTTTTCTTGTAATAAGTTTGTTTTCTATCAGTGATAATACATAATTTCAAAATGCGTGTATTATGCTTTCATCTTTCATGACTTATGATAGCTAATATGAAGTTTACCAAAACTACCATTGCTAGAGGAATCTCTAGTTAAAGATTAAAATAAAATTGTGTCATGAGTCATAATCACTATCAAGGAGTTGGAAGTCGCCTACAATATTATTCTAGTACCAAATCTTTCTGAACATCCCTCTTATTAGGCCAAAGCACAAGTTTATACACTTGTGAGCATCATGTTAATCTACAAATGAAAGAAGAAAATTCTGTAATTAAAAAAAATATAAAATGATAAACAAAATAAGAATGCTAGAAATTAATCTTCTTATTTTCTTGGATTTTATGAATTCTTACAGTAATACATCATCGTGTATCCTACAAATTCATCAAGAACAACACCTGTATCTTTGCATAATTTATCATAGTTTTTATTACAGAGACACAGATATCGGTACTGTATGTTTCGAGACTAATTTGATAATGAACTATGAACCTTTCATTAAGAGATTCATTATGCAGTTAGCAATTATTACAGACAGTAATGATTATACAGTCTGTATTTTTTACTGGTCACCTCAAGAAACTTTACAAGTATAGTTTCTTAATAATCATCTATTGTAGTTCAGACTCAGACAAATAAGAGATGAGTTCAAGGTTGAATACCGAACGTTTGTCAACATTATGTTAATCTTTGGGCGTGTGTAAGGTCAAGTTTTGCGAATTCATACTCATAAGTAGACATTGACATGATTTGACAACCCACGACTGTATCTGCTATCCTTCTCGTGTTTTATAACAATAGTAGTAGAGATTTTTCAAAGTTGAACTTGTTTAGTGTTATGAGTCTGTAGGTACAAGCACAAGCATACAAGCAATTCTCGTGAATTTGGATTTTGTTTCCGGAATTTGGTTCTCGTTACTCAGGGTGGTGTTTATCGCTTCAAAACTGTATTGTTTTTTCCTCAGGTGTTCATCACTCATCACTTGTTGGATACATTCTCTTGAATCCAATTTCCATGAGGGTGACTACTCAATTTAAAGATACAGCTCCATGGCACATATGATTAGATCTGCCTAGTATATCTGCCTATAGGTGAGTACTACCATTATAGACTATTTACATAGACTAAATTATTTACATTATAGTCATTTACATAGACTAAACATACAGTGCTAACACACATACCTACATAGAATAATCATAGTTCGTCTATGGTACTACCGAAGACAATTCAATCTTGTAGAATTCAAGTAGAATTCGATTAGACAAATCTAGTAGAATTCTCGTAGACAATTCAAGTAGTAGAATTGATACTAAAGATTCGTAACGTAACGTCCGTAACTCACATTAATTGAATTAAAAATTTAATTGAATTCATTCATTCACTCATTTCCCACACAAAAAGTTTCCAAACACAACATGGTTATTTAAACTTAGTTATTAATTATTTTGTTACAGTATGAGAGTTATCATATTCAAGTGAAGTACAATATAGAAATTACTAACTTTCATTTACTCTAGATAGGCTATGGCTACCACTGAGCCATATATTGCTGAATTTATAATCGATATTCATGAATGTATTTGTACGAATAATATAAATAACTGTACGGTACATATAACATTGCTAGATTTATTTTTCTGTTCTCTAGCTATCAATCTCTATAGCTCTCTATTTCTGTTTTTTAGCTATCAATCTCTATAGCTCTTATAACAACTCACCTGAAGATTCACAAATACTCGTTATTTTATATAAATTGTTATACTCATGTCACTCCTAGAGTCAAACTCCAATTTATTTCAGATCATTCATTACTTCGCAAGGAAAGAGGGGATATGAACGAAAAGGAGGATAGGAAAAAAGGAAGAAGCCAAGAAAGAAATGTATGAAGAAAGAAAGATAGAAGATTGCTTTATTCATGTAGCCTAGATAACAAAATATGAATGCATAGATTCTAGATATGAATTTGTCCTAATAAAATGAAAGTAATTATTTTTTGAACGATAAAAATTTGAACTCAATGTATAATAAATTCTTCAATGGTATGAGTATTAGATGCAATTGATTGCGATTCATCTTCATGGAACGGTGGAGTATGAAAATACTTAACACACATGCAAAAGCAAGAGAACAGCGAAATAAGGAAAAGACTTACAAAAATACTTACTGCACATGCAATTTCTAGCAACCATTTACCAACTCATTTTATTTCATGACGACCTACAGGTAATTTCAAAATCAATTAGTCATACGAATAATTAGAGGGCATTGGATTATCACGGTGGCGCTTCCTCAAGTGGAAACGCGATCTCTGATTGGCTCGAGCCGAAAATTCCGAAATAATTAATTAGAATTTGTTACAGTAAGGTAGTAATTAGCGTACCCATATACCATTAGTCAATTGTTGCTTGTTTGAATAAAAGTGATTGACAGTGATCTATAGACGGAACGCCTACTTAAAAATATAAATCATATATTTATTTTATCTCTTTTTCTCTTCAACTTCTTCTTCTACCTCTTCTCTTCTTCTACTTCTTCTTCTTCTTCTTCTTCTTTTTCTTTCTTCTTCTTTCTTCTTCTTCTTCCTCTTCTTCTTCTTCTTCTTCTTCTTCTTCTTCTTCTTCCTTCTTCTTCTTCTTCTTCTTCTTCATCTTCTTCTTCTTCTTCTTCTTCTTCTTCTTCTTCTTCTTCTTCTTCTTCTTCTTCTTCTTCTTCTTCTTCTTCTTCTTCTACTTCTTCTTGTACCTCTTTTCTGCTTCTTCTTTTTCTCTTCTTCTTCACCATGTTTCTTGTTCTTATCTCTCACAATCGTTGGGCCAATTTTCACGATTTATGATAGTTGAGTTGGTCTAGAGAGTTTTTCTTGTGGAAGCTCACCAACTATCATTTTACCAGAATTTAAATAAATAAATAAATGAATTTTTGGTTCATAACGTTCATTCCACTCTTAAATCTATATAAATCACACATACGATTTTGGCTTTCTCCAATAATTATTAAAATATATAGAATTATGCATAATACATATTTTTGGTCAATGTTTAACTATTGTTCCAACTATATTGGTCAATTGTTCAAGTTCCAACTATTGGGAGGCCTATGTTATGTATCTTTTTTACACTCTCATAGGCCTATATAAACCACATACGATTTTAGTTCCCTTTATTTTTCAATAATTGTAAAATACGAGTAAATTGAACCTCTTTCCCTGTCAAGAACAATTTGGTGATACAGAACTCCTCATTTCACCATCTTCAATACATGACGATTCCTATTGCAATTAAAACTAATTCGATCAATCATTTGTACACAGTATGTATAAAAGGGTAAAAGGTAATAGTATGGGTAAAAGGTAATAGGTCTATTTTTGACTTATTCCCTTTGGAGTACAATATAATGTACAATATATTATATAATTATAAAATTTATAAATTTATAATAATATATTATTTATAAATTAGTTTTTAAGCTCTTAATATAAATATACATTAGCAAGAATGACCGAATTCCACCATTACTACATCTTCAAATTTGATATAAGCCAGTGAAATTGTCATCAGAAGTAGGGTTTATTTCGCATGAAATGTGGTAGCTCGGTTCTTTTCTATGTTGTATAATCGTGGAACATTGAATCCAATTAGTCGCTCCCGGCAACCTTCTATCCCGCCAAAAACCTCTATGAAATAGCTCAATTTTTTACATGTAGATAATTTCAACCCTGAAGCACAACTTTTTTATAACAGCACCCAATATCATTTTAAAATCAATTTAAATAAGCCCCAATTTCGTACCAGGATTACTGTTAAAGGCGGCCCAACAGTTTGTGATATATAGCTCTTTAAAGTTCATCTATGTTAATAATACATCATAAGCTGTTTCTTGCTAATTCTTGTGGAAATCATGTGGAATAGCAAAAAATCAAGTGAAATTGCGAGAAATCGCTTGAGATGCATTGATAGAAAAAATGGTTCTCGGTTCAAGAAAAACTAATGAACATAATATGCAATAATATTTTGTACATAATGATAACTTCCAAAAATGTTAATTTTTTGTTATAAAATGGTTATAATGTACGATTTCTTGTTTATTATTATTTTTAAAGTGTTTATATGTCTGATTGAAATTTCAACGAGGCATTAGATTTGGCAATACAAACCTATTTTATACGATATTAAGTGCAGTATAAGTTTGAATCCATATAAAATCAATAAAAGCGAGACCTAAATCATAAGAATATCATTCTAATAATAATCATCTACTACCCCCCCCCCCCCCGGTCATCGGTTTCAAGCCCCCCCAAAATCCTTTTCTAGATCCGCCACTGCAATAATCTATATTAATAAAAGAGAGTTGGTGTCTGTACGCTCGCTTATAACTCGAGAACGGCTGAACCGATTCAGATGATTTTGGATTCGTTTGAATTTTAAAATCACTAGTTAAAATAAACAGTATTAAAATATATGAAAATCTCTTAATAATTCATAAATAATTAGTAAATTAATGACCTAACCTATCAAACACAACATCCATTTTGATCCAGTCCAAACAATAATGTTCCTATGAAATCGATGAGTTGAAGATGCTACAATATAGGTCTCCCCAGAGACGAGCTCGTGGTCTATTGGTTAGCGACTCTGCCTTCCACGCAGAATTCTCGGGTTCGATTCCGAGACGGGTGATATTTTGACAACTTTCAGCATTGATTAATATTTATCCTCTCGCTTTAAAAATTAGTATATTGCAGATTTCTTTTAATTTCCATCAATAAAGCGAGTGGATATAGATATTTTTACTGGACATTTTTTTCGTGGGGTGATATGATGGGGGTCATTTGGGGAGAAGAGGGGTGACATGAAGGGTATTTGTGGGGGAAGGAAGGGGCATATGGGGATGACATTTTTAGGGGTGGCATGAAGGGGGGACATTTGTGGGGAGAAGAGGGACATTGGGAAGAGGCCGATACGAAGTTCGCCGGGACAGCTTGTGTACTAATAATTTACAATAATGTACAGTAATGTACCAATGATGTACTAATAATGTACCAATAATATACAAAAGTGTATCAATAATGTGAACAGGATTAGCCTGCATCATAATTAACAATAATTTAAGCACGATGAGAATTATAGACGAAATAAATTGAACAATTAAAATGGAAAGAAATTGGAAGAGAAGAAAGCGAAGAGAAAAAAGGAGAAAGATTGGGTCCAAAATTGAAGTAGTAGTTCAATGTCAATGATCATTAGACTAGAATTCGGGCAAAGAATAGGTCAGACATTGACATCGTCACGCTAAAATTGCCTCTGAAAAAATCTGTTTCGAAGCGAAAGAACCAATAACGGCCCAAATAAAGCGTGTCCTAATGTCAGCGCCATGCTTGTCTTATTGCAACGGAAATTCCATTTTGCATGGTTTGAATTTGAATATCGTTGAGGAAGCTGTGAGAATTATTGGAGGAAGTTCAATAGTTAATACTCATATCAATCCTATGTCCCTCAATTCGTGATATGTAGAATTAATAAATAATATTATTTACGATTCACGATGGAACTACTGATATAAGGTATTACGATTACC
The DNA here is from genome assembly GCA_017141395.1 of Laodelphax striatellus. Classification (NCBI taxonomy): domain Eukaryota; kingdom Metazoa; phylum Arthropoda; class Insecta; order Hemiptera; family Delphacidae; genus Laodelphax; species Laodelphax striatellus. The sequence goes on from CM029539.1 coordinate 10,477,729, forward strand.
TACTCACATATTTATTTATTCATTCATTTATTCATTATAATTATATTAGTTTACTGTTTTTCAGTTGACTGGAGATTTTTCTCCGACCACTCTTGTCTTTTGTCGAAATGTTAAGCCGTCGGCCCGTCTGCTTGAAAAGCAGTATTCATCTTCCACTTCAGCCCTCCCATTACTCACGCTCAAGTCTAGAGATCATATCCTATCATCCTAAAAAAATGAAAAAGAAGGAAAAGAACAACGGAAGAAGAAGAAGATAGAAGAGAAGAAGAAGGAGGAGGAGGAGGAGGAGAGGAGGAGGAGGAGAAAGAAGGTAGAAGATGAAGAAGAACTGAAAGTAGAAAGACGCGAAGGAGAAAGTGAAGAAGAGGAGAAAGAAGGAGGATGAGAAAAAGAACGAGAAAAGGAAAAAGAAGAAGGAGAAGAGGAAGCAGGGAAGAAGGAGAAGAAGGAGAAGACTGAGGAGAGGGAGAAGATGAGGAATAAAAATTAGAAATAGAAGGAAGAGAAGGAGATGAAGAAGAAGATTGAGAAGAAAGGGAAGAAGAAGAAGAAGAAGAAGAAGGAGAAGAAGGAGAGAAGGTGATGAAGAAAAAGAAGAAGAAGGAGAAATAGTAGAAGAAGAAGAAGGAGGATAAAATAATGAAAAGGACAGGAGGAGGAGGAGGAAGAGGAGGAGGGAGGAGGAGGAGGAGGAGGAAGAAGAAGATGAGGAAGAGGAGGAGGAGGAGAGGAGAAGGAGGAGGAGGAGGAGGAGGAGGAGGAGGAGGAGGAGGAGAAGAAGGAGAATTAGAAACTATTCCATGCAGTTCAATAGTCGCAGCAGAGACAATTAGAATACTTAGTTAAAACTTAATAGTTTCCTATCGTCTTTGATCGCAGTTTTGTGCGACCTGGGAAGTCTTAGATATTATAAATTCAGCTAATCATCTTTGTCATTCAGTATCAGTTTATATTTAAGAATTTCTTTAGGATGATCCAAACAATAAGCGTAGTTTTTAACAATATTTTCAAGCTTTTTATCTTCTAACCTTTGCTAGTTGATTCAACATTGAACCTTGATCTAGGACAATTTCGAGGGATGAGAAATTTCTCAAACAGTAAAAGTGTCAATATATTTAATATTTCTTGTGAATATTATGGAGTGCGGTTTCCAGTTGAATGGAGTTATTATTATTATAAGCGGAGACCTTCGCCGCCTGCACTGTCAGTTAGGTAATGTGACAGAATTGACGCCATCTTGAATTCAGCAGCTACAGCTACATGCTCCAACGAGCAACGCTGATTTTGTAATAATGTTTGCCGGTTAACGCAGTACTGAGTTAACGGTAACCTAATGCACTACAAATTTATGCGAAAGTAAATTGTAGCCAACCTCTTAACAGTTTAGTGATTGTTTATTTTTGTTAAGATGATTATTCTTTGTGAAGATGATTATGGACCTAAAAAAATAGATGAGAAAACAGAATCTAATTCCAATAACAATAAAATCCATTTTTTATGGTGTGGTCCGTAGCCTGTCTGATAATCCAAAGGTTACAAGATCGAATACAGTTGCTGGAACGGATTTTGACAGAAACGGCCACTCCCGTCTTTCAGAGACGAAAAGCCGTCGGTCCGACTGCCTAAAAACAGTCGTCATCTCTCATCATCACCCCTCTCATTACCCACGCACAAGCCAAGAGCTCATGGGCATCACCCTCAAAAAACGAAAAAAACAATATTTAATATAGACTTTTTCCTGTTTTTGTTTTTGGTTTTTATCATAGACATGATTTTATTATTGTATATCCTTTAAAAATTTAATATATTATAATGTAATTGTTATTATACTATAAAAACTACTGTGAATTGATATTATATTCTTTCCAATGCTGTTGCTGATAGTTTTTCTCAATACAGGTTTTGTTTTCGGACTTTCTTATTTTTCAATGTAACTGCGACCAGAATTTAACTCTTGACTATTTTTTCTAGCTCACACAGTCATCCAACTGGAACAACTGCGTACATCATTGATGACGTCACATCACGTCACGTTGGGCATCGTCAAGCATGTCATGAGCTGATTCCCGAAAACATCTCCCCAACATCAGAGACAGAACTGACAGATGGAACCGTATTTTCTAACACTGGCCCCCTGACAACAGGCAAGAGAGAGAAGAGAGAGGGAGACTGGATTAGATAATTCTCTTTATCTATGTAGTTTACAGAGTATATCGGCTCAAATTCTAGAGGATTATGATTGAAAATAAAAGAGAGAGGAGAGAAATAGTGAACGGTTTGAAAGAGACAAGGGATTATTGGAGGATTTGTTCCAAATAAATAGATCGAAAGGAGAAGAAGAGAGGATAGGAAGGGAAGGCATCGATGTAAAGTAGTAGAGCGAGAGAGAGATAGAAGGACAAAGAAGAAGAAGAAGAAGAAGAAGAAGAAGAAGAAGAAGAAGAAGAAGAAGAAGAAGAAGAAGAAGAAGAAGAAGAAGAAGAAGAAGAAGAAGAAGAAGAAGAAGAAGAAAGAAGAGAAGAAGGAAGAAGAAGAAGAAGAAGAAGAGGAAGAAGAAGAAGAAGAAGAAGAAGAAGAAGAAGAAGAAGAAGAAGAAAGTTAAAGAAGAAGAAGAAGAAGAAGATGAAGAAGAAGAAGAAGAAGAAGAAGAAGAAGAAGAAGAAGAAGAAGAAGAAGAAGAAGAAGAAGAAGAAGAAGAAGAAGAAGAAGAAGGAGGAGGAGGAGGAGGAGGAAGAGGGAGGAAAAATAAGGAGATAAATAAAAGTAGAAAGAAAGAGTTAAAGAGTTAGAGAAAATAGTAGAAGTTTAAACAAGAAAACTTTCAAAATTGAAGTGTATTATAGAAGAAGAGACATTGAGAAGAGACTGAGGAAATCAAATTTTGTTCTCAGATTGAAGCAGGAGTACAGGTGAAAGGAATTAGTGTAAATGGACATATTTTTGTATAGTGTATAGCACTACTCAGAATCATAATAATTGTTGAGGGCTTTGAGAAATTACTTCCAGGAGTAGGGAAAGGTGACCGAAGTAGTCGAAAAGAAGGAGAAAGAAAAGGCGAAATCAGTAGGAGAAAGAGTAATAGAATGTGGGAAGGTAGGATAGTAGGAGAAGGAACAACAGAATAGGAGAAAGGATTGCAAAAATTCAGCGGAGTTTCAGCTATCCAAGGATAGTTGGTGGTTATCAGTTGGAACTCGACCGGGCGCCTGGATACAACCAATCCTGTCAGAGGAGAAAAATATTTCTGGATTTTATCGAAATTTTCTCTCTGACAAGATGGCCTACCTGTCTCACGCTTCTTTTCTGTTAGTGATCGTCGTGATAATGTCATTTGTAACATGTCAGGTTACTCCACCTCCCCCAAAACATAACGGAGAATCGTTCATGATGCAGAAGCTTTACATGGAAGGTGTCGGTAAGTGAACATTTTTAATTGAAAAAAAAAAATGAAATAATCTTTGGAATTGGTCACTGAATAATAAATCAATGAAACCAATATTTTTATACAAATTTCCAGTCAATTTATTTAAAAAAATTATTCAGTTTTTAGTTTGAGCCTGTATTGAAAGAAGTTCATTAATATTTTCAAAATATCAGTCACTTCATGTAGAAAGTTATTTATATAGTTACTACTTTGTGATAATGAGCTAGATGGAGAGAAGTTCATTCGTATTAATTTTTGTATTAATTTCCAGTCAATCTATCTTATGTGGGAAGTGGAAAATTAGTGGAGAAGTGTGAAAAGTGGAAAGTTTCCCTTTTGATCTTGGGCTGAATGGGAAGAAGTTCATCAATAATTTTATCTAAATAATAAATCAATGAAACCAATATTTTTATACAAATTTCCAGTATATTTATTTAAAAAAATTATTCAGTCTTTAGTTTGAGCCTGTATTGAAAGAAGTTCATTAATATTTTCAAAATATCAGTCACTTCATGTGGAAAGTTAATTATATAGTTACTACCTTGTGATAAAGAGCTAGATGGAGAGAAGTGCATTAGTAATAGTTTCTGTATTAATTTCCAGTCAAACTATCTTATGTGGAAAGTGGAAAATTAGTGGAGAAGTGTGAAAAGTGGAAAGTTTCCCTTTTCATATTGGGCTGAATGGGAAGGAGTTCATCAATAATTCTGTTTGAATAAATAAATGTTTATTTCTCAGTAAATACGATACAAAACAATAAAATCAAAGTACAAAGTTCGTCCTTCTATTTAAAGAGAAATTAGGCACTCCAGAGAAACATCTATGGGAGTTGCCATCAATGGATTATACAACTGTAAGTTTACTAAGATTATTTTATATCAATTATCAGTCAGTTTATTTGGAGAATTATTTAATTTTTAATTTCTTATCATGAGTAAAATTATTAAAAGTAAAGCAGGTTCATTTCGCTAAAGCACCTGTAATGACAATAAAGTATTGCTTCTCATCCAGCAGTTCGATAATTATAAAGATTTAATGTCATTCCAGTGGTTTTAGTAAATACCATTGAGATAATTTTATTTCTGTTGGTGTTTTTTTTTTAAATTCTGGAACACACCTCTGTCTGATTGTTTTGAAGTAGGTAATGCAAGCGGTGTGATCCAAATTTAGGAAAATAAAATTTAACAAAAAGTTAGCCCCTAATAAGAGGCCCCAGGAGTCAACTCTGCCGGCCGAACGCTGATCGCCCAATTTAGCATGGGCAGAGAAAGTTATCGATCGATTACAAGCTTCACAAGAGGTCTTTTAAAGAAACTTTCAATACATAACACGCAGTTTTTCATGAGTATAAGTAATATTATCGTACAAAAATATTCAAAGATACTCCTTGGAAAACCAAAAACTTCAATAATTGATGAAGAGGTTTATTATCTTTCAATCATATCAAGGATTTTTTTATCAAAAAATACTGTTCACTGAAACGAGGCAGTGCACGTAAAGGAGGTGTGCGTGCGAGCATCGGAAAATAGCTGGACGACCGAGTCAAAGGCGTGTTATAACTAAATCTCTCTAGCTCTCAATCCTTATTAGCTGAATAGGCGATTAGTTGCATACGCTGAAATGTGAACATGCCATCATGCAATACATTCACAAAAGACACACACACAAGCTCACTCGGTGTTTACATTCACTGACTGGTTTCGGTGAACAAACTATAGATAAAAATGATAAAAACACTTTGAAATGTCACCTATAGCATATTATGTCACCAATTCAAAAGATACCAATTACAGTCATACTATTTCGAAAAAAATCTGAACAATATTACAGCTTTTCTGAACAATATTAACTGCTAGTGAAATCCAAAAATCATTATCGATAGTATCGTTATTCGATATTATAGCTACCAACGTTTAGACTTTCTAGAGAATTAAGTTGTATTCTCAGGTTTGAGTCCAGTTTTATTACTTGATCAGTTTTCTTCCTTGCTGATTTAAATATTACACAGTAGCCTACTCGTACTTCAATTATTATACAGTACTTGAATAGAATCCTATGCCTTACTGTATTACGAGAACCGTTATATTGCATGGTTATTATCATATGAACTTAATGTTCTTATCCAATACCTGGCCGGGAATTATGGTATTATTAGATGATGAAGCTTAAATTTTATGGTCCATTGTTTATGATTGCCTCCATTGCTAGTGATTTTTATGGACTTTCTTGGTTACATTCATGTAACCAAATGAATCCATTCTGTTTCTTTCTTGAATCCATTCATGTTGTCGAAATCGTCAGAGAGAATGTCCATTCTTTGGATACCGCCTTCTGTACTCTTCTGACATAAGAAAATTAATGTTCATTGATAATTCAGTGTTACACACTTATTACCACACGTCTTATTTCCGCTTGTTATCTGTCAGTAGTCAACAATGTTTGACCCATTTTTATGATACATAAACATTATTGGTCTGTTGTGAGTTACAGCATATCGCATAATAAATTGATGAAGTCCACTGCACATGGTTTATGGTTTTTTATTCATTATTGTTTTCAATTATATGTACCTATAAATTGGTAGAAAACATAGAGGAGCGGTGAGGGCAGAGTGCAGCGGAGAGCGTAGCTGAGAAAGTTTGAAAAAATGAATGTATATTTTGATTTAAACTGTTTTAGGACCGGCTTAGAGCGGTCCACCATTAAGCCTGGTTTTCATTAGTAGAGTTAGTGGTAGAGTAACTAGCATACTAACTCTACCGTACTAACTCTACTCTACTTACTTGGTACCATCACTCTACTCTACTATGAACGTTTTCATTGGGAGAGTTCACAAGATAGTTAGTACTCGCCCAGGGAACTCTACCACTAACTCTACTAATAAAAACCAGGCTTTAAGGTCAAGCGGGTCTCAATCCTAAAGCAGTTACACAGGCAAACGCGCCAAAACATGGTGATACGGGGAGCATCTACAGGTTCCTCTCAGCTTCGCTCTCCTCTACACTCTGCCCTCTCAGTTCCATTATGTTTACACCATTATACGTATGAATATGATATGAATCATATGAATTGTAATTCAATTTTTTATCGTTCTCAATTGAAAATAATAACAGTGGTCACTCGGTGAGAGCGGTTGCTAAGTAATCATGTTGTGGTTAAGTAACAAACATTCAAGACCGCTCTCGGATGGGTGACCGACACAAGAAAGACACAGAAATTTGTGCAATGAGAAGAGGTGGTACCTACCCGTAAGGGTCTCCCACCAATAAAAGCCATACGATAAAAAAAATTGAAAATGTTGATTTGACAATCAAATGATATCTTCAAAGTTCATCAAATTATCGTAATTTTCAGACAGAGCGATAGCATCGTGGCATCCCTCGCGAAACAAGCAGAACGTGTGGGAGCTGAGCGGCCTGTACGAGGGTGACATCATGATGCCGAGCTCATCCGGTGAGAGCGAACGCAACGCCATCTTGGATGACACTCTGCGCTGGCATGAGGGCGTGGTGCCCTATCACATCAGCGACGATTTCGGTAAACAAAACAAACTGAAGAATGAACACAATTAGTAGAAAACGTTGAAAACATGAAATAAAATTATAACATCACAAAAATTGTGTTAACACAATCATAAAATAGTATTAATTATGTTGACGTCATAGAGTGTTTCCTGGAACAAACTGGGGGATAGGGGTTCCAAATTTTATTCATCCATCCAAAAATACATTCTGAAAAAATCAATGTTGACTTGAAAATTTTTTTAGAAAACATTCAAATCTTAAATTTCATTCATCCTTCAATGAAAGAAAAACACATTAACAATGTAACGTGTTACAATATGAGTATAATTATTGTGTATTATATATGAACTGCATGGATAATTTGACCATAATTATGCAGGGAGGAGTCATCATTGAACAATGAATAAGAAACAATTTGTGGAAACCTAAAATGAAAAGTTAATAGTGCAAATGTTTTAAATGATTTCTAACAATGAAAATAGACAATTAATATAGTAACCAATGCACACGAAACAATTTATAGACACTTTGAATGTAAAGTTCAAATGTAAAGAAATGTAAATAATCAAATGTTTTAAAATATGTTGACTTGAAAAGAGATTCTCATAAAGTCAAACTAAAACAAAAGAGAGGACACACATGTAAAATATTTTTTAAATATTATGTTGACGACATGAAGTGTTTCCTGGCTGTTAGCCTTTATTCCATATTCAAATTCAGACATAGAACATATGAGTAAAATGATTGTTGATGGAACATACAAATGTCTTGATAAAGACATACAAATCACTTTAAAAAAATGAAAATTATATTTTTGATACTAATTATTAATAATAATCATGATCTGAGACTCATTTATCGATTATTACTCATCAGTTAATCACTCTAATTAATGTTATCAGCTACAGAGGTTTCTAAAAAGAGTGTTTATGATGTTTTTCGCTTGTGGTAGACTATAAGTATAACTTTCTATGTGTTCCCACTTATTCACAACTTTATTTCTCTACATTCATTTATTGTTTTTATAATAGAATTGTTTTTATTGTTTTATTTGGTGGTAATAAAGTACGAAGTGCTTCAATGGTGTGGATGATTGTTTTGTATTGACATCCTCTGTGACTTATCAATAATTATTACTTCTATTTCGAAGAATCAATTTCACGGTAATTAATTCTAGAAAAGTCATTGAAACATTTTTATTACTGTACCTTACTTAAATTGAATTGGAGTTTATAGGAAGAAACGTTTATAGCAATTCTTCATGAGAATTCATATGAAATGGGCTATAATAACAGCAATGAGTACTATATATACATGCATTTCAACATATCAAGTTTGGATGTTATATTTTTCAAATAGATTTAAATGACATACATAAACTCATACTATGTTCTTCATACATGCACATAATTTCATAATATAAACTTTACTGAAGCTGGTAGGTACTAGGCTTACTTGAATTATTTCAACAGAGACAAAAATTCATTGAGAATTCAAGACTTATAATAAGGAGTTGAAGATAAACTTCAACGTCAAGAGAATTGATAAAACTCCGCATTGAATCTATAAAACTTGAAACATCACTAAGAATTTGGAATAAATATTTATTTATTTATTTAGCATAATGGCCTTTAATAGTGGGTTGTTCCACTTCACGTACATAACCAATTATCCCTTGATAGGGAACATGGTATAAGTTTGTTTTCACTTAGAAAACCGAATAGCTTTGAATATTTGTGAATAGGAATGAATAGTTAGTTCTCAATAAATAATATTTGAGAGAATTTATCATGATGTGAGAGACTACCCATTTACGGTATTCCATAATCTAAACTTTCCTATTGATCTGAACAGAGTTTCATTGGTTTATTCAAAATAAGAAATATATATATATAAAGTGTTGTTTATTCGATTATAAATAAATTAACAATGCATTTTTCTCTTGAAATGAATATACTAACAACAAGGGTATAAAGATTCAGTCAAGAGCATACATCATAATAATGGATAAATTTATTGGAAACAAGCATTAAACGGATTAACAGTGATAATTCTTGACTTCAATGAGGCTACAAGATTTGAAACATTCGAAATGTGATGAAAAATGGAGATTGGTTTACAATAATAAGATAATTTTTGAACCTGAACATCCACAGACAGTTGATTTCGCAAGAAGTGCATCCACAGAATGATTTCGATAGGTGAGCTTATTGAATCTGTTCAATTTATTATTTATATTTTTGTATATTATAAAATTGTATAACTTTTATGTGAAATTTTGAAACAAATGATCTGCAATTGATCAATATTGAGGATCTATCAGTAAATATCAGAAAGATTCACAATATATTATATTAATACCAATATACCATTAATTCAAGATGAGTTTCCATGAAGTGCCAGATTATGATGAATTGAAATTTGTGTCATGTAAATCTTTATGAGTTAATACTTCAGTGCTGTTTCTGCTTCCAGGCATTTCAATATTTGTATCATATTCAATTATTATATTTAACTCAATAAATCACAGCATTGATCAAGATTGTCACATGAAACTCGATTGAAAAATAAAATTTTAACTTAAAACTTTGGTTTTAAGATTATACAAAGCATTTTGTTGCAATCAGGCTACGAGTCACAAGTCTTAATTTCATACTTTTCAAACTATTGGATAACAACTCTTCAGTTAAAATAAGCCTATTTCAATTGTTCTTGTTTCATGTACTTCTATTCTCATTAAAAACACATTTTTTCTCATATTTTTCTGCTGCTTTTATTTCCACATTTTCTTCTTCTTCTTCTTCTTCTTCTCCTCCTCCCCCTCCTTCTTATTCTTCTTCTTCTTTCTTCTTCTCTTCCTCCTCCCCTTCTTCTTCTTCTTCTTCTTCTTCTTCTTCTTCTTCTTCTTCTTCTTCTTCTTCTTCTTCTTCTCCTCCTCCTCCTCCTCCTCCTCCTTCTTCTTCTTCTTCTTCTTCTTCTCCTCCTCCCCCTCCTCCTCCTTCTTCTTCTTCTTCTCCTTCTTCTTCTTCTTCTTCTTCTTCTTCTTCTTCTTCTTCTTCTTTTCTTCTTCTTCTTCTTCTTCTTCTTCTCCTTCTTCTTCATCTTCTCCTCCCTCCTCCTCCTCCTCCGCCTCCTTCTTCTTCTTCTTCTTCTTCTTCTTCTTCTGCTACTCCTCCTCCCACTTCTTCTTCTTCTTCTTTCTTCTTCTTCTTCTTCTTCTTCTTCTCATTCTCCCTCCTCCTCCTCTTCCTCCTCCTCCTCCTCCTTCTGCACCTCCTCCTCCTCCTCCTCCTCCTCCTCCTCCTCCTCCTCCTCCTCTTCCTCCTCCTCCTCCTCCTCCTCCTCCTCTTCCTCCCAATCCTTCTTCTTCTTCTAACTTTTCCACATGTTTTCAAGCTGTAAAACATTGGTTCTCGCCCATTCGCCCAGTGGTTCTTGTCTCACATTACACAAAAAATACATAATATAAAAGGTGAATTTTGAATTCACCTTATACCTTTTAAATTTATTTATTTATTCATTTATTGGCAAGATACATTACAATGTGAGAAGAATCAACAGACATTTGTCCAAAACTGCTCCTTTCCCAAATTTTGATAAATAGTCCAGAGGTTATGTTGTTGATTCATCTTACTGAAATTGTGAGTCCAAAAAACTATTAATTAACAATAATTTTGAATTTCTAAGATTACTACATGACAAAGTCAAATTAATTAAACAAGAATAATATTCTTAAAGCACTTCCTTGACATGTTTCCACCAGCTAATCACAATTCTCTTTTGCATCCGCTTCGCCACCTGCCGCGCCCGCTCCAGACGACGACGAGAAGGAAGTGATAATGGGCGCCATGGACGAGTTCCACCAGAAGTCGTGCATCAAGTTTCGGCCGTACGAGGAGGGCGACGACGCCTACGTGGTCGTGCGCGGCAACAACCCCGGCTGCTGGTCGTACGTGGGGCGGCGTGGAGGCGGGCAAGTCGTGAACCTGCGCGGCCGTTGCGTGCAGCACGGTGTGGCCGTGCATGAGCTACTGCATGCGGTCGGCTTTCATCACCAGCAGTCGGCCGCAGACCGAGACGACTTCGTCAAGATACATTGGCAGAACATTGTGCCAAGTGAGTGCTTTTATCCTTTGTTTTCAATTATGTCTATTATGTTTATTTATCTATTTTTGAAAAATGATAAATAAACATTTATTTTTATATAAAAAGAAATTTTTTTCAAGTAATGAACTTACTCTACTCATATTCTCTCCAGAGAATAGAAGAGAATAGGATAAAAGAGTAGAGTAATAAACATTGGAAGTTATCTCTATGACTTCTTTAATTCCTCTCCAGAGAGAATAGGAGAACTTATTTCTATTACAGGTGTTGCATTAGCTCATTAGTGCTAAGCTAATACTTATTGTCAGATGGCAGAAGTTACCATAACCAGTGACAACTAGTATTACTAGCTTGTAAACCTCTACAACAGGCCCTAGATAATAATCCTTTTCTATTTTCTCTGGGCTTCACGTATGGTTGTTGATAGTAAAAACATTTTGTTACATATGGTAGAAAATATTCAGAGTAGATTTTCTACGAAGGCGACTGGTAAATAAATGACTTATTTTCAACGAGTTATAAAAATTGATTTGATGAGAAAAACCGGAAATTTGCATCTCCGCTTTAATACTCACATTTTGCTCGCTTCCACACATTCTGTTTAAAGTTCAGTTATTATAAAATTATAGTAGAATCAATAGTATAATTAAATAGTATAGATTGATAAAATAATATAAATATAAATAGTATAATTACTATTCAAATACTGACAGTATTATGACTATTCTGTAGTTAACTGTAGTTTGAAGAATTCATTATAGTACCGTAGGCAATTTTCAGACCTTGATATCGTGAGAGTTATGCACATAATACAGGGAAATATTCTTCTTGTGAGCGTTACAATTGAACACTTAAAAAAAACAAAAACGTACACTGGTTTCAATGTTTCAATACAGGTTGGAGCGTTAAGGGTTTGAAACCGTTGTCGTAATATTAAAATAAATCAATAATAAATATTATTAATGACCAATGATATGAATATTTGTCACTGCATAAACCATAATATTCTAATAATTTCTTCACAGGAACAAGAGGCAACTTCAGAAAGTACAGTCCGTTCAAAGTGACCGATTTCAATGTTGGCTACGACTACGACAGTGTTATGCACTACAGTTCACATGCTTTCTCCAAAAACGGAAAGAAAACTATTACTCCTCTGGTAAGTTCAATATGGTGATCCTTAACAATTAAAATGCATCCATAGGTAGTAGGTTGGTCACAAAAAAATGAACTGATGGAAATGATAAAAATGTTTGAGTTGATTCAATTCTTGTAAAAAGTCAACTGCTTGAATGCATAGAATTTCAAGATTCAAGGAGTGCGGTCAGTTACACGGAAATCCAATTGTATTTAAACACTGTAAAATTATAGAAATATAATTATATTCTACATTTTATTGACGTCAAAAGTAGAGATAATCCAAATGCAAAGCTTTGAAGTACAACCAAATATATTTTTAGTTAGTCTATGTCAATAGTAAGATTTGTTCATTGCTTCTTGTAGCATTGGTTTAATGGTTTTGTTAGTTGACATTATTATTTTACAGCGGTTGAATTCAGTTGGATCTTCGTGCAACTGAACGGTGAACATCAATCGTAAACCGCTATTCTTCAATTTTTGAAAATGTTAAATGTCTATAATATAATATCCATAGAATCAAAACTTCATGCCCAAATTGACTTTCCCTGTGAACAAGTTTTTTCCAAGTTTCTGAACCTGGAATCCTGGAATTTCCTTCTCATCCAACTATACACAATTTCTCAACTCAATTTCACCCAACTAAAGTTTAATTTTGATATTGTAGCCTACTACACTACAATAGGAGAATAAATACTGTACCTACTCTGTGCTACTACTCTGTAAAATCCGTCTTCCGGAGGAGCCTAGAAAGTAGCCATATATCATCATCATAATCATCCCATTACCCACGCACAAGCCTCAGAGCTCATGTAGGCATCACCTTAAGAAAAAATTCATTAAGATGCTCATTCTTCTGTATGCTTCTTATTGTAGCCTAATCAAAATAAAAACACTTTTGCAGTCACTCACGAATTGATTTACATTTGAGCAGTAAGCCTTTCGTTCAATAAAATTCATAATATTTATCCAAAAGCTGAAAAGTGACAAATCTTTTATGCCTTGGTTACACGTTTCACATGGCATATGCCAATGGCAACGTGTAAACTCAACTATCTTATGGTGACGTCATCCAATGAAACCAAATGCAACGAGATCCCTATTCAGCTCTGTTATTATCTAGCCCTAGCGTATGGCTTTTAATACTGGGGAGACCCGAGTAGGGTTGTTCCACTTCACCAACATAACCAATTATCCCTTGATAGGGGGAACATGGTGTAAGTTTGTTTTCACTTAGAAAATGACTTATAAATTTTCACTCAGAGCTCTGTAGAATGACGATATCTTACAGCGGTTAAGTTGAATGGGCTATCGAGCAATCTGACCTTAGCAGTCATTTTCTTGCTGTTGCTATTTTCTTTGCTGTTGCTTGCCTAATTAATTATTTTCCTGAATAAATATAGTTTAGCGTTACTTTATTTTTTCTCTCATAATATTTTTTCAACAATTTATGACCTTTTTTATTTTAGGATGAGGGTGCCAACATAGGACAAAGATCTGGAATGAGCGACAAAGATCAAATGAAACTGAACATAATGTACAAATGCGACAGCAGCCGCAATAGACCAGCGAGCAGTAGCAGTAGTTCCTTTTCCTATCCACAGCTGCAATCGTTCTGGGACTCGCCTTTCGATTTCAGCTACTTTAAATGACAAACATTCGACAAAATTGTTCAACTAGGTTTTCAAATTGTCTCCAAAATTATCTAGAAACAAATTTGAATATCAAAATTTTTCGTCGCTAGGTTCTCAAATTTCTAAATTTGAAAGGAGATCTCCTTCTCAATTTTTCAGGTTCCCAAGTGAACTAGAAGGAAGTTACACTGATTTAAAAAGAAAAAGTTTTAAACTAATGTAATACTACCAGTAGAAAAAATAATGAATCCACCACACAATAGAAAAAATTGAAGATTTAGAGTCTGTTATCCTTGATATCTGTTAATATATTATTCTTGAAAATTCCATTTGAAATTATTAAGTCATGAGAGTAACATAAGAGAAAGACAAACTCGAAGAGGATTTGATCCCATAACAGTGGATTATTCAAGGGTTCCATATGTTATTGGTTGGGAATTCAAGACACAAAAAACCTCTACTTTTCCTTTCTTTGATGAAATTCCTTTTCACACTATCCTGTCTATGTATTATGAATATCATTTTTGAAGCATTGTTAGTATAAGTAGATTTATTTGAATGTTACCGTTATAGATGTAAGTATTAATTGAAAAATTAATAGGGAGAATTAATTTCTAAAAGAATCATATTGTTACAAAAAGATATAAGAGTAACTAACCTTATTGATAAACAATATTCATATGACAAGTTAAGAAGTTATCATTTAATAATATACATCTATATTGTGTATCAATGATGGTCATCATATAACACATAATAGTGTTCTATTAATACATATAATAATAGCGAGAAATCATTGGAGAGAAAAAAGTACAACAATGAACTAACGTAGGTCTAGGCTATATTTGACAATAAATTAGATTAATCTCAAGCGATTTTGATGAGGACAAGAAATGTTATATTGTAAATTTTCAAAAATATCCTATTAGGCAACAACGATATTACATTGTTGAATTTATTCTAAGGAATTATTAAAAAAATTATAATTCAGAGAACCCTCCAACTTGAATTGTAGAAGCAGAACACTAATTTTTTGTGATCTTCCTAGCTATTTTAGAAGTTGAAAGAAAATCACTTGTTACATGATCGCACTATGAATAAATACAGTTTTTACGTTTCAATCGATAATTTTACTGAAAAAATATTCCCATTCTACTTGACTTCCCTGTAAAACCTTTTTCTATATCACTGCATCAACGATGCGAATCTTGAAATGTTCTATTTGTATGCGCAAAGACCTTGGAGACAAAACCTTGACTTGATCAACGAATAATTGACTTACGGTATTCAATAATAAAAATTCTTGACTTATTCAAAATTATTTGGATAATCGCGTTCTATGAACGCATGCCATTACTTCTATTACTCAGTACACATCATGCACCTAATCTAAATAATTTATCCATTTGAATAACAACAGTGATTGAATTGAAAAAGACGCTTGTTTTCAAAACTTTTCAAATTCCAAGTATAGAAGAAATAAACTTTAAGTATGTACCGTATCATGCAGTTTTCCTATAATTTTCTTACAGGTAAACATTCTCAAAAGCTGTACTGTCAGAGATAATCCGTTTCCATTATCCATTATTTGGTTATTCGGTTATCCAATACATTATTTGGTTAGTCTATTAAATTATATAAACATCATAATTACTTAATAATACCTATTCGTTATGTGAATATCACCAGTCATATTATATTTCTCGTTGAAATATTGAATGGCTATTGAAGGTGAACTGTTAAAATTTAAAACAATTATGATAACGGGTGAAACAGATGAGAAAACTATATAAACTATAGACAGTAGCATAAATGCTACCGTGATAACGTTACTGTAATATTGTTCGTAATACATTTTGTATTATATGGTAATACTTTGGTATTATCAGTACAAAACAAATTCATTAAAATTTGAAAGCTTCTTCCACAAGGTCTCTTCAATTGAATAGACCAATGAATTATCTCTGAATGTTTTGAGATAAGTAAAATAGGGTGCATGCAATTTTTGGCCTCAATGTAAGCAGTACCTACTAATGAAATTCAGTTTATTATCAGTCAAATATTCTTTGGCTCTGGAAGGAGGCCTTCTGCAGTCCAACTCAGCTCGCAAAGGAAGTTAAAGGTTTTCTGTTTAAATTTGTTGTCAAAATGTTGTCAATATTGTTTTGTTTATTTTTTGTTTTATTGATTTGTCCATCCCTTCAAAAACCTCCCCCCACTCCTCAGCATTCTGGATTCATGACTCCTAGTGTGGCTGATGTTGTGGGTGAGTAGACACAAAATTAAAAACTTTAAATTAGTATTTCAAATAAAAGAAAAATACTAAAAATAGATTTTTTTATCGTATGGCTTTTCATCGGTGGGGAGACCCTTACTGGTAGGTTGAAAGGAGAAAACTCTTTTAGTGATTCGGTACAAAGAATATGAATCAATTAGGCACAGGGAATTTTACCTCATAAGAGAGGCTTTTGTTCAATTTGGATGCAAATAAAGTTTTATTATTATCATAATATTATACACACTCAGGGATACAGCCATACAGCATTACATTATTTTCTGTGTCCCAGTCAAAAGTCATACTCTAATGAAAGTAGGCTATAGTATAATATTCTGTTGTTGGTAATTGTTGTAGTAATTAGTTGCAACTTGATTTCATATTTTATTCAATGAACTATTTCTTGTGTAGGAGAGAGTTAAGAATTAAAATATCACTGAATTAGGGGAGGCAGTAAATACAGGGTCATTCACGGGAATCGAATGTTTTTAAAATAATAAAAAGATTGATATTTGCTGAAAAAGTTTTTTGATATAAGTTATAATTATAAATACTTATTAAATAATTTTTTATCACTTGCCAGACATAATTCTTCGTTCTTGGGTACGTAAAAAATAATATGATTCAACTAGAATTTATGTTCCAATAAAACTTTTTTAAAGCAAATATTGAATTTATTATGATTACTTAGAAACATCCGATTCCCGTGAATGACCCCGTACACACACAGGAAAGTGTGATGAAAATTTAATGTAGGCTAGGCTACGGTACTTCAAAGAGCTTGATGCATCAAAATGGCTCTTACAATTTCATTCATAATCAGTGGCACAGGATAATCCAGTAATTACAATGAGTATTATTAAAAATAACTGAGAAATTTATAGAAAGTGCAAGACTTACAGCAATATCCAACGACATTTAAAATCAGTGGAGTATTCCTTATATCAAATATTCCTACAGAGTCCTATACAAGTTCCACATATTGAATGAAAATACTGTACTAGAAATTGTTTCAACAACGTATGAAAAGTTACATGTACTGTACTTGAATAACAACAAAATATGAGGTTGTTAAATTTGCTTAGTCTTCTTTTCAATAGTTGTGGAGTAGCCTAAATGATGTTGTGAAAATGATCAACAAAAAATAATGATTTTTGGAATTTATCAGGAGAAGGAATTGACAGCTGGAAGCCTAGCAGTCGTCAAAATATCTGGGAGCTGAGTGGTCAGTTTGAAGGAGATATTATGGTGGAACCAAATGAAGATGTAGCAAAGAACATTATTATTTCCGAGGAAAGAAGATGGCTGAATGCTACGTTGGCTTATCATATTGATGAAGAATTTGGTAAGTTCTAATATTCAGTTGTCCAATTCCAATATTCTATCAAGTTTATTTTATTCTCATGATTTCATTTCATTTCCTCAATCGATTAAGACAAGGAGGTAGAAATTATATCCTATAAAATAAGGGAGGATAAAGGAGTCCATATAGCTCTACTAGCTAGCAGCCAGTTTTCTGAATTCAATAAATTGTACAATAATAAAATTGTATAGCAGCCGAGAATAATAAATTAATAACACATGTCCTCCGAACCACGGGATACAACTGGGAACGAACTAGTGCCCTTGACAGAGATAAATCAATTATAGAGTACAAGAAATAAATACCTATTATTAATTATATATTAAACACCAAACCTAATCAACTTTTGGGAATCCAAACAACAATAATAAAATTTGTTGCAATTAGTGCAATTATTACACTCATAATAGCTTATTTGATTGATTTATTTTGAAATATTGTAATTTTACAACACCCTTTTAATGAAACTGATGAACAAGTAGGTTTATCCTATCCAAAAACGTCCTTCCAGAGCCTTATTTCTTAATACTCGAATTGAGATTCGAGTTCGGTTTAATTATTTCATCTTTTTGACTCCGTATTGAAAATCTGAAAGTGTTAATTGTTTAATTTCTGATTGAATAATTGATTTAACGAGCGATTTCTTCTAAAAAAGTTGACGTGAATTTGAAACCAGCCGCGAAATTAATATCAGAGATAGATACAGTAGCGCTATCTCTGAGTGGAAAAAGAAACTCGGTGGTCGTAGCGATGAATACATACATGTGGAGGCAGTTTCAAATGTTCGGTGCATTTTCATGCTAATTTGAGCTTTTCACGGCTTTCCATTTCGGTTTAAACTTGAAAAAGGTCGATCAATATGTAAATACATCTGATAAATCGATCTAGGTATGTTTCAAGAACGTATCTCAAGTAGTTTTCGAGTAAAAATTATTTTATTGCAAAAAACTCATGGGATATATTGTTTTTCCACGATTACTCGGGAAATATTTCATTTACATGCTTGCAACAATTTTTAAACGATTCTTCAGATAAAAATGCATCAAATGAGTTATTTTTTCAGCCTTAATTCCCTTATCTAACTTCATAAAAAAATAAAATAATAATCAATTTTGACAACTTTGACGGCGTGTAACTCAGTAACGCATGGTTTTCGGGTATGGGTTTATCAGATGTTCCTATCCTAGAATTCGATGAAGAACAAGTTTACATGAGGTCATTGTAATTTATGAAAGTTGAAAAAAATTTTGATAATATTTTTTTATCTCAATGACCTTGATAGATGAGTTTTCGAAACTAGTCTCATTCGATTTCTGGACCTATTTTCCATGTATTTGGTATTTTTTGGAACCTTTCCTGTCCATAAGAAAACCAGGAAAATTGAAAAACCACTTTTCCATGATTATACCCTCTTTTAAAATTTCAATCATTCTAAAGCTAATTGGAAGTTTTACGATCTGTAAACGTTAAGAAATCTAGTAGATGAACTGGAGAATCTATTGAAAATATTTTCGAGTGGTTTACTATGATGGTTTTTCCACACTAAGTGAAAATTCACGGAAAATCATGGTTTTTTATATGCGTTTTTCGGTTTTTCGACCATATCTCGTAACATATTGTAGCTACATCCTTGGAACCAGGCTCAAACGATTCGTCTTTCTAATCTGCATAATTCAAGACTAATTATAAATCTTGGAACCCCTTACCACATTTATAAAAAAATAAAGAAAATGTCAATTTTCGCATGTTTGGCGATTTTTTACTTGATAACGGTGCATTTGCGGACCATGGTTTATCAGATGTTCCTATCCTAACTTTTCACGTAGAATCATGTCCGTAATTTGTATTTCGATATTTCGAAGTTGCAAAATTTTTAGGTACAGTGTGCTGAATTTGGTCATTATTAAGCGAAACCTTATAACGCATATATTACTATATCGAGCTTGTCATATATATTTGACACCGAATTTTAGTTCCTTATTTTGCCGCTAGATGGCAGTGACTGTCTTAACAACAACAGCAGAGCATGGATAAATTTGTGTGGAGGCAGTTTCAAATGTTCGGTGCATTTTCATGCTAATTTGAGCTTTTCACGGCTTTCCATTTGGGTTTAAACTTTGAAAAGGTCGATTAATATGTAAATACATCTGATAAATCGATCTAG
Organism: Laodelphax striatellus; assembly: GCA_017141395.1. NCBI lineage: Eukaryota > Metazoa > Arthropoda > Insecta > Hemiptera > Delphacidae > Laodelphax > Laodelphax striatellus. The sequence goes on from CM029539.1 coordinate 10,497,354, forward strand.
GTATGTTTCAAGAACGTATCTCAACAATTGGTACACTCTGATACATCAGAGACAATTGGATTCTAGTTCCAATTGTCTCTGATCTCATCTTCGGTCTACCACGTCCTCGCACTCCATCCAAAATCAAATCCTACACTCTCTGCCCCACTTGAATCTGCCTCCCGTCTCTGTACATGGCCAAACCACCTCATCCTCACCTCCTGCATCTTTTTACCCAGTAAAATAAGATGAGACTCTATAATATTATTATTACTAATAACTCATTTCATCCACTGAAAATGAAAATAATCAAAAAAATTAAAATAATTTATTCGAAATAGAATAATTTCTATAATTTCTTTATTTCTACAAGTATTTCGTCATCGAAAACAACACCTAAAATAATATGTTGTTCGATAAGATATTATTCAAATACTTTCATCATAATATATTATTGATAATCTGTGGTATTGTGAGTTAAGTTTTAGTGCTCTGAATCTATAATCTATAGTTCAAAATAATTCAATTTTGAAGATTTTTGGAACTGATTCGTGAAAATTCAGTGAAATTCAATGTTGGACTACATAACCTATATCTTTTCCATATTTCTCATTACGGAAATTGGATGATTCGGCGAAGCGGAACACCCGAAAGGGTCTCCCCGCTAATAAAAGCCATAAGCATGATGATAATAATAATAATTGATAATCTGTCTATGAATATAATTCAAGTCTGAAAATAACCAGTTTTCTATAATTTTCCACTTTTTAGACGAAAACGAAACAGTGATTATCAAAAAGGCGATCTGGGAAATTGAGAAATCCAGCTGTATCAAGTTCACGGAATACAATGAAGAAGATGATGACTATGTAATGGTGAAAAGAGATAGGCCAGGCTGTTGGTCCTTTGCTGGTAGGCAGGGAGGGGGTCAGGTTCTGAATTTGAGCAAGAAATGCGTTCAACACGGAGTGGTCGTGCATGAATTTCTGCATGCGTTGGGATTCTACCACCAGCAGAGTGCTTCTGACAGGGATGAATACATCAAGATACACTGGGAGAACATAAAAGAAGGTCAGTTGTTTTGAAAATTGTGATTTCGTGATCATGCCAATTCTCAGCCATGTATATTCCTAATTCTCAACAACCCACTAATTCTCACGCCTTTTTAGGTGACGTTAGCTAGGGGTCCTCAAGCCTTGTTAGAATTCGTATCGTAGCATCAAATACGATAGGAAACTATTAGTATCACTAAGTATTTGAAGTACATTATTAAGTATTACTAGTATTTATAAACCAAGTATTCCAATTGTCTTTGGTAGCATCAAATGAGTCATCAATGCAGAAATAGAGTACTATGTCTAAGATAAGGGAAGTGTGAGGATAAGAATTCTGAAAGTATTGCTCAGAATTTAGATTGTTATTCTTTTCAATATTTTTTTAATGTATGGAGCCTGGAGTAACCATATCACCGTATATAATTACCTTATATACTTTCCCAAAATTTAATCGCAATTTTCATTGCTTTTAAATAATGTCATCCATAGATTTTGTTCATTCCCATATCAAGACGGGTGAAAAGTGTTTATTAATTCAATTTTTTAGGGTGTTGCACTCAAATGCTTCATTCTTTGTGCCTTGGTAATGGGAGGGGTGATGATGAGAGATGAATTTAACGAATTTTTTCGGCAGCTGGGACAGACGGCTTAATCTCCTTTCATAAGACTTAATTTTATCACAGTATTTCCTTAAAAAAGCTTCAGATTTTTTCTAATTCCAGATCACAAGCACAATTTCAATAGATACTCAGACAGCAAAGTGACCGATCTTGGAGTGAGTTATGATTATGGAAGTATAATGCATTACGGACCTTACGCCTTCTCGAAGAATGAAAAACGCACTATAACCACTGTTGTGAGTATTAGAGCAGGCAATATAATTATCCCTTTTGGAACAAGAAATTTTGAAATTTAGAATACTAAGAAGAGGTATTGAGCCATATCCAGATCGAATCCGAATGGCCACAGCATTGCAGGTGTTGTCCTAGAAGACAGGGACACTTTTATACATGGAATGAATTAATATACATACTGTATATAGAACAATGAATATCTCTGACTTACGATAAAATTAAAATAACACTATCTATGATACTTTATTTTCTATTCTAGTTCTTCATTTTAGATCAGTGGAACAGACAATAATTTTGTAAACAGTGTTATACTTATACTGTACCACAGAAAAGTAGAGGACTCTGAATTATTATCTCTGACTGTACTATACTACAAGAAAGTACCACAGTAGTTCCTTCAATAATCAAACCTAAATTTCAAGAGTTGGTTAATGTAAAGATGGAAGGTAATGAGACATTGCAACTATACAGTTGCTGTTAAATCATAATAATTAATTGAACGAAATTCCTAATTAATGCCATATAATATTCTGAAGACTTCTGCTTCTGCAAATATTGACAACAGATTAATAGCTAGTAAGGAAATTCGATGAACGAAAAACTTCATCCCCGGGCGGGAATGAGTTTTGTGCAATAGCGTTCATCATTCCTTACTAGCTAATTCGTTCAATCAACAACTGTATATTTCAAGTACAGAAGATCTCCGGTGGTCGAGTGGATAAGGCGCTGGTCATGAATACCAGAGGTGCTGGGTTCGTTTCCCGCCCGGGGATGAAGCTCAATTAATTATTATAGTTGGTTAATGGTTTTTTTTGGACTCAGATTTCCAGTTAAGTGAGACTTCTGGACTATTGAATCTAAATTTAAGGTAGACGTTTTCTCTTGCTCTTCAAGAACGTATTGCCAATGAATGAATCCATAAATGATACATTATGTTTGTTATGTTTGCCCGTTATCATAATAATCTTTAAAACTATTTTTTTCAATAATTTGAGTCTGGTTCATGTGCTACTATTATTCTCATCGTAAAAATTCTTCTACTAATATTTGATTCTATTATTTTATCAAAGCTTGTATACTTTACATCATTTTTAAATATCGTGTTTATTAAACTAATATATTTGTAACTTCGTATATTACTATACTTATACTAAAGTATTTCGATACTTTATCGTATATTTATAGTTATCGTTTATTGAGGGATAACTCCTCTCTGCATAATCATTCTATGGCAATAATTCTCAATAAATAATTGCAACTAACTATGAGTAACTATAAATTTGTTTACGGTACCATATCTAATTTAATGGATCATTCCCACCCAAAGTATTGTTAATTATAAATTGAATTTCCTTGTTTCAGGAGAAAGACGTCAAAATCGGACAACGAAAAGGTCTCAGTAAAAAGGACAAACTGAAACTGAATAAAATGTACAAATGCAAATACCAAGAAGCAGAGGTAGAGAGTAGTGACATCGATTCTGATGAAGATTACTCTGATTACATCGATGATGATTTGATTGAAGATTTTATATGAGCAGTAAAAAATATTTTCAATTTATATTTATCATATAACATAAATATAACTCAATATGCATCCACGTTAATCAAATTATTATTACAGTACCTATTCAATTGATGATTAAATATCATCAATATTATCTGAAGAGATATTTTATTATTACCTTGCTTCGTGAATGTAGCACAATGTAGAGCCAAAGTCATGAGATATGAAATATTACATCACATAGGTACTTTTTTACCAATTAATTTTTCGGGCTACTTTGACTTTTCTTCCCAAAAACAATGAGAATGGGATATCTTCGATTTTAGGCACGATTATATTGGGTGCTACTTGATACTAGTTGCAAGCGAAAGGTACACACAAACTAGACATTCACATAATGGTTTGCAACATTATAACAGTTACATATCCAGTGTGTGTGCAATATGTGTCCAGTAAGGTTACACCTACTTTTTGCTCGCAACTTGCATCTAATGAAAAACCCGTAGTCTTAATATTCGTGAGTATAAAAATGAGTATTTCTGTTCTAGATAAGTTTGATAGTTTTCAAAATAAGAAATTATCATGTATCCAATACTGAAACTTTTTTCTGCAAAGCGGGTATTGTTAAGAATTCAGAGGATAGAATAGAGAGAATGAGTTGAAATTTTGAATAACTGAAGAATTGTTTCTGTTCAATAATCTCCTGTTTGTTGCAATTGCATACTGAATATTCAATTTCAATAATCATAAATCAACTCCTAAATATTCTTTTGAAGCCAGAGGTGAATAGAAAAATTCACATTCAATCTTACAATATCTGTATTCTAATTCTAATAGAATCTATCATTGGACAAAACCGTCATAATTTCCATACATGGTCTATGGTTACATGGTTTCTACAATCTACATCAATATATATTCTGATTCCATGACATTTGCTCATGTTTTTGGCTGACTTATTCCAATATCTACTTGTCATAGTGAATATAGTTCAAAATCATTATGCAAAATTAGAATAGAATAGAGACTGCCTTTATTTTTGACCTAGGAGGACGAAGTTCGAAGTTTAGTTTCAAGATTCATGGATTGATAGAAAACACCTTATGCTATGATATAGCTCATATAATGTAAACTCAGATTTATTTAATTTGACGCTTGGCATTAGATTCTATCTATCTATCCAATGCCAAGCGTCAAATTAAATTAATCTGAGTGTACCTTATGCACATCTCTGGCTTGTTCATTACAACAGGTCCCATGGACTCTCATAGTTTCTCTCAAAATACTTACCTACAACAGAGAATGACTTGGAAAAATTCAAACATACTAATAAATATTTGTGGAATGAAGTGGGAATCCCAGTAAAATCACTGAACTAGTAAAGGATTTCCAATTTATTGAATAGGCTAGACATTAATAATAATTACTAGGCAGTATCACAATAATAATATTACTCAAATATAATTTTTTTTTATTCAACTCGTGAACCTTAATGGTTTGACAATCGATCATTGTTACAGATTATTAGCTCTCAAATTAGAAAATAGGCCTAATGTGTAACAGCCGTTTTGCAATGCTATATAGTTCATACTTCAACTGATTTCTATGAGAAGCATACTTTATCAGGTACAATGTGATCTGTATTGAGTGTCTGACGTTGTAATGCATCATTTTTAACCGTTTTTAACATCCATTTGTGGATTATTTTTTCACATTAGAGTTGCAAGCAACTTAAAATAAAATCGATCAACATTAAGATCAAGTCATGAATTATTTTTAAAAAATGAAAAATTCTTGAAACGAATTAATTTTGAAACTATTGAATTGCTCTCCTACAATGACTTTACCCGAATACTGTAGGCTACAATCAAAGAATTATTATAATTATTATTCATTCATTGTAAACATTTTAGAGGGTTAAGTGGTAGAGAGGTAGTGAGAGAAGGTGTTCTAACTCTGCTCTCAATAAAGGCATTCAATCAATTCACAGTGTGAAAATTCCAGGTTCAATCAAATTCCAATCGTGTATTTACAAAAAGTAAAATTGAACGCTTAGCTTATACTTACATTAAACATAATTAAATTTATGATACGACATTAGAATGTTTAAGACCAGTCTGCAGACTCAACACGGCAAGGAGTTAGTTGCATTCATAGTGGTAAAGGAATTAGATAATGTAAAATTACATGTCTGCATGAAATTCTCAATTTTACATGTAATTTACATTATCTATCTCCTTTTTCACTTGCTGCATAAAATTCTCAACGAACTCAACTGACTCCTTCACGTGTTGAGTCTGCAGACTGGTCTGAACAATAATGTCGTATAATATTTAATATGTTTAAAATCAATTATTTTGGATTTTTTCAAGCTAATTGCATGTAAATCTGTCTGAAATATACAAAACTCATCATGAAGTAATAATTATAAGTATCAATAAGTATTCAAAAAAGTGCAAACACGATCTAAATACCTCAGTCGACTATCAGAATTTGTATGAGAGAAAAGCTAAATGTAGTTCTACGTTGACACGCTAGATGGCAGTAAGTGATAGGATACAGTACATAGACTGTATCTTATACAAGATACAGTATCTTATTCAGTCACTGTCACGTACAAAATTGTCTTATACAAACAATGTGATGAGGCTTTTATTATTATTTGACTTGCATTAGTCGTGTATAATATTAATATGAATTTGCTACATTTATAATACTAATACAATATTAGTTAAGTTAGAAATATATAGACAAATTATACGATTCTTTTTGAAATATCTCTACACAATTCTATGAGAATAATATCATTCTCTGCTCGATTTTTATTGATATAATTGAAAAAAGTTTAGTTGTATAGTATAATTGAAGGCAACATTTCACTAGTTCAAGGTCTATTGTAGTTTTTAATTTCAATACTTTGCAATTGGCACTCTGTATTTCAATCGAACAGTACATGTTTATTATTTTTATTGAGAAAATATACTCAATTCCACAGAAGCTTCTATATCTCATTGAATAAGATATAATACATCATTTTTTAATAATATAATCAGCATGTTGACCAACAGAGCATTTCATTTTCAGAGAAGTTTTAAATCACATCCTCATCAATTGAAATTTCAAATCAAATTGCAATAAATACCTGAAATTTCAATAGAACACATGAATTTAATCCAAACCAAAAAAATTGAAAAAAATGGTAAGTGAATATTAATCTTATACAAAGTGTCCACAATAAACTTTTATATTTTGGTTTGGACGTTACTTAAAATTGGAATGGAGGAAAGTAAAACGGAGTTGACAGTTGATAGCTTCAAGAATAAAAAATTGTCATTAAAGTCACGATGGTGCAGTGGTAGCTATTAGATCACTACACCACATAGCCCATTTGTGTTGAAGAGTTTTGTAAAATTAATGCAGTTACCATACTTTATTTATTATTTTAATGTTAAGCAATTACAGCTTAACATTTTAACACATTTATCCAGAAACAGACAGTCAATTTATCCACTTTGATGATATTCGAATTTACTTGTTCAAAACACAACTGTACAATCGAAATTCTCAATGCTTTATAAATCAATACTTTGAAGCATAATTGAATCATCAAAAATCGACTGTTACAAGGGATTAGTGGAAGCTTATGAATTCACATAATCTTAAAACTTACAAACATCAAAAGCACTTTACAGGGGATAGTGATATAGAAAAAGTTCATAATATTCATATTATCATCTTACAATAATCTAAATCACTTTATTTTAGAGGAGATGCTCATTATCCACATTATTATGAATATGATATCGATCAAAATTAAATTGGATTAATAAATTTGAAAATAAGTTCATATTCCACAAGCTGGAGTTTTTTTAACAAAATTAGCAAAAAATGCTTATGCCATTTATTTTCATACCTCACAGTTCAATATTACAAGGGTAAATTAAAAAATAAGTTCATATCTCACATGTTGGAGTACGCCTCACACGAGATAACAACATTGTTATATATCAAAATTGAATCTTATCATCATGTTACGAGGGTATTTTGAAAAATAAGTTCATAATATAATTTCAAAACCACTTCACCTAACCGGAGATGGTTGAGTCGTGGAACTGTTACAACCTGAGTCACTGTTACGAACTAGGTCACCGTTACTACCTGAGTGACTACTATTGTTTCGATCACTGTTATTTCTAATATCACCGTTACTAGTATGATAACCTATATCACAGTTGCTTTCTGTAGCCACTTCTCCGTTGAAAGAGTCTTCGGCTGAATTCTCCTCATTTTGGGGACTCACACTGCCTCGTTTTCCCCGCAAAAAGCGCTTGCTAAGTCTAAGCATTCGACTGCCGAAGTTATCACTATTCTGACTAGACTCTTCGGGGGTGGGGGTGGACTCCGATGGAGGATTTGGGGTGGGTTCCTGGGAGGGTTTTGTGGTTTCTGTCTTGGGAAGTCCTGTTGAACTTGTGCCACTTTGGTCTGTGGTCTGTGTGGATTCTTGCTTCACTGAGTCGGTTGTATCTTGGGCGGTACTGGAAACATGAAAGATAATATTATTTTTCTGTCAGACAAAAGACACATCTAATGAAACGATCATTTTAATGAATGATCAAATGAATGATATCATGATCGCTGTCACTAACACAGGTACTCGTAATAATAATTCATTTGTTTTGATCAATGATAGTACTCCTGATAAATGATACACTTATGTTGGGATGCAACAACCGGGATCAACTATATTTTAATCAGCTGATCCCATATTTGATTATCATTGTACTGATCTTGGATCAAAATTGATCTTGGTTGGTGCAACCCAACACTAATCATACGTCATGAATGTTGGTAGTATAATTTAATTTCTTATTAATAGAAACTCGAGTATTCATAAATGATTCAATTTGAACAATGTGAGTCCATTTGGTAATGGCTCAAAATCTGGAAGAAAGATACATCTTCATTCAATCAATGATTTGTCTTAAATGCTTTTACTACCCCATATACTATAATTTATAGTAAATTATCAATTATTTTGCAATATCAGAGTATTTTTTCCCTTCTCAAGTTCTCATCCTACTTGAGCTGTTTGTCAAACATAGCTAAATATGTGTGTTTGAATATTCAAAATCAGAGTAAGCAAAACCAAAACTGATATGTTTAACACTAGAACAAATAGCATAAGTTTTTCTAGTAACTCATTTTTAAAATGAATTGTGCCTATCGTACTAGTTTGGTTTACTGTTCATTCAAATATCTTAAACTGGAAGAGAGAGGCATCTCTATTCAACTAATGATTATTTCTGAATACTGTCACTACCACAGAAGTCACACTGGTATGGTGTATTAATTGACTCATTTTTGGTAAATAAGTTTAAGATTGATAACATGAATTTGTGCGTCATAGATAACATATGAAAAAATATTAGGCTAACACATCAGGCAAGAGCTTTGTTACTGGGTTAAAGCACAAACAAAATATAGTCTGTCTAATATATCTCTTGTTTGTGATTACAGATTGTAGTAAGTTGCAGGTTGCACCTTGTTTACAAATTCAACTACTTATTTATAATTTCGTGATGTATTCATTGACAAAATTATTAAGAAAATCTAATGATTATTCACCTCATGCTTGGTAATAGTAGGGCAGGATTCAGTCTGATTGCATCTTCGTAGCATGGCGGTGAGCATCCCGTTACAGAATCATAATCGGGTGGCTTCTCCAATGTCCCATCTCCTTGGTGAATTGTCACAATATGATGCATCTGGTCTTCACCCTGTCAAATTGAATATAAAAAACACACAAATTATTGAATGGAAAAATAGATACAAATAGATCATTAAAAACAAAATGAAGAACAGAATATCGCAGACAAAATCATATTCAACGAAAATTCAATAATTATTATTACTGTATTATAAAGGAAATCAATTCCTCCAAGCCTTCAACAAAACTGAGGATTTGTGGGTGTAAAATATAAAGTGATTGAAAATATCTGTTTTTTGTTTACAAATACCACTATTATAGCTGACGAATGTAACTTATATTCTAGTTAAAAGCAATTACATTCCACGATTCATTCAACTCAGACAAATACAAAAACATTAAAACTAAAAAAAGTTATCTTACTACTATCCAGTATACAGGTTGAAAGTGAGAGTAAGCAAATCATTCCATACTTACATCTACAACTACAAAATTATAAACTACAATTATTATAATTCTCAGGCTACAATATGTTTTTTTGTATTTATACAGGCTAAATGGACTGTGGTTTTTATCTAAAGTGTATTCCCCATTCATTAACAACTTAACAACTGCAGTAGCACAACTGCAATGTATGCTTATTGCTCGTCAATATTATTGATGTATTAAGTAACCCTTTTCAAGGGCAATCTGTACAATCTACAGTCGCTACACATGTAATCTGGGGAAATATCTAATCTGAGTGATTACCTATACCTACACGATCGCACGAAGCCAACCGCTTCTCCAACGCTTTTGGCGTCAAGTTTTACTGAATTTCTATGGTTTGCTATTAATGTAATTAAAAGCAAGTTAAATGTATGTTCCGTCATCCTTGCTTATTCCATTCAAGTATTATTAAATTTATATGAAATTCTACAAGATCATGCATAGATTATCAGGTTTCCTTCCAGGTAAATTGATTTTTGAATTTCATTCCCTCTATAAAGTATTTATTTTACTTGAACTGTTGATTAAATATAGCAAGATTAGAGTGCAATGAACTTTTACACTATCAAAAGTACTCACAGTAGTGTCAGTACTGTAGTAAATATGATTTTTAAAGTTTCATTAAGTTTGCCAAAAACATTTTTTGGTTCACTTATATACCGTACCATACTCTTGTGGAATCAAGAATCAATTATGGTCTTATATGTTATGGAAGTGCCTATGAAACCTATATGAAAGCTATTATCATAGCGCAAAAACACACAATGAGATTGATCTGTGCAGAGCTCGGATGTAGCATTCTCTGCCGCTTTTTAAAGAGCTCAATATATAAAATGTCAGAAAAATTTTCTTGTTGAGGTCAATCATTGATATTTCTATGAATAGAAATCAATTGACTTCACAAGGGGAGATCCCATATAGCGTACGCAACAGGATTTTATTCATCAAGACATAGACTAGGACATAATATAGAAGGTTTTTCAAGAATGTAGGCTACACGATTTATAATGTGTTACAACCAGAACTGCAGAACTGTGAATATAATGATATATTAAAGGCAAAATTGAAAAAAAAATTCATTTGATAATGATAACTTATTTCTGTAAGTCATTAGTATTAAGCTGTGATCATCAGTATCTTTGAGGTTCACAGTTGATTTCTGATATTCAATTTACTGATATTAATTTTTTTTTATTCCACTTTATTAGTTTAGTGGAAATTCTCGTTTTTGTTGAATTTATGGGTTTTTCTTCTTATTATCATTTTATAATTATTTGATTATTTCTATTTTTTTTTCAAATTTTATGTATTCAGAGTTCATGAATAATTTTAAGTTGAATTCAATGAGGGATCCCCACTCAGGATTACCTTTGGGGATGCCTATTTAGACAATAGACAACATTTTTTTCCTGAGAATGTAATATAATTTTTGAACTTGCTTTTTTATTGTACAGTGTTTGTTTGTCGAATAAATTATTTATTTATTTTATTTGTAATGTTGTAAAAATCTCAAGAAAAGTCTTGATTTCGAACTAAATTACCCACCGCACTCAGTTCGTTGGCAGTGTCATGACTGGCCTTCATCCAGAAGCACATGGCCAGGCATATTAGCATGGCACCGGCCGCTATGAGAGTGACCCCTATATAGCGCACGGGCTCGGCGTTGTTCTCAGCCAGCCCCAGCCAATTGAACATGGCTCCCACACAGAGCAGCGTCATGCCGTAGCGGTAGGGCCGCTGCGAGTACTCGGGAAGGATCAGCACCATTCTGGTCTGCAACAAACAGAGACAAGTCGATAAATAACTGGAAATAGATTAAAAAGATTGAAAATTTGATTTAAAAAAAGTACTGTATCACAAGAACATGTTATGAATATTGATTTTCAAATTTGTGATATCCCCATTATAATACAGTATTGATAATAAATTCACTGATTCGTGAAAATTCAGTGAAATTCAATGTTGGACTACATAACCTATATTTTTTCCACATTTCCCATTACGGAAATTGGATGATTCGGCGAAGCGGAACACCCGAAAGGGTCTCCCCGCTAATAAAAGCCATAAGCATAATAATAATAAATTTAATTTTCCCGAGGTCTACTAAACTCAACTTTCCCTATTTTCCTTTCCTTTTTCTCTGTAGTTGTATATTAAATATACATTATATTAGCTCTTGATTAACTTTTTTCCTATTTTCCTCATAAATCGTCTCTTCTGATCTTCTAATCTCTTAAATTGATTCAATTTCTCTCATTTAATGAAGTGCGATGAATTTATTTTGTATTTCTTCTTTCACCATGTTCCCTATCAAGGGATAATTGGTTATATTGGTGAAGTGGAACAACCCTACTCGGGTCTCCCCACTATTAAAAGCCATACGCTAAATAAATAAATATATTTCTTTTCTTTTTTTTACTAAAAATGTCAATAACAATGTCAATTAGGCTTGTAATGTACTTTAGTGTCTGTGAGCTTTTATATGTGAATGAATAAATAATATCTCACTACCCCATTTTTATACGCCCATACATAAAAATCAAAAACCAGTGAATAAAATAGTAGTCTATCAATCATTATATTTGAAATTTCATATGTCATATTTTCAACATATTATGCCTACTTCTATTTTTGACTTTCAGTTTCACATTCTCTCCAATATTGTGATTTCCTCACTCTAATCCCCATTTTTCCTCTTCCTTTCATGGAAACCAACAACCTGGGATTAATAATAATCAATTAAAATTTCAGACATTGCACAATAGTTTTCAATGAAAGTGCCACACTTTTACTTGCAGTCTCACTTTCAGAGTTTGGGATATTGTTCACTAGGAAACCGTGTCATGAAAATACAGCTATCTTCTCACACTGAACTATAGGTATTTATACAGGAGTTAAATACAGATTTCCCGCACTAACGTATAATATCTATATTACTATAGCTAAGTGAAATAGTACGATAGGATCCTGTCGGGGTAATCTATAGTGCCAACAATCTATAGTATCTAAATGTACTGTAGGCCTATACGTATTTTCTATACAGGAGTTGAATATAGTTTCCCAGCATGAACGTATAATATCTATATTTCTATATCTGAGAGAAATAGTACAATAGTATCCTGTCGGGATAATCTATAGTACCAATAATGTATAGTATCTAAATGTACTGTATTTTCTGAACTAGAACCCTTGTAGATATATCTTCAAAGTATACAAGTAGTATTACTGTATTGAATCCGTACTGTATATAGTAGTAATTGGAAGAGCATGAGTTCTATTCTTCCTGTGTTTGACGGCGAAAGTGTTATACTTTTTCTTTGTTGAATTTTCTTCTTTTTTCTTTGTGTTTTACTCGAGAAAATTTTCCCTTTCATCAACTTTCATCACATCTCGTCCGAATTATGACGTTGGTTTTCTTTCTAGGTCTACAAAGGAAAGTGTTGATTGATGGATTGATTTCTTTTTCTACTCTTTCTTTCCATTTTACTTTCAGTTCTATTTCTCTTGGATTATGTTCTACAGTTGTGACTTGCGCTAGTAACTGGAAGCTCTGATAAGGTGCCATTTCATAGCACAGATATCTATCTATCTATATCTATGAAAGGCTAAATCCTGATCAAAGGCATCACACTACAGCCCAAACTACTTGACCTACAAACTTGAAATTTTGCACAAACATTCTTCATACCCACTAGATGTGCACTAAGAAAGGATTTCAAGATCTTTTGCCTCTAAGGATCTCAACTCAAAGACTTAAAGGATCGATCCAAGGCTATACTGGATGAACTACAACACTGGTCAGTCGTTCAATAATAAACAGTTTATTTTATGGATCCAATAGCGAATAGCAGTATTGAATCAATAACCATGTATTTTTAAATGCAAGAGAATGATTGATCCAATAGTTTATTGAACAACTGAGAAACCGGGCATCCGTATTATTATAGTGTTGTAACGTTTTTTAATGTTTTGGTTCTGCATTTCAATTTCGGGTGTCTTTAACTCATTACTGGACATAATCTCCTTATTGTGAAATAACATTTGCGAAAGTTCAGGATGCTTATAAATTTGGTTTTGTAACCACTGGTGAATTAAATTGGTAGATTTTAAATCTATTCAGAATGTGTTTCCAATCTCTTCAACACAACTCTCTTGTTAGCTTAACTGTGATTAAGGTGGGGCAATATTGGCAATGAAATAAAAAGCCAAGGCCATCAACTTTTAAGTAAACTTAATAAGGATCTAGTTATCAAGCTGCGTACAGTACCAAGCATAACAATTCAGCACTGAGTCTGAATATGAAAGATATTGATTATGAATATTGAAGTAAATTTACTACTATTAAATACAGTAATAATTACAATAGAATGAAATTTAAAATTCATTGAAGTCTTCCAAATACAAATTAAGTTTAGTCCTATTAAAAAGGCTCTAAACAGTGTCTTGCCAGGAAAGTATATATAGCAAATAGGCTTGCTTTATTGTATTAGTATGTTCATTCAATTAATGTATTGCAATAACCTTTACCTTCTATGCTTTTATTGAGTTGATGAATAAATATGAAAAGAGGAACTACAGTTGTTGTAAATTGTTATGATTGAATAGTGATGTTAAACTCAGTTCAAGTAGGACTCCATACAACTGGTTATTCTCAGATTAAGTCAGGCAAGACTAAGCCTTTACTAGATTCATTGAAAATATTTTACGGTACCAGGAATGACTCATTAAGGAAATGAAGGCACTTGAGACTGAAAAACGTCTCAAATCCCCCTATATGATTAATATTCTTTGAGTAATCTGTATTTCTTTAAAAGGTGCATTGGTTGGCATGGTAGTTGTCAAAGACTGTCCATGAATTTGAAAAAGAAATATTGATCGATTTATAAGTTCCGTGATTGACCCTTGTATCCTATTATCCTATAATAGGATAATAATCCTTGTAACTTATATCCAATTGGAATAGCATACTTTTCTATTTCAATAAGTAGTGATTCAATTTACATTTGGAAATGTTTTTCATATACCGTACCAGTCTTGAATCTCCTCATACTTGTTTCTGAATATTTATTTCCATACAGTAATTTTATTATCACTGAAGTATTGAATTCCTTCATATAATATCAAAGACAATATAAAGACAACTACTTAGGAACAATTTATAACTACTACTATAGTGTTGATTTGCAGTGGACAATTAGAAATTGTAGTAGACAATTTAACTACTACTATAGTTGAATTTTCTCTGATAATATGAATCAGAATTAGAGTAAATATAATAATTAGGTATTATAAGAAGCCACCAAAAATATATATTTTCAATTTAAACTATGAAATGATTCTATTTTTCAGGTTCAAGATTGAAAAAGACAACAATCTTAATTTTTGGAATGAAGGGCCAGAAAAGGCTACATTCGAAAAAAGTTTACATTCGAAAAAATTGTACTCAATAAAATTCATATCGTATTGGCCTATGGGCTATGGCCCAAGTAGGTACTGTAGCTATAGGTAATATCATAGCCCCCTCTAAACTACAGTAGTCTCAGACTATGGTAATATAGTATTATGGTTATGATGAACCTATTATGAGATAGAGTGAGCCTACTAAATGATTATTGTTTATTTGCTTATTTATCAAACGAATGCTTATTTATTCAGATTGAGGAAAATAGTTTGATTTCAAGTAAAAGTACAGTAATCCTCGGAAACATAATACGTCACTAACTGCAACCGGGCATTATCCCCGTCAAAAGCTAAAAAGTTCTACATTTAATTCTGCCTCACATTTCCCCTCCCGAGAGAATAATTCATTTTTCACACAGGAAACTAAAAAAATTGAGTTCAGATTGTTATCTACTTAACCTTATTACCTACAGAAGGCGTAGTCAACATGAATTATACTCTAAAAATAACCCAACGAGTGATCTACATAACTTTCCATACGGCAGTCAATTACGGTATACCTACATCATTTTAAAATTGGGCTATGAATTTTTAGATCAATAATGATAATTCTCAATGGAGCTTTGTCAAAACTAACAATCATACTTGAGAATTTTCTCCAGGAACTGATAATTTTGAAAGATATTTCAAGAGAAACTATCCCATTAATATTTTTCTCATGATTAAATTTCTACAATAAAATTGAAAGTTACTCTTCAATGTGGAGATTTTTCCCAGGAATTATGACAATGACTGTACTATATTACTTTTATTGAACCAGAGTTTCACCAACAGTAGAAAATTCACATAAAGTTTCATGATTAGGCATCAATTAAAGCGTCATACAGCTATTATTGTCAGTGCATTTAATTTTTTTCAAGTTATTTCCTCGCAGATAAGAGCAATTTCTTCAAGTTTTCCTTGTCATGCGTATGTTACCGTAATAATTGTTGAAATCGCAGTGAGCTTTCAGAGAAGTTTTAGATTTTCACTGCATAGATTCTGTCTTCCCTGGCTTTTCTTAGATTTGGATTTTATTTTGTTAGTTTTAAATCATAAATTTCCGGAAATGATTTATTCCGAAGTCCGGGGAGTCTGGTCTCACAAGGTGTCATTTGACAAGTGAGATATATTTATCAGATATTTATCTGCCTTATTTACCAGATATTTATCTCATAAACTAGAAAAAAACTTCAATAAAATATTTTGGAGACTCTAATAAACAATATGATACATAATAGAGTATTTTTTAAAATCTGTATTAATTTTGTGAGTTTTGAGATCATGAATTTAAAAATTGAACTGAAGAAAATATAAAAAATAATCTAAAAAGCTTTACTGCCTCCTTATAGGATGAAATTTTTAGGACTTATTGACTATTTTAAATAAGTCATTTTGGAACTGGAAGATTGGTATTTTATTGACTAAGACTCTATTTCATTGTTGCAACTCTACCATCACGATTATTGTAAGTATTTGCAAAGTGGATTACAACTAGATATTTTGATATATTTTAATTATATTTTTATTCCTATTCTTATAAATTAAAAATGAATTATTATTATTGTCATCTTCCACCTTTTATTGTTTAGTAGCATAGATTCCATTAAATTATGGAAATTTTTAGATCAATCTTCAATTTTGATAAAGCTTTCATCACAAAAAATATATTGACTAATCCTCATCCTAGAACATAATTTATTGAAGACAGAATATTGATTGAATTGAACTCAACAAAGATCAATTGCCAATAATGACGGGGGCAAGGTTATTCCACATTAGACTGGTAGACATTCAAATCTCTAAAATTAGACTAGAGCTGTCAGACTGACTCTTGGCAATCAGGATCTGCCGATACTTTTTCATTTATTTTTCTGTTTGTTGCATATTAAGTACACGCATTTATTTCATTGATCACTGAGACCTTGCTTGAACTCTTTTAATTACGGTAATGATGAGTCAACATCAAGTTGTTCATGTCTAGATTCATGAACATAATTATAAATTAATTTAAACACTTTTTCTGTTACTAATTTATTTCTAACCATCACATAAACATCAATGTTTGAATTACTCCTATTTGATAGGGTGCTCAACAGTGTAATCTTTGTTGAAATGAGAATTGTACAAGTAATAGTGGATACAGTATCAATGAGAATTACAGTATATAAATTGTAAGCTATATGGAAAAATACATTGAGATATAAATAATGTGCAATAGTAGATGAAAAATTGTTACCGTATTAATTTCGTGATGCAAATAAATTTACTTACAATCAGCCACCATCCTATCAAAATGTACAGGAAAAAGTAGAACATTGTCCCTTCAGCATTAGCTACAGTTGAAGACATCAATCGAAGTAAATTTTCGAACTTCTCAACAGTTCCACTGTAAATTTCGCTCAAGTTTTTAATTGAAAAGTTCACTATTGAACAATTCGATATCTTCTTCACTTAGTTGTATTCAGTTTATATTCCTACTCTCCAAAACCTTTTGCATAATTTTTTTGAATTTGTGAATGGAAGGGGGGTGCCATGAGTTATCTGTAAAACACATTTTGTGAATTAGAATATTTAAAAATTTGTAATTCTTGTAACTGATTTAGAAATCAATTGAAGTTTTGAGAAGTTATTGTTGGTTGTATCCCTGATAATAACATAATATGCCTTAATTTTCTCCAATTCCGCATTATTTGATTTTCATTTTAGATGATAATGACTCCCAATCTCATCAATAACCGATTTATAAGGAACATGAACAAGAAGTAGACTCAACATTCTGGACCAGAAAATAAAAATCAAATGAGTGGGTTAGTATGAAAGTTAAATCGGAAAGTATGAAAGATAAATTTCGAGTGCAGTGTTAATTTTTTATCTAATCTTGCCCATTTTCATGTGTTAGTCACTCAAATGGAGTGATTTAATTCAATTTTTTGATTCGAGTGACGTTCATACAGTTTTTATCTTTATTATTGGGATACTTCAGGTGAGTGTTGGGAACTTTATCAAGTGGTAATCAAGACAAAAACTTTGTTGTATAATGGTCATTGAAAATCAATTTGAATTTACATTATGACATTGCAATAAAATCTTTATCATGAAAGTCATCAAATTAATAAGTATGCCACTTCAATTTTTAAAAATATTAAGCCTAGAATCTTAGAAATAACTTGACCATACATTTTTGACAATACCAGTACAAGAAAAAGTACTGAAATTTCTAATACTATTTGTTATTCGACCTTATTCATTTGACCATAATATTATTGGTGGTACTTTCTCATCTTAGTAATCACTGCAATTTTTATGCAGAACATTATTCAATCCATTATATATCTTGATTCATTTAGGCCTAATATTCTTGTTATGATTCATGTAATATTATTGCTAATTGTTATATTTTGATTTTTAATGTAGGCTACTATTATAATTTATTGATTATTATCCTTGATTTTTTACAATTATTCTGTCATTTATTCATGATTTATTAAATACGTATTTTCTCCATACAGGTATAACTATTATTCTATTGATAGCGATTATTATTTTGCACTTATTATTATTGTTGAATAATATGAAACCTCAAATTAGAAGTTTGAGGAATTTTGAAAATTAATAGCCTATTATTCTTCAAACTTTTCCAATTTATCTTCATTTCGTAGTCACTTAGAAGGTTCTATTCGACAATTTTGGTCAGAATAAACATGAGAATTAATGGATTAATAAATTAATTGAAGTTTAGTTGCAGTTACTTGTAATTTATATTTTAAATGGGAAAATTTGGTAAGTATGTTTAGTTTAATCAGCTATTTCATGTCTGTGATTAAATGTTTTATTAATACTGTTTTGGAAAACATTATGTTTTGCAATGCTGTGAAATTTGACCTTGAGATAATGATGTCATCATTATTGAAATTTCTCTCAAGAATTGTTCTTACATTATTACAGCATAGAAATCACTCTCATTATTACAGCATAGAAATTACAGCATTCTCAATCATCATCATGTAAATACTTATATTTTCTAATGATTTATCATTCAATCATTACGGTAACATTATTGAAATTAATTAGAATATCATGCCTCCAGATTCGTGATTCCTGACTATTTTAATGTTATAATTCTTAATGACAACTATACAAAGGGGAGAAACTAACAAAATCAACCTATTTGGAGCTTGGAGGAAAACTCAGCCAGTTTAAAGAACTAAATATAATGCTACAATTTCCAGTTCTTAGGAGATTTCTTACAATTGTTCAACTGGTGAACGAAGGAAGACACAATCAACATTGAAAACAAAAAATAAAATTAGGATGGAAGGTAATGAGAAATTGTAACCATACAGTTGCTGTTAAATCATAATAATTAATTTTATGGCATTAATTAGGAATTTCGTTCAATAAATTATTATGAAAAAATAAAACATCCATAATCAAGCTTTTTGAAGGAAATAATCAACCAGTACGAGGAACAGAATCCGAAAAATTAACCAATTTGACAGATAATATTAATACTGTGAGTCTTTTTCTTCGATATTCCCACTACAAGCATTAGCACTATCACAAGTGAGAAATTGAGGATACAACCAACTATGAAAGAGAGGGAATAATTTATGCAAAATCTATTCGGAGGAAAAATCAAACACTTTGGAAAAATCAAAACACATGTAGGCCTACTACTTTTAGTTTTTACTAGATTTCTACTAACTCTTCTAGTGATAAAATATGTCAGCTACAATGAACAACAAAGAATACAAAGAGGGGAAACATATAAACGTTGAAGAAAAAATCAACAAAATTTGTAAGTTCACAGAAATTTGACAGAAAAACATTCTTAAAATTTTGATATTTAGAGGCTCATACTAAAACCCCCGTGCACTGGAAACATATAAACGTTGAAGAAAACATCAACAAAATTTGTAAGTTCACTGAAATTTGACAGAAAAGCATTCTAAAAAATTTTGATATTTAGAGGTTGTAACATTACTATGTTGTGGGTCATGTGTGTAACGCTATTATTTTTATGTTGTATGTCCCGTGACGTCAGGATCAAGCAAATATAGTCAAATGTGTCACAAGATAAGGGAGAGCTAAGTGATGGACTATAGTCACGTATCAAAGACAAGATCTCAATCCACTTACGTAACACACTTGGCTAAGCATACTCCTTACGTGACTGGGCATGTCAAAATTTGAGGGCTCATCCAGGATACTGATATTTTCATAAATTAAATAAATTTAATGTATCAATTGGGATTGCCAAGACAGGTGCAGAACGACTAGAAAACCCAGTAATTAGGTGAAAAACTTGGAGTATATTCTCCTGTTCCTTTAGAACACACAACTTGAACAATTAAATGAATTTTACAAGTTTCATTAATAATTGTTAATAACAATAAATAACATTACAAAATTTATATTTTCGGTAGAGCGTGGGTGTGGGTATTTTGCCTGGCAAATAAGATTGTACAAAATCTCTAAAATTATGAATGTCTTAAATACTAGACCATGAGCTCATGTTTCTATGCTTCACGCAGTATGATAATTTTCCCCACTATTTCACTTTAAAAGAGGCTTTTCGCGCCTTTGGCCAAAGGATTAATAAAACGGATCACTCACAGTATTGGCGATGCTTCGACGTTGGTTACCGTATCCTGGTTTAGGCAGCCATCTCAGGGTAGATTGGATTCCGTGTGTCATCTCACGATACTGCTTGGCTCTGGACCATGGTTTATAACATTTCCGCGACTTTACATGAATTTAATCAATTATACATTGCCACAGCTTAATATATCACAGCTTGAAAACATTAAGATTGAAAATGAAACTGATTACATTTTAAAACAGTTAAACTGCACGTATGTGCTCAAAAGTGACTGCTCTCTAAGGAGTCTCAAACGGAAGAGTTACCCTTGCTAAAATTCAAGGAAACAGAATTTTCAATAGAACATTCTAGAATTTTTAATGAAATGCTGGGCTGTGATTGGTCAATTTAATATCGTGTTTTTGACGTCAGTACAATGCACAAAGTAGTTCAACATTTAGCTACAATAACCATTTAAATAATATGCGATATATTATATATAATACAAAATAACATATAGGACATTAAAATCCTTTCAATTTTATTTTTTATTTTGGAAGATGCCTTTAAAAATATTCTTTACTTTTCAACTCCACTGCCAAATTCAAAAGGTGAACTGAAAGTTTATTGCTAAATTAATATACATCCAAATGTTTTATGCTATAAAATAACTGACTCCTAAAATAGTATAATCTCATATACAACAAATATTTCCAAAATATATTGCTATGTTCGTGAAACCACCGAAGATATGAGACCTGTATATACATTATTTCACCGGCTTGGGATGATATTTTGGTGAGTACAAATAATAATATGCATTATTTAATAGCAAGTTAACATATGTGGATTAAGTATTTATACATTTTATAAATAATTGATGAATCATAATTTTCCAATGATTTTATTGGCATTGACATCTTTCAGTAGATGATCCATATAGGCAGTGGTGTGTTTTGATATTTTTGGATGAAGGTTATGGCCATCTTCAAGATTTGGATTTTCAATTACATAAATTAACATCAAAGAATACAAATAAATATACAATGTGATATGAGTCAGAGACTTTTGGTGGTGACCCGAAGCTCGCTTCCTTGTTATCATTATTTTATCAATATTGAGTACTGCTAAATTAGGTCAGCTTACCGTTAATTGTGCTATCTATTATAATACCAGCACTTAGTGGTCATTGACAATATTTTATTGAGGCTTTATTTGGTTGCCAGAATTTGTATCGTGACAGAAGAAGGCTATAGTTATATAAATGAGCGAATAAATAAGCTTTTAATAAGCTGCAGATAGAGCGAGTTTGTATAACTATACAAAGAAAACGAGGCAAATTTTCTAAGATCTCACATAACATAAAGAAGGCTCTAAAAAATATGTGAACACAACTGTCTCATATTAGCTTACCTCCCGACTCGAATTCGGTACGGAAACATTCTACGTTACCTACTCATAAGATTTACAGAAGCGTAACATCTAATCATGGCAGTGATTTACACAAAAAATCAAGCATTTAGCTGAGAAAAATAGAGCAAGGATAATACATCTAAAAGAGCAATATGAGAATTCAAAAGTTGGCGGCTAAACAATACTATGATGACGACATGTCAAAGCATGAAGTATGCCAGGTGCCGAAGGAATCTCTACAAGCGCTGATGCACAAAAGGTATGTGAGGTTATCTCAGATGACACTCGAAAATACAATACAATTCAAACTCATAAGTTCTGCTAGACAATAAATGACATAAATAAAGCTCTCAAACAATTTACATGGATAGATTCACAATAACTCCGGTAACTGATCTGAAGGAAATAGCAGGTAACTTAAATGGGTGCCGACTTGTTTTATCGATTGACAAAGTTATTAGCCTAGGGCTCACAATCGTAATCTGTGGTTTCACCACTTGACTCAATATTCACTGCCATGCAAACACTTATGGTTACAAATAAATAAACATTCAATAATAATATCAAAATATGTGTTAATCTTAGTTTTAACAAAATTTACTTAATAATACTGGCTACATTATAACAATTTGATTATACACTTTCACAGCTGTGAAGTATGGAATATATACATGCTGTTTGATTTGTGTGGCCTTGGCCTATCGTATGTGTACAATATATCGTCTACGCACACAAGTAGACATCATAACATATGTGTTTTTTGGTTATGTGCATAACGTATGACTTCGTAGAAGCTAACAAAAAATTCAGATATTTACTAATACTAACAAATATATGATATAATAACATAGTAAGTCCTGGAAAGACGGTAATTTCTTACTAATATTTGAAGTTGGTAATAATTTACCGTTAGGATTCCGTTTGGTTTGATTAGAAAATATGGCGATCGTTGGCCATCAATTATTTTATTAACATAACTGTGTATTTTTCTAAAAGTTCAATATCACTTATTTTGCGTAATTAATACGGTCAGGCGTCGTAGTACATCCTTGGGACGATTTCTGGCTCATGTTAGTTTGAATCCTGTTGTAGAAAAATCACTTTTTCGTTTATCTCCAAACCGGAAGCATGTGGTTCTTAGGAATGATATTGTTCATTCTCTATAGTAGGGTTTAATGTTGGCGAGGTTCTCGTACCAAATAGACGAAATATTTCAGGGTCCTGAAGCTGCTCTTATTAACCTTTCGTATACCAGATGTGGGCGATTTAGGTTATGTTGGCCGGTTGGTTGTGGGTAGTTGATCAACGTCTCAAGAGAGGTTAGGTTTTGGTGTCCAAATTTTACAATCTCCTGACTTTATGGCGGGCTTGAAGCGAGTATGCCGCCGATGAAAACATGCAGAATGCTCGAAAACTGTCGACTTTTTATATTGAGCATGTTTTTTACAATCTCTTGGCTTTAGGGCGGGCTTGAAGCGAGTGTGCCGCCGATGAAAACATGCATAATGCTCAAAAGCTGTCGGCTTTTTATATCGAGCATGCTTCCGATGAAAGCCTGAGTTGTGATACACTTTACTGTTTATTTTGCTGGACTGCCGTTTAGCTTTGCTCTGGGCTGCCGGAATTTGAACCGTCAGAGTCTTATAAGTTTTCTCTCCTCCTAGTCTTGCGCGATGGTTATTGCCGGAATTTTTTCCTGATGGATTATTTGATTTTCCATTTGTTTTTGATGGTGTACTAGTAGAAGGTGGTGGGTTATTATCTTTATCTGTATTAAAAGTGGTATTTGGTGATGGTGATTTATTTGATTCGTTTCTAGAACTACTTGTGTTGTTGTCTCTATTGGAGTTCATGTAATCTCGGCCATCATAGAATCTATCTTGATCATGGTATCTACGATCTTTATTCCTATTAAAATTGTTATTATTTTGATTCCTTCTGAACCCATTTTTGTTTCGGTAATTGTTATTTGGTGGTAGTGACTCTATTTCAAAGTCCTGTGAATTATTATTTGTATTGTCAGCAGTGTTAGAATTTTCTCTTGATTGATTTGGTGGCGGGTTGGTTTGTACAAAATTATTATTATTTCTATGATTATTATGCTGTATATTGCTTGTGGAGACAGCTTGAACACAATGAAGGTGGTTTTCAAGGTCTTTGAAACTTTTAATGGAGGCGGTGGCCAATGCTAGTTGGACGTGATACGGCATCTTCTTAAGTGCGATGTGAGCTAAGGTAATATCGGGAATCTGGTTGTCTAGCTGCGAATTTTGATAGCGTAACCGTGAGACGAATGCGGTATATGTCTGACCACTTCTTTCGTCAAAATTGGAGGATATTATTTTAGATAACAATTCTTGTTGTCTATCTAGGCTCCAATATTGTTCGAGGAAAGCTCTCAGAAATTCTTCTAGGCTGTTGAATTCGTGTGCACGTCCATGAAGGAAGAGCAGAGGTTCCCCAATTAAAAGAGAGGATAGCCGGAATCTCCATACAGGCCAACTGATTGGAACTAAGTCCTGTACCACTTTTAGCTGTTCTGCAAACGCTTTAGGTGTCATGTGGAATTTTGTGTTATCAAATTTTCCTAATCCACTGATTAGTTGTGACACATTCTGCGTCTCGGGTACCGCTACTATCTCACCTCCTCCTCTCACTCTACTCATATTCATTTCAAGTTGTGATATTTTTGTGTGTGTCTGTTTTATTTTACTATTTAAATCGATTTTAGTATCTTGCAACTCGCTGTCTAGTTGGGTGATGGTTATTTGGTGTTGGTTTAATTCTTTTCGGTTTCTTTAACTCTATTGTGAATTAATGTATGTTCGGTTACTAGACTTTCAACTTGGGTTTGAGTAGTATTTAGAGACGTGTTTGTTAGGCTAAGTTGAGTGTTAATTTCTTGTACAGATTTTCTAATGGCTGGGTGGAATCTCTAATTTGCTTTTCCAAATTCTCGCAGGTGGTGACACACTCTGTCCCCTGCATCTCTACTGCCTTTTGTATGTCGGCTATGGTTTGTTTTACAAGATTTTCTAGTTCTTTGTTTAATCCATCAGTGTGTTCACTTACGTTTTGCATGCCCTTGTTTTCCAGTTCAATCGCATGCTTGCTCCAATCTTCACTCAGTTCCTTCCTCAAATTCACCTGCATGTCATCCATTCTTTTGTTGAGGCATACAGTAGTGTCATCTAACTGCTTTCTCATATCTTTCATCTCTCCCCTGATGTCTCTGATCTCTACTCTCAATCCTCCATCCATTTTTTCTATTTGATTATTCATTTGTTTCATGTCCTCTTTCAACTCCCTATCCATCTTCTCCATTTTTCCGTTTGATTATTGATTTGACTATCTATTCGACTACCCAGTTTCTCTTGGGAATCTTTGAGGTCATTACTTATTTTGAGCATGAGGGTGACCAAATCGGTTGGAGTGTCATTTATTAATCTGGAAGTTAATGGACTCAGTTCATCTGGCGTGAGTTGTGTAGTAGGATTGACAGTAGTAGGTGACGGCGTACGTGGAGGCACTTCTGTCGGGCTGACATCTGGTTCCAGGCGGGTGGAAGACAGCTGACGAAGATTTTCAGGGTCGAAGTTGGCGCTAGTGACACTTCCTGCGTCTCGCCCCTGGGCGCTGTCTCATCAGTGTTGTTTGTTGCCTCGGTGTTAGGTGTGGTCCGCAAAGTGTTGTTGTCTCCCAGCTCTATGTAGGATACAGATGAGTTGGCTGAGAGGTTCTCCATGATGGTGAGTTAGGATTTGGACAGCTGGGCTAGTGGTGAAATCCAAGGATGTCGCGGTCCGATGGTGTGAACGCGGCGTGAAGGGTGTAGGCGCGGCGTGGAAATAGATGCGCGGCACGAAGGGTGTATGCGCGGCGTGGAAATGAATGCGCGGCGCGAGTGCGATAGTGACTCAAGTGCAGTGAAATGTTGACCAAAAGGATTAAGTGACAAGTGATATATACAGTGAGACAATAAATTTTCCAAGACTTATTACAAATAAACATGCACAAAATAAACATGCAATGATAGTTAAATCAATAGATATCTGGTAATTACCAGTAAATAAATTTTTATATATGGTAACTATTAATAAATAGCCCTATATTCAATGCTCATTAATAATCTGGCGATTTTCACTATCACAGATAAACAATAAATAAACAATTAATACTCCTAATATCTTGCCTATGATATCGCTTTTTGGGGATTTTGCTTAAATTAATAGATTAATTAACAAATTAATAAGCCCCAAGACCTTAATGTTTTGGTAAACTAATAATATTTTGGTACCTTTAAAGCTTTAATTTCAAGGTTAAATAAGCTAGCTTTCTTAATAGGCTACCTAAAATAATTATTTGAATGATCACGGAATGTGATTCAAGCAATAAGTGCATATCTCTTTAAATTGTTGGCGATATATCTGAGTATACTCTTCCTCGACGTCTCCTCAGGAATAATTTAATAATGAAATCAATATTCAAATTAATTAATTACTTTATTAAAGCTTGGCAATTCCATAAGGTATATTTTCAATTTCAAAAAGTTTTCCACCATCAACTCTGTGATTTCTGAGTTCAAATTTTTGGCTTTCTTAATAAAGAAATCTTGTACATCTCCGTCAGGCCGCCATGTTGGGTGCCATGTGTAACAGCCCCACGTTATGGTGCCATGTGTAACAGCCCCACGTTATGGTGCCATGTGTAACACTATTATTTTTATGTTGTATGTCCCGTGACGTCAGGATCAAGCAAATATAGTCAAATGTGTCACAAGATAAGGGAGAGCTAAGTGATGGACTATAGTCACGCATCAAAGACAAGATCTCAATCCACTTACGTAACACACTTGGCTAAGCATACTCCTTACGTGACTGGGCATGTCAAAATTTGGCCTTGCAAGGGCTCATCCAGGATACTGATATTTTCATAAATTAAATAAATTTAATGTATCAATTGGGATTGCCAAGACAGGTGCAAGAACGACTAGAAAACCCAGTAATTAGGTGAAAAACTTGGAGTATATTCTCCTGTTCCTTTAGAACACACAACTTGAACAATTAAATGAATTTTACAAGTTTCATTAATAATTGTTAATAACAATAAATAGCTTGTTACAAAATTTATATTTTCGGTAGAGCGTAGGTGTGGGTATTTTGCCTGGCAAATAAGATTGTACAAAATCTCTAAAATTATGAATGTCTTAAATACTAGACCATGAGCTCATGTTTCTATGCTTCACGCAGTATGATAATTTTTCCCCACTATTTCACTTTAAAAGAGGCTTTTCGCGCCTTTGGCCAAAGGATTAATAAAACGGATCACTCACAGTATTGGCGATGCTTCGACGTTGGTTACCGTATCCTGGTTTAGGCAGCCATCTCAGGGGTAGATTGGATTCCGTGTGTCATCTCACGATACTGCTTGGCTCTGGACCATGGTTTATAATATTTTCGCGACTTTACATGAATTTAATCAATTATACATTGCCACAGCTTAATATATCACAGCTTGAAAACATTAAGATTGAAAATGAAACTGATTACATTTTAAAACAGTTAAACTGCACGTATGTGCTCAAAAGTGACTGCTCTCTAAGGAGTCTCAAACGGAAGAGAGTTACCCTTGCTAAAATTCAAGGAAACAGAATTTTCAATAGAACATTCTAGAATTTTAATGAAATGCTGGGCTGTGATTGGTCAATTTAATACCGTGTTTTTTGACGTCAGTACAATGCACAAAGTAGTTCCAACATTTAGCTACAATAACCATTTAAATAATATGCGATATATTATATATAATACAAAATAACATATAGGACATTAAAATCCTTTCAATTTTTATTTTTATTTTTGGAAGATGCCTTTAAAAATATTCTTTACTTTTCAACTCCACTGCCAAATTCAAAAGGTGAACTGAAAGTTTATTGCTAAATTAATATACATCCAAATATTTTATGCTATAAAAATAACTGACTCCTAAAATAGTATAATCTCATATACAACAAATATTTCCAAAATATATTGCTATGTTCGTGAAACCACCGAAGATATGAGACCTGTATATACATTATTTCACCGGCTTGGGATGATACTTTTGGTGAGTACAAATAATAATATGCATTATTTAATAGCAAGTTAACATATGTGGATTAAGTATTTATACATTTTATAAATAATTGATGAATCATAATTTTTCCAATGATTTTATTGGCATTGACATCTTTCAGTAGATGATCCATATAGGCAGTGGTGTGTTTTGATATTTTTGGATGAAGGTTATGGCCATCTTCAAGATTTGGATTTTTCAATTACATAAATTAACATCAAAGAATACAAATAAATATACAACGTGATATGAGTCAGAGACTTTTGGTGGTGAGTCGAAGCTCGCTTCCTTGTTATCATTATTTTATCAATATTGAGTACTGCTAAATTAGGTCAGCTTACCGTTAATTGTGCTATCTATTATAATACCAGCACTTAGTGGTCATTGACAATATTTTATTGAGGCTTTATTTGGTTGCCAGAATTTGTATCGTGACAAGGTTCATACTAAAACCCCTGTGCACTGGTGAATGATGGATATAAACAGCAATACAGAGTGTGAGAAAGTTAAAAATTAATCTACAGTATTTGGAGGGAAAAATCGACGTCTTGTGTGGAAGAATCAACCAGTTCGTACAGAAAAATCCAAGTTGAAGGCTGATTGCACTGCACTTATTATCACAACGCTACGCAATTCACGGCACGCTGAACTGTATCGCACAGGTTGGAGGCAGACTAATCCAGTTGATAGGTGTGTTGTTATCAGTCACATTACTCACATGGGAGGGAGGGGGAACTGTGGGACGAAGACGGAGGGAAGTAGAGAGAGAGAAAGAGGGTAATGGGAGTGAACAAGAGTGTGGGAGACGGAGTGAGAGAAGAAGAATGAGGAAAACGAGAGGGAAGAGAGAGAAAAAGGAAAGGGGGGAGAGAGGAAGAAGGAGAAAAAGGAGAGGAGGAAGAGTGGAAGAAAGATAAAAAAGAGAGAGAGCGCAAGGGAATGATAGAAATAGTGATGATGGACAGAAAGAGTTATAGAGGGAATTAAAAAAATAGAGAGAAGATTGAGAGACATAGAAGCAGTGAGGGAAATAGAGAAAGAGAGAGAAAGGGAGCAGAGGTGAGAGAGAGAGAAAGAATGAGAGAATCAGACGATCAAGAGTTAGAAAGAGTGAGAAAGAGTGAGTGACTCTTCATACTATTACATGCTGGGAGGAAAATAAATGACAAGGATGAAGTGCATGAGAGAGAGAGATAGAGGAGAATATATTGACGAGGATGGAGTGGAAGAGACAAAGAGGATATCAGTGGTATAAAATGAGAAGGAGAGTGGAGAGGCTTTTTTTTAGGGTGATGCCCACATGAGCTCTAGGCTTGTGCGTGGGTAATGAGAGGGGTGATGATGAGGGATGATGACTGTTTTTAGGCAGTCGGGACCGACGGCTTTTCGTCTCCTCCGAAAGACGGGAGTGGCCGTTTCTGTCAAAATCCGCTCCGGCAACTGTATTCGATCTTGGAACCTTTGGATTATCAGACAGGCGCTTATCGCCCCCGGCTACGGACCACTCCATAGAGATTGAGTAAAAAAATAATAGTAAATTGTACCGAAAGCAGATATACATCAATCTACACTAAATAATTATAGTCTACATATTATAGTATATTTATTTCTCTATAAGTATAATATTCATAATTATTTTGTATAGTATAATGTAGTAACGGTATAAGTAATAAAATAATAATAATGAAACAATAAAATATTCTATTCAAATTCAAAAAAATATTTGTGGGAAAGGAGGCTCACATTGCATTGGGAGAAGAGGAATAATGCTAATTATATAATTAATAATAATTAACTGTATTAATGATTTAATAATACTGTAATCATATTATTATGAATAATTTTTCATATGATAATTTCATTTGAAATTGTGAATGAGGTAGTAATAGTAGATGTGCCATGAAGAGTGATAAAAGATGGGATAGGTGATTTACAGTGGAAGAGTGAGTGAGTAAACAAAGACAGAGAGACGAAAGTGATGAATGGATAGTAAAGGGAAGAATGAGGAGGAGTGTGCAGACTGAGAGAGACAACAGCAATGTACGAGTGGAAGATAGGCATTTGATAAAACAGGGAGTCACCTAGTTTGCGAATGTAATGAAGATGAAGAGAGAGGGTGGGAAGAGTAGTAAATAATAAGAGAGAGAGTAACGAAGAGTGATATTGTCATTGGTGTACTCACGCTATCTGACGACAATTTATTATTGTGGTTACTAGTCTATTTTTATCACTCGCTCATTGAAACGCGTTTTAGCACGAGAATAATAATTGCCGTAAAGACACAGTACACACTTATATTATGCATGTGTGCGCAAATTACACAGACTGTCGGCAGTCTATTGTCTGACTTGAATGTAACATGAAGGTATGGCCGCGTTTACACGTTGCAAGTGGGCGGTTGACTCGCACAAGCTATATAGACGCATATAATATCATATGCCATGTATCATATGATATCTCGTATCTTGATATCATATATAATATCTTGTGCCATGATATCATATCGTGTGCCATAATATCATATCTTGTGCCATTTCAACACTTCTAGTAAAAGTGGTCAATAATTTCCTGTTTCTTTTCAGTCTTTTTTGCATAAGGTGTTTCCCACATCAGCGACGCCGACTTCATTCAAATATTGGGGGGGCAAAGATCTATAGGGGGGTGTCATCCGAAGATGGGGGGAGGGGGTTGTGAAAATACGCGAGAGTTATACATAGAACAAACAAAATCAAGAATGAATGAAAGAATTTCTTACAAAATGTTGCAATTGATGACTCGTATCCGGCGATAACAATCTAAGCCCAGGCGCCTAGCTGGGCAATGCAAATAATAAACAAACAAATCAGGAGACTGATCGTCTATTTTTAGGGTTTGTGGACATTGTGGAAGTAGTCTTTCAAAATAATGCAGTAGGCCTATTATATCAGTTCAAACTGTAATAGTCCAGTTTCCAGATGTAAATATAATAAAAATAGCTAGACAGGTCCATTGTTTCTTATAATTGGTTTCATTTGGGATTTTTGGAATTGAAGATGGAAAAAAAAAATATTCTTTCAATACTTATTCATGTAATTTTCTCTTGTAACGTATGAACATTGGGGGGGCAAAATACACGCATTGCCCCCCCTGAGTGATTATTGAGGGGGCAGAAAGTGCCTTGCCCCCCCAAAGTCGGCGCCACTGTCCCACATAATCCCATTTCTGAAGGTCTCTCTTGGTTGCAATAAGGTTTAGACGCAACATTTGTCTTACAAATAGATGAATTCTAACTTTATAATAATGAACATTGTGTATTGTGACCTTCACCTTGTATGGGAATCGAACTCTTACAAATTTACTAATTCTAAGACCATAATTCACAAAAAATAATGTACTATATTATCCTCAAGGATTATATTTTAGTATCCTGCAACTCCTTATTTTCAAAAATATAACCAGTTACAGCTTCCATTATTCAAAGTTGATCTATGCTTCTTGCGTCATATAATATTCCATCTAAGTTTCATAGATAATCATTCTCAACTGAATAACTTCAAAAAAAAAAAACGAATACTTTGAATACCTCGTAGAAATTTCAAGGTTCACTGACAAGATTAAGATTTAGTACGGTAGGCCTAACCGGTAACTTACTTAAAAATTCATCATCTTGGAATCCTCCTACAAAATATTGTTGTGTATTACATGTGGTCAAATAACAATCTGCAAATTGTCCGTATGAGAAAATAGAAGCTGATGTACAATAATTATTCTTGTATACTATGCAACATGCAGTCATCATTGCTCTGCCAATAGTCTGCGTACACTCTGTCCAATTTGCTCTTATCATAAGGATAAACAGTTATCTAAAGCAATTAGAATTTTCCATTCTTGTCGCAGACATCAAAGTGGAATAAACCTTTCAAAAGCAGTTGTAAAATAATTTTTATTTCGAGATTTAATCATAAAAAAATATTGTACTGATGAGTTATTACTTTTTTATGGGTGGTTTTCTTCTTGATTCCTTATTGACTTTGAGAGCCAAGTTATAAAAATGTGTTATGTGATGTTTTATAACCTTAAAATAAGAAAGGAGAGATTTCAAGCTACTCAAGATTATTTAGTTTATCTAGCTCTAGTTGCTTGTAGCTCTTTCAAGCTACAAGCTACTTAAAAGTTTCCCGAGATGCTTATCATCAAATCAGTAATAAATAATCGTTGAGGCCTTTGAAATGAAACAAGTTTCTTCATTAGTATGTAGTTATTGATAATGTAGTTGAAGTGATATTGGCAATGAATAGATAAAAATCGTGTTATGAATTATTTCATACAGTATTTGCAGGAAAATTATTTGTTGTGTAGATTTTCATTCCTTTGGATTCATGTGTTGAAGTCATGACAAATTCATACCGAATTCTGTAGGCTAATAAGAATACAATTCAATTCAATTTATTGGGGAAAAAGATAAAAATACAAACAAGTGAGTGCGACGGGTATGATAATTATTACCTCTGAGGACAAAGTATGTACCATACCTCACTATTCTCTAATCCTACTCCCTCTTGTGCTTCTGTGAGAGATGACAATCATGGATTATTTAAGGAATTTTTATGCTCTTTTCTTTAATGAGAATTCATATGCTCAAATGTTTAGAATACAGAGGCTCTTAAGTATACAGAGAAATCAAATTTTCAATACTTAACAGTTTGATTCAGCTATAATCATTTAAGTATGATTAAGCTGTAATGTATTGAGCAATGGTACTTTATTCTGGGATCCTATTATTTTAATTTTTCAGAATAATGTAGTTCCAAACCAACCAATGAATCATATAATACATAAGATTTTATTCCTTATTTTGAACTTGAAACAGTAGCTGCGACTTCAGAACATCTCAAAAATTGTGTAAAAAACAAATCAGAAAATGTGACCCGAGTAGTACAAAATTGGCGAACCAGTTTCAGTCTGATTAATTCTATTCAAAAAAAAAAGAAGAAGAAGGAAGAAGAAGAAGAAGAAGAAGAAGAAGAAGAAGAAGAAGAAGAAGAAGAAGAAGAAGAAGAAGAAGAAGAAGAAGAAGAAGAAGAAGAAGAAGAAGAAGACGAAGGAGAAGAAAAAGAAGATGAAGAAGAAGAAAGAGACGGGGAAGAACTAGAAGAAAAAGTAGTGGCAGTTCAAAGACAGAAGACAAGTAGTGTCAACGAACTCCTGGACGACCAGTTGCATCGAAATTAAGGAGCAAGAAGGACGGAAAAAGAAGAAGATAAATAGATAGAGAGAGAAAAAAGAGAATGACGAAGGAAAAGGAAGAATCGGTCGTTTGCAAGCTGTGCGCGATTGTCAGGGTCTATTAACGTCGATGGAAAGACGACGATTTTCACGCCGTCTAAAGAAAGCAGTGGTGATAAAACGTGATGGGAAAGAAAGGAAGTGCGAAAGGTTAGACAGAAAGAAGAAGAAGAAGAAGAAGAAGAAGAAGAAGAAGAAGAAGAAGAAGAAGAAGAAGAAGAAGAAGAAGAAGAAGAAGAGAGGAGGAGGAGGAGGAGGAAGAAGAAGAGGAAGAAAGGAGGAGAAGAAGGAGGAGGAGGAGGAGGAGGAGGAGGAGGAGGAGGAGGAGGAGGAGGAGGAGGAGGAGGAGGAGGAGGAGGAGGAGGAGGAGGAGGAGGAGGAGGAGGAGGAGGAGGAGGAGGAGGAGGAGGAGGATAAAGAAGAGGACGAAGATGAAGAAAAAGAAGGATTTATAAGAGTCAGGCTACTGGAAAATGAAAAACCAACGTTTAGTTGCGGCTGATGCATCATGACAGTTTTTCTTTAAATTTTTCTTTGTTTCCGTCTCTTCAACTTTCCCTGCGGTTCATTCTTTTTTCTCTCCTTCTTTTCTTCTACCTTTGTCCTTTCTTTCACCTTTAATTTCTTCGCAACGCTCCGGAGTGGCAAGTGTTCTGGAAAAAATAATCATTTTTGCAGAACGATTTTTCTAGAGCTTCCATCCTGTTGTAATGAGCTGTGTTTTGTGAAAGGCGTTGTTAATCGATTTCAGTCAGTGGTTGCTTTCGAAAATTGGTTGACTGTTTTTGAGTAGCATGGAAAATGTAAAATTTCTGAGCCATTACCTACCTTAACTCAACTAGATGTAATGGCTATTTAGATTCATAAAACGAATTGTTGGAGTATCATTCCTTAAAGAGTCACTAAAGAATGACTTGGAATTCGAGAATAAAAAAGTCTAACAAATGTAATATACTTGAAGTTCATCGTAATCGCATTGACCTATGGAAAAAATTATTTCCAAAAATCACATATTTTTTCATAATATTGCGAGAATATACCAATTGCATATACTGTTAATACTCACTGCAGTATTCGACACTAATCATGACGTCTGGTAGAATTCATTATTTTTTCTCAAGTAAATAATATTATGTGAATATTTACTCATTGGCTGAAGTATTCTGTTCTGAAGTTTTGGTTGAAGTATGCTGAAATATTCTATTCTATTCTATTCTATTCATTCTATTCTATCTTGTAATATTCTATTCATATCTATTCAATATTTCAATATTTAAATCTCTATCTATTCTATATTCTAAGAAGAATATAATTAGTCTGTGAATTGAATATAGCTTTAACACAATAATTTGACATTTGTTTCTTCCATCCTCTATTCATAAAGCTGACACTTGCTTGAACGACTAGTATTCGTAGGCCTTCAAAACATGAAAATATCTACAATTTGTGAAATTCAGTCCTTAATTTTATTATGAAATTAGAAACGGCTTGACAGTCCAGGAATAGTCCTGTATACAATATTGCGAGAGAATTCATACAATACAATCACAACTTTACTTTGTATAGGCCTACTATTAATGAAATTTTAGTCCTAAAACACCCGTGATTCCTTCACTCAACCTACATTTCAGGGAAATGTTTAATAAGGTCACCCAATCAATAACCCTACCCCACTGTGCATAGTATGATCAATTTGCAACTAGGCGAATTAATTTGTGACGGAACTATGATGTCTTCCAACCACAATGCTGCATGCAGCCTTGACCACCATCTAGTCCTCACATCACGTCATGCACACTTGTCACGTTGTCACGGTTGCAGGAACTGTATGGGTGTCCCCCCCAAAAGTGTCCCCTTGGACCTTCCAGCCCCCAAAATTCCCCACCCCACAACAGCCAGGAGCTGGGTGAGTGAACCTGTGCTACCTGTATACACGCTCTGATAAGTCCATTGTGGTAGCTTGCTAGGTGGATAGGCATGGTTGGTTTGATTCTCTGCACCGACGTCTGTAGGCTACAGTAATGCACAAAGGCACAGACAAAAGCGTTCGTGATGATGATTATTTAGATTATCATTATGATTATTGATGATATTGATCATGGTGGTGATGATGATGATTCAGTGGCGGATCCAGGAGGTGATTCCGGGGGGGGGGGGCAAACACCGAAACACCGGGGGGTTTGGGGGGTATGGAATACCCCACAACCAAAGGGGGGTCCGGGGGCTCATCCCCGGAAATATTTTTTGGATTTTTTGACAGAAAATGGTGTACTTTGACGTAGTTTAGTGCCCCTCATAATGTTTTCATGGATAGTACTGTTATATTGAGCGCACTATTATATTGTACGCACTTTTATATTATAGTAAAATCAATGACGACTGTGATATACAGGCACTTGTTGCTGATTGTATTTATACGGAGAATAAAGAAATTTGAATTTGAATTTGAATATTATTATGTATGTTGTACAAATTTGTGTTTGTATTGATAATTTGCATCCCTTACCGTCATTGTAAAGTTTTTACGTATAAAATTTATTCCAAATGAGTTCTCATCCAATTTACTGAATAATTATTGAGCACATTTTTCACATATAAAAAATATCGATATGAATGAGGTAATGTTTTTAATTAATAAAATATGATGCCCAACATTATTATTTTTTATTATACGAGATCAATAATATTAGTTCTGAAAGGAATAATGGTTCAACTCTTTTCGATGACAATGACAAAATTCATCAATTGAATAGAACAACTTTTAAGACCCGTATAAAGATCAGTTCCATCACCAAATCAGTGGAGGTTCAATTCAACAAATGTGATATTTCTTGCACTTGCACAAAGAAACAACTTCATTGTCCACTGCCCACATTCAATTCTATCTAATCTTTGATTGACATTGATTTAGAACTACGCAACTCGCAACTATTGAAAGGTTAAATTAATAGACATGTTGGCCTCTGTTGACCCTGTCATTTGCACTATTAACCTATAGGCCTACTACTTCTACTCCATTATTTCAATTAATACTGTAGTTCACTGCACGTGTTTGAAAGGTTATTAGACTATTCATTTCAATTCAATTTATTTATCATCATATACTCTAACATAATTATGGTCATGAAGAAAAATCTAGCCCAAAACGCCAAAACTGTTTCTGTTCAAAATTATAAAGGTAAATTAAAAAGGTACTCTCAAAATTCGAAAAAACGACTGAATACTGTTCCATCATAACTATTATGGCTTGGAAAATAACATCAATGTAGTTATATAAATGGAATGATTTATATTTATGAACAAAATGGAATTTTTATCAGTCTAAAACTGATGAAATGCTAACAATCAAAGGGTTCTATTTATTTTAGTCAAAACGTATATTCAAGAAACAGTAGTTAGATAGTTCGATGAACATCAGTACAATAAATTTATAGTGTTGTCAATTCACCTTCAATATAGAGGATATTTAGTGAAATGAAAGTAGTCATGAATACAGTTGCACTCGGAAATATTAGGCCTCTTCTCCTCTTCTACGTTCTAAATATTGGCCTGTTTGTTAGAATATTATCACCCTGTAGTGGTTTTGGATTTCGAGAAATAATGGAACATTGAAACGAGACATACACCAATCTGATGGAAAGTGCATAAATTTTGACAAACTGACAATTTATCTCAAACTTATTTTAATTCTTGAATTACATAAATCAAACTTGAAGGACATCAACAGTTTCGTTAATTATTTAATAATGTATGTGTATGTCATAACAGACTATTCAATACAAATACGTAACAATTCAATACAGATAACTCAACATTATTGCAGAAGTTGAAACGTTTCCTTGTTTATTTGAAGCAGAATGCAGTAATAA